>OV884042.1:3788333-4997500 GCA_930367265.1 Catocala fraxini | reverse complement strand
TAAGAGCCGCTCGTGGCGCGCCTTGCTTTGCTGTAACTCGAGACATAAGAAGAGCCCCGGATGCCATACAAAATGTATGCAAACAAGAGCTCTTTTTACGTCGGGTGAGTTATAACTCCCGGCGTTATAACACGGGTGCAGATTTATTGAAAGTGCCGAGGCCGGCGCCCTCTAACCGTTGCGCCCGTGTGCACCGCACACCCTGCACCATAGGTAAAGACGCCTCGGTGTGCTGAAACAACAATGAGGACTATTCAAGTAGATTTCAATTGATCATACAACTTGAACAAACATAAAATATGTTCAAGAATGGTAATAATCAATAACATTCCCTCGAAAGAAAAGAGATATTTAAAAAAATACTTAATTCAAATATTTATAAAATTATTTAATCAAATAAATATAAAAATATATAAACTACGTGTAACAATAACGTGTGGCAATATTTGTATATCGTATCACAGGCCTTTAAATAACTATAATTTTATAAAAAATTATAGATATTACACTGAAAAATATTTATATAGTAAAAATATGGTCCTGGATGTGCTGATACAGCGAATCCCTCGTGAAATAGAATGATCTCATTTGAATTAACTGTAGGTATGAGGGTGATTTTCAACAATAAATTTTTATTTGTCATTTCGGTGGGGTTATTTTATAACAATGCTATCTACATATATTTAGTAACAAATAAAGCCTTAATCTCATTTTTAACATGTGCGTGAGTGGACATCGAATATCGTCAAAACTTATTTAAATATTTAAGGTCGAATTTTTGTGATTCCACTGAAATGAAAAGTGTCTAACGAAATAATAAAAATGTCCATCGAAATTATAATTACGCCAATTAAAATAAATTAATCTAGCACGAGTTATAACGGCCACCGAAATGAAACCATTTTTGTCCTCATATCACTGAAATGATAAACTTACTTTTTGGCGGGAATCCACAGTGACGTTGTGACCGGTCGTGCGCTCCGATGAGCTTGAGGCGGACTGATCCGAAGTAAGGAAAGGCAAGGGAGGCGCAACAACGCAATGTTGACGGCCTATTCTACTAAAACTTACTGTCCTCTGAAAAATCTGTAAAATTACCTTTTATAAATTTTTAACCATCATTAATTCATTGGTTAAATTATAATTGGCTTAACAAAATAAATTACAAAATATATTTTTACGTTATGACCATCAAACATATTTTATATAACTATATTAATGTAAAAATATATAATACCAGCCTTGTTCACAAACTGCCCCACTGCTGGACACGAGCCTTTCCTCAAGAGGGTTGAGCCGAAATTCACAGCGTTAGCCCAATGCGGACTGCAACTTCCCATATCTTTGAGAACATTATAAAGAACTCCCACAGAATTTTCCTTCACACAGCGAGATTAATAACTAACATTATTTTACTATTATTTATTATTGAAATAAAAAGAATGACGTAGTACCTACTTACAACTATTGTAAATAAGGACATGGTACAGCTGGTTCTATACATTTTCTACGCGTACTACGTCAGAGTATCATGTCTAATAATATAAAAAAAATATCAATATGAAGTTTCCGTAGTCAAATCACCGTCAAATGGGAACTGAAATACAATAAAAGTATTTCACAGACGACAGATATTGGCGGACCGGACACTTTAATTGGCATTATAGAGCATATGGAATCTTACGCAACAACGGAAACGAAAGACGAAAAGTCTGGTGGTGCCTCGAGTCAGGCGGACGTCGCCGCGTCGCGTCGACCAACGGAACAGACTCTTCCTATCTACAAATGTACTCTGTAGAACAGACCACGACTGCCGGCCCGGTGTTCGTAGCAGACAGCCGCCGACGACAAGGAACAAAACCGCAATTTTCTGTCCTTTCGATTAAAAGACCATAGTCCGCAGAATACCTTATGATCATATTTAACGCCCGGCCCAGCCCGACCCTTAGATTTCATGTCTAATGAAGTAATGAATCACATACGATACATAACAATAGATTCCCTTTTATTTGATTACTTTAAAAATAGTAGAAAATCTATTTAATTAGGTTATAAGGTCAGTGTATAGTAAAGAGGTGCTTCAGCGAAACGAACAATTAGTTACCATAATATTTTATTTCATTCGAGTTATGGTAGGTACGTCCGTGGTATATCAGGGGCTTCCTTTTATGTCGTAGATTATCACACGGTCCTTCGTATGCAACAGAAATCTTTCCCTTGAACTCCACAGAACCCAGCAGAGTGCAAAGATCGTACGTATTCCCGTCAGTTCCACAAACCACTAACGTGTCCGGACAATGGCACGAGTCACAAGGACTCATGCTCTCAAGCATCAATGACGGGTTCGATTTTGCAGCGCATTGAAGCAAGCACAGGTTGTCGTACGTAACGTACGTTTCACCATCACTACCACACACTGGTCTGTTTTCTATCGGACATTGTATTGAACACTTCTCTGTAAAACTTGCAAGTACCTATGTGATTTATACTCAGCGATGAACCGTAAATACGATTGCACTCCAACAAGCATTTATTATCGTAAGTTCGACCATCAGTGCCGCAGACTGGCTCGAAGTTTAACTGGCATCGGCAATAGTCAGTCAATAGTGAGAGCGTGGGCGGTTGCCCGCAGGGGCCGCGATAGGCCAATGTGACTCCTTTGCCTTTGCTTATCGTTGCGTTGAGTCGGCACATGTTGCTGTAAGTAATGCCGTCGGATCCGCATACGGGGGTGTACCTCAAATTGCACTTAGGGCTATACTGCGCTAGCGCCGTGCTGACTACACCGATGAACAAGAGCTCTCCTGAAACAATAATAGGGACTATTTAAGTAGACTTCAATTGATCATACAATTCGAAGAAAAGAAGAGAAAGGAAAGAAATATTGTTTATTTGACACATACTACAAACACATTATAAATTTATAACAAGTACAAAGTAAAAAGAAATAGG
This sequence comes from Catocala fraxini, assembly GCA_930367265.1. NCBI lineage: Eukaryota > Metazoa > Arthropoda > Insecta > Lepidoptera > Erebidae > Catocala > Catocala fraxini. Next base: position 4,994,548 of record OV884042.1, on the reverse strand, counting down.
TATATACAAAAATAAAAATAACTGAAGCGGAACGAAATGAACTTATACAGTGAGTGTCTTAAAGTGGTGTCGAAATAAGGTCCAGTTCAGCGTGTGTCAGACGAAAGCCTGACGCTGGTTTTCAACTGGGCCCTTTAGTGACGCGCGGATATAAACCAATCTATTACTATTATCTAAGGTAATAAAAATATAATTAAATAAAAGCAGAGTAATAATATCAACTTCTTACATACACACAGAAAATAATAGCAAAAAATAAAACAAATCTATATATTAATACGTGAAGCAAAAACTTTGTACCCCTTTTTACGACAATTGCGCGGGCCGATGAGTATGCATTTTCGCAAAGTTGAAGTTTATATGGAGGAGGAGGGGCGAATACTAATATTTTTATAAAATATGCATTACAAATACATGAAATTAATGAAAAACACTACACGCACACATGCATTTGACACACGCAGTCGAATCGCGTTCGTAGTATTTCGGCATGGTTCGGCTAATGTCGTAGAATTCTTCGTAACTATGGATACATACCTTATGTATCTATTGCAATTTCGCGGTATATAATAACGTGCAAACTTAAAATTTAAATCAATTATGGTTGAATTTCGACCACTTGGCGACCGCTAGTTATAATAATGATAGACTGAATAAAATTAGTTTACTACAATACCACGCGCTCACACGGCGAGCGCGACGCAGATACACATACGCTGGTAGCATTTAAACATAAAAGCTCAAAAATGTATTAATTTATGAATTAGAATTTTTCGTTCCGAAAAGCCGTACAAGAATTAATCGTAATGGTAAAAAACTAAATACAAATATTAATAAAATTATGTAATAAAAGAAGTATAAAAATATATATACTACGTGTAAGGATACTAATTTACGCAACACGTGGCAACTAATTTAATAAAGTAATTGTAGATTGACGTGATTATTTTACACTAAGTTGCATTTCTATATAAGAGAGTTTTATACACCTCTCACCCAAAGTTCCCTAGGGAACGGAAACTAAAACATATCAGACTGAGCCCCAGCGAAACGTGATTGCACTGAGCTAGCTAATTGTATTAAACATAATTATTATAAAGAGTTACAGCAGTCCACAGATGACTATACCACACAAGTTAAACGCTAAGCAACAATTCTTACCTAATTTAAAATGCATGGCTAACACCCGAGTTGTGAAGGCGTCGACGAGTCTCACTAATTGGTGTTGGCGTGTGAAATAATGTAAGTAATATAAACTCGAAATGTCAAAGGTTGTCGGAACGAACTAATTCGTTGTAAGCTTTGTACGCAATTTTGTTTCGCGTTTGTAATCCAATGTTTTGTACAATAAGTAGAATAGAAATTTCGTACGGTACAACGGACTGCAAATTGTTTTGTAAGGATTACCGCAGATGTTCAGCTGTTGGGTTTTCAGCGACTTTTTCTTTGATCACGGTATAAAAGTCGCGCTTTCTAACGCCTGCATCGATGTTGCATTGTATTTGCGCGTCTCTCTGCGTTCGGTGAAGTGTTTAATTTTGTAATGACAACTTGCACGTAAACCGTTCATGTCTAACGGTATTTTTCGCGTAACATGTAAGAGGTACTTAGTAAGACAACAAAAAGCATATGTGGCAATAACTATAGTTATATTTTAATTTAGATGTTTATATGAATCACTGATGTCCGTGTGTTTGCCAAGTGTTGCGTGCAGTCACTTTATAGACACGCATCGCAAATAAACCCCGGTAACTGACAAGCAATTTAACATAAAATTTAGTTAACAGGTGTTAAAATGCATGTCATCTGCTGATATTGGCGAAATTAATTAACAACAACCAATAAAATTACTTGACATGATAATAATAATAAATATAATAAATTTATTTATCTCTTCACAATAGTTAATACAAAGTTACATAACAGTTTACAACTAGCATATAATATACATATAACACTGTGAGAGATTGGTGCCTGAAGTAGGTTTTATAAAACCTGCCTTGATGACCTGTAATACAGGTTTTCTATCTATAACTCTAATATGTACTATAGCTATTGGAGAATAGCTTTAGTTCATATTAGGATTATAGCTACAGCGATTAATCATAATTATGAGATACAAATACAGAGAAAATAAAAATAGAACTAACATCAGCCAGAGTGAGTAAATAGGCATATGTGCGTATGGGTATGACTGTGTGTGGTGAGAGTGTCAAATGTGTCATGTTAAAGTATGTGTGTATATTAGTAAGCATATGCTTATTGATATGTTATATATATTAATTATCTATGAATATATAATAATGTATTATTTGCGAGTAATAACATAAAATAAAATAACCTATCCAATATGGTGCTCAATACATTATCTTACGGTGGAGACATTAAATGTTCAGTTTCATCGTAGTTCAGTGTTTTAAGATAGACAGAGACAGCAACTTTACATTTTGATTTGTTAAGTATTAAATCGTTATATCCAGTAAATTAAATAATATTTAAAAGTATTTAATTTACTGGATATAACGACCAAACAAAAATTGTGTGCCTGTGATTGATTTATAAGTATGCTTTTCACAAACCTTGCCCTTGCGTCGCTTTTGCTTCAATCGAATTGGCTCGTAAGGCGTTAGCGAGTTTTGCTTAGGAATGGAGTGCAGGATAGAAAGATTTTCGGACCGTGTGAACATCCCATTCTGTATAAAAATTAACAGGAAGGAATCGACAGGGCAGTCCAGCGCCCACCTTGAGAACGGCACGCTGTGCCCTCTCGACCTGAATGAGTGATGGCTTGGCTGCCCCAGCCCAACAAGTGTTACAATAGTCAATAGGCGATTGGCATAAAGCATAGTAGACCATTTTTAGATCTCTGCGGTCAGCTAAGTGTCGTAAGGTCTTGAAGATGTAAATCAACTTCCGTAACTGTTTGACTGAATTGCTGATATGTTATTTGAAGGTTAGGATATTGGTCCACTGTAATACCAAGGTACTTCAAGTGGTTTGTCCTTTCGAGGAAGGCACACGAACAATCAGAGCGAGGAAGACCGCAAGTATGGGCCGTGATGGTGGATGTTAGCGAGGACAGAAGGTCAAATCTATGGGAAAATACTATATACTTAGTTTTATTTATTTTTAATGTTCGATTGCACCCATTCATTAACTCTGTTTGACCACTCAGATCATATCTGAAGAATTCTGCCCAACTGTATCCACTGAAAGAGAGTGCTGTGTCATCGCACGGCAAAAATAATAATTTTCTGTTTTGGTGTTGGATCTGTCAGAGGTCATCTATATATTAATACGTGAAGCAAAAACTTTGTACCCCTTTTTACGAAACTTGCGCGGACAGAGGAGTATAAAATTCGAACGAATTCTAATATTTATGTAAAATATGCATTAGAAATACATTAAATTAATAAAAAAGCACTACACGTACACAACCATGCATTTGACACACGCAGTCGAATCGCGTTCGTAGTATTTCGGCATTGTTCGGCTGATGTAGTACTTTGTTTTCGTAACTATGGTTACATATATCAATAAATAATTATATATATCAGCAATATCTTACAGGCAACCTTTGGGCGGATTTAAATTATATACATGGGTTGTTCAATGAGTTTTGCGGTTGGATAAGAGAGGGCGTTGCTATTAGCCTACATTTTTTTTGTTATGTTGGTACACTCTTCATATGAACGTATGTGAAGTTTCATTTCAATCTGTCAATTCATTTTTTGCTTAGAAGCCATTTAGTATCGACGTGTCACAGTATTTTTTTACAATGGGAAAAATCAAGTACTGTGCAGTGATTGAATTTTTATTTTTGGAAGTTTTAAAAGCAAAGGATGTCTATGAACGAATGTTGAAAGTGTATAATTACTCTTTGCCTTCAATTAGTACAGTAGAAAGATGGGTTGCTGAATTTAAACGTGGTCGTACAAGCTTTGAAGACGATCCACGTCAAGGACGTCCAAAAACAGCAACAACACCAGAAATCGTAGAAAAATTCAAGATATCGTATTGGAAAATCGTCGAGTGACTGAAAGAGATTTAGTAGAAGCCCTAGGCATTTTATTGGGCAGTGTAAACAATATTTTGACTGAAGTATTGCGTTTCAGAAAGCTGTGTACACAATGGGTGCCGCATTCGCTAACAATGGAACAAAAACATATTCGAATGCGACTTTCTCAGCAACATTTAGAGTGTTTTCGAAAGGATAAAGTGGATTTTGTGCGTCGATTCATCACTATGGATTAGACTTGGGTATATTACCATGATCCTGAATCAAAACAAGAGGTTAAAGATTGGTGTGAACCTGGTTCTTCGGCTCTGAAACGAGTTCGTGTCCAGAAATCGGCTAAGAAGGTGTTATCATCAGTTTTTTGGGATGCAAAAGGAATTTTGTTTGTGGATTACTTGCAAACTGGTAAAACAATAAATTCTGAATATTATTGTAACCTTTTTAACCAGCTGAAGGAAAACATTCGTGACAAAACACCCAGATTTTTTTTCTTCTGCAGAAATAAAATCTTTTTCATCAGGACAATGCACCGTGTCACAAGAGCATTTTGACAATGGCTAAAATCCACGAATTAAAGTTCGAATTGTTGGAGCATCCACCGCATTCACCTGATTTGGCCTCTAGCGACTTGCATCTGTTTCCAGACCTAAAAAAATGTATGCGTGGAAAGCATTTTTCATTAAATGATGAGATCATAACAGCTGTGGAATCGTATTTTGCAGCCCTTCCAGATTCTCACTTCAGGGATGGAATTCATAAATTGGAATCTCGTTGGAACAAGTGTATTGATGTTCAGGGAGACTATACTGAATAATAAAGTGTATTTCAAACCATAAAATTGTGGTTTTCTTATCGAACCGCAAAACTTATTGAACAACCTTTCACACGATGCTGTGACGCTTGCGGCCAAAGCAACATTACCTGTCTCGCTTGAAGTGGACGGTAAACCTATCGATGGAGTAGGGCTATCAGATGATGTGTTGTTATATGTGTGTTTACTACGCGCATTAACAACACTCTTAGACCGATGAATGAATTAATGTGTGATGTTTATGCTTGCACGTTTTACAACCTGGTTTACTACAATGGTTGGCAAAATGACCCGTGTGTAAGCAATTATAACAAACTTTATAATTAGGCAATATTTTTAGACGCTCTTTAACACTCATTGTGAGAAATCATATCATAGATTTTATCTTTGGACGTGAATCAATTATCGCGTGAGAAGGATTATTATAGCGTGATAACTCCAGTGTTTCGACAAAATCAGCGCGGTTGCGTATGAAATGAATGAATGCATCGAATGTAATAACGCGATCTTTTTCTGGCTCCTGGCTTCTATATTCCTTCCACTCACGAAACGACTTGTGATCTAATTTACGTTTGACAAGATGCCAGCTAATCACTGGGATACCTATATCTTAATCTTAATATAAAGAGGGTATCCCAGTGCTTAGCTGGCTCACCTAAAGATTCCAAAGCTCTTAAGTTCTTATTTAATGAATCTATTAAACCCTTTAAACATACAGAGGATTCTTTTAACATAACTTAAAATTTAAATAAACCTGAAACATGATTATTTATGAACAATTTTTTGTTTTCAAATCGCATAACGAGTTCCACGCAACTGTAATTATCAGCGGAGAACTCAGTCGACTGAAGCGCTACAGCAGCGGATCCCGCAAATGACAATCTCAAATAATGAAATTTATTTACATCGTCGAGCTCGTCATTCGAACGAACTCTAACCAACTGCTATAGGAACCATCAAACTTAGGCAATTGAATGGTAGGCAACTTGACTTTTATCACTATTAATCGACCGACTAATCTGATTATATTTACTTAATATATTCTGTTCCCGAGATAAGGATTTATAGTACAGCCATACAAAATCTGAACGCTGCGTATACTGACATTTATCAACAATACATTCCAAACGAAGTTGAACCTCATCATATTGGTCGTACAGCGACTCAATCTTGCCCATGCGCAACTGTAATTCGGTAACATCACAGCTATTTAATGAATTTTCATCAATCGAGTCCAAATAGTTCATGAAAGCTGTTTATCTGCCTTTAAAACTGCTTCGTTTCTTCACGACCTCCTTTTCCTCGGACATTCTGGGTAACGAGTGCCGTCGACCTGGAATTTATACAATAATAACTTAAAGCATAGATTACAACTTAATTACGTTGTAATTCTGTAGGTACCTGCCTATCCACAACAAGAACAACTATTGTTATTTTCTTGGTGTGAAGCTAATTTACGGAGCTTGCAAATGATACTATACTTAACTCCTTAATAATAATGTAAATGATGTCAACACAATTAACACCTACTTTAATAACTGAACAGTATACATAAGAACATATTTACATTAGCTATAGTCTTATACCTATCTACGTAATTAATTAACGGTTTGCAAAACATTCAAGTAACGATATTAATTATAAAAGTTACGAGCCCGTTCGCCCCTTAAGGTTCGCCCCCTAGTAGGTATTTATTAGGTTACTTCTTAAAATCTACCCAAAAATAGGAGCCCCGCGAAGCGTTATTTATATTAATAAATTGTAATTTTACTCAAGTTAGTGGTGATGTTGAGACATTGCGTGCCGATTTAAAGCATTTTCGGGAATTAGACGAAATAAATACCGAGTCATCCCATTACATGCCAGAGGAAAGGAAGTGTGAGGAACATTTTATTAAAATACTGTTACGTTATGGTAGTCAACCAGCTTTAGAGGCGTGGTTGACTTAGGATTTTATAGAAATTAAAGATGAACAACGCGATCAATAAACATATATATGAATTTACAAAAGGTGTATGAGAATAAACAGATTTATAATAATATTTGACTAGGTATTTAGTGGTAGTTTAGGGCGTGGTTCAAGATGAAGGCTTGTTACGTGGTCCCGGGTAGAAAGGGATCACTTAACTACGGTAGGCAGCACAACGGAAGGAAACCGGCACCGGGACGCGTTGCCAATATATAGGGCCGCCACTGGGGAAGAGAAGCCGATGGAGGGGCGCCGCGAGCACGGCCGCTCAGCAACGACCGGTCCGCGTCACAATACGACTCGTTTAGACTCCTTTCTATGAAAGGAGCGAAAATCAAGGAGCGTACGGGCTCGTAGCCATTATAAGAATACACAAGAAGTACACTAATATGGTTATAATTAACAATAATAACGTTAATACTTGCATAGGCACATTACAACTATGTCATCTCAATATCTTAGACGTATGTATTTACGACCTCAATTGTATTACTCAATTGTGCTGAATTATTATTCTTTGTCTTACTTTGTCATTAATTTCTGTTTACATGTGTGTACCTACATATATGTGTATGCTCACACAAGCTTATAATTATAAAATAAATATTCTCGTAATTATCAAATAAAGAAGCATTCTGAACACGCAATTGTAGTTTTCACTACACTTGCAATATCTATCACTCAAATTGTGATCTTCTTCTCTCTTAGCCTTTATTATTCCCAAGTCACTTGGGGTCGGCTTTTCTGGTCTAACCGGATTTGACTGGATATCAGTTTTTACACCGAGCGGCTGCCACCTGACCTCCGCAACCCGAAGGCTAACGATACCCTAAGGCTAGACCAGTGTCAGGATATTAGAGGGTACTGACTTTCCCAATAATTACTGCCATAGATGTTCATGGCAGCCGGGACCGACGGCTTAACGTGCTCTCCGAGGCACGGAGCAGGCGATAATTGTCAATCAATACGCACATAATTTCGAAAAGTCATATAATTTCCGAAAGTCAGAGGTGCGCGACGTGGGTTCGAACCCGAGACCCGCTGCATTGCAGTCTGTTGGTCTCCCCACTGAGCTATCGCTGCTCATCACTCAAATTGTGATACCTACATAAAATAATTAGGTATCTACCGCAACATGAGAACTTAACGTGGATAGTTCATTTTAATTTGCATTTCTTTTTTAAATCTTTATTTATTTAGAGGCTTTTATTACAGAGTAATATGTTAGCCCCATCGTGGCTTATTCTAAGATACTAACTTACTATGTAATGATAGGCGACAGAGGAAGTCGTTGTTGTACATATATCTCAAATAGATCTAACGCCGCATTTGAAGTAGCATTCATTAGTTAAAATGTAGCACTAATCGTTTACGATACTATATTAAAGTATATATAAACAAATTTGCAGCTGAATTGTATGTACCTATTATATACGATAATACTAACAACTAAACATTATGCATCGGCTACCTAAATGAGCACAATATATTGAAATAGGTAATAATAACTCATTAACCTTATAATAAGTATATCCCTTAATTAGGAGTATATACTAAGTACTTGAACGAGTGTTAGGTAACGATATAAAACAACGACGACCTGGTAAGGGTCGCGGGAAGCGGTTGGATGCGGGTGGCCCAAGACCAGTCTGTGTGGAAAACCTTGAGGGAGGCCTATGTCCAGCAGTGGACGTCTTTCGGCTGAGATGATGATAATGATGATGATGATGATGATAAAACAAGATTCAACCATTTGAAGCTGTACTTGATCCAAAATATAATTCCTCGTTTCACGCCGCCAAGTAAGTCGTTCATTCGCTAATAATCCTCTCAGTAGTTGATAATTTGATCTTCTAAAACAATAACTGGTTCGATTTTCAAATAAAGCTGCAGGCGCTTCGACTAACACTACAACTACTACAACGGTAATTTTTACTGACAATAATTATTTTCCGGCATTTCGACTTTTATTGACCGGCAATAAAGAGCATATGGAATCCTATGCAACAACGGACAAGTCCGGTGGTGCCTCGAGTCAGGCGGACGTCGCCGTGTCGCTTCGGCCGACGGAACAGACCACGACTGCCGGTCCGGTGTTCGTAGCCGCAGGCAGACGACAAGGAACAAAAGAGCAATTTTCTGTCCGTTCGAAAATAGACCGTCGCCCGCAGAATACCTTATGAATTATGATCATATTTAACGCCCGGCCCAGCCCGACCCTCAGATTTCATGTCGAATGAATCACATAGATACGTAACAAGAGATGCCCTTCTATTTTATGACTGTAAAAATAGTAGAAAATGTATTTAATAAGGTTATAAGGTCAGTTTATAGTCTAGAGGTGCTTCAGCGAAATGAACAATTAGTCGACAAAGGATTTTATTACATTGTAGATATGGTAGGTAGGTTTATAGAACAACCAGGGCTTGTTTATAGTGTAGCCACCGCACGTATGCAGCCATGAACAGCACAAGCGCGACACCACAAGACCATGACTATTTTATAGAAACATGATTAGTTTCGAAAATAACTGTTTATTAAGACATTACTGTAAACTCAACTCATTCGTGATTCGTCGATTTCTAAGACTTGTTATTTATTGGCTGCATTTCTATTCTAAATATTGTATTAGTTTTTAATGGTTAAAGCAATCGATTTGTTTAGTATAATATAGGTGGCAAAATCAATTAAAATATTCTGAAATCTGGAGTCTACTTTTAATAAACCTTTTCATCTCTATCGATATACCCGCTATACCTAATAACATGTAGATTACTACACGGTCCTCGGTATGCAACAGACACATCTATGCCACCACTCTTAGAACACAGCAGAGCGCAATGGCTAGAGTACGTAAGCCCGTTAGTTCCACAAACCGGATTGTCTTCCGGCAGACAATAGCATTTTCGCTTGCAAGGGCCCATATTCAAAAGAGTTACTGACGGGTTCAATTTTGCAGCACATTGAAGCAAGCACAGGTTGTTGTACGTTTCGCCATTATTACCACACACCGGTTTGTTTTCTATCGGACATAGTATTGAACATTGGCCATTTAAACTCTCGCAAGTACCTATGTGATTTATACTCAGCGATGAATCGTATTTTAACCGTGTGCACTCCAACAAGCATTTATTATTGTAAGTTCGACCATCAGTGCCGCAGACTGGCTCGAAGTTTAACTGGCATCGGCAATTGTCAGTCAATAGTGAGAGCCTGGGCGGTTGCCCGCAGGGGCCGCGATAGGCCAATGTGACTCCTTTGCCTTTGCTTATCGTTGCGTTGAGTCGGCACATGTTGCTGTAAGTAATGCCGTCGGATCCGCATACGGGGGTGTACCTCAAATTGCACTTAGGGCTATACTGCGCTAGCGCCGTGCTGACCACACTGATGAACAAGAGCTCTCCTGAAACAATAATGAGGACTATTTAAGTAGACTACAATTGATCATACAATTCGAAGAAAAGAAGAGAAAGGAAAGAAATATTGTTTATTTGACACATACTACAAACACATTATAACAAGTACAAACTAAAAAGAAATAGGTATATACAAAAATAATAAGCCTGACGCTGGTTTTCAACTGGGCCCTTTAGTGACTCGCCGATATAAACCATCCATTACTATTATCTAAGATAATAAAAAATATAAATAAATAAACACAGAATAATAATATCAACTTCTCACAGATACACAGAAAATAATAATAATGTTAGACTGAATAAAATTAGTTTAATACAATATCACGCGCTCACACGGCGAGCGCGACACGCTGGTAGCACAAATATATAAGCTCGAAAATATCGCACACTTAATAAAACAGCGGCTTAACTCGAAATTTGAAAGTAAGGCAATTTGAACTCTAATTTTATATGTTAAATTCTAATATTATATTTGTGTTAAATCTTTGCAATAGAGTTCAAATTTGTTTAATCCAAAATACTGAGATTAGTCTCTGTTTTATTAAGGATGCGATATATTAATTATGTATCAGAATTTTCCGTTCAGAAAAATTATAACAAAAGCCGTACAAGAATGGTAATTATCCATATTCCCTTGAAAGATTAGTTATTTAAAAAACTAAATACAACTATCCATATAATTATGTATTAAAATAAATATACATATATAATAATTGTAACAATAACATGTGGGAATATTTTTATATCGTATCATAGACCTTTGACTAACGATAATCACTATAATTTGATAACAAAATAATTGACATAACACAGAATAAATATTTATAAGAAAAAATATGGTCCTGGATGTGCTGATACAGCGAATTCCTCGTGAAATAGAATGAACTCATTTGAATTAACTGTAAGTATGACTTTAGAAGTGCTGATAAATGGCATAACTGAAGAAAGCCCAATTACTAACATTGACATGTTAACCTAATAAACTGAGATTTAATTTAGAATAGTAAATCTGCAGGAATAAAAGAAAAATATTTCGCAAAACATCCAAAACTTCCTTATTGTTATTCTTAAATATGGCTCTACTTTCTGCTATACTGTGTATAAGCCACTGTCTCAATGGTCACGAGGATTAAGTAACGCGGACTCTCATCCTTGTGACTGGTTTAGATCCGAGGTTGCGCAGTTGTTAGAACTTTCGTTTATGAAAAAATTATATCTTTTTTTTTAAGATTACTATAAAGTGGTAAGATTTGCTAGTGTTCTTGTTTATCCCGGCAGCTAAGCTAAAATGATTGTGTTGGAACTCACTCCTAGTGAGTTCAAATCAGTAGAGCAATGGCTGGGATTTGAAACCAGGTCTTAGTTTCGAATGAAAGTCCATTGGGTTGCATCCGCCTTACAGACATAATTATATTAAATTATAATGCTGTATAGCAATTAACACATACAGAGATATAATATTTGTGAGATATATATGAGAGTTTTATACACCCTGTTTACCCTAGAGTTCCCACGGAGTACACAAATAAACCACGTAAATTAAACGCCAAGCAACAATTCTTACTTAATTCAAAATGCATGGTTTACACTTGAGTTGTGAAGGCGTCGACGAGTCTCACTGATTGGTGTTGGCGTGTGAAATAATGTAAGTAATATAAACTCGAAATGTCAAAGGTTGTCGGAACGAACTAATTCGTTGTAAGCTTCGTACACAATTTAGTTTCGCGTTTGTAATCCAATGTTTTGTATAATAAGTAGAAAATACATTTCGTACGGTGCAGCGGAATGCAAAATTGTTTTGTAAGGACTACCGCAGATGGTCAGCTATTGGCTCTTAGCGACTTTTTTCGTCGATTGCGGTATAAAAGTCGCGTTTTCTAGCGCCTGACCGATGTTGCATTGTATTTGCGCGTCTCTTTGCGTTCGGTTGCATCGTTGTAGTATTAAAATGGTGTGTTTACATTCGTAAGGAATACTTGCACGTAAACCGTTCACGTTTAACAATCTTTTTCATTTAACATGTAAGAGGTACTTAGTAACACAACAAAAAGCATATGTGGCAATAACTATAATTCTATTGTAATTTAGAAGTTTATATGAATTACTGACGTCCGTGTGTTTGCCGAGTGTTGCGTGCGGTCACTTTATAGATACGCAACGCAAATAAAACCCGGTCACTGACAAACAGTTTAAAATGTAGTTAACAGATGTTCAAATGCATGTCGACTGCTGATATTGGCGAAGTGAATTAGCAACAACCAATAAAAAACTAGACATGAGTTAGATTTTGACATGATGTTGATTAACAACCTTACAACTTACAAGGAACAGGTTTCAAGCCGTCATCACCGATGCCGACTCATTGGCTTACCAATCGTCGATGCTAAATGTAGCATATGTGCTGTGGTCTTAAATGATGTGGCACCATAGAACATGCGTCACCTGTTTATTGTAATTTCTTGAACACGTCATGAAAATATGTATGATGCTGGCTTTTTCATGTCTTTATAAGCAATATTTGGTAGTGGTTGCGTAGCAGCAGTGAATGCGAAGTCTCGGGTTTCTGCATTAATATCGAAAAGTTTTAAGCTCAGTGGATTCATTTATGTATTGGAATTTTCTGTCAAGAAATACTTAGTGTCCAGTATAATATAAAATTAAACCTCTCTGGGACAGTCGTTATCTCACCATGAGACTAACGCGATATCGGAGGGCACAGTACACTAGCTTTTAAAATATCACCTTCAACTTGTAATATAAACAAAAAATGTATCACCAGGCTAAATAAAAGCGCACAGACCTCATGGCAACTTGTGGCGATCTGAATGTGAGTGGTGATACTGCGGTCCTGAATGTCTCAGAGTGTCGGTTAGGACCTCGTCCCTGGCTTGCCGTTACTGGTAGGCTGGGGTGAAACTTCAAGAGCGCCCGTAGAACTCAAACCGGGCGCCGCATCGCTCGACATGCCGCTCACACCGGTGTTGCCCTCTGCTTCTTTTAAGGCCTGTATGCCTATGGCGGTTATACAGGAGGCCTATCTTGTGAGTCGGCGAGTTACCGTCTGCCATTCCGATTTTGTACTTAAACAGTATATCCGGCAGACGCCGTTTTTTTATCAGTAGTTTGTATTATACCAAACCAATTAACACCCATCCCCATAGAACAGAATAAGTAGATTCCATATGTAGCAATGGTCTCCTACACCTGCCGCGGCTAGTGTCTCGGTAGGTGTCCCATCTCACTCTAAACTAAAACTGTCCAAGGGCCTCCGCATGTTTGATCCATGTCCCCGTGTAAGCCGCCCAAAGAGCTGGGTATTGTCCTAACGTATTAGGGAAATACCCGTGAAAGAGAAATACATAATAATGTTTATTTGCAAAAGGTTTTACAATATTATTACTTTAATTACATTGTATCCTTTAATAATACATAAGTATTATGTTGAACTCTGGTACCCATGGTAAGATTTAACTGAAATTACTAAATTAAATTAGCGATTATACATAATGAGCACAATATTGATATTTATGTAGAACCGTATTTGATCATCTGACATAATGCGATCAGCCTGTGTGCGCGTGCGTGTGCGTGTGCGTGCGCAGATGCGTGTGCGTGTGCGTGTGTGAGTGTAAGCGTAAGTGTGGAGTGGTTGTGTGTTTATGTGTAACATATTGTTTGGATCAGTGTGAGCATTTTTATTATAGAATAGACATTTATAATAATTTTTCAGTGACATCATAATTTAAAAATTGTAACAGATTATAGACCTTCCGTTTGCACTCTTGTCTACTACAGAAGGGGTAAAAATGGCAAATTTTATTAATTTGGTTATACAAGTATAATGAAACTCACTCGTCTAAACCCTTATGTGACTATATTACCAAACTCACGGCAATTACACGGACTGTTGAGACCGTCTTACTAAGTTGAATGGTCGTTCCTCATTACTGAGCGATCTTCCGCCGAGAGCCAAGTTACTTTTTTCCTTCCACAATAACCCCACTATTTCAAAATGACGGTTGGCTGTGTTGTCAGATGAGTAAATAAAACCCCCGAAGAGAATTATTAACAAAAATAAGAAATCATGACACAAGCGACTACTGATGATGAATGATAAATTATCGTATGTATTTTATAGCATATGACGTAAATGCTCTTCAAACCCCTCGACAATATAAAATTTGTGACACCTATAACTCAAGAACATCCCATCCAGGTCCGAGAGGCGGCGTGCGTGTTCCCACGCGCGCCTCTGTGCCGTTTTGTCTTCATCCTCCATAAGGGGACAGTAGGCCTCAATTAGAGAGAAATAATGGTTAGGGTAGTTTCGTGTAAGGGCCCATTTGTGTTTTACGCGGCGGGCTGAAACTTAGGCGGGGTCGCGATTGCATGTGAAAGTGATTCGCGCGGCCAGAGTCGGCCGGTCTCTGGTTTTGTTGAAGAACACCGTGGTAGGTTTAGTCGGAAACCGGGATGTCGACATAACCTCTCCGCCGTCCCGCAGAGAGGTTATGTCATGTTATTATCTTATATAGCATGGTTATATAGGATAATTATAATAAAGAGCAGACCCTTCCTCTACGGCTACTCAAGTTTATGATATAGCGTTCCCACTCCTCAACCTTTCGGTATATAGTGAGAGCCGCTGTACCTTCCAGTGCCCGACAGCACCTTCAGCGACCAGTTATAGACAGGTTTTGTCCCCAAATCCTAAGACCCGGTTCTGGCTCACTTACCGACGTACATTCATACGTATACCTACCCTTTCTAGTCTACAAGCCGGGTATTGCCCGAGTCACCCTCCTGTGACTCTTACTTGCTGAGCAGGCAAGCGCCCGACATGCGTTGTGGCAGCGAAACTACGCTGCCACTTCGCTAAAAACAACTCCGTGCCTCATGCGACCGACAGGTCCGCATTAGCCGCGCATGAGAACGACGCTCAAACGCCACAGTACCCTGGTCCAAAGGGGAAGACCCGTAGTTCTCCCCCCGAAACCCTATCTACTCGGATCCTAAAGATAGGTAGTCTCGGCAGTCGTCGTGTTTCATTCTCTGCCTCTACTGTACATGGCGACCCTGCCAAAAAGTCAGCTATCCGAGCATTGTCACCGTCGCGTATTTGACATCTGCCAGCGTTCGCCCGGTGCCAAAACATAAGTATAAGGACGAAGTATTCAATGCAATAAAATTTGAACATTGTGTCGCAATAAGCGGATACGAATTATACACTTGTCACTAACTAGACGTATCACTAACGAAATTTCCGAGATGATTTAATTTAACCGGGTCAAAAATGTGCAAAACACAATCCCGCGAAGAGTCATAATCGCGCAGAATGCAGCTGGCTCTAACCAAGCTGTTTACTGTCGACGAAATTCGTTTTTACTTGAGTAGGTACGGCGAACATCATTCTCTGTATTATAGCCTTGGTGATTGGTATTGGGCTGATTTTCCATATGTACTGAAGGAATAAAAAATGCCATAGACGCTGGATGCAACAGGAATTATTCCGGAACAATTTTCGTCACTAGATTTTTCGGCGTGATCGTTCTCGTGAGCAGAGAAACAACGATAATATAATATAGGGTGACAACAAAAGGACGCGTGAGAAGAAAGACGATGGTATCGCAATATAATGCGACAACAGAGTAACCAGTGCGGTATAAAAATCAATTAAGTAGGTAATTAAAATGTGCGTATAAAAATTAGTGCTATGTGGTGAAAATTAAAATAATATCAATATGAAAAAGTGAGTGTGCGTTATAAATAAAAGTGTGTAAATATCGAAAATAAAAATCTGTGCGTATACGGTACATAATACGGGTATTATACGGTACAAGGATCGTTGAAAATCTTGGATTCTGGACATTGAACTCTAGTTTAAATTTATAAAAGAAACGCCTAGTTTCAATCAATAACGTCTATTATTATTATTAATGGAATTTGATCAGATCAATAAAAAATATATATTGTTAAAAAATACACCCCTCTACCCCTCACCTTTCCAAAAAATCTTGACGAACTAAAAAGATTTATTGCCTTTGTCAATTATTACAGAAAATTTGTTCCAAATTTTACAAATATGTCATGCACATGTGAGAAAGTATTCGAAGACTTAAGGCTTGTATTATTTCACCACCTGCGTTGCAATACCCCGACTTTTCAGAGCAAAATCAGTTTATTGTGCAAACAGATACATCCATATATACATATGTCGAAGCCTCAAGAAAATAATCATAGGAATGCAAATTATTTATGTAATTAGAGTTGAATAAACCGCTATCTATTGGATTGTTTCGGAACGTCAAGCGTAAGCTTGACTGAGGTCGCCACAGAGCCGATGTGTCAGTTGGAGTGTATTTGCCTATCATTAGTATCCGTACAAAGTGTATTACCATGCCTATGTGTTGTTGCTTTATCATGTCAAAAGCGAGTTGCCGTCCAACCCTTCATTATCTGAACTCCATTCTCACTGGTCTTGGCGATAGCTCAACAAGCGAGAGCCGCGTCGACATCTGCGAGATGGTTACTGTGCAGGTAGTTTTGTAACTACCTGCACAGTAACCATCTAACAAGTGGATCGTTTTCATTTATTGTTGTATTCAGTTGTATTTATAGAAAAGAAAAAGTTAAGTAATGCTACTTAACTTTTTCTTTTGCATGCGCAACAATCAAAAAATATTAGTTACGAAAGCGCTACGTTTTGTTATATTCCGGAAAAGAAAACAATTTATATAAAATACAAGGATACTCCATCACTAATTACGCTAGCTGAATTTGTGAGGGAACTCGATATGCCATGAAGAAAGATAGGTATTAAGGATATATATTTTATTGACACTAACAAATGATATTTTCATACGAAAATTATTACGAGAGTTAAAACGGTGTGAGAGTACAACTAACCCACGCTTATTTTTTATTTTTTTATTTTTTTATTTATTTAGGTAAACAACCAATGTCTTAATATCTAGTTTTCAGTAGTTTGTACAAAATAAATATAGCATAATTGTGACACCAGTGACATTTACCACATATTAAATACAATACATTCATGGGTTACAATGAGAACCAGTAGACATGTGCAATATTTAGTAAACACAAGTATTAAGAATATTCACTTATTTTTGGTTTTGTTTTATCAATCAAATAAGATAATAATAAGGATAAAGCACTAAGTAACAATTTTTTAAATATGCTAGGGCGTGTTGCAAATAAATCAATACTATTGAAATTATTGTTAAAGGATTCAACTAAGCGATACATAGGTGCTCGTTTGCCTGCATTTGTACGACAACGAGCAGTAGCAAAAAATTTACATGGATTACGGCTATGATACTATACTTATAAGTGTTAAAAAACGCAACGAAAATATATAATAAAGATGACCATATGGGTACTATTGAACGACTTTCATCTCCTGCCCACCGGTGGCCACGCGGGCATGAGACGAATGTTGAACAATATTAAAAATATTATTTTTGGCCAGGTTTAGATAAAGATGTCATACAATTCGTGAAACGATGCGACGGGTGTCAACGTTATAAATATTCTATACCCATAAAGGAACCCATGGTTGTAACATCAACAGCCATCGACATCAATTGCCAACTATGACCACCTCCTGCCTAATTTATTTAAATTGTTGTTTTGTTTTTATTTTATTTTTAATTGAGTTATGTAGTATGTTACTGCCTACATGCACCGAAATCATGCAGGCTTTGCGAGAATACCAGCGTTGTGGATATACTGCAACATTGCTGACGCAGGACCTTATTTGTTCTTTTACATGGTTGTGTTTCCTGTTACCTTATAAGCATGCACAAATAAAATTATTTTTCCTTTTTTCTTTCTTTCAAATTACGCATTTAATAAAATATATTTAGATATTATAAGACCATTAGATCGAGATAACAATAATCATTTTTAAATATTAACGCTACATTACGAATTGTCAAAATTTCTCGAAACCTATCCACTGACTTCTAAGAGCACGGTTGAAGTAGCTGAATGTTTTGTTAATAACTTTATTTTGAGGTACGGGATCCCACAAGTAATTGCGACAGACAAAGAGACAGAGTTTATGTGGATTAGTCCCATTCGCCACTCTCAGCATTGCCCCCTCCGGTGGCGAATGGGATTTTTGTTTTAGAAAAATTCCCTGTCGCCACTGAGGGTGGCGAACCGGTGTCAATTGGGACATTGTTACGTAGAAATGGAATGGACGAAGTGATGGTCTTTTTATTTTACCCAGTAATTATAAACATTATTTAAACCTGAATAGTCATCCTATTCTATTTAGAGTTCATACTAAAATTCTTAGCCATACCTACTTCAAAAACTATAAATGTCATTCCAAATACAAATACTTGCCTTATGTTTAAGGGTGGTAATTGAGATTTTTCGTAAGCAACATCCCATTTGCCACCCGGGGTGGCGAATGGGATTCTTTCTACTGAAAATATCCCTTTCGCCACCAGAGGAAGGGATGCTGGGGGTGGCGACTGGGATTAAACTCATTACGGATATTTTTATTGGAAATTATCTCATTTGCCACCGGATGGGGCAATGCTGGGTGTGGCGATTGGGACTAACCCGTTTATGTCCTCTACAATAAACGAGGTATGTACGCTCTTATACATTAATAAAATAAACTCGAGAGAATATCATTACCAATCTAAAAGTATCCTTGGAGAACACACAAAAACACCTGGTTTCATGCCTTCGTATACAATGTGATAACCATCCCGAAATGTGCAGTAAATGGCTACCCTTTTGGTGTTTTTCATACAACACTTCAGTCCATAGTAAAACCTAGTTTACACTATGTGAGTTGGTTTTCGGGACAAAATGTTCTCCTCCTAGTAATTTATGTAATATTATCGAACCATTTTATACAATAATTATCCGAATCAATAAAAGTTTCGTTTCAAATGGCACAAAAGGAGGCTAGACAATTTACTTAATAGTAAAATACACATAAAACAAACGTACGATAAAACATGTGGCCTGTAACGTACAGCAATAATGATTGAATTTTAATAAAAATGAAGTAGGTGGTAAAGTAGTCGGTATATACTCTGGACCTACATAGTTGTCAGAGACATATCACCAAATGATGGTAGTAATAAAAAACAATGCATGATGTAATCCATAAACATCGCACTGAAATGTATTACTCTTCTTAGAAATAAATGTATTATAATAACTGAAAAATGTATGCTTAGTATTATATTTTACTTTTGTAAGGGGGCAGGTGTAAGGCCTCTCTATTAGGTATTATGTACTATTTGTTATTATCCTATATGCACATAATTATAATAAAGAACAGTATAATTATATTCTAGGCAGTCCTCGTGTTTTATTCTGTATCTCTGCCTCTACCGTACATATGCGTCAATGCGTTATCCCACGTAACAAAAATAAAAGCTTATAACAGTACTATTTTCTAAATGAACCCGACGTCCTTTTCTGTACCCCTGACAACGTGTATGCAAAATTTCGTGATGATCGGTCGAGTAGTTAAGGCGGACAAACGTAACAAACAAACTCACATTCGCTATTATAATATTATTAATGCGGATTATGGTGTAAATACACAATCTCATGATATAATTACAGGTAAGTATTAGAGTTTACAAGAACACTACAAGTACAACAAAGGTGCCTAATTTTTACTGAAAATAATTAATTGGTTAAAATTTAATTGGTTCAACAAAATGAATTATAAATAATATTTTTAATGACCATCAAACATATTTTGTATAACTATATTAATGTAAAAATATATAATACCAGCCCTGTTCATAAGCTGCCCCACTGCTGGACACGAGCCTTTTCTCAAAAGGGTTGAGCCGAAGTCCACAGCGGGTCGCAAATTTACATATCTTTGAAAACATTATAAAGAATTCCCACAGTATTTTCCTTCAGACAGCGAGATTATCAACCAAAATTATTTTACAATTATTTATTATTGAAATAAAAAGAATGACGTAGTACTTACAACTATTGTAAACATGTCATGGAACAGCCGGTTCTTTACATTTTTTTAACGTGTACTACGTTAGAGGATCTATTCTCAAAATATAAAAATAATCAAAATAGAGTTTCCGATTTAGGCTCATCACCGTCAAATGGGAACAACTCAAATACAATAAAAGTGTTTCACAGACGACAGATAGTGATGCACCGGACACTTTGATGGGCATTATAGAGCATATGGAATCCTATGCAACAACGGACACGAAATACGAAAAGTCCGGTGGTGCCTCGAGTCAGGCGGACGTCACCACGTCGCGTCAGCTGCTGGAACAGACCACGATTGCCTCCACGACTGCCCAGTATTTGTAGCCGCAGGCAGCCGCTGACGACAAGGAATAGAACCGCAATTTTCTGTCCTTTCGAAAAAAAGACCGTTGCCCGCAGAATACCTTATGAGTTATGATCATATTAATGCCATCTTCAATATCAATTATATTAACGCCCGGTCCAGCCCGACCCTTAGATTTCATGTCCAATGAATCACATAGGTACGATACGTAACAAGAGATGCCCTTCTATTTTATGACTGTAAAAATAGTAGAAAATGTATTTAATAAGGTTATAAGGTCAGTTTATAGTCTAGAGGTGCTTCAGAGAAATTAACAATTAGTCGACAAAGTATTTTATTACATTCTAGATATGGTAAGTAGGTTTATGGGACAACTAGGGCTTATTTATAGTGTAGCCACCGCATGTATGCAGCCAAGAACGGCACAAGCGCGACACCACAAGACCATGACTGTTTTATAGAAATATGATTAGTGCCGAAAATAATTGTTTAATAAGATTTCATGTTAATATAGAAACGGCGATAGTTCGGAAAAGAACTTCTGAATGATTTTTGTGTTCAACATAGAAGCAACGATTCGATGGGTTACGTTTGCGCGGGAACGGCTCGCTTGACGTTGAACCGAGCAGTACCGCCGCGCGCGGACATTAGTGTAAACTCAATTCATTCCTGATTCGTCAATTTGTAAGACTTGCTATTGGCTACATTTCTATTGTAAATATTGTATTAGTTTTTATTGGTTAAAACAATATATTTATTATGTTTAGTATAAATTAAGGTGGCAAAATCAATTAAAATATTCTGAAATCTGGAGTCTACTTTTTATAAAACTCTTAGTTGCTATCGCTATATACGCCCATCCAATCAAAATGTGGAACATCACACGGTCCTTCGTGTGCAACAACCACACCCAACTCCCTCACAGAACACATCAGAGCGCAAAGGCTAAGGTATGTTTGCCCGTCAGTTCCACAAACCGGCTTGTCTTCCGGCGAACAATGGTATTCTGCCGTGCAAGGACCCATACTCACAAGTATGATTCTCGAGTCCGATTTTGCAGCGCATTGAAGCAAGCAGAGGTTGTTGTACGTTTTGCCATCATTACCACACACCGGTCTGTTTTCTATCGGACATAGTATTGAGCATTGCTCATTAAAAACCTTGCAACTACCTATGTGATTTATACTCATCGATGAATCGTATTTTGCCTGTGTGCACTCCAACAAGCATTTATTACCGTAAGTTCGACCATCAGTGCCGCAGACTGGCTCGAAGTTTAACTGGCACGGGCAATAGTACTGACTATTGCCCGACTGCGGTGGGGGCGTGGCTTCCTTGCAGGAGCCGTAATGGGCCAGTGTGACCATTTTGCCTCTGCTTATCGTACCGTTGAGATGGCATTTGTTGCTGTAAGTAATGCCGTCGGAACCGCATATGGGGGACGTAGTGCTTGGGGCAATAAGTGTCATACTGCGCTAGCGTCGTGCTGACCATAGCGATGAACAAGAGTTGTCCTGAAATAATATAAGAAATAGTCAAGTAGACTTCAATTGATCATACAACTCGAACAAACATAAAAGATCAAAAATATATTCATTTATGAATCAGAATATTTCGTTCAGAGAAATTATAAGAAAATACGTACAAGAATGGTAATGATAAATATTCCCCCAAAATAATAGCTATGTAAAAAAAAACTAAATACAAATATTGGGGCATGCCAAAATTCAGTGATTTAGTGTCACTGATGTCATCATCTATTTTAACACACTGTGTACGATAACTGAGATAGTCTTTGAGGAGTTTATGTGTATGGTTCAGATCTTTATTTCTCAAAAATAATACAATTAGCATTCACTTACATGAGAAAACTTAACACTTAAGTATTTTAAGCAGAACATATCGCACTCTTAATAAAACAGCGACTTAACTCGAAATTTGAAAGTACGGCAATTTGAACTCTAATTGTATATGTTAAATTCTAATATTATATTTGTGTTAAATCTTTGCAATAGAGTTCAAATTTGTTTAATCCAAAATACTGAGATAAGTCTCTGTTTTATTAAGGGTGCGAATTATCACTAAATATCCGATAACAAAAACTATAAGTTTCTAATCACTGCTTAGTGTCTGCATGCTTTACACCTCAGTGGCTGAAAGTACCAATCGTCGATGCTAAATGTAGCATATGTGCTGTGGTCTTAAATCCCCATGGTGTGGCACCATAGTACATGCGTCACCTGTGTATTGTAATTTCTTGACCATGCCTTGAAAATATGTATGATACTGGCGGCTTCATTCTTATGAGCAATTCATTTAATATTACTGTCAGGCTTGCGTAGCGGCAGTTAATGCGAAGTCTCGGATTCATTATTGCATTAATATTAAAAAGTTTTAAGCTCAGTGGATCTATATAAATGACTCAATACTTATATAGATCCACTGAGCTTAAAACTTTTGTAAGGACTTTGTTGTCGTGAAATAGTTAGTGGCCAGAATAATAAAAATACAGTAATAGTTTGATTCTCTATTGCTACCCTTGCTTGCATGCTTTAGGGATATACCTAGACAGCCTAGACGCGAAACAATGTGGTATATTAAATTATATTTTCGGTAGTCATTTACAGTACGTGAGCATAAAATTTAAAAATGATTTGGTATTTTGGCAGTTAGAAGTTACTAAAAATAATATACATCATAAGCAATAAATGATAAAACCTAAAAAATAAATTATTTGTAGATACAGGAAGAGATACAACAAAAGTACCTATTGGTGTAATAATTACTTATCTTAATTAAAATGGCGATGATATGATGAGTAGGTACATCTGTGCCCCGGGCACGCCACGATCGTGGCGGTAAGTCCCGTGGTCCCACAGGTAATGACTGGCCACGGTTGTTTTGGCCAGTTCCTGTGTCGTATACGCCGGCAAGAGACGCCCGGTTGTCACCACTGCGGCGACTGCCGCGACGTTGTTGAGGACACGGCGCTGCACACTTTGGCGGTTTGCCCCGCCTGGGCATCGCAGCGCCGTGAGTTGATCGCGGCAGTCGGATTGGTTGCCCTCTCGCTCCCGGCCGTAGTTCAGTCTATGGTCCGGAGTGAGAGCTCGTGGAACGCCGTCGCCTCCTTTTGTGAGGAAGTCATTTCCATCAAGGAGGCGGCGGAGCGGGAGAGGGATCGTTTGAACCCTCTCCCCAACCGCAGAGCCGGGCGCCGGAGGGCGCGGGACGACCTCCAGCCACCCTGAGGTTTGACCTGGGGGTGGCGGGCTTTGTGGGCCTGCCCGCCATCCGTTCAGCACCAGGTCCGAGAGGCGGCGTGCGTGTTCCCACGCGCGCCTCTGTTGTTTCGAGTCCGTCTCCCCTCTAGGGGGGACAGTAGGGATAATTTGTGAGGAGTGCCTTTGGGTAGGTCTTTTGTGTAGTGGCCTGCCGTTTCATACGGCGGGCCGAAACCTCGGCGGGGTCGCGACCGCATGCGAAAGTGATTCGCGCGGCCCCGTCGATAGTGGTTTTGTCGAGAAACACCGTGGTAGGTTTAGTCGGTATTCCGGGAGGTACATTTTCTTCTTAACATCTTCCTTTTACCCCGGCGAGTCCGACATAACCCGTCCGCCCGCCCCCGCGGAGGGGTATGCATCAAGGATTCACCCACGATAAAAAAAAAAAAAAAAAAAAAAAAGGTACATCTGTGCCCAGTAGCTGGACACTTTAGTTATTGGTTTCAAACCGCCTTATATAAGTAGTCGATTCCAATATGTTTTTAAAAATGTCTCTAATCTAAAAACACTCATGATAGTTATAGGTAAGTATTAGAGTTTACAAGAACACTAGGTAAAGGTAATTTTTATTGACAATAATAATTTAATTGGTTGAACAAAACGAATTACAAGAAATATGTATCACATAATGACTATCAAACATATTTTTCAATAACTACATTATTGTAAAACTGTTTACAAACTACCCCACTGCTGGACATAAGCCTTTCCTCAGAAGGATTGAGCTGAAGTCCACAGCGTTAGCCTAGTGCTTTCTTTTTTATTACAACTTCACATATCTTTGAGAACATTATAAAAATCTCCCACAGTATTTTCCTTCACACAGCGAGATTATCAACTAAAATTACTTTGCAGTTTTTGTATTATTGAAATACCTATAACATAATGACGTAGTTCTTACAGCTATTGTAAATAAGAACATGGAACAGCCGGTTCTTTACATTTTCTCAACGCGTACGTGATCGAATATAAATATATATTATTAACTCAGCGCAAAGCCCAGTGACGCAGCACACGTGTCGTACTGATACATTGAGGGGATTCACAAATAACTTGACAGTGCACTGCACCGTTCAACAACTGTTTGCTGATATATAACCCTAAGACATTGTGCTAATCAACAGTCCACACACAACTTACAACGAACTAACTTGAAGATATTCCAGGACAAATTAGATTATTTCATTCGCTATCCTTCATAACCAGAGTGTAAGCCATGGATCTCAAATTAGGTATTGTTAGTTATCTATTTATTTTTATATAATTTACCATATTACTTTAAATAAACATATATACCTAAGTATATATATTTGTGTTAGGAGTAAGCTCACGTCCATAGTGAATAGGGTGAGAATCGAAACCAACACCAGCAATTCTATTGCCGCTTTAAACTGATAAAATATTTAATTGATATTCTTATACCCTATTATTTATTTTCGTCGTTGCCGATTCTGGTTAATAGGCTCCAAGTTAGATTATTACGGATACATTTTCGAAATTCTCTTTTTATACGGCCATGTATTTAAGTTGAATAATCGATTGTTAAAGCCTACTTACCTAACAGCCTTTGTTATTGTTTCAGGACTGCTCTTGATCATCAGTACACAAATGAGCGCATCGCTGGTGCTTGCACAACATCTCGTCTGCCCAGCGCACTACCTCCCAGTATGTGGGTCTGACGGCAAGACATACAGCAACCCGTGTATGCTCAACAGTACTGCGCAAATGTCAGGCAAAAGGGTCACATTGATCAGGTACGGCCGTTGCGGAGAACCCGCACAAGACGACTGCGTTTGCCCTGATAACTACAAGCCAGTGTGCGGCACTGATGGTCAAACTTATCCTAATGAATGCTCGTTGGAGTGCCAGAAGAAAAGATTTGATCCAATACTTAGAGTGATGGATTATTACGGTCCTTGTCAGCCTCCACAGCCACCAGCGTGTGGGTGCTCGCAGGAAACCAGTCCGGTTTGTGCAAGTGATGGCAATACGTACAGAAACAATTGTATCCTAAAATGCATTGCGAGGGACAATTTTATGTTGACTTTTGTTCACGCAGGACCGTGTTAGCAGTTTCAATGTTGTAATAAATTGCTTAGAATACAATAAATCAATCATAAGAATAGTTTTAGTTTTTCAGTTTACAGTTCAATTTTATGAAATTTAAAGGCTGAATTTCCCTTTGAACATAAAAATATACGCATAGTTATTGTTCGAAGTGAAAAACTGACTTACATTATCGGTGAGTTGACATGTAAATTAGTCATATAGCTGCGTTATTTCTATATCTTTTTAGCCGGAGCTAAAAAGGCAATTATGATAACAAGTGTTAAGATAAAAATAATGTATTACAATCAAACAATTAAAGAGTACCTAGCATATTAATCCGTTTCGTCGTGAGTCATGATGTGTATGACGGCACGAAAGTAATTGGCTGTTATTACCCAAACAATGTAGGTTTATTTAGGGTCAAAAGTTAATGATATAAATATTATTATGATCACCAGGACAGGTGCACATTGTGGTCACTTTTTAAAGGAGACTAAGCAAATAGTTTGGAGCTTAGGTGAAAAGTAGGTAAGCACTTAAGTGTGCTACAAACAGTGAGATAGTGCTTTTGCTGCTACTCTTAGCATTCTGCTAAGTTGTTACCACTTTAGGGACCATAATGTAATTCAATTTCATGCTTTTATGTTTGTGAAACTAGTAAAGACTACTTACATACTTAATGGTTATTATTTGCATATTATACAGATTGTAAACCTAAAACAATTTTATATATTTTCGTAGAGAAACTTTATGAACTAAATATATTATGAGAATATAAAGTATACACTTTTGTCGATTTCATAACGTGCTAGAGAATTTAACAATATCTATTGCAATAAAACATTGTTATATAAAGCGTAATTCATTGCTGTAAGTATTGTGATTACTTTCACACATAACACTGTATAATTATAGGACGCGGGTAAACCGCAAGGTCTTGATCGTCGTGATATTTTTGTCTGATTCGTACGCAGCACATTCAAGTATGCACTGGTTGTCGTACGTTTTCCCATCAGACCCACACACGTATCGGCACTCCTTGGAGCACGCACACGGCCGTGGCTGACCGACCACAAATGCCGTCCATAAAAGACAGAAGTGAATAGGCATATATTTCGTTACGTGTGTCTGGCAAAAATCTGCTTGAAAACAGTTGAGTTGATGTAATACGTATTAGAAAAGGCAACACAACTTCATTGTTTGTAGATAATTGCGGTACGCAATTTTTTTAATCATTCATTGGGAACATGATTTTGCGATCAGATAGAAATAAGGCGCAGGACCAACGGCTTTTATGTACTCGCCAAGCAAGAGAGTGTTCTTCACCACCAACGTGCTAAATCTAGACTGCCAAAGTAGGTTGTACTAAAAAAAAGAAATAGTAATAGTCCTTACCTAATTTGGAGTGCATGTTTTTCTTTTATAGATGTGATTTATAATCTTTAAGATATCAGACGGCCCTCTCTGCAGAAGGTTGTTAGTCCTTTGCCTTGTGTAGATTGCTCTGTGAGCGAGGATTGAGGGTTTTTGTATAACAATATAGAGTTTTCCTAGGTACCTACCTACCTAAACAGGGCTGCATGATTGTGTGTAAAATCCCACGTGATATGCCTAGAGCGTTTAATGAGCGATCATATTTTTCCTGATCATTCAAATACAAGAAGTATAAATGAAAATAACTCTCTTAGATCTTATATTGATAGAATAAGTATTACAATACATCACGCACTTTTATAATATGTCAATTTAGTTTATACGTAACACATCTATCCCAAGAGCAGTAGCATAGTGACAATAGCCAAACCAGATGTCTACTGTTTACTATCCAGGTTCACTGGGATATACAGATCGGATTATCTGTACTAATATAATAATTAATTTTTAGAATAAAAAACAAAAATCGACTTCTAAAATATATCCACACGTAAAAACTTAAACTAAAAAATCCTATTAGCACTAAAAAGTTAAAAATAATACTAAATCTAATAAATCGAAAATGTTAAATAATTAACCTATATAACCTAAACTACCTATAAAAAAATTAAATTCTTGGAGCTCATTCTGCGTAAATAGAAACACCAATGATTAAATTATGTTCGGGTACTTTACTAACTACACTGGAACATTGAGACAACTGCCATCTTAGTCTCCCCGTGACCATGGCTGCTGAAAAGCAACCGAAACGTCGGGGAAAGTGTAAAAATAAATTAAATCTAAAAAAAAAAAAAAAAAAAATTAAATCTAAATAGTTTAATAATAATTTAATTAGCTTAAAAATTAGTAAAGTTTAATAGTAGTAATAGAGTAACAATTTTCAAAATTTCGTAATAAAGTGTCAAATAAACAACGCGATAAAATCCGTATATAGCAGTTTAATTTCAATGAATAATATTCGCGTAAATAGAAGACAATATTATGTAAATTCTTGGAGTCGGTGCTAAGCCACGTATCTCTGATCTGAGCATAAAATCTTTTGGCTTAACTTTTTTACACACTTTACGTAGGTAATTAGATATATTATGTATATAACTATCTTAAAACCTACTTATTAGTCAACTAGATGTGCCCGCGGTTTCACCCGCCGTGTTTCGCATCACCCGCCTGTGCGATATTCTTTATTGCTGAGCTTTTTTATTTTTTTTTAGCTAGGTTATTAATGAGTCGTAGCGCAATCTTAAATGCCTATACTACTCCTCATAAATCTGGCTATCATTACAAAAAAAAGAATTTTTGAAATCAGACTGTTAGTTCCCGACATTAGCGCGCTTAAACAAACAAACTCTTCTTTTTTGTTTATTGTATTAGAATAGACATATAATATTAATACAGATATTAAATTCTTCGCGAATTAGGACCTATACATTTTGTGTTTTTATTTTTCATGACATGTAATTATACTATTTAAATCTTGACCATTGATTGCAGAAATATATGTATGTTTTGTTATACTAGAGCTCGATAGATGGCGTTGTTCATTCAAGACACCTTTCTGAATCGCGCTATGGTTTCGTTCTCTAAAATACTATAAGTGAGAATATTTTTTTTTATATTGCGTATAGTTTATCACTTGACTACGGTATTCAATTCTTTATCTGTGCTAACGAACTTTTACCTTCCTTGTGTTGTATTCTGTATGCCCTAATTTTAAATTTAAAAAAATACTTTCTTGTATTTATATAATTTTCTTTGTTGCTAGTTTATATGGGCCTTAAATTTTTTTTTATTCTCTTAATTTCTACCTAATAATATTATTATTATTTATAGGCAGTTAGTTTTATGTTATTTTATTTTTGTTGTGTTTAGTAGTTTGTATATTATAGTAATCTATCGTGTTAGAGCTTAGCAGCGATTCCAAAAATTAGTAAAATTTTATTATAGTTTAAAGATAGTTTAGGTTATACACCATTAATTTTAACTAGTACAAAAACTTTAAGGGCATACCTATTAGGAAAGACATTATTATCAAATATGTGACGAAAGAATCTCATAATACCTATAAATAGCAAAGTTATTATCATTTGTTTATTGTAAAAAATCTCACTTAAATCATAGACATATTTTACAATCCATTCAATAATTCGTTGATAGTATTCCATCCTACTCATTCGCATTCGTACTGTCGCACTTGTGACGTAGGTAGCCTTAGACAATAAAATGAAACAAAAGAACAAGTGATAATTAGTTACCTACTTTATTTAATTTTCTAAATTCTAACCTCTCCTTCATACTTCATCCGGGCTTAGGACCGGCAAAATTACCTTTTTACAATTAATTAAATACGTATGTAATTAGAAAACAATAAACAAATATCATAATAAAATAAAGTATTCTGTACTAAAAGAAAAGACTAATTTTGGCGTATTTATGAAGTTAGAATCAGCTGCTATTTACAATAATTATTTACATAGGTATTATTTACTAAACTTACAAGTACCTATTTCAATTGTCCTTCGAAATGTCCACCACCATTGTCAATACACAGACGGGCACGTTTCATTAAATTGTTTTTTAACGAGAGAAGTACGCTTCTCTGTCTATTCAGTTCGTCAAAAGCGTCCAATATGCGCTGTTTTAATTGTTCGACACTGACCGGCTCACTTCTGTACACACGTCTCTTAATTTCACTCCACAAAAAGAAGTCCATGGGCGTGAGGTCAGCTGAGCGTAGAGGCCAAGCTACAGGCCCGCCTCGACCGATCCACTGGCTTCCAAACTCCGCTGTGAGAAATTCACGAACCGCGCTATGGTAGTGCGGTGGCGCGCCGTCATGTTGGAACCAGAGGCCTCGTAAGTTAGCTATCGGGATATCATCCAACATTGATGAGACCATAGTCTGAAGTAAATTTAAATAATTCTCTCCAGTCAGACGTCCTTCTATGAAGTAAGGCCAACGATGTTATCATTTAGTATTCCTGCCCAAACATTCACACTAAATCGGTGTTGGAAAGAGTGTTCCCTTGTTAACATCGGGTTTCGAATTGACCACCAATGTTCATTATGTTGGTTAAATAGTCCAATACGCATAAACAAACATTCGACAGAAAATAATACATTTGCTTCGGTATTGTTCAGTATCCAGGTGCAAAACGAAATCCTCGCTACGTAATCAACGGTGGTTAATTCCTGAAATTTCCTGTAGTTATATGGATGTAATCCAACCTTATTAACAATCTTCCAGGCACAGGACTGGCTGATGTTAAACCGTCGAGCAGCGTCATTTGTACTCCGCCGGGGATCCTCTTCAAAATACGCTAGTACATCGTCGTACAGATTTTGTGACAACTCCGGTCTTTCTCGTCCTTGACTATGTGACGGTGCGTGGAATGAACCGTGATCAAGTAAACGCTGGTAAGCATTTACCACAGTTCGCACATTTGGCTGTCGAGCGTTCGGGTACTCTTCCCTGTACATACGTACTGCTGTACAGCTGCACTCGCGTTTTCTCCACTCAAAAAGTACGCACGAAGCATAGCTACATACTCCCGTGATGTGAACTGATAAGCCATCGCGTCAGGGAAAACATAAACAGCCACTTTAAAATTGTTACCTACGTAATTTTTAGCAATTAATGTTTATTATCTATAAAAGAAAACAAAATTTCACTATTTACTACTTTCTATATAAAACCATGTTCAACGCTAACTAATAAAAAACTAATATTATATTATTATATGTTTTAATTCTGCTAACCATACAGTTTGTTTTGGAGCTGTTGGGAACACTAGTAAGTAGGTCTTTATTTAATATTGTAATATATTTTGGAGCTCTTGGGAATAAATGTATGGAGAACAGAAGTTTTAAAGAAATAAATTTGCATATAGTTTTGGAGCCCTTGGGAAAGATTTTACAATATAAATATAAATAATAATAATGTTTTATTTTAGTCTTGGAGCGCTTGGGAACAAAATAGTGGAGCGGGCGGGAATAAGCCGTGACTTGATATGATAATGGCGTAGTGTCAGCCTCTCAAGTATATATATATATATATATATGCGTGTGTGTGTGTGTATGTATATGTATGAATATAATATAAATATGTTGTTTTAAGGTTATATTTATTATTTTTATTCTATTTTTGTATGTTTTATTTTATTATGCTTGTATTATGGTTTGTAAAAATTATTGTTAGTAGGCATGCGAGAATACCAGCGTTGTCTATACTGCAACAATAGCTGACGCAGTGCCTAATTTGATCTCAATGTACTGTTGAATTGTATTTACTATTGTTTTTTTAAATTATGTAGGTATGTATGGAGATTCAATTAAAACATTTTTCTTTCTTTCTATTCGATTTGGTGTATCAAGTGCTAGTTTTAACCCGTAACTTAGTAATAAGTTTTCAAATTCTATTGTATGCTTGTTTCTTTTCAATATGTTGATGTTGAAATCACCAGCTAGAATAACTTTTTAATAACATTATTGTACCCAAAATACTATATAATTTCTCAATACACAAGTCATAATTATTTAGATTAGGTTCTCTATATATACATACAAGGACAGTGCTGTGTTCCATCAACTCAATGGCACAACATTCAAATATATCAGCTATAGATAGTTTTGCTATTTTTGGCAGTTCCATCCACTGATGACCGTCCTTTATCAGGATACATGCTCCACCTCTCCTGCTTTCTCTTCTACTAAAGCAGGCGGCTACGCGGTAGTTAGGTATATTGATAACATTTTCATATCCTTTTTATACACAGTGTTCTTTAATGCATAGCACATCTAGATTCATCATTCTAGATTGATACAAGAATAAATTTAGAAAAAGAACCGTGGACACCGATGCTTAAAGTTTGCGTTCATTAAAGCTCAGTGGTTGAAAGTAGCAATCGCCGATGCTAAATGTAGCACAATATGTGCTGTGTCCTTAAATCCACATAGTGTGGCAACAAAGTGGGTACATGCGTCACCTGTTTATTGTAATTTCTTGAACATGCCTTGAAAAAATATATGATACTGGCTTTTTCATGTCCTTATGAGCAATACTTGGTAGTCCGTTATTTATTTAAATTTAATATTACTGTTGGGGTTGCGCAGCGGTAGTGAATGCGAAGTCTCGGGTTCATGCATTTATATCGATAGTTTTAAGCTCAGTGGATTCATATTGTATGTATTGGGCCTTTCTGTGAAGAAATACTCAGTGTCCAGTATACGATAATAGTTTTATTCTCTATTGTTGGAGAAATTTTAATGTAAGATATCATTGCCTGCCTTACTTGCATGCTTTTGCTGTTTAATAAGGTTATAAGGTCAGTGTATAGTCAAGAGGTGCGTCAGTGAAATGAACAATTAGTCGACAAAGTATTTTATTACATTCTAGATAATTATGTTAGGTACGTTTATTGAGCACCTAGGACTATTCTATGGGACAAGGACTCCTACTCTCAAGTATCAATGACGGGTTCGATTTTGCAGTGCATTTAAACACGCAGATGTTGTCGTACGTTATACGTGTACCTCGTGTCGTTCTACCACACACTGGTCTGTTTTCTTTTGGACATAGTTTTGAACATGCCTCTTTAAAAATCTTGCAAGTATTTTTGTACATTATCCTCAGCGATGAATCGTACTTTGTCTGTATGCACTCCAACAAGCATTTATTACCGTAAGTTCGACCATCAGTGCCGCAGACTGGCTCGAAGTTAAACTGGCATTGGCAATAGTCAATCGGTGGGGCCGTGGCTTCCTTGCAGGGGCCGTTATGGGCCAGTGTGACCTTTTCGCCTTTGCTTATCATAGCTTTGAGATGGCACGAGCTGTTGTAAGTAATGCCGTTGGAACCGCATACGGGGGCGTAGTGCTTAGAGCAATAAGTGTCAAACTGCGCTAGCGCCGTGCTGACCACAGCGATGAACAAGAGTTGTCCTAAAACAATAATAAGGAATAGTCAAGTAGACTTCAATTGATCATACAACTCGAACAAATATAAAAGTTCGAAAATATATTAATTTATGAATCAGAATAATTGTTCAGAAAAATGATAATAAAATACGTACAAGAATGGTAATAATAAATATTCCCGAAAAGAATAGCTATGTAAAAAAAATTGAAAACAAATATTAAAAGAATTGAGCCTTGAGCACGCCAAAATTTTGTGATTCAGGGTCACTGAGTTTATGTGTATGGATCAAGATCTTTATTCCTTAAAAATTATACAATAAGCATTCACTTACATGATAAAACTTAACACTTTAGTATTTTAAGCAGAACATATCACTAAATATCCTATAACAAACTAATCATACATAATATTATATGAAGGGTAAACGCAAAAAAGTAAATAAAAGGTGCTCAGCATTGTAGATATTTACGAATAATATCAATATATCCGCTCAACTCAACTCCCACGCCACGGTACACAGACATAAACATAAACACGTACTTATTTTAACGTACTAGATGTTGCACGCAGTTTGTTTGTCATATTTGTTATTTTGTTATATACTTAAACACAAAATGTATTTTCTATTTTTCTTTATTTCATTTATAAATTGCATTAAGTAAAATATATATATAATTTAGTTTATTTTTTATTGTTTTAACATTGTAATTTTATTTGTACAGATATTGAAGGTTTTCAAGGAATTTTTATTGTAAATTTATGCGTTTTGCGTGATCATAATTGGCAGATAAGACTGTTTACTATGTAAAACTATAATATCTTAAAAATTAGGTAAATATTTATTAGTCTTAAGTAGTCATATATATAATAATTATGGAATGCGCAGAGCGCGAATTTAAATCCTACCCTTACTAGACCCGTTTTAGTTCCCGTTTAGTTTTATTTGTTTCTCTTTCACGGGTATTTCCGTTACGTTAGGAAAATACCCGGCCCTTTGGGAGGCTTACACGGAGATATAGGTCCAACGTGAAGAGGCCCTTTGAGAGTTTTAATCAAATGTGGGATGGAACGCCTACTGCAACACTAGCTGCATTAAGTGTAGGACTATTGCTGCGTATGGATGCTAAGATATGGGCTATGGGTATGGGTGTTTGATAAACTGGTATATTGGTAACTTTGGATGATAAAACGGCGTCTGCCCTGAATACTCTAATAGCATCAATCGAATGGACAGACGGTGACTCGCCAACTCATTGGATGGGCCCCTTGAATAGCCACGATAGGCATACAAACCAGCAGCAGAGGGCAACACCGGTGCGAGCGACTAGAAGTGTCAAGCGGTGCGGCGCCGGTTTCACCATCACGGGTCTCGTGACAACGGAGACCCGCAGCGGGTTTCCCCTATGACAACCCTTGAAAATGACACTTCCAACCCCAAGCATGTAGCTCTAGCGGCCTTCCTCTGACCGGCCGACCAAGGCAAGCCAGAGTTGAGAGTCCTACGGGCGCTTTTGAAGTTAATAATAATAATAATAATAATATTCTATCACATACACACAACACCATCTAGCCCAAACTAAGCAGAGCTTGTACTATGGGTACTAGACAATGGATAAACATACATATATACTTTTTTTTTTTTGTAAATACATGCTTATTATACATAGAAACACCCAGACCAAGACAAACATCCATGTTCATGCACACAAATGTTTGACTTGTGCGGGAATCGAACCCGCGACCTCAGGGCGTGGCAGTCGGTTACACTAACCACTACGCCACCGAGGCCGACACAAGACACACAACACGAAGTTGCACAATATCACAAGGCGTGGGTGGTTGTTTAAAAGCTAGTGTACTGTGCCCCCCGATATCGCGTTAGTCTCATGATAAGATAACGACTATCCTAGAGGGATTTATTTTATTATTATTATTTATTTTATTTTAGTAGTATATGTATTTTTGAAGTGTATGTTTTATGCATGTATGTAATTAATTTACTATATCGGCTTTGTAATTATATAATTCTTTATACAGTGGTGGACATATCATTAGAAACAGTACATAAAACTTAGGTAAACACAGAATGAACTATCGTTATAAGTAAAAAATATATAGATTAAATCACTATTAACTATGCCAATGAGTTAAAACTCATAAAATATTTAAAAAAAAGAAATCTGTTCTTTCTTTAATTATTAAAAGACTTTAAATATGAATGATAGTTGAATTTCTATTACTGGCTGCTTGGACAACTAATTAGAAACAGGATCCATGGTTAGTTCCATTTTTAAAAATTTAAAAAAAACCTCTTTCTACCCTTTTTCTGTAGTTTCGGCGGCAATTAAACGTCAATTTGAAATTACGTGAATAATAAGTTTTGTGAAAAATAAGAGTTGTGACGAGTCAACTAAGCAATTAATTGTTAAATTATATTTAGATCGAAAGTGGACTTATAGAAGAATTGCTAATCATCTAGAATGTTCTGTGAAGAAAGTTTTCAACGCTATTGCTCATTATAAAAGAAACGAAACTACTAAAAGTGTTGTTAGAAAGGCTCGTCCAAGGAAAATGTCTTCCCGGGAAGTTTTGCAAATAATACCTGTAACTAAACAAAACCCGTTTAAAGGCTCCAACGAGATTAGAAATGAAGTTTTTTCATCTGATGACCCAAGGAACGTTTCCTCGAAACTGGTACGCCGCAGATTAATGGAAGCTAAATTGTTCGGGAGGGTTTCTCGAAAGGTACCGCTTCTTACCAAGCAACACCGAGAGAAGCGATTATTATTTGCAAAGAAATATCTTAACTGGCCCGTACGAGAATGGAAAAAGTGTTATTCTCGGATGAAACAAAAATAAATATGATGAATTCAGACGGCAAACGCTACGTTAGACGTCCAATAAACCATGCTTTTGATTATAAATACACGAAGAGCATAGTCAAACACGGCGGTGGTAACATTTAAGTATGGGGATGTTTTTCTGGTTGCGGAGTTGGACCCGTCCGTAAGATTGAAGGTATAATGGATCAATTTCAATACAAAAACATCTTAGAAGAGACAATGATTCCCTACACCGACGACCATTTGCCTGTGACCTCGATCTTTCAGCACGATAACGGTCCAAAACACATGGCCCGCAGTGTTAAATCCTTTCTTAGTGAGCAACGTGTTACCATGTTAGACTAGCCTGCAAATAGTCCCGATTTAAAACTTTCTGAAAATTTGTGATACGTCGTTAAAAAAAAGTCTCCGTTAAACGTAAGTCCAGTCAAAATGAACTTTACGAAGCCTTTGTTGAAGCATGGAACTCGATCCCACACGATAAATGTATGAAATAACTTGAATCAATGCCACGTCGTTGCAGAGCCGTCATTAATAACAAAGGCTATGCAACTAAATATTAATTTTTAAGAAATTTAGTAAACCAAACATAATTTCACATAAATAACGTGTTAACTTCATCAATTGCAGATGACGTTAACACGTTAATAACTTTGATTATTACCTCATGTCTTTATTGTTTCTAATTACTTGTCCATGACGGATGGTACTGCAAATGTCGTTTAGTTGTTTGTACGTAACTAAATATCTAAATGGTAGTTGTAAACTCGGATATTTATTTGTTTTTTAATGAATTATAAGTTGTTGAACGTATTCTATGCATTTTGTTGTTTTATTTCCAAAAACAAAAGTTTTACGGCAATGTGCCTTGTATAATGTGAAATACGTCGCAAGTGTTTCTAATTATATGTCCACCACTGTATATTGTACTTCTTCTCCACAGCCTTTATTATTTCCAAGTCACTTGGGGTCGGCTTTTTCTAGTCTAACCGGATTTGACTGGAAATCAGTTTTTACATGGAGCGACTGCCTCCTGACCTCCGCAACCCGAAGGCTAACGATACCCTAAGGCTAGACCAGTGTCAGGGTATCAGAGGGTACTGACTTCCCAATAACGACTGCCATAGATGTTCATGGCCGCCGGGACCGACGGCTTAACGTGCTCTCCGAGGCACGGAGCAGGCGATAATTGTCAATCAATAACCACATAATTTCGAGAAGTCCAAAAGTCAGAGGTGCGCGACGTGGGTTCGAACCTGAGACTCTCTGTTGGTCTCCCCACTGAGCTATCGCTACTCTTTTTGTTATATATTATAAAATATTGCTTGGATATTAATACTGCCTGCATCGTTTATTAGAAACAAATATAACCTATATTTAAATATTTATAAATTTTTAGCTTTGATATAATTTGGCAATTTGTTGTAGATCTGTGCACTTTCAAAAGTTATGCTGTTTTAA
Organism: Catocala fraxini; assembly: GCA_930367265.1. Classification (NCBI taxonomy): domain Eukaryota; kingdom Metazoa; phylum Arthropoda; class Insecta; order Lepidoptera; family Erebidae; genus Catocala; species Catocala fraxini. Next base: position 4,957,016 of record OV884042.1, on the reverse strand, counting down.
CCATATTTTTTTCGCGGCGGGCGTAGTAGTATATTACTTTCGTGTCTTAATCGTTTAAATTGTGGGTGTTGGTTTTTAGTTTCAAAAGCTATACACTTATCTTTAGATAAATAAGTTTTATTTATATTCATTATTTTAGTTTCTTTATAACGTTTTATCAACGGCGACAAGAAATCGTAATGAAATAATCTTTTTAATAATTTTACCAAGATGTTTGTAGTAACTGAAGTTTAGTTTTATGTCTATCTGTATGACAACGAATTCCAATTGATTGTTCCTTTTCAAGAGATGAAGGGCAGACACAGTGTCAATCGCCTTCGAGAGATGCAAAAAGATTCCCCGACATTTTGAGTTGTCGTCTATTAGCGAGACAACGGCATCTTTAGTAGATTTTTCCCTTCTAAATCCGTAGATATTAATTAGGTGCCAAGAGTCTATTAGATTCCAAGAAACCTATCAATGTCTGGAGATCGGCATCGGAAGTCCATTGGGTTGTTTACCGCTTTACACACATAATTATAATTTAATTTAATTATAGCACATACAACTAACACATACAGAGATATATAAGTGTAGATTTTAATGTATTTGAATACTGAGCCTCAGCGAAACGTGATTGCGCTGAACTAGCTAATTGTATTAAACATAATTATAAAGAGTAACAGCAGTCCACAGATGACTATACCACACAAATTAAACGCTAAGCAATAATTCTTACCTAATTTAAAATGCATGGTTTACACTCGAGTTGTGTAGACGTCGACGATTCTTACTGATGGTGTTGGCGTGTGAAATAATGTAAGTAATATAAACGCGAAATGTCAAAGGTTGTCGGAACGAACTAATTCGTTGTAAGCTTTGTACGTAATTTTGTTTCGCGTTTGTAATCCAATGTTTTGTATAATAAGTAGAATAGAAATTTCGTACGGTGCGACGGACTGCAAAATTGTTTTGTAAGGCCTATTGCAGATGTTCAGCTGTTGGGTTTTCAGCGACGTTTTCTTTGATCGCGGTATAAAAGTCTCGCTTTCTAACGCCTGCATATCGATACAACATCGGTTGCATTGTATTTGCGCGTCTCTCTGCGTTCGGTTGCATCGTTGTGATGTTAAAATGAAGTGTTTACATTCGTAACTATAACTTGCTGATACTAACAAAATTTTTTGTTTAACATGAAAGAGATACTTAGTAACACAACAATATACATACATACATATGTGGCAATAACTATAGATATATTTTAATGTAAAACTTTATATGAATCACTGACGTCCGTGTGTTTGCCGAGTGTTGCGTGCGGTCACTTTATAGACACACAACGCAAACAAGCCCCGGTTACTGACAAACAATTTAACATAAAATTTAGTTAACAGATGTTCAAATGCATGTCGACTGCTGATATTGGCGAAGTGAATTAGCAACAACCAATAAAATTACTTGACATGGGTTTGACTTTGACATGATGTTGATTAACAACCTTTCAGAAAACAGTATTTAATCACTGCTTAATGTCTGCGTGCTTTACAGCTCAGAGGTTGAAAGTACCAATCGTCGATGTTAAATGTAGCATATGTGCTGTGGTCTTAAATCCCCATGGTGTGGCACCATAGTACATGCGTCACCTGTTTATTGAAATTTCTTGAAAACGCCTTGAAAATATGTATGATACTGGCGGTTTCATTCTTATGAGCAATTAATTTAATATTACTGTTGAGTTTGCGTAGCGGCAGTGAATGCGAAGTCTCGGGTTCATGCATTAATATTGAAAGTTTTAAGCTCAGTGGATCTATATAAGTATTGGGCCTGTCATGATAGTGTGCCCAGAATAATAAAATACAGTAATAGTTGATTCTCTATTGCTGGCCTTGCTTGCATGCTTTAGGGATATACCTAGACGGCCTAGACGCGAAACAATTTAGAATGTTAAATTATATTTTCGGTAGTCGTTTACAGTACGTGAGCATAGAATTTCAAGATGATTTGGTATTCTGGCGGTTAGAAGTAACTAAAAATAATATACATAATAAGCAATAAATGATAAAGCCTAAAAAATAAATTATTTGTAGATACAGAAAGAGATACAACAAAAAGTACCTATTGGTGTAATAATTATCTTAATTAAAATGGCGATGATATAATGAGTACATCTGTGACCAGTAGCTGGACAATTTTAATTGGTTTCAAGCCGCCCTATATAGTTAATTCCAATAAGTTTTCAAAAATGTCTCTAATGTAAAAACACAATCTCATGATAATTATAGGTAAGTATAAGAGTTTATAAGAACACTGTGAAGGTGTAAACAGTAAAACAGAGTGTAAGCCATGGATCTCAAACTAGGTATCAATTGTTAGCTATCTATTTCTTTTTATATAATTTACCATATTACTTTAAATAAACATATATATGTAAGTATATATTTGTGTTAGGAGTAAGCTCACGTCCATAGTGAATAGTGTGGGGATGGAAACCAACACCTGCAATTCTATTGCCGCTTTAAACGTATTAAATATTTAATTCATATTCTTATATCCTATTATTTATTTCCGTCGTTTCTGATTCTGGTAGATTTTTGATGGATATATTTTCGAAATGCTCTTTTTATTTTATAAGGCAGAATTCCCCTTTGAACATTAAATATGCGCATAGTTAATGTTCGAAGTGAAAAGCTGCCTTACGTGAGTTGACATTAGTCATATAGCTGCGTTATTGCACGCACACGGCTGAGGCTGACCGAGCACAAATGCCATTCAGAACAGAGCACTGATGATAAGAAGTGTTCCTATAACAACGAAAACGAAAAAGCATAAAAGAAAGAAGTGAATAGGCATATTTCGTTACGTGTGTCTGGCAAAAATCTGCTTGAAAACAGTTGAGTTGATGTAATACGTATTAGAAAAGGCAACACAACTTCATTGTTTGTAGATAATTGCGGTACGCAATTTTTTTATATCATTCATTGGGAACATGATTTTGTGATCGGATAGAAATCAGGCGCAGGACCAACGGCTTTTATGTACTCGCCAAGCAAGAGAGTGTTCTTCACCACCAACTTGCGAAATCTAGACAGCCAAAGTAGGTTGTATTAAAAAAAAATAGTAATAGTCCTTACCTAATTTGGAGTGCATGTTTTTCTTTTATAGATGTGATTTATAATCTTTAAGATATCAGACGGCCCTCTCTGCAGAAGGTTGTTAGTCCTTTGCCTTGTGTAGAATGCTCTGTGAGCGAGGATTGAGTGTTTTTGTATAACAATATAGAGTTTTCCTAGCTACCTACCTAAAGAGGGCTGCATAATATAATAATATGTCAATTTAGTTTATACGTAACACATCTTTCCCAAGAGCAGTAGCATAGTGACAATAGCCAAACCAGATGTCTACTGTTTACTGTGCAGGTTCACTGGGATATATAGATCGGATTATCTGTACTAATATTATAAAAAGAAAATATTTTTTGTAATCGATAAACTTTAAACTACTGAACCGAAATAATTCATCTTATATAGTAACTTAGACTATAGATATGTCACGCTACGAGCCACTGGAGCGTAGCAGTAATCACAAACGTAGGTGGAACCGTGGGGGATGGCCAGTTTTTTATATGTTTGGCATACGTTTTCTACTGTTAATTATTTTTTATACATCTAAGTTGGTAAACTAGCATACGGCCCACCTGATGGTAAGTAGTCACCGTAGCCTATGGACGCCTGCAACAGCAGAGGCATCACTTGCGCGTTGCCGATCCTTTAGGAAAGGAAGTGGGAAAGAGAAGGAACGAGAATGGGGGAAAGGGGGTGATTGGGCCTCCGGAACACTCACTCACCGAACGAAACACAACAGTAGGAATACTGGTATTTCACGTCAATATTTTGTGAGAGTAGTCCGTAGAGAGGGTAGTCCTTCCCCGGTCGAGAAGTCCCATTCATGCTGAAATCAGCGAGGCTCTACTACTCAAAATATATAAACTTTGAGGAAGGACTGTTATATTTTGCACCTGTTATATTTTCTATTATTTGTTAGTACCTAGAATATACATAGGTAGCTATCTATACTCCCGTTTGTTTATCCAATAAATATAGGCAGGAATGTCTTAAACGCTTTATTTTTATACTATTAACCTTTTGTGCGCCAAATAGCCGTCATAGACAATTTTTTTTTTTAATCCTTATGATTTTTTATGACTATGCTCTTTTCATTTTAAACATAACAATACCTAGTGAATGAATCTCGTCCCTCAATCCCTCTCTCTACGTCAATATTGTCGAGGTCTACTTTTGTGCCGTATTTATCTACTATTTATAATAATTTTTGATAATTGTTTGTATGGGAAAGCTAAGAATGTTAAACTTATACATAAAGATGAAAAGATCTGTTATTTATTTGAACGCTTTAATCAATCATGTTATATCTGCACTTAGCCTTTAGTTAGACTTAGAATATGGGTCAGGTATTTATAGTCTTTGGGTATTTTGCTTCCAAAAATCCAGCCCATTGCAATCGTGCAAGGAATTTCGAAAATATCTGATTTATAAATGATCCTATTACATTAATAACACATAACCTAAGTATAAATATCTGACATAAGTACATATCATTTGATAGATGTTAAGTAAATAAAAGGCTTTATTATTACTTAGGTACGTTTCTCTGTTCATGGGTTTTTCCTAGCTCTATCTATTAGTAACAACCGTCCTTACAGGACGCACTTACAAGTTACAGGTTCTATAAATCCAACGTACAGTGGCTAATAAAGAACTTTCATATAAATTAGGAAAGAACACGTATCAGCTACATTCATAACTGCACTTTTAGATATTGGTGCAGGCAGGACAGACATTATGGAACTAAAGAAATGTGGGATTTTCAACGAACTGATTAAGGAAAAATTATGAATAAAAGCGGGGGCTTCTAGAAAATCTTCACTCTCTCTCGTGCTGAAATTACCTAAATCTAGCAACTAACATAGTAACTTTAGTATACCTACTTGTTTATCAATAATCTCGTTAATCGTTCTTCACTGTTACTTTAATGTAATAGCGATGTTCACCATTTCATTCGAATGTATTAAATAACCTATAGGTACATAGGTACGTTCATTGCGGGTTAAAAAAAATCTAGCATACACAACTGTATTCGAATATTATATGCATGCAACTTTGGATTAATCGTACTGACACTGCCACCACTGTAACATCTGTGGAACCAGGCTCCCGTTTAATAAACATTACAATCCGACAATTTTGTAAATATGTTACATATTTGTAAAGTTGTATGACAAGTGCTGTTTAAAAACCTTACAATTCTGAAGAGTTTTACAATTAAAAACATTACAAATATTACCATTACAAATGATGTTCAATAAACGTTTACATGTGAAAAACCACCTGTAGATTTCGATGATAATATTGTATCTACAAGTTTGTAATTGTAAGTTACAAATATCATAAAATGTAAGTTTTTGTTGAAGATTCTTAAAACGAGGTCGACGTCGACGTACTACCATAATATTCATGGAATGATCTCCGTTTTTGTCTACATATGCGGATTCGTTTTGGCGAGGAGCATCCATTGTATTAGCGAACTATCTACAATGCCTACTATTCTAGGTATATTATATTTCATAAACAATCTAGGGATATAAAGGGCAATTAGTTGGCTAGCGGACTTCTTCTCCAAAAATTTACTGACTTCAAACCTACACACATTTTTTATTCATTTATGTATCGTTCCTTTAATTACACAATGTGCATCTGCTATAACATGGTATTGTGAGCCACAGCCCATCATGTAATGCACACAACATTTGCTGAGTGGGTGTAAGGGCTGCATTTCTCTTAGAACTGTATTCAAAATTATGTCCTATTTTCGTTAGGTACCAAATATTCGATAGTAGTTTTGCTGACGAAAATTTTTCGTTAAACGTAAAATCTGACACATCAAAAGTAAAGTTTATCCTTTTACGAAAAGCTCGCCGTTGTCGTTCACTCATATATTCATCATCACTACTGTCACTACTAGTTGTTAGAACCATTTTTAATGTAAGTATAACAATTAAATGTCTTCACTTATTAACTTGAAGTACAAAATTGGTAAGTTCTGACACGAGACGAGTCCACCTGTAGAACTGTCGAATTGTTCTACAATTTAAAAAATATGTAAATTTGTAATTACAATTATGCATTCATTAAAACAGTTTTCCTTACAAATATGTAAATTGTCACCAGTAAAGAGATGTTTATTAAACAGAAATATGTAAATATGTAGGTACTATTTTACAATATTGTCAGTTTTTCACCATAGACTTCTCTTTTTTCGTATGTTTAGTGGCCAACCTGTTGTCAAGAATTGTTCAAGCCGCCCGTAGGCCTTTTACATGGCTTAACGACTGTTGTCAATTTGACAACAACCGGGACCGACTTTTCACATGCCCTCCGAAGCACGGAGACACTCAGATGAAATACCACTAAGCGGTCATCCATCTATAGACTGACCGCACCCAACGTTGCTTAACCTCGCTTATCGTTTACCGATCAGTGAGTGCAACTAGCTATGAGCGCCTCAACCTCCATAGTAAATATGTAAGTTTTAATCTTTATTAAACAAAAGCTTGTAGATTTGTAACTTATAAAATACAATTACAATTAAACAAACAATTGTAGAAGATACTTGGGTCTTCTCCTTGGGATACCTCTACTGTTCTTCATCTTGATATCCGCTTGATACTTTTTATTAGGACTAAAATCATTTTATCCTACGTAATATAATCAAAACCACGCTTCCGAATAACGAGCTAGCGATAGAGTTAACTAATTGCAAACAATCTTTGTAAAATATTCATGAAGGTAAGGAAAGGAGTTAAGTAGGTACTTAAAACATATTGTGATATTTCAAATTAATTTGTAATTTATTAACAATTCAGGTTTGTATCTAGTTAATGAGTTCTTTTTTCCGCCGCGCTGTTGAATTAATCATTTCATATCAATGTTCAAGACACGAAACCATTTAGCGACATATATTTTACGCTGTAAAATGTTTCACATATTGCCTTTATATGAACGGAGACGCATTGCAGATATTTCGTACAATTTTAAAATAGCTAACGGCACTGTGGATTGTCCATAACTACTGGGCAATATAGGGCTTTGGACTCGATCTAAAATGTTACGACAAAGAGCATTGCTTCACGTAGGTACCCATAATCAGGACCACTTACTGCAGAACTGTTTTACTGCTACTGCAGAACTGTTTTACTGCTACTGCAGGTCTTATAACTAACTTCCTAATGGATTAGATTTTCATTTGTTTGGGACCTGTATTACTCAACTTACAAGAAGTGTAACAAGAATCTACCTAGTTTTTATACCATTTTGTGATGTTAAATTTATAACCGACCTCGTTAAACATTTACTTACTACTATGTTAAACATTTATTTTTTGTGGTGGAAACTTGTAAATGACCTTAAATTGTTAAGATTTTTAATATTAATGTACTAGCTGTAAGTTTCCCAAATAGAACAAAATAAAATAAAAATAAAATATTTTAGACTAGATAAATAATGAAAGAACCACAAAACATCTGACCTCTAAGTTTATTAAACAAATCGGTCCAAAGAGACTCAGAGCTTGTTCAAATAAGAATTGTATGATGTCATATTTCCGGATAAAATACACGAGAAACGAAGATAATGATTTACACACAATGCACTAAACTAACTCTTTAAGTAAAGACAATTGGTAAACATTCGGTCGTAAGAATATGTCGGGATTTTTACAAAGCTGCTTTCGACATATTTTTGGATGATTTAGAGGACACTATTCTAATAAATATCACTTTGTACTTTGCATATCAATATAACAGTGAATTCATCAGTGAACAGAGTTGTGCCGTGATTATTACGATAACCTCTGACTCGCGAAACGTAAATTATATTAAATTAAACAAAATATCAGTTAGTGTAATTTTGGCGGTGTCTCATAAACATGTTTTTTAAGCTAGGTGAGCATAATAAAGTTTGTTGTTAAATATATTATATCCAATCTTAGATGTAAAACGAATTCTTGTATTGCCGTTGTTGGTTTTAGAGTACCAGATGCTGTAAAAATAAGTACATTGTATGACTTTGTATGTCATTCGCCAATTAACGGCTATCTTCTCAGTATATAGTGTCTTATCTATGCTACTATCGCTATTGACTTAAAATTTGGAAGATATAAATAATGACACCTCAGGCTATACAAAAATATGGTAAGACTATTTTAACAAATGTTTTTGCGATGCTCCTATATCGATCCTTCGAGGATGAAATGTTTTCGAAATTTAGGTATTGATGTAACCTTATTCATTTTCCGAGCTGCATCGCTGCATTTCTCGAGCTGTGTATTTAAAATTACGATATTTGCAAAAGAATGTTTTTACTGCCCAGAAAACCGCACCAAAAACTTTTATTTAAAAAATTAATGGTGTAATTAATACTTATACTCGCTACAAATGCTGTAAAATATATAGGTATTTTCATAATAATAGAACATTAAAAAACTAATAAACTATATTCACCAAAACAAAAAATAAAGAGTAAAATAAAACTGAGTTTTTGGCCCTCCTGGAAAGTAGTGTTTTGCCTTTTAATACATTTCATCCTTGTAGAGTCGATATGCTGCCACTTCGGATGAGGCGGAAGTACTAGGAGGTATGCGGGAAAATAAATATGAAAAGGCATCGAGGAGAAACTGGGACCTTCGACTCTTAAACGAACCGCATCCGCTACTTTAAGTCGAGATACGGTAAATAGATAATACTTCTCAGCTGAGCCAGTCCCATTCACGATACAACCAGCATTATTCCTAAACCTATTTTTTTTTATTACAGCTGTTTTTATTATCGCGGTAGCACAACAGCTATGCGCAACACTTCCAATCCCATGCGAATGTACGAGGCAACTCGAGCCAGTTTGCGGCTCCGATGGCGAAACATACAACAACCTATGTATCTTTAACTGCGCACAAGCTGCCAGTAACAACAGACTGAACTTCGTCAAATATGGTGCTTGTATAGAAGAAAGTAACACTGGTATTTGTGGCTGCAGTTTAGACTACGTTCCAGTTTGTGGCTCCGATGGTAGTACTTACCCTAACACATGCCACGTCCTTTGTAAGGCACGCGATGTTCCAACACTAACTGAGGCTTACCAGGGCGAGTGTAAATATGTGTAATGTATCCCTGAAATCTGTTCGACTCACATTTTGTTATTATTAAGACTGCGCCGAGCGAAATGTGCCAAAACAGGCGGTCACAGTTAAGTGAATAAAATCAACACTTTTTATTTAATACAAATATAAAATATACATTTACCATAACAAAGAATGTGTTTACAATTACTCCGTGTTAAAAACTTAAAATAATTAATACTTTCGCCTACAAAGTTACGTAAATTTGCACGAAACATGCAAAAACGTAAGCTCGTGTTACGTGATTTTTTGATTATAGCAGTAGAAATCTTTCATATTTTACAGCTTAAACAAAACATAAATAATTATTCATTGAAATTAAACTACTATAAACGGATTTTATCGCGTTGTATATTTGACACTTTATTACATAATTTTGAAAACTGTTACACTACTACTACTATTACTCTTTACAAATTTTTAATCTAATTAAATTATTATTAAAACTATTTAGATTTAATTAAATTTTACACATTCCCCGACGTTTCGGTTGCTTTTCAGCAGCCATGATCTCCCCGTGACCATAGTAGTTTAATTTCAATTAATAATATTCGCGTAAACAGAAGACAATATTATATAAATAATTATATTACAATGTGTCCGTCCCAAATATTTAAGTTATTGGTTGACAATAAAGATACATATTTATCAAAAAAAACACTTCAAATCCTCCATACAATTATACTATGGCGGCCGCGCGCCAATTTGAATATGCGCCGCACGAGCTCTGTCATTATCTGTCTTACGCTCGGCGCAGTCTTAACCAATCCAGTTATCAAAATCACGGAAATACAAAAAAGCTATTAAAAGACAAGAAGACTATCATAACAAAATTTACGTTTTATATAGTCTAGTTAAGCTCGGATACTGGCGTCCTAGCGTTGGTTGAGAGGTTAAATCAAATAGTTACATTGCCCCAACTCTAAAATACAAAAATTATTTAAAATCTACTAACTATGTAAATAAAATTCAATCGTTTTAAATCTGGTAGGACAAATGATAGAAAAAGGATGCACGATATAAACTATGACGTAACCGCTATTTAACCGCATGTGTGCAAGGGAGATAGCGAGACATCCCCACTACGACCCTACTTTTTCTTATCTATCGAAATTTAAAATATTTATTATGATTCAGTTATAATTTGTTTTGATTGTTATTTGCTATTGTGTGTAAAATAATGTACAAAATAGAATATAGGCAACCTAACCCTATTGAAAAAGTACTATGTAAATAGTCAGCCAACTCGTCATTTGTCCCATACCTAGTTTACGAATAAAACTCTATTATATACAGTGTCAGTTTATTTCTAATCGCATTATATCCATTAAAGTTAAGTTTAAACAGCCAGTGTGGCGAATGTGGCGACTATTCTCCAACTTGTCAGCTAGCATGTATTTAAAGTATGAATGAACGGAACTAACGGTATAAGAGATATGTGCTGCAATTTTATTGTAGGAAATAAAAGGGAATGCCCATTTTTGGCTAACGTGTAATTTTTAGCCGCCCAAGATTACACGTATGATAAAAAAATACATTATAATTTCTAATAATTTTTCGTATTATTCATTTACCGAAAGATGATAGCAAAATACATAATAAAAAAGTACCGTAGCGGAAATAAGTCTTGTTATAATAACGAGTGTTGCCACTTTATAATTTCAACGTGAAAAAGAGACTAATATTATTAAATAAAAATATTATAAGTGATAAAGAAATAGCATAGTGGTATTATTATATGTTAATAATCCATAAATAATAAAGCAAATATATAATTTTTGTTGTTATGCCAGTAATAAGCAAAATAATAATATCGATTAGATATTGATCTATGATTTTTTCGTTTTTAACTTACAACACCGAAACCAGCTGTCATAACACATTTTACACAAATCACAAATTCATTGCTTACTCGCAAAGAGTAAAGTAATATCTTAGTCGGTTTGCATGATTATGTTTCTTTTGTTGTGATTTTGTTATTTTATTTACAAACAAGTTTGATAAAGCTCAATTTTAAGACAATTTTAAATTGTGTATGATAATGATGAGTGTGTGAAAACAATTATATAAAAATCTTGTCATTAATAAATATAAAAATATTATATCTCAATCCTTATTTATAGTCTATCCCAATAAAATTTGAGAATAAGGTAAACAACTTTTAGTGATTTATCATAAAATATTTTTCTGTAAAATAAATTTATATCAAAAGAAGGTCTTTCATACGGTTTATTGTATTCATTAACTACTTTTCAAAGAAAGATTGAATTTTCTAAATGACTTTTTATTAAATTAAGCATGAAAAGATTGTTTACATAAAATATGAATCCTATTGGGACAGAGTATAATTAAATTCCTTGATTAATCATTTAATGACATTGCATACTATCATTTAAATATGGGCACTCGTGGCCAGTCACTATGGGTAGTGGGCATTCCCCTTTGAATTCGAGGGTTCCGCCTACAGGGAATACACATGGGATCATGTATGTAAATTAAGATAAACTTACGTGAATTTTTGTCCAATTATATTTCTATATACGATAAGTAATTCAATACTAATAACCCTAACTAATATTATAAATGCGAATGTGAGTTTGTTTGTTTGTTTGTTACGCTGTCACGCCTTAACTACTCGTCCTATCATGAGATATCGCATACTTATTGTCAGGGGTACAGAAAAGGACATAGGTTATCATTCATCTAGGTACTGTTGCAGAGTGATAGAAATTTATACACAAATTCTAGACTAACGCGAGTTAGACTGCGGGCATAACGATAATCTATAAAAGTATTTAAGTCTTTTAGGGGTATTAAAAACGCATAGTTATTTCAATATCTTTATTACCAAAATAAATATTGCTTCTCTAATAAATAAGGGTGGATCGAAGATTATTTAGGCACAGTTTCGAGAAGAATCATTACAATGATTAGTTTCTATCGAATTAAAATGGCTCTACTTCAACTTTTGTCTTTAAGATTTAGAACAAATTTTGCACTAGGGATAATCTTAGTGACCCGGGGATCTTCACAAACGAATGCTGAGATTTTGAGATTAATTTGCAACACTCTATTATGATGTTAGCTAGGTACATTAGAATGAATACAGTTCAACTTTACAAATCACACAAATAGTTTTTGGCCTCTTTGTGTGTGTACTGTGTTTGGTCCATGCATATTGAAAAGAACGGAGAAAGTAATCCAGTGGGTACAGAACGCATGTGCTCAATTTTGTTATACCATCCCACCTCGTACACATGTCACCCCATTCCTGAACAGTGCAAACCTTATGAAGATGACTGCTCGCAGGCACCTTCATCTGGCAACCTTACTTTTTGGCATTGTTCTATACAATAAACCGGAATACCTGTATAAAAAGTTAACGTGGTCTCGTAATATTAATCAGTATAGTACGCGGGCGGCATCACATATTTTGGTCATAGCGAGTAACAGAACCACGGCTTTCAGAGGTAGTTTCAAATACGCTGCAACCCATTGTTGGAATGACCTTCCACCGCCTATGTGAAATCTGAAATCATTGCATACATTCCGTAATAAGTTCAAGCTGTTTTTAATAAACAAACAAAATTCAGTAATAATAATTTTACGTACCTTTATAACAGCTAAGTAAGTAACTAGAGTAACTTTACTCACGGGTATGTAACATATTCATGACAAAACAGATTGTATATTTTTTGTTTTATCTAATAATGTTTGTGTAGTGCATACTTTGTTAATTTGCGCGTACGCAGCGGTAATGTTTTGCTAGGCATCCGGCTCTATGAGGCGCTTTCTTGACATTCATGACAGATGTATAAGTGGCGTTCGTATACACATTACATTGTTATATTAGATGATTTTTTTATTTTTTATATAGACTTCTATATATAAATATATATATAATAAATAAGTATATATACATATATACACAATTTTATGTATGCATATAGTATAGATAAATTATTATAAGTTCTTATTTATTATTTTTATCCAATTTTTGTATGTTTTATTTTCTTATGCGTATTGGTGTGTAAATTATTGTTAGTAGGCCTGCGAGAATACCAGCGTTGCAGTCTATACTGCAACAATAGCTGACGCAGTTTCCAAATTTGATCTCCATGTACCGTTTTCTGTTTAAATTGTATTTATTATTGTTTTTTAAATGATGTATGTATGGAGATTCAAATAAAACATTTTCTTTCTTTCTTTCTACATATCAATACCAGCAATAACGAATACTAGGTCAACTTAAATTTGGTAATGTCTGGCATTAATTTTAGTGCGCGTGATTAACAAAGTACATACTTACATTTACACAGCACTATGAACTACATTTAACAACAAACATATCGACCCTTCGAGTGCGAAATATAATTTTTAAATTTTTAGGTCTGTGTACTATAATTATTTACAGAATTTGTAGCAAATTAAAGTATTATTTACACCATTATATTTCAAATAAAAGTTTTATACTGCGGTATTTTATGGGTAGTAAAATATTTTTTTATTAATATCATCCTTTTTAAATACACAGGGCGATACAGCTCGAAAGACTGATCAAGGTTACATCATTAACAAATTTTCGTCAAAATGGCTTTTGCAACATTTCATCCTCAAAGGGTCGGCATGTCACATCCAGTTGCGCTTGGTCCGTGTACATCCATTTTTATCATTAATAAGAGCTTTTCCCACTTATTCTCATTTTTACATCATATTCGCAGAGATTGTTTTGTGTTCTGTAACTAGGTAAATCTATTAATTTATGTGTGTATTTACATATGATTAATTTATGTTCTCATGTAATTGAATGTAATTCTTTATGAGAATAAAGTGACCCTTAGGGCCTGTGCACACCACGTTTTTTAAACGAACCGTCGCCGCGCGTTTGTAGCGATACGCACGCGAGTCAGACGCAGCCTGTAGACCTTTGCACACCTGTATAAATTCAAACACGCGTTTGAATCGATACAGACGCGATACAAACGCGCTGGTATATTGCGTTTTTAAGCAGAACCTCATCAACAGTAGCAAGACGGCGTCGATCGAGACGGTATTGATTGCATCCGCTTTGTTATTGCGCTAGTGACGCGCCGGTGTCGCGCATTTGATCGATACAAACGCAATGCTAACGCGCGTGTCGATACAGACGCGCCGGTGTCGGGCGTTTGAATCGATACAAACGATAACAAACTGCTCTGCAAGATAAAAGCGCGCCGTCGACGCACGTTTCCAAAACGCGCGTCAACGGCGCGTTTAAAAAACTTGGTGTGCACAGGCCCTTAATCCAAGCTACTACTACTACAAATATACAAGCTTTTTATGAAATTTGGTGAGCAATCATTTTATAATGAACCAATTTGTTTTAACTACGGGAAATTATTTAAATTGAGTTGACGATGTATTTAATGTTGATATCGAAATTAAATATTGAATTTTTACAAATGTTTTAATCATTACCATAATATTACAATATTACATATCCTTATGTTTCACTTTTACCTAATTGAGCGAAACACATTATTATTTAGTATTTTATGCAAGATCCAGATCCCGCTACTTTTGTTTTTTAACAGATATGTGATATATGATTTAAGGCATGTGCCAAGTGGCCGTAGTACGAGATTTCATTATAATACATAAATTTAGATTAAGGTATTTATCTATGCAGCCTGAAATAAATGATTATTATTTTCGAATATGTTGAATTCGTTGAAACCGTTTAGACCATACATTCTATAGGGTTAAAAAATAACCTAGTAACTTTTTACTCCTGTCTCATTTACAACATACCTGACAACCTTTATTCTACTACATTTTAAAAGTCAATACTTTTCCAAAAACCATAGAATTATATTATATTTTAAAAAGCAAAGAGCATTTAAAATGTAGGGACGGGAATCCGACACGACCGCAGAGAGATCAGGCGCAGAACCAACGACTTTACACGCTTCCTGAAGCACGGGTTTTAAATTAACATCTTTATCGAAAACTTTATTCAAAAAAACAATTATGAAGTCTCGTACTATGGTAACAATTACTTATAAATATTAAAATTTCTATCATAAGTCGAGATTGGCCATCAATTCATCATCTTCATCATCATCTAGGAAGGATTTATCGACGGCGTCATCACCGACGTTGTGACTTGTGGACTGATTCTCCTTGATGCTTGGAGGATTATCAGCCTTGATGGAGTCCTTTCTAATGTTGGTGCCTGGTATGTAGTCGTTTTTGTTTTTAGGCACACACGGCGATAAGTACTGTGTTATATTGTTTTTGCTCTCCTGAAAGATAACACCACATATAAGTAATTTTTCGTGAAGGAACCTGGATGTCTAAGAGATCTCCATAATTTTCTCGAAGATATGTGAAGTCTGCCAACCCGCACTGGGCCAGCATGGTGGACTATGGCCTAACCCTTCTCACATTAAGAAGACCCGTGGCCCGTGCCCAGCAGTGGGATAGTTTAAATACAGCGACGATATTATTAATTCTCGGCTTTTAAAATGTATAATTGTTATTGCGGTAACTGCGTGCACATTTATCGGTTGTGGGGTCTCGAATTCAATTCTCGAGTCAGTATTGCAAGTTCTGGAGGAAAATAACATTTTGCTGGAACCGGCAGATATATTCGTGGATTCGGATTGATTATAATCACGCGTCACAGTAGGCATTAAACGTTCACATAACCACAACTAAACCGGTAATATGTACCTGATGTGTCATCGTCGTGTCTTCAAACGTATCTCTGCTAAGACCGACGTTGTTCAGCACCTGGAAGAACAATATTGCATTGATTTGTTATTTAAAGAAAAGTTTTTGAATAATCCTTATATTACTAGGCCTTGCTTTCCTGACTTTTGGGAAGAGGAATTGCAGACAAGATCTAAGGCAGTGAATACCAGAGGTTTTCCTGAAGTGTGTTTGTGGAAAATACTTAACAGGCGAAATAAAGTGTTAGTGTGCAAACATAAAGATACAGATCCTCCTGTATTTATAAGCAAAAGCATGGTTTATTGGACGTCTAACGTAGCGTTTGCCGTCTGAATTCAACATATTTATTTTTGTTTCATCCGAGAATAACACTTTTTCCATTCTCGTACGGGCCAGTTAAGATATTTCTTTGCAAATAATAATCGCTTCTCTTGGTATTGCTTGGTAAGAAGCGGTACCTTTCGAGAAACCCTCCCGAACAATTTAGCTTCCACTAATCTGCGGCGTACCAGTTTCGAGGAAATGTTCCTTGGGTCATCAGATGGGAAAACTTCATTTCTAATATCTTTGGAGCCTTTAATCGGGTTTTGTTTAGCTACTCGTATTATTTGCAAATCTTCCCGGGGAGACGTTTTCCTTGGACGAGCCTTTCTAACAACACTTTTAGTCGTTCCGTTTCTTTTATAATGAGCAATAGCGTTGAAAACTTTCTTCACAGAACATTCTAGATGATTAGCAATTCTTCTATAAGTCCACTTTCGATCTAAATGTAATTTAAAAATTAATTGCCTAGTTGACTCGTCTTTTTGTTACCAATTTTTAACAAAATTTATATTTCACGTTGACGTGACGTTAAATGGACGTTTAATTGCCGCCGAAACTACAGAAAAAGCGTAGAAAAAGGTTTCTTTTTAAAATTTCAAATATGGAACGAATCATGGATCCTGTTTCTAATTAGTTGTCCAAGCGGCCAGTAATAGAAATTCAACTATCATTCATATTTAAACTGTTTTAATAATTAAAGATTTTACATTCGCACAGATGTCTTTTTTTAAATATTTTATGAGTTTTAACTTATTGGCTATATTCTGGCATAGTTAATAGTGATTTAATCTATATATTTTTTACTCATAACGATAGTTCATTTTGTGTTTACCTAAGTTTTATGTACTGTTTCTAATTATATGTCCACCACTGTATGTAGCAACAGTCCTACGCCAGCTGCGGCTAGTGCCGCTGTCGGTGTTCCATCCCACCTTTGATTAAAACTCTCGAAGGGCCTCTTCACGTTGGACCCATGTCTCCGTGTAAGCCTCCCAAAAGGCTAGTTATTTTCTCATATAATATGTTAGAAAATACCTGTGATAAGAGAAACATAATAATATATTTAAAAGGAATAAAAATCAAATTTAAAATAATTAAAATAAATAATAAATTAAAAGATAGAAAAAATTAGTATATAATAAAAAATATAATTATATATATTATTAAGTTTTGCTTATCACCAAGCTGCTGGTGGTTAGGGCCCCAGAGAGAGGAATCTCCTCACAATACACGCCGTGTCGAGTAGTACTGCCTTTTGCATCAAGGACTTGATCCAGCCATCTAACGCGAGCCTTTGCAGGTGGGGCGTGGTCGAGGCTCGCGTTAGATGGTTATTATTATTATTACTATTAATTTTAATTAATTTATTTATTAATTCTTTCTTTATCTCTTATTTTGTATATTTAATAGCATATAAATTTATTATTTCATTTATATTTATTATTATTATATTATTATAATACTATTGTAATTATAGTTGTTCCACAAAGGTGGTTTAGCAAATACCAATGCTATCAATACTTCGCAATCCACATCCATTTTCACGAGGACAGAAGACGACACACTACACTGGCAAATGCTTAAACCCGTACGGATAGCTGCATATAGTCGGTACCGACAAGTTTCAACCTGTTTCTTTATGAACGAGCGCATAATATTGCATAGGGCTTTCACCCGTAGCAATCGGTAATGATCTGTACCGATGTGTCCGTACCTGTAACCTACTTTGTTATTTTTGCCACCTTAGGTACTACTTTATACCAGTAAACTGTTCGAGCGTGATATTGCCTGGTCGAATGGCTACACTTCTACTTTCACTGAATAATGGCAAAAGCGGTCTCGTCCAGTCTAAATAGTACTTTATTTTAAATTGTATATAATAAATGCGAAGTTAGGTGAGCGTTGATGTCTGTCACACAGTTTATACTAGTTTAGACATCATCGTCCAATCTACCTTTAAATTTTAATTTTTTGTTCATTTTATTTGTCTTATATAGATAAACAGTGCTACGTTTTATGTGCAAATAAAGTTAATTATTATTATTACTAGCTGATCCGCGCAATTTCGTCTGCGTCACATAAGAGAATTTTTCATTTTTAATTAATGCGCTGCTCCTACTGGTCTGATGTTATAAAGCTTACTAGCTGTTGCCCGCGACTTCGTCCGCGTGGACTTTAATTTATTACCCAACTTTTAATTTGTTATCTAATTTTAATATATAAAACTACAACTAAAGAAATTAATAAGTCTAACTACACCTATATAGGTGTAGTTAGCTATATATATAGCTAATACTTAAAAACTACCTACTAATATTTAGAAACTACCTAATATATCTAAAAATTATATCTTTTGAACGAAATGTCCGATTTTAATAATTTAAAAAGAATTTTACGAGTATTGAAATTGTCTTTAATAAAATATTATTTAATGGGATAAGGATTAATACAGAGGTATGAATAATATGGTTTGATTATTGTCGGCACTTTTATCAACTTTTAAAATGTAAAAAAGTAATTATAGTAGCATAACTACAGTAGTTGGACATATGGTATCGCGGATTTCTTTGTAGATATTGATACGTTCTATAATACTGTAGAACATTTTTTTGTTCTATCATCAATAGTTTCCGCTGCGCACGTGATGACAGATTTTTTATGACTAATTTTTTCACACCTTGGGTTATATTATTGCATTTTTATTAAGGATCCCTATTTTTTTGAATATGTAATTCAGTGAAGATGCAGCTTTCTAATGGTGAAAGAATTTTTGAATGCGGTCCAATAGTTTTTGTGTGAAAACATTACAAACATACATACAAAAACACAAATGTTTCCTCTTTATAATATTAGTTTAGATAGTATTCTTCGATAAATGGGCTATCCAACACTAAAATAATTTTCAATTCGATCTAATAGTTTCTGAGATTAGCGTGTTCAACCAAACAAACAAACAAAGTAGTAGTAGTATAATAAAGTTGAAGAGATTGTTATGTTGTTTAAACGCATTATTTTATCATCTCTCGTAATACGTAATTTAACGGATAGCCTAATTTCTGAGCTTGTCCCTCAAACAAACATCAAGCATAGCTTTATAGCCCGTTGGGCTAATTTCAGTTTGTCGACTAGTCCTACGTGTTCGCGATACGGCACTATAGGTAGAAACCACGGGTCAAAGACATTGCTTTTCAGGCATTGCGGAAGGAATTCTTAAGGAAGCTGGGGAAGAGCAGTAATCATAAAAGCAAGTGCAACCGGGGGGGAGGGGGGGGGAGGAAATTAGTTAAGTAGGAACACATACGTTAAGTTTGTTCTGTATCATGCGCCACATATAGTCGTCAGCGGTGCGCGCAGCGAGCAGGTACCGCACGCGAACTGTCTGCTGCTGACCGATGCGGTGCGCGCGGGACTCCGCCTGCGTCAAGATCTGGAACGATATAAATTACTTACTTTTCCGACGTTATTACTTGTTATATATACATTAGTTACTAGCTGACCCACGCAACTTCGTCTGCATCACATAAGAGAATTTCCCACGTTTTTGCATTATCTTCCCCGCGTATTGGTCGTAGCGTAATGTTATATAGCTTATAGCCTACCTCGATAAATGGTCTATCCAACACTAAAAGAGTTTTACAATTTGTACTAGTAGTTTCTGAGATTAGTGTGTTCAAACAAACTAACAAACTCTTCAGCTTTATTATATTAGTGTGTTCACTAGAAGTACTACTCTTCAGCTTTATTATATTAGTGTGTTCACTAGAAGTACTACTCTTCAGCTTTATAATATTAGTGCAGATTAGTGTGTTCACTAGAAGTACTTTACTATTTCAATTAATCAATCAGCCCATTGTAGGCCATTGCTAGGCATAGGCCTCTTAAATATTACATGACGTCATCCGCTCTGCCGGCTGCCGCATCCAGTCTTAACCGGCCACTTTCTTCAGGTCATCGGTCCACCGGACCGGGGTGGCGTTCTACTCTACGTTTAGGGTATTTGATTTAGGAAAAACGAACATTATATGTATGAAATTTTTTTTGTACTGTAATAGATATAATTTTAATTGTTATCAAATAATTGCAGTTATGCAGAAATTAAGCGCGGCTTACGCCACGTCACACAAGTTATTTAGAGTGCAACTTGTTTGTAAACGTGAGCTTTATAAAATAATACTTTTTCTTTCTTTTCTTTTAAATAAGACATATGGCGCACTAGGAATTATTCCTGTATCGCGAGGGACTTTACAAACATTCAAATAACGGACACAAAGAACACCTAGACTCGGGACAACTATTTGTGGCTCATACAAATTTTTGTCCCGAGTGGGGATCGAACCCACAACACTCGGCGCAGCGGTAAAACCACCCCTGCAGTCAAAGTACTACTGTCTGGTCCACGGCAATTACTCAATAAACATGAAGCAATCTTGTTTAAATACAACGTGTTAGTAAAATAATACAAATGTTCAAACACCCTAAAAGCATTTTTGGCGTGGTAAACTGTTAGTAATATGGTTTTTTCATTTGCTGCTAATGACATTCATGTCTTTGTCTTAATAAAAGAATAATTAGGTTTTTATTAAATTACAAATTAAAAAGACATTTTATTGTTTGGAAATGAATAAAACTGCCACCTGGACACCGAGCGAACTTAAATTTCCAGCTTGCTAGCTGACTCGTCTATTCTAATCTAGTCAGTTTACAATTGTTTACAGAACATATAAATAGCATATAATATTACAAAAATTCTTTATTAGTCACAACATTACGTAGTATTCACAGCGACACATCAACGTAGACTGTTTGGACTTTGAACTATTAGAAGTTAAACGCTGCGAATCGTGCGAGAGAGTGCGTTAGGTATATTTTTGTTACGCTCTAATCCCCACCATTACATCGACACCACTATGCACTGTCCCTTTCCGACAATTCTCTATTTTGTATGTAGCGTAGTTATGCGTATGTAGGGTGTCTAACTTGATGTGTCAACCTATCACCTCATTACCCTATCACCTACTGCAATATTAAATATACTTCGTTACTTATATTAAAAGTGCCATGATATCAGTAATATCAATAAGCCTACATAATAATTATTGCCCTTGTTTTCGTCTGAGAAGTAGGGACTTGGTGATCTGTAATACAGGTATTCTTATGCCTAACTCAGATACCAGCTCCTCACATAATTCAGACCATGGTTATAAGGTTATTAGGTATAAGTAAACACTATGTAATTATTTAAGACCTGTTTTATGTGAAGAGAAACGAGATGGGTGTAAAAACCCAGGATTCAACCTCTTCGTCTTCATGTGACTTTTTTTCTTCAGCTGTTTGTGATGTCCCACTGCTGGGCAAAAGCCTCTTCCTTGGACTTCCAAATCGCTCTGTTGGTGGATATCTCCTGACCTTATGACCTTGTGACCCTCATATCTCGGAGGTCTTTTGACCCACATGGTCCATATTCAAACTCGACCGAGGGATGACCTCAAGGTGTCTGCACACCAAGTTACAAGTCAATCGGCCCAGTGGTTCCGGAGTTATGCCTGTCACTAACAGACAGACACACAGACCCACATAGTGTTTTCATTAACCTCTTCGAAGAAGACTCAGAGGTTAATAAACATTGTTATTATATAAAAATAACAGAATAAAATACATACCCCAGGGTTCCAGTGTAGCTCAGCGAACAGTACGAGGTTAGCAGCAGTCAGCGTGAGCCCGGAGTTCGCTGCGGTTATCGACAGTACGGCGCAGCGACAAGACTCCGTGTGCTGGAACTTGTCCACCAGATCCTGTCGATAGAAAAGCACGTATGCTTTTTTATCTGTTTTGTTTATGAACTATATTATACATATTTTAAACGTTAAGCCGTTTAAGCGCTAAGCACGTTAAGCCGTCGGTCCCGGCTGCCATGAACATCTATGGCAGTCGTTATTGGGAAAGTCAGTACCCTCTAATATCCTGACACTGGTCTAGCCTTAGGGTATCGTTAGCCTTCGGGTTTCGGAGGTCAGGTGGCAGCCGCTCCGTGTAAAAACTGATATCCAGTCAAATCCGGTTAGACCAGAAAAGCCGACCCCAAGTGACTTGGGAATAATGAAGGCTAAGAGAGAAGATTATATTTTAATCAAACGATCCGCCCTGACTTAGCACGCGTAGTACAAAACCTTAACAAATTATACACCTAAACCTTCCTCATGAATCACTCTATCTATTGGTGAAAACCGCATGAAAATCCGTTCAGTAGTTTTTTAGTTAATCGCGAACAGACAGACAGACAGACGCGGCGGGCGACTTCGTTTTATAATATATATAAAATAGTGATTGTTTTAACTTTTAATCTTAGTTGTAAATTGGCATTTTATTGCATGCTGTGGTCCCCTATAATTGAAGGAGTAAACATTCATAATCCTTAAGTAAAAAATCTTTATAAATTGCAGTGTATATTATTTGCTGTAAATGGTAAAAAAAAAAGGAGGTGAAGCAATCTTTACGTTCATCAAGTTATGAATTTATTGATACGTCGTGGTAACAAACCTTCGAGAAGAAATTTCAGAGCCATCTAAAAGAGCCGTAATATAACGTTTTTAGGATGCAGCGTAATGACTTTAGTTGTTGCAGGGTCAACATTTTATCAATACTAGTGGTCGACTTCGACAGTAATTATTTAATTTATGCTCTTGTGGAGGAACAGGGTGTGATGTCCCTCCAACACAAAGGGAGGATCCTCTGACCAAGCTGGTTAATCGTGCCTGGCGTGCCGCAGCCCGACGTTTGATGTCGGGACCTTGTATATACTTAGTCGCTGTGTAAATGTTACTTGTGCTATTCAGAATTGTATGACGTCTTTTGAGCTCTAACTGTATTATAGCGCCATCTGTTAGATGTAGGCGTAACTTCTACGCTGTGCGGAGAAAGCGCAACAAATATTTTTAACTTTTGCGTGTTTCTTTCCTTCTCCATATAAATTTTAACTTTGTTTTCACACGCCTCAATGGGAGTACATTTTTTCTCAGTATATACTAACAAATATTATTAATGCAAATGTGAACATACCGCAAAAGGTATATAAAGTTTTCTCTTTGGATATACTAACTAATATTATAAATGCGAAGGTGAGTTTGTCTGTTTGTTACGCTTACACGCCTTAACTATTCGACTGATTATCATAAAATTTCGCATACACTTTGACAGGGGTACAGAAAAGGATATAGGGTACCTTTCAGCCAGAAAAAAGTACTGATCCCGAAGAATAGAAATTTAGACAAAACCTACATTAATGCGAGTGAAGCCGCAGGCAAAATCTAGTTAATATATAAATCTATGGATTTGTAAACTTTCAGATGCCGGTTACTAGCAAAGCAGTAGTGCTTGGATTTCATGTTAATAGAACAAAAAATATACTAACAGCTCTAGAGTTAGCAGGTGTGGAGCCGACGATGCATATATAGTGTACGCCGGCCTCGTCTAACGTCAGACTGATGGCGTCTATCACAGGCTTGTGGTGAGCGAAGACAAGGAACTTGCCAGTCTTACTATCTGCCAATAACTGGCGGATGTATTTACTGAAACACAAATATATTTATAATAATAACTTTAGTAAGCAGTATATATATGTATATATACTTATAGAAATACATAGAATCACGGCTTGTGTATCCCCGAAACGGTAGGAAGAGCTGAGACACTAATTTCGCTTTCTGTTCTAGGTCTTTGGCGTAAATTAGTAAGGGTCAGATGGACCCTGGCCTTTGACAGAGGCTCATATTTGTACCGTGTATGTGTTACCGACACGGATACGAGGCACAAAGTGCGCGCCATTTGAAACCTTATTTTACTAAACTTAACACTTAAAACTTATTGTTTATCGGCTACGAATGGTTTTCTTCTTGGTAAAGGACATCATAAGGTATTACGAAAATATAAATACGATAGGTTAACATGCCCACATCAGAATTCTAATTCTAGTTTCTGATTATTTTATTTTAATTTGATGATTTTAGGTTACAATTCAGAATTCTAGGTATCCATCTAGGATTTAGAGGCCAGACTCCGGAAAACACGCTAATGGAATCACCTAAAACAGCTAACGAAATGTGCTAGCTACAGAAAGACCTAGGTAATAAAATAACACTATAGTCGACTCGAGCACCAAACAAACACATACATAAGCAAGAATTGACGCAACGGATCCAACATGGCAGTTGCATCAATATCTACACATACATACATATACAACATTTAGCACATTCATCGGGACACACTAACCAAATAGCAGGTATCTTGACCCTCGCGCTCTCGCTGAAGAATGTGATGAGTGCGGAATGCTTATCGGACGACTTGCTGGATTTGTACGTCTCCGCCATCTGTGAAAGTCCCTTCTGTTCCTCCTCACTGAACTGCAGTAGCGTCTCATCTAGTAATACTGTTTCCCTGAACACAGATAATAATATTTAAAATATTTCTCTTTTATATGTGATATACAACTTTATTGGAATGACAGGACTTGCCAGTATGTTTTCAGAAATTATTATATTTATCAATTGCCTGCAGGATTGCACGCGTGAAAAAAGTTGCGACGTTTTTGGGCAGCGCCATCTATTGATAAGTACAAAAGTTAAATCATTTCCTGCTTCAAACATGCGTTTAAACGTAAAGGTATTTCTTCACCTATTTGATCGCCCTCAATCGTACATGGCCATTTGGCTACGGCAATTTGGTTTAGCAAGTCGCATTCGATCGATGCATATTTTGTGCTGTGGTCGATACATGTCTTGTGTGTCGATATTGATCTGAAAATGATATAGTTCCACTGGTACCCAGTAGAACGATATGATAAAACACAGATAATGCCCGATTGATTACGTTTAGCAGCGACGCACGATCGCATTTATCGATTGGGATATTTAGCATCGATTGGACAGGACGATCGAGACCTCATATATACGATAGAAACATCTAAATACATCTTCAGAAACTTTTACATTTTTAAAATCAGTCGGACAAAACTGCTGAATACTTTGACATATTCCTGGGAAAGTAACACTACACACTAACTGTGATGTATATATTGACATTCCTCACCTTGTTTTCTCTTCTAACTTAGTGAGGACCTGCTCCTTAGTTCGTCTGATCAAAAATCTCTTCTGCAATATTATCTGCAGCTCGATGAGGTTTGATTGCCCCATCATGTCCCAGCCGAACGCGGTCTGTTTACCATCACAATATCTTTTACCTGGACGAGACAATTATGATAGTTAGCCACTTATAACAATGACATAGTAAGAAAAATTATGATTGCAAAACAGGCTAAGATAATATCAATGAAACATTCGAATCGTTTAATTCGATTGTTTAAGGGAATCGAATGTATTCGAATGCCTTGAAATTAATATATATTGTTACGAGCTGGGCTCGACGGATAAGAATATAAACAATATTACCGACTAAAACACGTTTTATTCAGACACACAATTAAATTTAAAACACAACAAACACTATACCACACTTTTTCACTGTACTGCTTCAAACTTCGTAGTATTTCCGCTTCCGTTCGCTTCGATGAACACTTGACCGCTTACGATTGTAAACTGACTCGGCGGTGCGCGTGCGCCCTATTTATACGCGGGTAAAGCGCTTCTAGAGCTTTCCAGCAACGCCGTACTCGGCGTGTAAACAGCACGATGCTTCGAGAAAGTACCAGCATTCTCTCTAAGATTCTCGTACCGTACTACGCAGTTCCATAAGATGTCAATAGATGGCGGTGTAAATTATTAGACGGAACTGCCGAGTCTTTCCCCCAATGCCGAGAGATGTCACTGGGCGTAACACTGCCCCCCTCTTAGACATGTTCGTCCCGAACATTGTTGGATCCGTAGTAGCGTGCCAATCGATTCACATGAACGATCTTTGGTGTACCTCGTGGTCCTTTCTGGATCCGGTAGCTGACGTCATTTATCTTAGTGACTATGCGATAGGGTCCATCCCATTTTGCCTGCAACTTAGGAGATTTCCCTTTGCTGCGTACCGGATTATGTAACCACACCAGCGATCCTTCCTCGAAGCCTTTATTGTTCACCTTCCTGTCGTAACGAGTCTTCATCCTCTCAGACATCTGCTGACCGGTCTGTTTGATGTGCTGGTGTACATCATTCATCTTGCTGCCAGTGCGTGGTCCCTTCATGGCAGAACAACTCGTGCATTTACGGCACCATTCCTCAACGTCTTTTCGACAACGGATCCAATAAAATCGTTCCCGGATCTTAATCAGAGTTCTCTTAACTCCCATGTGGCCTCCTGAACTCCCATTATGACAGAGTTGTAAAACTTCCGGTACCTTGAGCTTTGGCACGACCATTTGCAGGTGACACTTGTCACCTCGGGCATTCTCCCATTTCCGGCACAGAACTCCATCCTGGATAACCAAGCTTTCCCACTGTGCCCAATAACTCTTGGTGGTAGGGCTCAATGCCACAACTTCACTCCAGTGAGGTCTCGATGTATCTGTTTTCTTCCATTCGAGGATGGGTCTTATGTCTTTGTCCTCTCCTTGTGTTCTCTGCATAATTCCCTTCCAGTCTTCGCTAAGATCCGTCCTCAACATCCTCACCAGTACTTCCTGCTTGGCCTCTTTCCTGGCGCAACGGTGCTTACACTGGTCGGGACACGGTCTACGTGACAGGGCATCCGCATAACCATGTGACTTGCCACTGTGATGCTGTATTACGAAGTCCTGTAGTTGTTGCCTGGCATGCACATCAGGTGTTCCTCCTACCGGCGACTGGTTTCTGTTACGTGGTTTCCTTCGCTTCGGGCAGCTTAACCTGATGTGGCCTCTCTCGCCGCAGCTATAGCACCGAGGTGAGGTCAACACTTCCCTGGTACGGTGAGCTCGATCGTCCCGTCGCACTGTTTCCACGTCCAGAGTGTGGGCCGGGGCATCCTTTAAATTTTTGCTGCTTAGATTCTTTCGCTTCGGGCAGCTCAACCTGATGTGACCTCTCTCACCGCAGCTATAGCACCGGGGCGAAGTCGACACTTCCCTGATACGGTGAGCTCGATCATCCCGTCGTACTGCTTCCACTTCCAGAGCGTGGGCTAGGGCGTCCTTCAGGTTTTTGAAATGTCCGAGTCTCACTGCGGCCCTAACCTCCAGGTCTCGGATCCCGTCGGTGAAAGCTTGAACGAGGTTTCCGTCGATGAGCGCAGGTGAGGACTGGTACGCCTTTCGAACCAGCTTCTCCACCTCCAGGGCCCACTGCTGCAAGGTTTCACCAACACGTTGCGATCGGTCTTTCAGCTGGGCGCGAAACACGTGTTCCAGATGTGCGTCGCCATATCTCGCTTCTAATGCCTCCAACAGCTTTTCGTACGTGATGTCTTGACCAAGCGCCTCTAACACAGTCAAGGCCTGGTCACGAAGCCCCAAGGTGAGAGCAGTCAGAGCCTGTTCTTGCGTCCACCCGTTCGATTTCATGACGGCCTCGAACTGTATCTTATAGGCTGACCATGACGATGATCCGTCGAATGGTGGGACTTTAAAGCCTCGTGGTGAAGACGCCACAACCGCAGGTGCCACGATCCCATCGCCAGCCTTGAGCCCACGTATCGTTTTCTCCACCTCGGCGATGCGACTTTCGTGGCGTAGGACTTGCTCTTTCACCTCCTTCATCTCCTTGCCAACCGCTGCGCTGAGGTCTTTTAACATCATCAGCTGCTCTTCCTGGCGGCGCATACCCTCCTCCTTATCGCGTTGCAGCTGTTCCTCAAGGCGGCGTGCCTGCTCCTCCTGGCGGCGCATGCCCTCTTCCTTATCGCGTTGCAGCTGTTCCTCGAGGCGGCGTGCCTGCTCCTCCTGGCGGCGTGCCTGCTCCTCCTGGCGGCGTGCCTGCTCCTGCATAAACGCCATCAGAGACGCGAGGTCGGGGTTCACCGGCGAGTGAGCTGCACTAGATGGTTCCGCTGCAGCCGCGGAGTCACGTGATTCACCTGACGTCGGCGAGGGGGCGTCTCCAAAGCGCCTCTGGTCCACATCTTGCTGGCGCTGGTTCCTGGTACGCACCCCTTCCACTTCCTCCTTCGGTAGTACTGGCATATTCTTACCTTACTTCTGACACCAATTGTTACGTGCTGGGCTCGACGGATAAGAATATAAACAATATTACCGACTAAAACACGTTTTATTCAGACACACAATTAAATTTAAAACACAACAAACACTATACCACACTTTTTCACTGTACTGCTTCAAACTTCGTAGTATTTCCGCTTCCGTTCGCTTCGATGAACACTTGACCGCTTACGATTGTAAACTGACTCGGCGGTGCGCGTGCGCCCTATTTATACGCGGGTAAAGCGCTTCTAGAGCTTTCCAGCAACGCCGTACTCGGCGTGTAAACAGCACGATGCTTCGAGAAAGTACCAGCATTCTCTCTAAGATTCTCGTACCGTACTACGCAGTTCCATAAGATGTCAATAGATGGCGGTGTAAATTATTAGACGGAACTGCCGAGTCTTTCCCCCAATGCCGAGAGATGTCACTGGGCGTAACAATATTATTAATATAATATACAGTCGGATATTGAGTCGAATGCTGGCGCCTGGCGCCCAAGAAGATTTAAGATACACTTTAGCGCGACTATTGGTGCGTGTAGCCTGTACTGCAAACTTCACTTACATCATTTGAAATTGTACAGGGGAGTGTAATTGAGCACAGGGACGATCTGCTGTCGTGATTCGTAATTTCTTCGCCTGTGTGGAGCCGCTGCTAATGTATGAACAGTGTAAAATTTTTCATTTTTGTAATAGTTTACTAGGCTAAGCGCCGGCGTGCCGCTCAGTAGTACGACGCGCGTGATACTGACCGTACTCCGTGTAGGAAGGGAAGAGGCCGGGCTCTATGAGTGTGAGCTGCGTGAACAGCTCGGCGGGGCGGCTGAGCGCCGGCGTGCCGCTCAGTAGTACGACGCGCGTGATACTGACCGTACTCCGTGTAGGAAGGGAAGAGGCCGGGCTCTATGAGTGTGAGCTGCGTGAACAGCTCGGCGGGGCGGCTGAGCGCCGGCGTGCCGCTCAGTAGTACGACGCGCGTGATACTGAACGTACTCCGTGTAGGAAGGGAAGAGGCCGGGCTCTATGAGTGTGAGCTGCGTGAACAGCTCGGCGGGGCGGCTGAGCGCCGGCGTGCCGCTCAGTAGTACGACGCGCGTGATACTGACCGTACTCCGTGGAGGAAGGGAAGAGGCCGGGCTCTATGAGTGTGAGCTGCGTGAACAGCTCGGCGGGGCGGCTGAGCGCCGGCGTGCCGCTCAGTAGTACGACGCGCGTGATACTGACCGTACTCCGTGTAGGAAGGGAAGAGGCCGGGCTCTATGAGTGTGAGCTGCGTGAACAGCTCGGCGGGGCGGCTGAGCGCCGGCGTGCCGCTCAGTAGTACGACGCGCGTGATACTGACCGTACTCCGTGTAGGAAGGGAAGAGGCCGGGCTCTATGAGTGTGAGCTGCGTGAACAGCTCGGCGGGGCGGCTGAGCGCCGGCGTGCCGCTCAGTAGTACCACGCGCTGGCACCGCCGGGTGATGCCGCCCAGTGCTACTGTGCACTGAGCTTTGTGAGACTTCAGATAATGAGATTCATCCTGATAAAATGAAAAACGCACATTTGGCAAAGTCTCATCTAAACTAGATTATTATTTAAGGAATTGAGTTATTTAAGTAAAATATAGTAATAAAGTGCAATCGTATATGCGATGACATGTTTATGTTATGTATATGAAAGGCAAATAGTAAAATTGTTTATACTTACTATGATAACAACTCCAAACATTTTGCTCTTTAACAAGTCTGTGTGCATGCTTGTGATCTTGTAACTAACTATAACTACTTCAGTCTGAAATAAAACGTACAACACTATATTAGTTTTAATTTATCGACACGCAGATACCCACTGAAAACTAGTGACCCGCATAATCGCATTCGAATTATATTCGAATACATTTATACACATTCCGATATCTACCTTCCGTAGTCTGGGATGCATCGATTAAACATTCGAATAGTAATTCGATTGTTTATTTTATGTAATCAATACTTTCGATTATTATTCGAATATAATTGTGCACATTAGCATTCTAATGAATGATCGAACATAATTTACCTGTTTATCGGCAACCAGTTGTGTATCTTTGCCAGTGGTGAGTGTCACTATATTCATCAGTGGCACTGAGGGAAGTAGCTCCTGAATCTTATTTTGCCAGGTTTCTCTGTAACACATTTATTTTTATAGACCGCCTTGCTTACTCCAAGTACTTAAACATATCTGTAGAAATTCATGTAAATGGTTCAGCTATAACGTCCATCGATTGTATTAAATACCTTGGCATATGGTTGGATCAATCTCTGAGATGGAGTAAACACATAAACGAAATTTATGAAAAGGCGCAAAGAAAGGTACAATGACTTAAAGTCTTGGCAGGATCCAAATGGGGTATTCACCTTCTCCATCTTTGTAGGTTGTACATGGCTCTTATACGTAATAGAATTGATTATGGATGCTTTTTATATGATAATGCAGTGACTAGTCACACTTATAATCTAGATAAGTTGTGTCTAAAAATAATTGGCGGATTTATTAAATCGACTTCTACTCATGTCATGGAAAGCGAGCTGTGTTTTCCGCCACTGTATTTAATGCGTAAATTTTTATCAATTAAATTTTACTTAATGTTAATATGAAGATCCAACGATGTCACTACCAGTTTTTTTGTAGATGTAGCTTAGCTTATGGCTCAACAAAGGCACTGGAGTGGAAAGAGGCGGTCTCTGTTAGCTATTACTGATGATATGTTGGGAACGGAGGAAATTTCTTCTTCATATCTAGATGTATTAATTCTAGATAGATGGGTATCTAGCATAAACATTCAAAATGTCATCAGAACTAGTCTAATTAATGTTACTAAATCAATGTACAATATTAGCGATGTAAATAATATACGCATACAACTTTGTGAGAGATATTCTGGATGGCACTCAGTGTATACAGATGGCTCCAAGATGTCCGATAGGGTTAGTGCGGCATATTATGATTATAATAACAAATGCTATGGCACTTTTAAATTGCATTGTAATATGTCAATAATGTCAGCAGAATTATATGCCATTTATGAAGCCTTAAATATTTAATTGATTCGAATGTAAATAACGTGGTAGTTTATTCTGATAGCAAAAGTGCTTAACAGCACATTTACAAATGTGTATACAGATCAAATGGCATATGTATAGGATACCAAATTTTAAGCAAAATTAATGTCTTGAATGATAATCATAAAAAATAGTTTTAAAATGGATACCATCTCATATTGGTTTTCCAGCTAATGAGATGGCTGACAGATTAGCGAAACTAGCAACTAACTCAGGTATCCAGACTTATATATTACTAAGATATTCGAAAATTATTAAGTGAATTTAAAAATAAATGGTTTTCTTTTTGGAATGAATATTTTAATGAGAGGTCTGAAAATAAAGGTATCTGGTACAAAACGATACAGTGTGAGCCGTCTCATGTGCCATTGTTTGCCAATGTAAGGTTGAGTCGAGGGCAAATCATTGCTGCACTTAGATTAAGCTCAGGCCATATACCTCGTAACAAATTTGCTTACCTAATAGGTAAAAAGGATTCTCCTAACTGTGTAACATGTGGTGTTGTTGAGGATGTTCAACATGTTTTGGAAGAATGTGTAAGCTATAATGTTTTAAGGGCACAACTTATAGATGCCACAAATATATCTGTATATAGTGTAGATCTATTTCATGGCATTTTAGCCAATCCTGCATGTGATGATGCTAAAGTTTTAGCTAAAATAGTATTAGTAGACAACTCTGTGTACCGAAATCCCTTAAAAACAATATAAATAAAAAAAGTACATAATCATATGCTGATGCCGGACATTCTCAAAGCAAGGTCTTTAAAATTCTGAAATTTAACTTGTAATAAGAAAACCTAGAAACAGTAGGTACAGCTCTTGAAGAGTTTAAAGAGTTAAGAGCTAGGTGGGCCGCACATTACAAAGACGCCTCTAATTTATGTAATCTATACTAATATTATAAAGCTGAAGAGTTTGTTTGTTTGTTTGAACGCGCTAATCTCAGGAAATACTGGTTCGATTTGAAAAAATATTTTAGTTTTGGATAGCCTATTTATCAAGGAAGGCTATAGGATATATAACATCACGCTACGACCCACGGGAGCGGCGCAGTAATGATAAACGCGGGTGAAACCGCGGGAACATCTAGTATATTGTAAACAGCGGGTGCTACAACGTTACATAGCTATAAGTACGTCTTAAAACTGTAACAAGCCAGTCGGCCAATATACGTTGTACAGCGAAGTTGTGTATCATTTCTGAACCTTATATCCCGGCAAGAAGTGCATTTCTCGAATACATCACAGTTTTAAGATGTTCTACCGTTATACTTAAGTGAGCTATACGAAATCTACAACCAACATGGTAGTAAATATGGAAACAATATGAAAGATCTATTAGGCAGCCAACAATAATCAAATCTCTATTTATTTGGAAACGAAATAGTTTGACAGCTGTAACTGAATGGAACTTTTTTTATTTTTTTTTATTTTGAATTAGTACATGTAAGGAAAATGTGTATACAGACAATATGATTATAGAGTTTAAATAATACCTCATGGAAGATGTGGTGACTATGAGTAGAGGCCAGTTGTGTCTGTAGTAACTGGCAATGGCGAGCGCCTGGAACGTCTTCCCCAGTCCCATGTCGTCAGCTATCATGCAACGACCGCGACGGGATATACCGAACCTGAGTAAATTAAACTAAAACTACATATCTATATACTATTTATGTTCTTATAAGTGCTTAATAAGTCAAATAAAATAGGTAAACACGTGCATAAAAAATATACCATGTTGGTCATATAGTTCCCGAAATCATAAAATAGATGGCGCATCATGTCTCCAGCTGTTTAGTCTGGCTATTAAACACAAAATCATTGGACATGCTGAGGATACTCAGCTCGACAATGGTAACCAACTTGACGCTACAGAGTGAGTAGCAATGGCAAGGTTATCTTTTGTTGATCTGCCATCTATACTAATATTATAAAGCTGAAGAGTTTGTTCGTTTGTTTGGTTGAATGCGCTAATCTCTTTGAAACATTATTTTTGTGTTGGATAGCCTATTTATCAAGGAAGGCTATATGCTATATAACATCACGCTACAACCCACGGGGGCAGCGCAGTAACCATAAACGTGGGTGAAACCGCCGGCACAGCGATAATATGATAAAAAGGTATGTTTATAGTGTGACTGGTTAAACATTGTACCTACTTAAGGACATGACAATTTATGGTCAGGTAACATATAAACGACATGACACTTTTATTAAAAACATCATTGAGGGAAAGGTAGAAGGAAAGCGCGGAAGAGGAAGGCCAAGAATAAGTTACATTAGTCAGATCAGGGAAAAGTTAGGTGTCATGTCGTACAGAGAAATGCAAGAAATGGCACTAGACAGACAGATATGGAGAGACAAGCTACACCGACAAGTCACTTAGACTTAAATAAGAAAAAGAAGAAGAACATATAAAAAATAAAAAATAAAATCTGTGTAACCTGCAAAAAAAACCTTTATGAAAATTTGTATGAAATATCCATAAAATATGGACACTACGCGCGTCGCACACAGTTGCTACTGAGGCTAATGACCTTCGATAAGAAAAAGACTGGTATGCGCAAGTGTCCACACATTCAATTTCTATTGGATAACTAGGTCAAATTTTAAGTACCCATTTCTTTTTAGGTATTCAGTTCCAGAATCGAGTACTGAATACCTTCCTTCAATATCTCTAATCTTTTACCAATCAGCCTGTATATGACAATAGATTTAAATGATTTTCCTGTAAATGCAATGACTAACTGTCACCCTACACCTGCCACTCCAAACTGTTTCTGTGTTTGCTCAGACATTATCATGTCAATGAGACTTAAGACAGTTGTGACTCACCTGACTCCATCCTCTTGAAATGGCATAAGTTTGTGCCTTAAAGTTGCCTCTATTGGTGATAGATCAATGCTGTTTGGATCTATTGTGTTCTCTCTCAGCACCTAAGAAATGGTATTGATAAGAAAGGCTACCCATGGACAATCTTAATACATGAAAACATTATTTGAGCTCATTATAGACAAGGCCAATATCTTAAACCCTCAAGCATGAATTAGGCAGTTTATAAAAGCATAAAACGTAAGAGATATATTAAGAACATAGAAAGTATGAAAACCTAGGCCTACCTGATGAAATATAAATGCTGAAGTAATGTTAGTACTGTGAAACACATTTATTCTGAAATTTGATATGCCTCTTTGGAAATATCTCAATAGCTTTCATAAATTAGTCTGAACAACAGTGGAAACTTATAAATAGCTTCAGAATTTAGGTAATTTTCTCAGTAGGCCTACTGGTCTCTTAAAGACAAGCCTCTAATTTAAACAGTTTTTATTACACAAATTACCTACCTCCGATTACCTAGCACAGATTAGTTTAGTAGTTGTAGTTTACCTTCAGAACATATGGTGGTATGGGTCCCAACACTACATGTGGAGCCATAGGTGTTACTTTAGATACCAGCTCTTGATAATCATGGATTGAAAAATTCCATAACTTAGATTTGGAATCTGAAAAAATAAATCTTTTTAACTTAAAATACAAAACACATACAACATGTCATGCCTGTCCCTGCCAAGTAACAGATACATGATTGCCTGATATAAACAGAATTTATACTGCTATTGATAGTGCTGGCTCTAGCACAGGTTGAATGGATCAGCTGTTTTAGGTGCCAAGACCCAATTAGGAACAAGTATGAGAGGCACCATAATTGAATCTTTGTCCACCCTTAAACTTGCCTCAATCCAGCTCTGTCTTTTGTCACATCTCAAAGGACCAACCATACGCCATAAGATATAACTTTCCATAAAAACAAAATAAGCCCTCAACTCAACAGCTAAGATGATGCTGTGTGTATGATTCACTTATCTCTGAAGTGTTTATATATAGTACCTGTTTAAACCGGCCTAGTAGTTGGGCTTAGTAAGTTTGAAATTAAAATAATTAACAATGATTATCTTAAATAATAAAAAAATTACTAACCATAAGTTTTAGAGGGCATACTCTTGAATATATTTATAAGTGGTGTGCAAAATTCTGACGGATTCACTTCAAACCTATCTTCAGATATTAAATAAACAGTTCCACTGACCACTTTACCAACAGGTATGTTATTTTCTACTCCACTTGAATATGGCTTAGCGTATGGATGATTTCTAATGGTATTGGAGTTCCAACTTTTTGCTGTCCCATATCTTGATGGCTCAGGACTGCTACTAGGAGCAGGATTAAACTTTATCGGCGAATTTGAAAATGTTTCATCGTTTATAGACGTGAGTTTATTCTGTCTTCGTTGTAAGGCGGCAAGACGTTTCCTTTCGATTTCTTCTTTTGTACACGCCATCGCAGAACTATAGGGTAGTGAAAAATCTATGAATACATTTAATTAATCTTTTAATTTTTAACAAGTTTATGTTATTATGACAGTTTCAACAATCAACAAGTTTTGAAGTGACGGCGGAACAGATATTACTCTACTCTTTGGAACAGATGTTCCATCAGATCACTTCTATCCACATTCCTATCACAGACAAACGTACCATAGACACAGAGTAATAAGAAAAATGAGACCAACAGACATATTCTGTGAATGAGACCATACAAATAAAAGATAGATTAGAAGAACTCCGCAAGAAGTAACTATGCTCCGTTAAAACATACAATCTATTTAATTAAATTCGGTCCAGCCGTTTTGGAAGAGTTCGGTGACATACACACATACAAATATACAAATAATTATTACATAAAGATAAGATAGAAGATATAAATTAAGATATTGACTTCCCCTTCTACCAGGGTATGTTTTTGTTTTAGTTGAGCGCTACAGCTACAGCCGGTACAGCCGGATGCCTGTTTTATATTTTATTTATTTCGCTCGTCTAAATGACCACACTCCGTCTGATGGTAAGCGATCATGTGGTTTATGAGCAGTGGCCTCCACATCATCCTCATGGCAGCTGAGGCGATGTTGAGGTCCCTACTTTAACGGAATAAGAAGGTGCTTTTTCACGTCCCCGCTTAAAGGACCCACGATTGAAGGAAGAAGGAAACATGTGCCTTGGCAGTGAATTCCATGCCTTGATCGTTTGGCGCAACTTGTTGGTGCGCGCTCTAATTGATTCTACCTTGTAAGGATGGCATCTGAGCCCAGCACGCTTGTTCTAAGGGGAGGGCGGGATAAAGTGGAATAACTCTTCTGAGCACTCCCCGTGGTACCTATATTCTGTAGAAACACATGCCAATGAGGCGATGTTCCTACGGAGTTACAGAGGTTCCAGTGAACTTTTGACTTCTACATCACTGATGATACGGACAGCCCGCCGCTGTAACCTATCGAGAGCGTCCAGTAAGTACCTACTGCGCCTTTGCCTATGACATAAAATATGCATAAGCATACTCGATCGTCGATTCTCCACAGGATCACGATTCTTGCACTGTTGTCACGCTGATAAAGCAAAAGAAGAGATTCTGACGAGCTATTTTTAACTTGTCTACCTCTGTAGACCCTTGGGTCTAGAGAGGTAGACTAGTTAAAAATAGCTCCAAGGCCCTGGACGGAATGATTAATCGGTTTAACACTTAACCATACAATAAAGAGAAAATAATTAGTGATTTAAATTAAATAATATAGGTATTCGAATACAGTTTTCATGTTGTGAAATGTGCACAACGCAACATCCAGTTTGCATCGTCAAAGGACGCAGTGCAAGTTCTCATGCATAGTGTCTTATTCAGATTAACATTGTATTCGAATATAATATGGAACCGTGCACATCGCTAATAGAAAGGTACCTATAAATAAGGCTTTTAGCTCGTCAAGTAGGTAGTGTGTACATTAAATAATTAATATATCTCGTATGTGCGAAACTAATGATGCCTACTCAATTGTCATCCTCGTAATTTATCGTTAAATAACGTCTAGTTTTGGCTTTAACTATGGACTAATTCGGCTACAATCTATAATGTACCTACCTTGTTTTGTTTGGTCTTATGTGGGCTTTGGCAATTGGCAGAATTTTGCATATCCGTAGCCATAGCATAAAAAAATAACAAATACCCATGTTCACACACATGTCAGACAATAAAGACAGACGATGCTTTATTGTATTTATACCTACCTATATAGTTACTGCTGCATCGGTCCGAATTTGTATATTTCTGTAAGAGTACTATAAAAATGTGTATCATACTCCCAGTACGAAGTTCATGCAATTCATCGTTCATTAAATTATGAGTTTGTATTAGATATGGAACGTGAATGGACTTTGACATGGCAGACAAGACAGCTGTAACTGTAAGCTGTTGAATATAAATTTTAATTGGTGAATAGAATTTGAACTAGTTTCGCGAGGTTAGTGGTCCTTTCACCTCCGAACGAACAAACGAAATAAAAATGTCGGAACATACAAACCCAATCAAATACTTCGTTAGTGGAGGTTTTGGTGGTATATGTACTGTGGTATCTGGTCATCCCATGGATACCATAAAAGTGAGACTACAAACCATGCAGCTGCCTAAGCCAGGCGAGGCTCCTTTATATACTGGCACCGTCGATTGCTTTAAGAAGATTGTTCAAAAAGAGGGTTTCAAAGGGCTTTACAAGGGTATGTCTGCTCCTTTAACAGGAGTGGCTCCCATTTTCGCCATTAGTTTCTTCGGTTTTGGGCTCGGGAAGAAATTGATAAAAAAAGATGAGGACCAACCTCTCACGAAACTTGAACTGTTTGGTGCAGGTGCATTTTCTGGTATTTTTACGACCTCCATTATGGCGCCAGGAGAACGAATCAAATGTCTGCTCCAAATTCAACAGGGTGGTACCGCTCCTCCCAAATATTCTGGCATGCTGGACTGCGCTAAACAACTATACAAAGAGGGTGGTATCAGAAGTGTGTATAAGGGCAGTGTTGCTACTATACTGAGAGATGTGCCTGCCAGTGGAGTATACTTTATGACGTATGAATGGGTCAAAGAAGTGCTTGTGCCCCAGGATGCTAGTGAAAAAATTAAGATGTTGGCTACTATTATGGCTGGTGGTTGTGCTGGAATAGGTAACTGGCTGGTGGGCATGCCAGCTGATGTGCTGAAGAGTAGGTTGCAAACGGCTCCAGAGGGCACATACCCTAATGGTATGAGGGATGTTTTCAAACAGTTAATGGAGAAAGAAGGCCCAACCGCATTATATAAAGGTGTGGCACCTGTGATGATAAGGGCTTTTCCAGCTAATGCAGCTTGCTTTGTAGGTTTTGAATTTGCTATGAAGTTCCTGAACTGGATTGCACCCGAGGTTTAATGGCAATCAAATGTGTAATATAATATCACATATGACGATGTATTTTAGATAGATGTAAGTGTAAAAAGTATTCTATTAAAATTATTTTGTTATGTTTTAGAGTACAAGATGTTAAAAATATATTTGATAAATATATTTGTTATAATAATTTTGTAAGCTATCATAACTATTGCATGACAGATTTTATTGTTAGTTTGTATTAAAAATGCACAAATATAATTGCCTCAAATGAAGAATATCAATGACTGTATTGCGCCCATTCTTGGGGGCCTATAAAACATAAACCATGCTTTGCTTGGCTTTGCTTTTTTAACCAGTGAAAAATATCAAAATGAATGAAAAGTTAACATTGACAGAAACTGGTTCTTATCTAGGCCCCCATTCCATCAGTATAATGTTAAATATACACAAAAGTATTGCTTATCAATTATTGTTATTGTAATTTTAACAAAGATGTTACATGACTATTTTTATATCTGTGCAATTAAGTACAGTGCCTTTTTAACCTAATAAAGAAAATGTAACTTAATATATTTATTTTTTTATAGAATCTTTTTATCCGTATAGATTTTATACCTTTTTATTTGAATTTGTTTTTATTCATCTCTATTTTATTGTAGTTATCTATATTTTAAAAGTTTAATGTTGTGGTGTAGGAGTAAGCAAACATGTGTTCTAAGAAGTCGAGGTTGTGACAAATATCTTGTCAGGTTATTTTTTTTATGTCCTCCATACTGGCCAGGATATAGTATGATGTGTATTAATAAAAAAATTCTGGCCAAGTATATGTGCCTCCATCCCATATGAACTATTCTTATAAAACATTTTACACAAATGCTAAAGGACCTAGAATGTGCTGTTACAGCAAAAATATACTTAAAAAATACACATACCTTTTGCTTATTATAATACTTAAACTCAATACCTAGCTTGTTGAAGCGAGGTATTGATAAGTAATATCATTATAAGAATTAACATTGGTTAATTCTGATACTGATATTTAACTGAAGGGAAATTATACTGTCTGTATAATTTTCCCTTTAGCTTTAAATGGATTAAAAATAGAAACAGTCTGAATGAATTGGCAGGCATTGAATGCATTGTATCATCCTTAATATTAAAATATATGTATTTGTACCTGTAGCATATTGCTAAAAGGTAACATTAATTAATATAGGTTAGCAGTGTTTGCATTTCTGTATAAAAGTAATATAACTTGTCTGTTGCCCCTGTCTATTGGCCTAGTTACAATCTGATATATGAGTGACCATCAGTTGCTATTTACCATGTATTTAAATAAAGCTAGTATAATCAATCAACACCATACATTGTTTCAACTCATGTTTATAAAATATGTTATAAAAATTTTAGAAAAAGATATACAAGTAACCCTAAATATTGTATAATATATATCAAGTCAATCTGATAAATTGTATATGAGTAGATAGATTTGATAATTACCTTATAGGCTAGTAAAAAATGTCAACTTACATATTATGTTGTTTAATTGGCTGCCTTGATTGCTTGAACTTACTGACAATGATTTTATGCTAGGTATATTAACCTCTTGTATGCCGGAATACCAGACATAATAGAAAAAGCATTGTGTCTCGCGTAGATCCACGTTCCGGCATACCACAGGTTAATCCTAAAAATATAATTTATGGTAACTGAGTGTCACCAGAAAGTATAATTATTCTCAAAGCAGTCACAATATTTCACAATTATCATCATGTCATGGTGTCGGATAATTGATGAATTGTGTAGGTACATAGTTCAATACAGAGTCAATGAATATACAATTGAAATTTAATTAATTTTCCTTCACAAAATGAAGAAATGCATTCTTTGTTTTCTTAAATATAAATATATAATAAAAATATAGCTATTGAAGAGAACATTAACCTATTGAGTTGCAGCAACACATAGGCGGCTAGACAATAGGTTTTTAATTGTTTAGCATGCCAACAATTGACAGATAAAGGAATAAACAAGAGTATCTAGGTATGTGTAATTTGTAAAGTACCTACTATCCTTGTGCAGCAACACAACACGTTTAGATAACTTTTTGTTGCAATAAAAAGTATGGAGCTAAGCTGAAAACGAGGTTAGCATGCACCAGTACGTAATCTCTTAAAAAAACAAGATATTTATGAAATGGAGCATTTTTGATTAATACACATCTTGTATATTAAAGCTATTAAGCCAGGCCAGTCTGACATAATTTTTCGATATTACCTGTACTACAGTATAGTTATACCATAATAGTAAAATGAAATAAATAAAAAGCATGTATCAGTAAAATTCTCGTCTAAAGTTTATTTCTAATTGCCTATTATGTTTGCAGTTGTCTGCAAACATTTTTTTAGTCCTTTGTTTTATGCTATCTGTGGAAGATTGGCTATCAGATTTTCTTTTTCCATGTCCTAGACCTTTTCTGTCTTTTTTCTGTACTGTTTTAATTGGGTACTTTTTACCAGAACCATCTCTTCCAAGGCCTGAATCTCTATCCCAGCCTCCTTTTAACATTAACTGATAACCTATATTAGATGCAGGTATAACATAATTTGCTGATATTTTTTTGTTTTTACTTGCACTTATATTGTGTAATGTTGATGACAAATGTACTTCCTTATCTGGAAATATTTTATTACAAACTTCACACAAATAGTCATCATTTGATCTTGGTTTACTTCTCTCATGTGAAAGACTTGGTTTGCTTTCAGTTTTTCTATAATTTAATAATACATCAGCTAATGCATAACTTTTATTCTTTATAACCAAGCTTCGAGCAGAGTTTCCAGCTTTGTCTCTGACAGACATATTGACACCTCTTCTTAGAAGTTCCTTGACGCTATCAATACAATTTGCTTGGCAAGCTATCATAAGTAAGCTCCATCCATAATCGTCTACAACGTTTATCTTGTCGGGATGTTTATCTAATATATGTTTAAGTTTGTCAACATCATTGTTCTGTATTGTTAAGAATAAATCTTTATTTGTCAGTGGCACGTCTTCTTCTTCCTGTACAGCCTTTCTTCTCTTTTCTATATGTTTCACTGTACTAGTTCTAGCCGTTCTAGGTCTATATGACCTCGCATCTTTCACTTCCTCTAAATACAATCTTCGTGCTTCTTCCCCCCTTATGACGGACTCATTTTTGTTATTTACCAGATTAGGTTCAGGTGAGCTAGCTTTCACAAAGTTCTTGTAGCTTTTTTTTAACATTATACGGAATTTACTTTTATATTGTTTAGTGTTTGAAGGTAGATATATTGAAAATAATACGCAATATGTACGTGCTATTTAATATTACGTGTTTACAATATCTACTTATGACAGTTACTGACGTCTGGTATGATTGCTGACATTATTGACAACAATATCTTGCAACTGTTAAAACTCTAGGGATGTGAACTGTAAAGTCTGTCCTTTTTATGTAACGGATGCCAGATTGACATTGTTTGTAGTTTTTTTTCATCCCTCGTTAGAAACTTGAATACCGTATATAATAGACCAGTTGGGGGCTCTTGCGGGGACGACGTGACTACTTAAACAACTTTAACCCCACCCTATTGGTGCAGACTGCACAGATGACTACAGTCATACCTATTTGAAGTAGCTATAGATACGCGCCTTTTTTAATCCCACTCCTTTCTAACATAGTATTAGGTATGTTAATTTATTTAAAAGTTTTACTCAAGACCTAGCAATCACAGTAGAGTAGAATTTCATGATAATGACCACGTCATAATTATGGAATTCTAGTCCACTTACATTAAAAATAAAACATATTTTGTGACCTTTGGTTGTTGTTGCTGTTTAAAGTTGCACCCCGCTATTTAGTTGCTTTTGAACCTCTTTGCGTCAAATCCCGAATCAATGACTGCGGTTCGCAGCCGCCTACCATTGCCAACTGCGGCTACACCATGCCTGATATACGTATCAGGCAACGCAATGTTCGTGCAATACTGCAGTCCCTCGATATTCGGCAAGCTAGTGGACCAGACGGCACCCTAGCTATGGTCCTCAAAAGATGTGCAGCGGAACTGTCTCCCACACTGTCTCCACATGTCTTACGCCGCAGTCATTGTGCCTGAGGCTTGGAAGGAGGCGAACGTTCAACCGATTCCCAAAAAGGGGGACCGTTCCCAGCCAGGCAACTATCGACCCATAGCCATCACCTCGGTGTTCTCCATGGTGTTCGAGCGGATTATAAACACCCAAATTGTCTGCTACCTGAAGGATCACTCGTTGATCAATGATCGCCAATTCGGCTTTCGGGGTAAACGATCAACGGATGATCTTCTAGCGTGCGTCATGCACCTCTGGGGTGAGGCTATGGACAAGCACGGTGAGTCTTAGGTGGCTATCAGCCTTGATACAGCCAAAGCTTTCGATAGAGTCTGTCACTGGTCCCTTTTTTCCAAGCTTCTGGCCTATGGCTTGCCCCCTCAATTATGCACCTGGATTGCAAGTTTCCTGCAGAAGCGTGGTATACGGGTCCTCTGCGACGGTTGTGCTTCCAAATTTATGTAGGTCAATGCAGGAGTGCCTCAGGGGTCCGTCTTATCCCCTTCGCTCTTTCTTTGGCATATCAATGACATGTTGACACACGGTGACATACATTGTTATGTGGACGACAGTACCGTGCGTGTGCGATATCTCGGACATCCTGAGGCCAAACGGGCTAAGATTGAGGGGAAAAGGCAGGATCTTGTCGTTGAGCTTGACTTCTTGGATCGCATCTCTAAATGGGGTGCCAAGAACTTGGTCCAGTTCAAAGCCAAGAAGATCCAAGCATGCGTTTTCAACAAAAAAGTCTTCCCCTCCCTTCCCTGAAGAACACTCCGCTGGTGATACGTGACAGCCTCTCCATCATAGGTATGGATCTTTGGCGCACACTCAATCCCAAAACCTACATCGAGAGCGTCATTAAGCAAGCTTCGCGAAAACTCTGAGTTCTGAACAGGGTGAGGCGGTTCTTCGCGCCTGGGCAGCTGTGCCTACTGTATAAGGCGCAAGTGCGCCCTTGCGTGGAGTACTGTTCTCATCTTTGGGATGGCTCCACGCAGTTGCTGGACGCTCTCGACAGGTTACAGCGGCGGGCTGTCCGTGTCATCGGACATCCACGGGTCACGAATTCACTGGAATCTCTGCAACTCTGTAGCGACATTGCCTCGTTAGTATGTTTCTACAGAATATACTACGGGGAGTGCTCTGAAGAGTTATTCTACCTTATCCCCCTCTCCCCTTTCCTATCCTTTATACGGTAGAGTCGACTAGAGCGCGCA
This sequence comes from Catocala fraxini, assembly GCA_930367265.1. Classification (NCBI taxonomy): domain Eukaryota; kingdom Metazoa; phylum Arthropoda; class Insecta; order Lepidoptera; family Erebidae; genus Catocala; species Catocala fraxini. The sequence continues at coordinate 4,912,978 of OV884042.1, read as the reverse complement.
TCAACAAGTTTGGGTCCTCATACCTTTGCCGAACGATCAAGACATGGAATTCTCAGCCGAGGTACGTGTTTCCTACTTTCTTAATTCCTGGGTCCTTTAGGCGGAGTGTGAATAAAACAAATATTACAGAAGTAGGTAGCTGTTATATTGTAGTATTACTACACAGTATTGCTATATAATAGGTCGGGGAAAAAGTCTTTTCGCATATAGTCTGTATACATTTTTAATAAAATCTATCTGGCTGTACTAGTTGTACCTGGCTGGTTTTGATACCATTAAAAAGGTTACATTTCAAAAAATGACACAATTTAGTTAATATTAACAAACCTAACCACTTATAAATAAAACAAGTAAAATTTTGTTTCCCGCCGGTTTTCATTTGTTTTTTTTTTCTGTCAAAATGACTGAATCTAATGAAGAAATTCGATACATTTTAACTTTTTGAGTGCCACGGTCTTGTATAGTATACAAACGTTTCCGTGTCCTCCACGCCACGTCTTTATTAGAAGACAAAATGTAATCGTAAAATGTATTTAAAAAATACATAAAATAAATAGTTTTATTATTTTGTGCGACATTTTACTATTGCCTAAAACTCTAGTTTTACTTTTTTATGTCAAGAGGGGCCTTTGTTAATTTTAAAAGCAGCAAAGTTGTATTTTTAATCTGTTATAGATTTATAGCTTGGCGCTGGAGGACACATCGCGTTCGGAATAGGTTGGCGGGCGCTCGAAAGGTTAAAATGTTACAAAACAGAAAAAAAGGCAAGGCAAATCGCGAAAAAAATTGTGACATTTATGGACATAATGCGGTGTCAGTAAGAGTATGTAGCACAAAGATGGTTTAAACGTTTTCAATCTGGGAGTTTTCATGTCAAACATGCACCTCGTTCTGGTTGCACTGTCACGGATAAAATGGACGCCATTTTTGAAAAAGTGGATCCAGATCGGCTTATCGGTAGTTACGACATAGCTGAAGATCTGGGAATTGACCACAAAACAGTTTTGACCCATTTGAAAAAAGCTGGGTATTCAAAAAAAGCTCGATATTTGGGTGCCACATGAGCTCACTGAAAGAAACCTAATGAACCGTGTACTTATTTGCGATTCTTTATTGAGACGTAATGAAACCGAACCGTTTTTGAAAAAATTGATAACTGGTGATGAAAAGTGGATCACGTACATACGATAAGAACGTGCGAAAAAGGTCGTGGTCAAAGGTCGGTCAGGCTTTACAGGCTGTGGCAAAACCCGGACTAACTCGCAATAAGGTGCTGCTGTGTGTATGGTGGGATTGGAATGGTATTGTTTATTATGAGCTTTTACCGCAGGGCAGAACCATCGATTCGGATATCTACTGCCAACAACTGATGAGATTAAAGCAAGAAATTGAGAGAAAGCGGTCGGAATTAATCAATAGAAAGGGTGTGGTCTTTCATCACGATAACGCTATACCTCACACATCTTTAGTCACTCAGCAAAAATTAAAAGAGTTTGGTTGGGAGGTGTTAATGCATCCGCCATATAACCCTGACCTTGCACCTTCAGATTTCCACCTGTTTCAGTCTCTTCAGAATTCCTTAGACAGTATCAGGTTAACATCAAGAGAGGACTGCCAAAACTACGCGTCAAGTTTTTTTGATCAGAAGTCCTAAAATTTCTACAGCAACGGGATCATGTCACTACCTACAAGATGGCAGACAGTTATCGAACAAAATGGCACATATATATTGTAATTAATGTAAAACTTACTTAAAATAATGTCTTGAGTTTTCATATAAAACCTTTTTCCCCGACCTTATATGTATTTTCCTGGAGTACCTACAAGGCAAACATGAAGCTATATACATATATTTCGATGTCTATATCCATTTCGATAAAACATGATTGTATATATTTTGCATGCCTTACGCAGTGGCGCGTATCCGTATTTTATAATGCAGTTTTTGGTGGCGCAGGCGTAACGTAGTGGGGATGGTAGGGGCCACAGAGTACATTTGCATATATATATATATATATATAGATATATATATATATATATATATATATATATATATATATATATATATATATATATATATATATATATATATATAGATATATATATATATATATATATATATATATATATATATATATATATATATATATATATATATATATATATATATATATATTATATTATATTATTATAAGTGAATTATCAGGCTAGCGAAGTTTATAGTTAAGTAGGTATGTGTATACTTACTTAACTATAAAGTTCACTAGCCTGTGTGTATATAAGTGAAAACCAAGATCGGGGTAAGTATTGTAAAAAATAAAACAAGGTCTTGAGTCTTTTCTTTATTTTTCAAATGTTTTTTACAATAATCGTAACATATTCGTTAGATCTTGGAATTTTCGGAGTCCAATGCGTTGCTAGAGTAATCCTAGAATGGAGGATCGTCAAAGTCCAAAATACAAGCCAGGTCGTCGTTTAAAGCACACAAGAAACAAGAAACACATCCATTCTTTCAAGAGAGAATAACGGAATGATAAAATACTTTTATGTCAAATTTTACAACAGCTTTATCCCTTTGACAGATCCGAATCGTTCGAAAATAAATAACATTTAATCAAATATGGTAAGCGATAACTAAAGTTTCATTATCAACTTCGTTTTTAAAACAAAAATATTGTTTGATAATAGTTTTATGTATTAAAAGCTAAAATTGATACGATAATAAAAAAAAATGTAAATAAGTGAAATTTTTAATAACCGAGTTCAGCGTCATCTAGCTGTTGTCACATGCAACTTTCGGAGTATAATACAACTAAATTGAATATCACTTAATTATCAAAAAGATAGCCAACATGGTAACGTATGTAACTCGATTAGGTTATAATTCAACTGTTTTCTTCTAAGTTTTAACCCATTCGTTGCGGCGGACGTCTATCGGCGTTTTTTTATTTAACATTCAGGTGCGGAATACGCCAATTGGCGTCTTTTTTAAATTGCTTATATCTTTGCGAAAACCAGTCACAAAATAAAAATTTGCAACAAGAGCACATATTTTTATAAACACAGCAAGGTGTAGGCAAGCTCGCCGTTTCCAGAATTTTAACTTTTAGGAAAAATTGCTAATTCCTTTTAAGGTGCTGAAGACGCCTAAGGGCGTTTTCCAGGATTTAACAACTTTTGATTCTAAATATATTTAGTTAATATTATTTTTCTATAATTAAGGTATTTTTAGGGATGCCTTTAATTCGCATTATTTTTAATTCCTATTATTTGACTAGAGTGTGAACCCTTTACATCATTCAGAAATGTGTGCGGGAAATAAGTGCGGGTACGAATACAGGGTTTAATTTGGTTCATCTCTTCGGCCACTAACTGACCAAAAAGGACATTCCGTTTATCTTCACTTCCAATATTGTCTATGACAATCTTGCAATCGTCGCATGTTGAATCTTCTTTGTTAATCGTTTTTTGGTCTTACTTTGAGGTAACAAAATAGACTGAGAATCTTGACTATCTTCTAATAAATAGGGTGACCAGGGACGTTTTTTATCTGGAAAAATAAAGAACAAGACGTTAAATATAGGTATAATTAGATGTGGCATCGGGAGCCTAGTGAATAAGTAGGGAATTAGTACCGACAAATAGGTACGGCTAGGGTTGTAATTGTAATTGGACTCCCTTTTCCGCATTTGAACTCTAAGTTGGTCCATTATGCGTGGCTACGGCTAGGGTTGCTACCATAGGATATCCTCGTGGGTTGAGTTCAACTAACCATATATGAGAACGCTGAAGAGTGGAGCTCAAATATAATAGATAGGTACAGAAGTCAATCTACATATAAAGTGCGCTCGAGCAACGCACACATAGACACCGCTCAGGGACACGATATGTCAGAGCGGTTGTTTAAATTCCACATTATTTCCAAAGTTGACAACCCTAGCGGAACCGCCGAACGTAGGAATGAAAAGTGAATACATACGTCATACATGAGATTGACTTCTCTACCTACCTATTGTGTGTTTAAATCAGGTCCATGCTCTATAGTGTCAACTAATTGCATCAATTCTTTCAACAAGAGTTCATTTTGATACGAATATTTAGGTTAACAAAAATGTCCATGAAAATAAGGTGTATAAATAAATAATAGTAGTACTGTAACGTAAACAAACTTCACGGCGGCCACAACGCATCATGCGCACACTACGCTACTCCCTCCGCTAGCGAGCGGCTACACCGACGCACACAACGAAGCAGCCGACGGGTATATAAGCGCTCGCGGTAACCTACACGGGCAGTGCACCCTAGACGCACTTCCCAGCTGGCTGAAGGACTGGAGAATGACGGTCAACGTGGCGAAGACTCAGGCGATCTCCATGGGCAGCATGGCCCTGCCACAATTGAAGCTCATGGGAGAGAAAATCGAGTGGTCCGCGACGGTGAAATACCTCGGCGTGACCATCGACCGCGCCCTCTCCATGAAGCCCCACGTCAACAACGTAGTCGTCCAAACGCGCAACGCGCGCGCCCTCCTATGACCCGTGCTATCGTCCCGATTGCCGCTCCGTGCAAAGCTCGGCGTGTACAAGACGTACATCCGCAGCCGACTCACCTACGCTGCTCCGGCCTGGTTCGCGCTTACCTCTGAGACGAACCGCCGCCGGTTGCGTGCGCAGCAGTCGCTCGCGCTCCGCACCATTGCTGACGCCCCTCGCTTCGTGCGGAACAGGACGATCTCCAGGGACCTGTGCATGGAGAGCTTGGACGACTTCGTGAGACGCCTGAGCACCAACCTGTTCGTGCGCGCCGACGGATCGCACGCCCGCCATCTGCGGGAGCTTGCGCCTTACCATTGGCGACCGCCGGACAGGATGGCCCTGCCGCGAGACCTCGTCTCCGTGGCAACCCCCACCGGACTTACATCAACGCTCCCCCTGACGCTGGCTGACGGGCGCTCCCCGGGAATCTCTTCCCCAGGAGCTCGACCTCGCCAAGCGCAGAAGAGACCCATTGGACACGACCCGAGCGCTGCTGGCACGCTGGTCGCCCGCGGGGACTCGGCCGTGCGGGCTGGACCTCGCTAGCTGCGCTACCCACCGGCTCTGACGACCTGGACTGACCAACGGGCCCGCACGGGCCCACCCCAGTGACCCGCCTGTATTAGCAGGCGGCGACGACCGCCACCAAGACAGGCCCACGGCCTGGTCTGGTTACCCCGAGACCCCGTAGGGGTCTACGAGAAGAACCTTCGATCGATACGCGGGCAGTGCTGTTGCGTACGGCGACGATTCCGCATCTAGTGGAACTAGCTGGACTAATAGACTTATGGGGCTCGTGTATGCGTATAGAGGTGCTTCGTATATCGAACACCTTCCGGACCGTGCACTATATTATTTGTAATCTTTGTGTTTAAGAAATAAATCCTTATCCTGTTCACCGAGAGTTTCCCTTTTACAGTACCATAAAAGTAAAAAAAGGTTTACAACCTCTGATATTAATTTATGATAATATAGCCTTTCTTGTCATTGAAAACTAAAATATATGAGACGGTAGTTTAAAAGTAAAGTACAATTATTTAATTAAAATAATTGACTTACCATTTATCGCCATATTCTCCTTATTTTCACAATTCAACTATTTCAGAACAAAAACTTCACAAAAACACTCCTAATCGATGTCAATTTAGTTTTTAACACCAAATACGATCGTTATCGTACCACCCGTTTCGCGTATTTAAATTTTAGTCTAAGAATGTTCAATTTTTTTAAACAGTGCTGAAAACGCCAATCGGCCTTTTATATTATCCTTATGAGGTGCGGAGGACGCCCATCGGCGTTTGCGACGAAAACCGCCCCGCACCTGGCTAATAAAAGTATTTTTTACTGCCGCAGCGAATGGGTCACCATGTCAGGGGCGGCCCGCCCCGGGTGACACTTTTAGGTGGCAGCAAGATAACACAATAAATAATAAAACTTATACCCTATTTGTCACGATCTTGATGTCTTTTTATCTAAAAACTGTTTTAAAAATAGAATGCTGCTAAAGATCAATGTATAACAATAACGATTACAAAATTAATTGGACCGTTAGTTTAAGCAGTACTTAAGTAGTTTATTTGTGTGTGTTTATTATTATGTGTTTGTGTAAAAAGTCACATCAAGATTGTTTATCTTTGGTTAAGTACCTAACCAAATGGAGTATAGGTAAAATCTTGTAAATATTTGAACCATGACCATGTCATAACGAATGAGCTGATTGAGCTGATGTACAATACACAATACTGAAGACTGTTCTTACCGAAAAGTTCTTTAGAATTACTGTATTAGTCTTTTAAAATGAAATACCTACCTAAATAAGAGGGTGGCAAAATTTACTTGCGCCCCGGGCAGCTGACACCTATGCTCCGCCACAGGCCTTACGGTAGAATAACTTGAAACATGAACAATTAATAACATCACAACACAACAGTGTTTTCTGCAAAAATAAATACATAATTTCAATTTAATTTTTTATATTTAAATACTGAGAAGAATATTCTCAATCTATTGGATTGTTCTCTAAAATAGCATGTAAACAAATACATAAGTAAATGAACAAAAATTTCACCATCCAGAAGTTTTGCTCCTAATTAGTATTTTGTTATAGAATTCTAGCTTAATAGGCTTATTTCTTGACTTTGTGCTATTACTAAAAATGCCTAACTCATAACATAATAACATCCATATAACAAAATAAATATCTTTATCTTTATCCATCTAGGATCCAAGAACAGTACCTGGATCAAAAAGATGGGCTATAAGGTTCCGATAAACTTAATTTTTGTGATAATTATGATCTATAAGAATTATCTACACATTAGTCAAATTATGTTTCAAGCTAAAAAGTAAGGATTTTATTATGATTATTTTTTACAACTCTAAATGTATTTTATTTAGTTGGTTAATGTTTTGTTATTTACTAAAATCCTTTTTGATTAACAATATAAGTTCAATTGTAAAGTGTCATGAAGATCAGTACACATTCTTAGTATCATAATTTTCAAAATATTATTAGAGTATCTTGTTACATTAAATGCAGACAGCCAAACTCTGTGACATGCTTGAGAAGAAAGATACATACAAAATGCACCTAGGGTTATTGATGATGATATAATATCATATATGAAGCAAACCCTGACTTAATTTAACACTACTGTTATTCACACTAATTATTTATTACAAAGTTCTTTAGCAATACTCTTTAAAGCTTCAGTTTGTTCTTTCAACAGTTTTAATTTTTGTCTTAAATAATCTTTCTTAAAATTTAAATAGTTTTCTTTTATATCTATTTTTCTTTGTTCTTGTTTCGCTAGTACATTACAACTGAAGACACAATTATTTGAATGTTTACTATCATCACCACTGTCTTTATGATCGGTCATGTTATCACTTCTGATGGGATATGTGAACACTTTTTCTTCAGGAGGAGAATCAGGTGTATCACTATATGAAGCATTGGACTCTTCTTCATTGTTGAAGTTATCTTGAACATTTTCCTGTTCAAGGTTATCTGATGAAACAAATTCAGTGCTTTCTTGGTAGTTTAAAGTTGATGAGACCTCTTTTAAGCCCAATGCTGCTTGTTCAGCCTGTGTTAGCACCACTAGGGAGGATGAAAGTTCACCATTGCGCTCAGCATGACGTTTCTTCGTTTTAGACTTCAAATCTTGCCAGGTCTGAAATTAATAAATATATTTACTGAACATAAGACAAAGTCTTATTGGTATAACATTAGTAAACAACAAGCCTTCTATAAGAATCAAACTGTACTGTTGGTCCAGTCATAAAAACATGCATCCTAGTACAGTCAAGTTAATTAATATAGTATAATATCTTAACTCAAAAAAATGAATAAGTCCAGAACAGTTTATATTAACTTATCCTACTTTTTTAGTTTATATTTTATACCTAGATATGTCAGTATAGTAATAAACTCAATTGTAGATTTATTGAAGATATTTTATGTTTTAGAATAAATTCTGGACAGGTTTTAATGAAATTTCTATTAGGAAAATCTCTGTAGCAGCTCAGACTGTGCTAGGTAGTATAACATAGGTTTATTTCACCATAGCAGAGAGATACAGATGTTGAGCTCAATAAAATAAAATGTGGTATTATTAAAGTTCATAGAAAAGATAAGCACTTTTCTCCACTGTCTCCAGGTTTTCTTAGCGCCGGGTATTGAGTTGCATTCATTAGCAATGGCCATCCACAATTTCTGAGAGTCCCTGTAGTTAAAGTCTTGAGTTACTTTACATGTTATCAACTCAGGATGCTTGGTAATGAATTCAAGCAACTTTTTCTTTTGTTTTGCAGTTACATAAACACCTCTTTGCCGTTTGTTTCCATCCATTATACAAAATCGTTTTCTTATAGTAATCTAAGCTGCCATTATTGTAAGACGATAGCCTGAGTTTGCTAGAATATTATGCATTGAGTGCTACGGTTTCTAGCAAATGTTTAATTCATAAATATTAATAAATGCTATTTTGAGTTCTTATTGCTATACTCTTGCGTATACATACTGTAAATGTAAATAAATAAATACAAAGCGACAGTGACATTTGTTGACAGTGACAATAATGACAGTCGTAGGCCTATGGTCTATTTTCTTTCGGTATTGCTATAAATAATAAAAATACAAGCCAGAAGTTAGTGCATGGGACATTTTTCTAGGAATAGGGCATGGCTAAACAGAGATTGTATAAGATTTATACACAACATATAGAAATGTAGATGGAGCTTTGATTTTAGTCTGTGTAACGGCGCATCATTTCATCATCATTGTGGTAGAATATTATATTTTTATTATTATCATGCTGATTTCAAATGCTGATTTAACACTATGGTATTTGGTATACCATACCAAATACCATATCGATAGACAGTTTCAAAGGCTCGGTCTGCTATTGCTGCGAGCGTGCGAGCTTGACCTAGGCCCTAGGTATAGCCCGTATAATAAGATTTCACGCCTGTGGACGTGGACCTAGGACAAAATTCAATGTAGGCATAATTATACTCTATGTATAGCGTTACTATTTCCCCTTTTCATTATAAAGAATTGACTTTTAAATGAGTGTTACTTCGTTATAGTCTAAGACTAATATTAACTCTAATTTATTGGAAAAGAAATCTAAATTGAGATATCCGATTATTCTCTTCACTTATTTTTTAGTCTGGCAATTAATTTGTTTATATTTTATGCTTTGACGTCAGTCAGCCATTTTGTTTTACATTTTTTGTCGGCTCAAAACCTGTCACTCATTCACTCATTGTACAGTCACCGAAAGTAGTGTCCGAGTAAAGTACGCCGCAAAATTACATTTCGTGAATTTTGGTGTAATAGTTGTTCAAAGGCGTAGATTTATTCGTGAAATTATGATATGACAAAAACAGAAATTTGTAAAATTTAATCGTGAACATTTAGTGAGGAAAATGGCTGGTGATCGAAGGTTTTTGCAACGATTTCTACCTCTCTTATTGAAGTGTCTGCTCATTTTACAACTAGTGGAATACGTAAGTGCTTATTCATTAAACATTCTTTGTTCCGCGATAATTGATCAAATAATGTAATACTAGTTATTTATCGCTAAAAGATGGGTGGTATTTGTAGATGGTGGTATTTGTAGGTGGTATTTGTTGATGGGTGATAGGTGGGGGTATTTTATGTCGTTTGGCCACAGCCTACTGTGTCACATCATCGATCAAGGTTTATAAGTGTGGTTTTATTGTAGATATTTTTCCTACCGCTAGCTATCATTTTTATTTACTTAATTGTTGTTAATATAATTTTATACTTAGTATGTAATAATAGTGTTTATTTTTTATAAACACATTGTGGAGTGTGTGTTTAATAAAATATTTTCTATACTTACCTATACACTAATGCTGCATGTAAATATAATCATATAAATGTTCAATGTCACTAAAAAAATATTATGAATTGTATGTTCTATAAAGTTGTGCATGATACATATTATGTTGCAAAACTGTTCAGAGCATCCATATTCACATTTTGACATATCTGATGCATAGAGTAATTCAATCAATAATAATGAAAGTTAATATGCATAGAATTTTCAAATCATTTATTAAATGCTCTTACAGTGCTTATGAATGTTAAGGAATACTGTTTAACAAGCTAATGTTGCACTCTGTCATTGCATATATCAAGAAAAATGGAAACTCAATTATTCAAAATAAAGTATATCACTATAACTTAGAACGTTGGATAACACCAATACTGTTTTAAGTAAACTTAAGTAAGATAAGAGCATTTTTATTGCTACTAAGCATCAGGTGACTATAATCGACCTACTGGTTAGACTTTGCTACTGCAGTGCTTAATAAACAAATATGCAATTATTCCTCTAAATGTGTATACAATAGAGTTCTATTTTGTTGCTTAGGATATTTTATCTAGCAGGTTAATGAGGGTAGCAGAATATATTTTATTAATACATTGTGATCGTTATTAGCTCATCAAGGACATTCTTGTATCCACTATTTTTATGATGAATCAATACAAAAAAGTTGTCTTTGAAAAGATTGTATGTCTTTATTTTTAAATAGTGTATGTTTTGTCTGTTAAAAGAAAACAATGACTTGTTACACTTAAAATTGCATTCACACTGGCTGGAAACTTAGAAATTAAAAACAAATGAAAACATAATGTTTTTGTAAATTATTATTGTACAAACAACTGTGATGCTAAAAGTAAAGCTAGTTGTTATCTTCCTCCATGTCAATACAAAGACTATAAACATTGATATACAAATAACATCATTGTATATATAGTGATTGATAATGGAACAATATTTAATATTTCTGCTTGAATCTGAAATAGAGTATGACCAATCAAGCAAATGATTTGAATATAATGTCTTTGTTAAGTAAATTTTAGTTGTATTGTATTGTTGGCTATTGATACTGATATTAATGAGAAACAATTAAGTATATTCTGCTTAATAAAATGAATGATTTATAGAGTACTAATTTCTTATTGTGTGTTCACTTGTCATCCCACAGTTATGCATACTGGGATAAATTATATAAAAAGAAAATATATGTTACTTCATGACATACATGGTCTATTGGCATCCAAAGTTTTATCTAAATACTTTCAGTGATTTACATGTGATTGAGTATATTCAAATATCTTCACAAACTTTTATAAGATTATGTAGTAAAATTATGCTTTGAGACATAATTGAAATTTCTAGTTCTAGGTAATGGGATTAATTCAGAATCAGATATCATAGGGTACTTACATCAATTATAATATACAGTATACTTAAGTGCTCAAAAGCATAGAGTTTAATTACCATTCAAAATGTTGCATACTTTTAACAATATTGTCATCTTATATCAGTAAATGTCCTGTCCAGTAAGTATCAGAATATCCATACTCATTGCTAATAATTGGTGCAATTCTGTAGTTTATTGTTAACATCTAGCTAGCCATATTCTCTCTCTAAATAAATCTTGAGGTGGTGCTGTAAGTTGGGTCAGTAATCTTTGGCCCTAGCCTGATTTGGAGATGACAAATTTTTTAATGCCTTGGCAATTGTAAATGGTATTCCCAGTGTGGCAAGCATTGTTTGGGGGCTTCATGTTTGTGTTCAACTTAGTAGTATAAAATAATATAGATTTCGAATTTAATAAGAACAATTAAATTACTATATTTTGCCTACGGCTTCGCTGGCGTAAATATAGGTTACATCAATTTTCTATCCCTCGAGAACAGTAATTTTGCCAGTATGAAAGATATGTGCTTTTCTGTACCCCTGACAACGTCTATACGAAATTTCATAATGATCAGTCGAGTAGTTAAGGTGTGAAAGCATAACAAACAAATTCTCATTTGCATTTATAATATTATATTTAGGATTACTACAGGCTTAAACTTTAAAGATAAAAGTTCTAGAACAATCCCCAGCTATACCAGCAACTTCTCACAAATAAGTATATGGTTGCATCACAGATTTCTGATATGTGGAAACTACAAAGCAGTGTAAACAGTAATTAATATCCATTTTCTACCTCTATCAAAGTTTATTAAATTATTACATAATATATAACCTATTTGAACATTCTAGCAACAATCACCATCAATGTTAAATATCTCAAGTATATATACGAATTGACATGCAACTTGTTGATATATGTCAATAAGGGGAAACAAATGGTACAATTAAGATTAATTTGTACCAATAACTAGTGGTACTCTTCAATTGATAGTGAATCAAGCTTAACTGTTGGGGCTGTGTGGTTCATTTATGTTATAAGTAGACTTAATTACTATTGATTATAGTTCTTTTTGGCTTATTGTAAGCTTCAATGATTTGAACTATATTTGTTCAATTCATGTTTCACTGTACATTGTGTATTGATTATCTTGCATGCAGCATATTTGTGTTATCTACATACTTAAATACTCTTTCTGCATCTGGATATGTGTGTTTTTGATTTGTATAGCTGCCAATATATACACAGGATGTCTGGTAATTAATAGATTACCTTGAAATGTCTTATAGTAGAACTGAGGGCCATTGAGAAAAAATAAAGAAAAAAAAAACTATCCTTACTACTACCCGAGATTTGTTTTTTTTAATTACCATATTTTACTTTCTTGTACTCTACGATCATAAATTTATGAATTTCATTGGTTTATTGTTGTTTTATTATTAAACAGTAATTATGCTAATAGATAGACAGTGCAAAATTATAACTAGCTATTGCAGAATTTTAATCTTTTCTCCTTTTTTAAATTTAATATTCCCTTTTAGCCAACTATACACAGTAATAGACTGCGAGTCTGTGGCCTATAATGACCCTACTGTTACTAGTAATAATATAACCGAAAACCCCGTAATAAATCCCAACTACCTCACGTTTTTTCATACACGTAAGCGCATATTTAGGACTTGACAAGGCGGAAAAGTTCCAATCAGTCGCATTCTTAAAACAGAATTCTTCTTTGTTGTCATACTACATTATTTAGATTCTAGAATACACAACAATTATGTGTGATGCTATCATAGGAATCCATGGTATTTGTCCCTCACTCCAGTAGCATCCCAGGGCCGGTCTAACAATTACGTGATAATATGATTGCTAAGAATTTGAAGGTTATATGAAAACAGTATGTAGCGGCAATTTTATTTATGACATACATTTATAGCCAGTCAGATATACTTATATATATATATTTATTTATTATATTATATGTATATATTTCCGAAGGGGTAGGCAGAGATGTATTACACCCATATTTCGCTATGGTTTTCTATACTTCAATACTAATATTTATAAAGCTTAAGAGTTTGTTTGTTTGAACGCGCTAATCTCAAGAACCACTGGTTCGAATTGAAAAATTATTTTAGTGTTGGGTAGCCCATTTATCGAGGAAGGCTATGGGCTATATAACATCACGCTACGACTAATAAGAGCGGCGCATCAATAAAAAATGTTGCAATAACGGGGCAAATTCTCTTATGTGAAGCAGATGAAGTTGCGCGGGTCAGCTAGTGTATAATACAAAGCGAGTCTTTTACCGTCTGCCGAGCAAATTGTCAGACTCTATGTTACTATCAGTAGTAAGAAATACCCAGGTATTTCTTTCATTAAAACTCAATAACTGTTCGACCCGTGAATCGGACCCGAGACCTCAAGCTATCGTCAGTTAACTATATTCAGATTTATTATAAACTTAAAACTTGTACAGGATACGCTCATTATTAGAACTTATTGCTTTGATTAACAATTAACAGTACATTTTGCCGGTATTGCGCGCAAATTCTCGTTATTACGATGTCGGACATGCAAGGAAACTAATAAAATCGTGCCATAACATTCAATTTTAGCCTGTAACAGCTAGGACTAGTTATATTTAGTGTAAACCTTTATTTATACCAGTCTACCGTTATTTATTTGTCGGTGTTATGTTGATCGCTGGCGATGATTAACGATCACACTGGTGCTAATAACAGTTGGTAACACGCATCACCCTGGCCTTGCCATAATTTGCGGAAGGGCGTGGGGACACTCAATAAGTTAATAATCCTTGTGGTAATCCTAATTGTGCCTCAAACTTCCTTGTATGTTAATTAACTAGTATTTCGGTAGAAAGCTGACCAGACACGTCTTTGTAAATGTAAAGCAGGAGTCACCAATTACTTCCATTAGGAGTTCGTTTTAAAAAATAATATGAGCTTAGCAGTATTTTTCTTAATTAAAATTAAATAAACGTCAGACGTGATCATAAATTACGTTTCAATTCACATTTGTTTATTATATTAGATAGGAACTCTATTTTCAACAGTTTTTATCACGAGAATTGGCGCTCTGGCAGCTAGGTGACTACATTACCTTTCATTTTATCACGATGTGTTAGAAACAATACAGAATTATTTCTTCTCTAAGTCCCTGACGAGGTAGTCCTGTGTTACATATTTTTCGTTGGCTATAACAAGATCTACGCAAGGGGTTAGCCTGTTGCTATATACCGTTGTGCTACTGACAGAAAAATCCATTAACACTACGTAATTCGATGCGATAGGATTGGTTCTACGGATGAGCTCACGCTGCCGCTTCTGTACCGATAACTCGGTCAATCAGAGCATTATGTACTCACAGTAAAAATGTGCAATACACTCTCGTTCCCCATTACACGGTACTTAAATCAATAGCTGGTAAAACATGGGTGTAATAGACCTCTGCTTACTCATTTGTGGATATAGGCGTGAGACTGATGATGTAAATCTCGACGATTCGTCAATATGACTTAAAAATCTTAATCGACTTTGCGTCGACGGAAAAAAACCAAGTTAATAACCAATTGATTACGATTTTAATAGATCTTAGCGTGAGTAGGTTCATTCGGTAGTAATGGATAAGTTAGAATGTTCAATCGTTTGTATATAATGCTGTTAATATATTGATTAGGCCGTCATCGTCATTTGCATACATTATGCAGTCTACACATACTGCCTTCTATGTTAAGTATTGTGTAGGCTCGTAACCAAAACTCTTGACTGTATGCTGCGTAAAAATAGATATTGGTTGTATTGTATAAATGACTAGACGATTATATTTAATATATTAGGAATAGTATACCTACCAATAGAAAGAGACTTGTTTATTCACGGGTAGAAATGCATTTTCTGCAATACCGAACATTTCGATTGTGTGATAAAGTAGAACAAAACATATGTACCGCTATCACAAATGGCTTATCGTTAATCTTCGCTTGGGCTAGCCAAAAATTATGACTTATTAGTATTTGGAAACATTCCCCATATAATGAACGTTTATTTATTAGTTCTAAGCTACGTAATTGCTTGCAGTCTATTTCGCTTATGCGGCAATTGATTGACAAATAGCAGAACAGAACTTATGGAACGCTTACTATCGTACCTTCGTAAGCCTTTTAGTGTTAATATTACTGTAACCCAAAAGGCAGACAATAAAAAAGCATTGAGAGATATCTTGTATATAGGTTAGTATATTCTAATTCAAAGTGTCCCTTCTCGAAGGTCCTCCCATAATCGTTAGTGGCATTCTCATGCACAGCGGTTGCATGACGGACATGGTTGCGCCTGCAAACGCTCCAACGATCGTGGCCACACTTCGCGTCATGCGTGCGTGAGGCACATACTAATTAACTTCGTTTTCCTTATTACCGACCAGTCAAGGCGACTGCCATCGCTAACACTATGTTCTTAAATTGCTGGAGACTGAAGTAGGTGAAGATAAAAGGAGGTCTGACCTGACCACCAAATCTAGTAATTTTTTTCTATCTTTTGTCAATTGCTTGTGTATAGTATTTTACCAGTCTCACTTATTGTGTTGACTAACAAGATCTCGAGACAGATCTACGTCATTTTAGCATAGCTGATATTTTACAAAAAATATATAATATGTAGGTAAACAAACGTATGCATTAACAAAAACGAAATATAAGAAAATGACCTCACTTTCAAACTAGCGAGTATGCATACGTTGTTTACCTACACATTAGATAAAATCAGGCATAAAAATATCAGATGTGCTGAGATGACGTAGATCTGACTCGAGATCTTGTGGTTATGTGTGTGTAATGTTCTGGCGGCTCTCCGATCTGAGTATTAGGCTAAAAGTTCGTATCTAAATTCTTGTGTGGGACTATTTATTCTTTCTTATTTTGGCTTATGAGTCTTTCATTTTGACTGCTGTTTTTATCTTGTGGCGTATGTAGGCGCGCCTGCTGATTATGAAACTGATGTCCATTCCCAAGTTAGGCAGTGTGTTATTGTGATTTTCTGTCAGGATAATTTAAGAAACCGCGCGGAATCTGACAATGTGCTATATATGTATATTATGTATATGTTTATGGTAGGCTATTTAAACAGACGTGAAGTTCATCTTCATAAAGAGTTATTGTCGATACCTACACCATACATTTTGCTTTATCTCGGAAGTCGTTATAATAAATCAGCTTACAAGCATGACATTCAAACGCTATTTAGGTTCATTAGTGACTTGAAGAAACGTCCTTATCAGTTAAAACAGTTAAGCCGCATACATACAAAAACCATTTTCTGCGCAGTAGGTATAGTGTAATTTTCCATGTACGAGAAAATCAGAAGTTCATTAACATTTAATTATCTCGGCACTAAATATTTTTTAAATCGAATCTGTATATGTAGTGCTCCTCTATTGGTTCAGTAAATAAATCCTTGCACTGAGGTCATCGTTATTAAGAGAGTAATAAATGTTTTGACGTGCAAAAGTGCGGCGTTGCATACATTGGCTGTGAGGGCTGCGGCCGTTCAAGTTTGTATTTAATTCCGTCGGCCATGGATCATACATAATTCGGGATACACGATACCTTGGCTCGATTCGGGGAGGTCATGAAAAAAAGTTCGGTCAGTTTGTTTTTCTTATTTCGAACGAATTTGAGCTCTGACAACATTGTATAAATTCATAAGTTTAATGTGTGATAATGTGAATCTCCAGGCTTTGGGTTTTATGGAGTCTGCTTATCGCTGTGTGGCTATTTCTAGTTATCTTTTGGGTATTTATGGCTAGGTTTTGCCCGCGGATTCGCTTGTTGATTTTGTCATAAAATTTATATCCAACGGGAACAGTACTTTTATTCTGGATGTGAGGTACTTCATATCCATGCTTGTACCCCTGACAATATGTATGCGAAATTTCATGATGATCGGTCGAGTATTTAAGGCGTGAAAGAGTAACAAACAAACTCATTCCGTATCTACAATATTACTTAGGACGTTTGTTGTTTTATTATTGCTTACGGATGTGATATTGATTGTTATTGTATATTTTATATCTAATACTGCCTAGGTTGCAGACTATCTCTAATAAATAAGTATATTAGCCGTTTGTAATCTAGAATTATATCTAAAGTATTTTGCTTTGGTAGGTTTGATAAAGGAATTATCAAACAAATACATTATATTCTCGTCTTTATGTTGGCTGTTTAGCTATTGAAGCGTAACTTTAAAGTTTAGAAGAACATTGATAACGTACAAGAAAGGTTCGGCGCGTCACGACATCGGACCATTGCGAACTGGATTAAAAATATAATGCTGTAATAAAATTATACTGCGTGCAATATAATTCGTTACGACATAAACACTAATTTGTAATGTGTTGTACGATTTTAATAGGCTTTTGTAGGTAACTTAAGCTATGTAAGCAAGTCTAATAAGCTGAATTACATCGACTTTATGTAATCACTAAATTTAGCCCGCGGCTTTGTTCGCTATAATGTAGATTTTGTCATTATATTTCTATCACTTGAGAACAGTACTTTTTCTGGATGTATGTCTTTTCTAAATCTCTTACAAGGTGTATGCAAAATTTAATGATGATGGGTTCAGCAGTTAAGTCTTGAAAGCGTAACAAATAAACAAACTCACATTCACATTTATAATATTAAGTTAGGGTATCTGTTCTATTAACAATACACTCTTATGGTACAGACTATCGGAGTTGATACGTGGGTGATGAACTTACAAAGTGAGGACTTATTAGATTTACCTTAGATGCTGTTCAATGGAAATTGTGGCTGATGGAACATAGATATCGTTGTCGACATGTTTTCATATTATGACAAGGTAATGAACCTATAATTTTTTGTTATTATTGTTTCCAAGTATTATCAGTCATCGTAATAGAAAAATATTTCATAGGCAGTATGAATGAACGAGCTGTAAATGTTGTTAACGGTTTTGTCAAGTAATAACTGTACACATTTCCTTTTACAGAGGAATCAATTATTTAAATATGTATGGATGACATTGGTTCTACTTCGGGTCTGTGACCTATCACTTCAATAGATAAATAACATAGTTATACATTTGTGTTTATAAATAATGCTTACAGTCAAAAAGTCAAATTTCCTGTCGGGTCACCAGGAAATTTACAGCAAGGACCCCTATCCGCGTCAAATTGTATCAAGTTAGCCATGACTCATGATAACGGGAAGTTCCGATTCAAGTTCAACATGCACGAACATCAATCTTATATGCACATATTTTATATATCACTTGCAAAAGTTGTCCTTATTTTCAAAATAATTAAGTTCACTTTGGCTTGGTTATCACTCACAGACGGGGTAGTGTCCAACTTACCGATAGCCTGCCCCGGCCTTCAGTATTCAACTTTAACGTAATTGAAATACAGTACATATTTCATGTCTGTACGTTTCAAGGGAATCAATGGTAAATATTGATCTGCAGTGATAGAACGATGTGACGGCACGCGAAGTAGGCGGAGCTGAGCCCGACAAATAAAATTTGTTCAAGGTGTGTTTGTGAATTTATGGATCGATTTTCGTTAATCGAGTTGGAGAAGTAAGTTATGGTTGTAAAGTAGGAAGTTGTCGAGTCGTCTGTCCGCCTGTTGAATGCTGAGTCACTTGGACTTGGCCCTTCTGTTTGTCAGTTGTCTCTCAGATGAGTCATGACCGTGAATAGCGTGTGATCACAAGCTGATTTATGTGCGGTTGACGGATCTGTGCACTAATGTGTTAAATAATGTAATTATGGATGATTTATGTTATTATTTGACGACAGGTCGAAATATTGAAAGCTATCGCGTAATTTCACTCTTTGTCTGCGATTTTCGGACAGTGATAATTGTATGCTTCAGACAAAATTGCCGTTGTTGTATGTTTGTGCTTGTCTTTTGTGTCCTACAAATTCTTAATATAGGAATGTTTGCCAAGTGTAGAAGTAATATCTAAAAAAGATTAACAAGGATAAACATCGCAATCAGCCTATTGTATGTAGAGACTGTTAGAAAAACCCTTCCATTATAGTACGACTAGATGTGCCCGCGGTTTCACCCGCGTTTATAGTTACTGCGCCGCTCCCGTGGGTCGTAGCGTGATGTTATATAGCCTATAGCCTTCCTCGATAAATAGGCTATCCAACACTACAATAATTTTTCAATTCGAACCAGTAGTTCCTGAGATTAGGACGTTCAAACAAACGAGACAAACAAACTCTTCAGTTTTATAATATTAGTATAGATTTGGAAAGTACTATAATATGCATCTCACTTTAATTTAATATCTGGTTATTCTATATTATCTTATTTTTCTTTATTATCAATTACTTTTACTTATTAAGTGAAAGTATTAAATTGTTAATTGGAAACGCTATCTGTCGCCCAGAAGCCATTCCAATCATAAGAGTTTAATCACTCAGTCTTAGTCGCGGCGGATCGATAGGGCGTTAAGAGATGTCACATTGTACAGGTTTCCCTTATTACCTTGAAGAGTGGACTGTAACAATTACGTATTTCATATCATAACTTCTATAAGTTTGTATTGTTCAACAAATTAGGGCAGGATAGACCTATTTTGAAGTAAATTCACATATTATTTGTCTCGAACGAAAGCCATATTACAGGTGTGAAAAGAATTCTTGTTAAGTTCTACAGCTAAGCTAGAATGCTTGTGTTATAAGTGGGTATACGACGTTACTGCTACGGCTCGATCGATGTACTATGCTCGATCACAAATCAATGCTTCACGGGCATAATAAGAGGGCTTTAACCGATAAAGAGAATTTTACAAATACTTCTGATAAAATCCTTATCCAAAAACGGAGCGATACAGATGACAAAAAGTTGTTTGCCCAATTTTGTGCTTTATAATTGCAGATAGTTAAAGGAACATAGAATTAAATAGACTATTTAGCTTAAGAATTATATCTTTCAAACATGACAGTTGCCTTATGTACGTATACGTTTTCTTTATTTTGGTTAGAGACCATAGCTCCACTCTTTATCAGCCACAATTGTTGACAAGTTCAAATTGATTTTACGTTTGTGGGATTTTTGCAATGATAACTTACTTCCTTTGATAAAAATGTAAAAATATTAAGCCAATCTGTCATATATTGAGGAGGCATATCCGTAGATGACGCATTCTGTCTGAATTTCTTAATATGTTGCGTAAATAATGTTACAACTACTAGATGTCCAAATAAATAAATCTATATACCTATGTATAAAAAAATAACAATGCATATCATTTATTACAATTGGATTGTATTACAATTAAAAGGGAGGTTCGGCACTGACAACGTTAGGAATCCAAACTGCTATTCATGCTACACAAATGTTTGTCCAACCAAACGTTTGACCAAGTCGCAGCACTAATTGCTTCACAAGTACTAATTATTATGACCTAATCAGTTTTCGCCATAACATTGTCTTACTACGTTTTACCTTGAACGATTGTTGTTGATGTTAATAGAGTTAAATATCTTAATGCGTGTCTCGATTGGATTGCAGAGTATGTATAATATAGTCACATTTCGTTAGTCCATCCAGAAATCCATAACTGAGGCCCATTGCCAACTATAGGCGCGAATTCTAATTGAATTTTCGACGATATTGCTTGGAGATGAATCCCGTTATATACTTATAAATGATGCGCAATGTTGCATAGGAATATGTATATACAAGAAATGTGCATAACACTTAAGTACTTAGTGTGGTCAAGGACACAGCGGGCGCAGTTATTTATTTAGTGTTGTCTATAATTATATTTTAATATTTATAATTAAAATCTTTACAGATGACTAAATGTCCTTCAGGTAAAAAAGCATCACAATTTTAGGCTCTTAGCCTCATGCAGAATATAGAATGAAAGGGCCCACGCGTTGTGCACCTTGCGTAAAAAAATAAACAAAGTTGTTTGCCCGAGGGGTTAGCTGATATCCTATTGTCATCTATCGGGCATAGTGCCAGACTTTGTATAGAGCCGAGAGTATACTACTGTATTTATTTACGTTAATTTCTCGGAGTGATCGACAGATACACTACTTGCTACAGGAAATTTCGTGGTAAAACCAAACCATGCAGCCGGTGATCGCTAGTAATTGTGTGCGCAAATGATCACAAATGTAATTTTTACGTAATATGATTTGGCAAGAACCTAAGCCTACAAATTAGTTTGTTCTGGGCGTCCGATGTGTTTACGAAAAATTACCGTAACAGCCCAACTGCACCCGTGCCGAGTTGGATTATGTAATATTGACTTAACGCAGCGTATATAAGCTTGTTTGTGTACATAACGTTGCCATGTTCACGTCCAATGGATTGGAAGATAATAAAGCCTCTCCTTTGTATAAGCACAATGTGATTATCTAAGCTCATTCTCCACGCTCGTAGGCATTTTAATAAATTACTTGAAGGCCTTTGAACTTGTGCAAAATGTTGGAGGTAAATGGTATGATTAATCACTTAGGTGAGGTCTAATCTTGGACAAACTTGCCACAAAAAAGGTTGTATATTTTCTTCTAGTTTGACATTCAAGATTTCAAGCACAGTACAAGTTTTAATTAATTAGGTATGAAGACAGCACAAAAAGTTGCTTTAGCAGATGAAAAAAACATTATTCGCTATTTTAAAATCAACGTTTTGAATTTTCTTTTAGCTTTTAAATACGTTAATGATTTGAGATTATCTTTCTTCTAAACGTAACTCTAAGAAAGACAGTTTATTTTCTCCTTTAGTACCTACTTACTTAGTCGAAACATTTATCCTTATTTCGGTATCGTATTAAGTGGCGTGACGTTTTCCATTCTCCTATTTTAAAGCATTGAATAATGTTTAAGGAATTTCACATCTTTTGTATTATTAAGTCGTCATATTTCGTATATAAATATATTTTGAGACATCTACTTTTAATTACAGATCCAGTTAGTACATATCTTTAAAGGTCGTTATGGCTTGAGACTGCTCGTCCATTCGTATCGCACGGTCCTGCTGTTTTAAACAATGCGCAACTTCACAGGGCACCACATATTGTTCTATTCCTTCTAACCCATGAGAACTGAATAGCTAAACAGCACATAAACGTTGATTAATCGCCCTTTTAAGGTTCAAAGACCTTTGAAAAGGTTTTGACTCCGCAGTATTCAGGGCAATATTCGGTCATAGAACCTCCTTTCTGTTCAACTTGTACTCTAAATGAATTGCGGCTTTATTGTTGCATTGATGTTGAGAAACGTTGATGAGCGTCGTTATTTTCCAAATAAAGCTCGGATTTCTTCGGCGCGAGAAAATTGTTTGTAGAGAATTCTCAGCATTGTGATCTTTGATGGAAATTCATCCATTCCGATTTAATGGTGCCTTTGTGTAATAATTTAAACTAAGTAGATTATTTCCGTTATGAAGTTATGATTTAATCGAATAATATATTAATACATTTTGCTTGATTTGTATAATGTAGAGATTTTAACAGTTATGTCTCTGTCAGTTGAGAAATACACAATTTCAGGTCGAAATTTGTTTATAAATACTAAAGCGGACTAATCTTTACATATTTATTTCGTATTCTGAATTCAATGTTATATGTATGACAGCGACCCGAAACATAAGACCAAACACTTCACAATGAGAAACTGTTCTTTTTATTTATTCGATTATTACAAAGTCAAAATATATGTTTCTACATAACTATGAAGTGGCTGTTTACGGTTTTTTTGGATTTTACGCAATTCAGTCGTCTGATGATTTAAGTTGATTTTTAAAAACTAGATATATTTTTTTGTTGCATATTGTATATTGATGTTATTGGTTTTCTTAGTCATTACATATTTAGATAAGTTTCTTATGTATATTTGGGCTTTAGTAACTGAATGTTGAATAACTAGAAATGTTTTTAATCCTTATTTCATATTAATGTTGTTGGTTTTCTTAAAGTTAAGCATTATATATTCTCGGTTACAATCTCACTGCTTTTGGTATTACACCTATATTGATAGCTAGATTTCTTCCGCTACTTTATAATATGATTTTGTCTGCGGCTTCGGCCGCGAAAGTGTAGGTTAAGTAAGGTTAAGTTAGTAACAGTACTTTTTCTGGATGAAAGATAGATACACTGTCCTTTTTTTGTCCTCCTGACAACGTACATATATGATGATCGGTCGAGTAGTTAAGGCTGTTTGTTTGTTACGCTTTCACTGTAACAAACAAACAAACAAACTTCCATTTGTACTTATTATATTAAGTGGCACAATTTTAATTCAATTTAATGTTTATACAAATTTGTGGTCTACCTCAAAATTAACTGATGTTATGCAATGGTCAGCGATGTACTTCCGCGATAATTATAAATATTAAAGAATTTAGATATTGATACGAGATTATCGAAATGCCTTAGCTGGCTTAGCTAGCTTAAAATCTGGATATTTTAAATACAATTTTTGTTTATTTCACGTATAGGACTTGAGTGTATTTCATGATCCGCTTTTTATATTTGAAAAGCCCTCTAATACTGGGCTTTTCCCTAGGACAAAAGTCATGTTTATTATCTTATTATTATAAGATTATAAGTCTGGTAAGGCCATTTTTGCCTTCGTGATCGTCTATTTACAAGGCCAGGGCCTTAGGTGTGGCTATCTCGCCTTACTAATCGTAAACCATTGACAAATAGTAATGTGTACAGTCAGTTGCCATAGCAAAACCATAAAGTTCAACACTCATGACGTATTGGTTGAATTTGATAATATTAGCGATCGTTATCTATGTCGAAAATATAGATAACGATCGGTAATATTATGGCTCCCTTTATTATACAACTAATAGCAAAGAATTACAGGGTCTGTCTGATGGTCTGCATAGGCTTTTAGAATATACCAAGCATGACCAGTTATATTTTAAAGAAAATTTTTAGCTGTTGCCCCGTTTTCCCCCTATTTATTCTTAAATATTACATGCATATCTAATTCTACCAAAACATATTGAAGGCATGCATGACTTTGCCGCTTATGGTATTTTGATGGACTGGCCTATGTTTGCTCAGAATATTAAATGTATCACGTACGTCTCCACAATAAAGAGTTATTTTGTTGCCAAGAGATGTAGTATTGATGCCTCCTTACAACAGCTCCTTACGGAACTTCAGCCATTTTTCTAAGCTACTAAGTCTAATACTATAACGGTATCACATAGTTTTTTTTTCTCGAGTTCCACATGCCCGTCCACGCGATGATATTCTAACGTCATCCACATTCGTTCCTATCGCATTGAATTACAAATACGATGGATGACCATATTTTCATTGACGTTCGTCATTTAAATATTTCTGTCTGTATTCTGCTTCTATAAATTCAGACTTTTGTAACCCAGTTTTAGATTTACACAGCTAAGTTGTTTTAAAGTTTAACCTCTTTAGTATCAGCTGGTCACATAGCAAGCTTGTTTGATAGAAAAGTGTCACTCTTAGTCGTATCTAAGGTATGTGTCGAGGGATATACAAACCACAGGCAACAAAAAATACAATATACAAAATTTTGCCCACGGCTTCGCTCGCGTTCATGTAGATTAACAAATAACAACAAATTTCTATCCGTCGGCAACTGTAGTTTTTCTCTGGATAAAAGGTAGCCTATGCACTTTACCCTTAAAACGTGTATGAAAAATTTTATGATGGTTGATCGAGTAGTTATGCGTGAGAGCGTTACGAACAAACAAACTCACATTCGCATTTATAACAGTAGTCAAGATTTTAGCATAATTATGTGCTATACTATACATAGACCCACGCCTGTTTTTTTGAAGGAATACGCTGACACTACTCACTTCTTTTGCTATGATCTTGACGTATTTCTCTTAATTTATTTGCCCTCTCAGTATGTAGGTGCTTTAGGTCGGGGTTTTTCTAGAAACCTTCAGATCTGGTTAGGCAACTTCCAGTCAGGAGTGTGGTGAGGTGTCTTATTTCATTTCTTAGTATATTATTATTCTACCTTTTCTCAATTTACATATCTTAATCATTGTTCTTTTGTATTTAATAATATCATCATAATATTTGCCCAAGTTATTATTTAAAATCTCAATCATGAAGGTTCGTGTGTGAAATAATTGTAAAAATCTTGAGGGTAAGAATTGTAGTCAAGTCCTATAGTACTTATAGACTGGAAAATTGAAATCGACCACACTAGCTTATAGATATTTGTAGGCGATTTCAAGAATTTATCTCTAGCCATCTGCAAAGAAGAAAGCTTTTAAAGTACTTCCAGAGTTCTGATTAGACCAGTAATAAAAATATCACTTTACCGAAAACATGCAATACTGAAAGCGATAAAATCTTCAAACGAATTCAATATCATCCACTACGTATTGCAGTAGTTAGTCGAACCGCATATTGGCACATGGCACATTAGAAATCTTAGAACAAGCCGATGTTTATGCAAATAACTAAAGAAACCACATGTATTCACCGAATCAATCTTGATAAACATGTAAGAAAATATATCATATGGATCGATCCAACGTCTGGAAGAAACGGCAATTTGCGAGTAAATTGCCCTTGAACGATTACTAAATAAGTGCTTAAAGAAAAAAATTTCGGCCACGGCGGCCAGTCTTAACAGAGACTGGCCATCTGCGCAGGAGATATTATAGTGCACAAGTGTGTGCGCAAACACAAGTGCACTCTCTGTTCCCTAACTCTCATGATCCGATGGGACGGCAATCCGACACGATCGGAGAGAGATCAGGCGCAGGACCAGCGGCTTTACGTGCTTTTCGATGCACGGGGGTGTCTAATACCGCCAACTTCCTAACTCCGGGCTGCTATTGAGATTTCTTTACAGAAAAACCCAATAACTTTTTGTTGGCCCGACCCGGGATTCGAACCCGAGACCTCATACACAGTAGTCGCATTCACTACCGCTACGCCACGGTGGCAGTTAAAGATAAAGGGTTTATATTGTATATCTGATCGTCCAGTATACCATAAAGAATAATCTATGTATCTATAGACTCGTATTTATATAGATTCGTTTCATGTATTCCAATCACAATGTGTATTGTTGTTTTTATACCTGTTAGTTGATTCAGAACCAAACGATAACTTAGTTATGGATCGATTTGGCTTAACGTTCTATGATAATATTCGTATATTTTAACTTCAGTAAAGTCGTCTCGAAGTCAACATGCCCTACTTACTAAATTTAAAATCAATCAATAACTGAATTGGACCCAAAAGTAGTTACAGATCTTCCTATACGGCAGCAAAATTATAGCGCTTCTATTTGGTTAGATCTGATAGTACACACGGCTACATACCAAGTTAGACAGCCTATATACGCATAACTACGCTACATACAAAGTAGAAAATTGTCGGAAAGGGACAGTGCATAGTGGTGTCGATGTAATGGTAAGGATAGAGCGTAACAAAAACATAACGCACTCTCTCACACGATTCGCAGCGTTCAACTTCTAATAGTTCAAAGTCCAAACAGTCTAGGTTGTGTGTACTTACTAGTCGTGAATCTTGTCTATAAAGTCTTGCATGTGCTTTATTATACTGTTTACTGATATATATTATAGCTTGCATGGAATGTCATTAAAATATAGCTTTTACTGGGTTATTCGGGCCAAAAATTTATCAGTAGCAGCTTAGCTTCTAAAACTGTGTCCAGTAGTTAGCAATGGGCTGAGCTTCATATTACATCTATACTAATATTATAAATCTGAAAAGTTTGTTTGGTTGAACGCGCTAATCTCAGGAACTACTGGTTCGAATTAAAAATATCTTGTAGTGTTGGATAGCCTATTTATCGAGGAAGGCTATAACCTATGTAACATCACGCTACGAGCCACGGGGGCGGCGCAGTAACCATAAACGCGAGTGAAACTGCGGGCACATCTAGTAATATTAAAAAGCTGAAGAGTTTTTTTGTTTTTTTGGTTGAACGCGGTAATCTCAGAAACTACTGGTTCGATTTGAAAAATTCTTTTAGTGTTGGATATCCTATGTACCTAGGAAGTTTATAGACTACACAACATCACGCTACGACCCAAGGGGGCGGCGCAGTAATCATAAACGTGGGTGAAACCGCGGGCACATCTAGTGTTATATACCATAGCTGGCGTGATGTGGGTATAACAGACTTCTACCTATACTCTTTTGGTGATACAGGTGTGAATACGTATGTATAATACTAAGGGCCGCGTTTAATGAACCGTAGTGTGTCGGGAGTCTTTCGAAGATAGAGCGTGCAGATTTCTATTAAATAAACATTCTTTGGAATCAGTTCTTTAGTTCCAGGGATTTCCACCTACATAGAAACAAAAATGTTTACTTCTTTATAATATTAGTATAGAAAAACATATTTTAAATCTTTTGTATTCATCATAATCATATACTATATGTTTTTGAACGCGCATGACGCAGTTTCGCAGCAATATTTGTCAGAATGTATTTATAGTACTGCGCTCCATAACACATTCCTTCGAGAGAGTACACTTGGCAACACCATCACTTTTCCTATGAAAGGAATGAGGTTTTTTATTGTCACATGAAAGTTACGACGCGTTTATGTATTTTATAGTATGTATGACTATAAAATGAATATGTAACCGTCCTATATTAAAAATTAGCTACATACAAAGATGTAAATCATAGAAGCGATCTACTAAGTATAAATGTGGTCATCTTTCTCGACGGTAAATTGTCATCTGACACACAATGCCAACATGACATATGAATTATAAACATATCGTAGTATTTTCACGCTCTCTCGTATTAAAAATTGTGTATCTAATGTGTGAGCTCACTCTTTCTAATGTGGACACTTTTGTGCAATCTACGTACGGTAAGAAACTAAGAACAACACGATTTTAATTTTGTATGTAGCTAGTTTAAAGGTATAATCTATACTAATATTATAAAGCTGAAGAGTTTGTTTGTTTCTTTGTTTGAACGCGCTAAGCTTAGGAACTACTGGTCCGAATTGAAAATTATTTTAGTGTTGGAAAGCCCATTTATCGTGGAAGGCTATAGGCTATATAACATCACGCTACGAGCAATAGGAGCGGAGCAGCAACGAAAAATGTTGCAAAAGCGGAGAAAATTCTCTTATGTTAAGGAGGCGAAGTTGCGCGGGTCGGCTAGTAATGTAATATAATAATGTATACTAGTCTTATGCAAATATTAGCATGCCTGTTATAGGCGAATATGTCGGGCTGTTAGCTGTTACTGTATCTCCATCTAATGTACCATTCTTCATTCATTTCATTCTTGTCGAATAAATGCCTTTCTTTCTTTATAAGAGGCGGCACTTATACTACTTGGATTGCCTAAAAATTTAAAACATTATTATTGAGTTATGAATACTTAATAGCCCAGTTCACTTTTATGTATTTGCATAGTTACATTAAAATCAGTTCGGCCATTTGTAAGATTTATCTGTACATAATGACATTAATGACAGATAAACATTATAAATTTTATATGCGTGTTTGTTTACAAATATCCATCCGAGTTAAATAAAAGGCATTCATCTCGATGTTACAGGTATACAAATAGGTTTTATTTGTATGTAGGTATATATAAGTATTGTCATGTATGCGGAACGTAGTAAACTGACCGTATAGCTGTTCAGGGGTAGGCTGAGAAGTACGACTCCTATTTCACTGTTAAAGCCTAACCTATTAATATGTTTAAATACAAAGAGGGGTTCGAATCCCACACGGGACAACACTGTGTGATTCACAGCGACGAGCTTCGAATCTACCTAAATTAGATTAAAAACAACAGACACAAGGAATACCTGTTCTTTGTGTTTATTGTTCTAATGTTTGTAAAGTCCTTTGTGAGGCTGTGATACGATAGGAATTATTCCTAGTGCAAGAGTTGTCTGTTTTAAACAAATAATATTGAGATTATTTATGCATTTTCGATACGTCCAGATATCAAACCCACCGTTTACTTACGTTAGTGTTAATATATTACGAATGGAGAAAGCCTTTTTATAAGCTTACCATGATAATGCAGTCTTGGAGAGAAAGTAGAGAAATTATAAACATATTATGTAAAAATAGATAGTGTTATTTTATTGTATAGTTTTATTACACTTTTCTGTCAAAAAATTCTCAGTAGCGCTCTCTGGTTTTGCCGACGGTAGACGTCAGGCTTTCCCTATTATGTGGGACGTAAAATCATTGTTTAGAAAATGTGGCTCGTCACATCGTATCTTTGCCTACCTCCTCGTGGATAGTCTTGAGACTAAGTATGTATTTAACTGGTATAAGATAGGTACAACCTTTTGCAGTTAGGTTACGAAACAACCCTATGATTATTATTTGAGCCTGTCAAATTGACTACACTGCCTGATGTTAGACAATTAGAAGAAGGCTATACTAATTGATAATATTGCACAAGTGCTATGGTAGTCATTGGCTTAGGATTATTTTATAGAAGAGGCCTGGTCTCTAATCATCTTCATAAACTCCAGAATTTTGAGAAGATACACGACTTTCTGTTAAGGTCAACATACAATCCAGGGATGGGCACGGACCTTATATACGTCAATAACGGTAGTCCTCATTGGGAAGGTCTTACAAATGATTGACATTTAAAAGTAATTTGTCAAGAAAGCCGGACCTATTGACTTTCAGAAGAAATAAATTATCCAGAATTGAATAAGTAGAGTCAAAATTTGTCGTAATTTATAATAACTAGCTGACCCGCGCAACTTCGTCTGTTTCACATAAGAATTTTCTCAGTTTCTGCAACATTTTTCATTGATGCTCCGCTCCGGTCGTAGCGTGATGTTATATTGCCCATAGCCTTCCACGAAAAATGGGCTATCCAACACTAAAATAATTTTTGAATGCAAACCAGTAGTTCTTGAGATTAGTGCGTTCAATCAACCAAACAAACAAACAAACAAACTCTTCAGCTTTATAATATTAGTATAGATATATCCACATGAGACCGCATTCAATGAATATTAATCTTACCCAACAAAGCTTATCGGATCCATATCAGACATAGCGTTCTAATACGTCGCTAAATCAGTTTTAATAATACGATTCCATTACATAGTTCTGAGTTTGCGCGGGCAGATCATTCACTGATTTACATAAACATTTCGAGCTTTAATATCCGTCTTATGTACTAAGCTGACGTATTGATGAAATCATAGCGATACTATATACAAATGCAGTAAATAGAAGTACTATATATTGTCTGTCAGCGGTTTAAAAGCGTTTTCTTGAGATCTCGATGGCGTAGTGGTTAGTGTAACGGACTGCCACGCCTGAGGTCGCGGGTTCGATTCCCGCGCAAGTCAAACATTTGTGTGCATGAACATGGATGTTTGTCTTGGTCTGGGTGTTTCTATGTATAATATGTATGTATTTACAAAAAAAAAAGCATATAAGTATGTTTATCCATTGTCTAATACCCATAGTACAAGCTCTGCTTAGTTTGGGCTAGATGGTGTTGTGTGTATGTGGTAGAATATTATTATATTATTATTATTAATTTCCTAGTCGCCAGATCTGACAGACATTGTCCAGCCCACACATTGGCTTTCACCTTAATTGCATCGCCATCTGCCAGGTCCAGTATGAATCTAACATTCACCGTCAAATCGAGCGATTATTAAACTATTAAG
This sequence comes from Catocala fraxini, assembly GCA_930367265.1. Taxonomy (NCBI): domain Eukaryota; kingdom Metazoa; phylum Arthropoda; class Insecta; order Lepidoptera; family Erebidae; genus Catocala; species Catocala fraxini. Next base: position 4,881,999 of record OV884042.1, on the reverse strand, counting down.
TACGCAAATAACTTCGAAAAATAAGAGGGTGCGTGCTTTAAGATCCCTTGAGGCTTCTGCGTGGCAGTCCAACGGTGTTCCACTAGGCTATCGCTGCATTTAAACGAATAATTCAGAGCTAAGCTTATACAAGTTAACAAATACTCTGAGCGATGTCCAAAGAACAATGGCGGATTTCATGTCTTTTGGGACCCAATCTTACAGATAATGTGCCTTAAGATAACTCATTGATAGTTGTAGAACGATATAAGACTAACAAAAAATCAAATAGAAAGTAATTTATAGAAGTTGGGAACAAAAGGACACAATAACGAAGGAATATTATAATTTGAAATAAGACAGATTATGATTGATAACTGACAGACGGTATTGCCAGCTAAACGTTCCGTTTTACGTTATACCATGAGTATAGTAATAGTTAATAAGTTAATATTTTTGTAGAATCGTACAATACATATTTACATATGTAATATTCATGTTTTTACTGTCAAAAGTGAGTTTTGTAAGTGCACAATGACTCATTATTTAATAATTTAAAATCAATCATAACTTTTAATTCCCTTCTTATAATGACACAATATTTTGTATAAAAAAATCTTATAAACCCGTAGTTATAACTAACGTATATTTGAATTTTAACGGAACGTTAATTTTTAGATTTTGTGGATCCAACCTCGCCGTCGTTCTTTGGCACTGTACACTTTCACATTACTTTTAAAACTTAAGTCAAACTTAAATAATTGAATAGATTTTTGTTTGTATCGCTGCTCACTGACAATACTAGCCTTGACTTGTATGGAGGCAGTATCTGTTAAGTTAAGCGGAAGGTGTGGTGTTGCCAGTGAGCAGAAATGATAGTGTTAGTATTTGTTTTATTTTCTAGTTTTATTATTGTTCTGTTTTTTTATTTTGAATTTTTCTTTGTTTTTTGGCTGTGTCCATTTGTGTGCCTAGATAAAAAATAAAAAACTTTCTTTCGTTCTTTTCTTAAATAGTTACATTCACGTTTATTAGGTATATTTTTCCCGCGGCTTCGCTCACATAAATGTACGTTAGGTTATGTCAGAAACAGTATTTTTTTCTGGATGAAAGGTACCTTATGTCCTTTTCTGTACCCTTGACAACGTGTATGTGTAATTTCATGATAATCGGTCGAGTAGTAAGACGTGAAAGAGTAACAAATAAACAAATGCACATTCGCATTTATAATATTAGTTAGGATTTGTTTGGTATACGAATATTCTGTGCAAGCAATGTTTACAGTTTACCCGTTTACCGTGGTTTACCGCAGCACATTACTTAATTAGCAACTGGTTAGGAGTATGTCAGATATACATATGATTTAACTAATATATGAACGTAATTTGTATTTCGTTTGCGAGCCAATTTTCCGTGTGTATTTGTGTTGTTTGAAATAAATCGATCGGTTCTGTATATTTCCGTTGAGCAATACATCATGTTTGTGTGTAGTATGCATGGCTGTGTTGGTTATCAATTTTGTAACTTTGACTTTGAACAAGGAAAAGTAAGCTGAGTTCACTCCAGGGTTGGTCTGGTGCCCCAGAAACCTGAGGGTTTCAAAATCTAGGGTCTATGTTGGCTAACGCTGTTTTGGAGCCGGCTCTTCCCTGGAAAATCAAAATAAATCCCCAGTAAACTTAGGTAGGCCTAAATATATCTTAGTAAATGGGTTTACTAGCGCCATTGGTTAAATATAGGATTTTGAATCTGAATCCATTCGAATGGAGAAGTACCTTCATCCTTCAGAACAGCGCAGCAGAGTTTTTGTTGTTCTCAACTCATTTACTTTTAAAATAGTCAAATGCATACTTAGCTGGCAAATTCCACATTTAACTCATTACATAATCAACGCGGTAATAAATTGTGTTTTTGAAGTTATAATTTTGTTATTTTTGTTGTAGATACCATCAGCCTCCGCGGAAGGTCATTGCGTGTGGTACGGAACTTGCGGAAAAGCGACAAATTGCGCTTACAATGGAACAGCGAAGCCTATAGAAGAATCTACAAGAGTAAGTACTCTAGATTTATTTAACTTGCGTAGAGTGTATATTCCTCATTCTACGACTAAGCCCAGTTTATGATATAGCGTCCCCTCTTTAGAAAGATCTGCTGAACCTTCGAATGTACAGTTGTATTGATAACAGAAGTTGCATAATCCAATTTATGACGAATCCACATTGAACGTTTAAAGATTTCAGGAGTTGAGACGTTGTCTTGATATAAATAAAAAGGATTGTTTTGCGATTGGATGTTCTCCATAAATTATATCGTTACAAGTAGAGATATAGGTTCTTATCCCACTGACAAAAGGCTAAATAGATATATTATTTATTAATTTTCATGTGCTCGTTATAACGACTAAATGTCTGATATTACGTAGTGCCACTTCACAGCTAAAAAATTTAATTAGATTACAAGAATACGAAAATATGTTCAGATATGAAAATGATCTTTTATGTTATTCCAATACGAAACAAAACGAATGAAACTTCACCAAAATAAAATAATATGACCTACGTTTTATACTCACACGTATTTAAACATTAACATGTATATTATTAGTAGAAAAAACCTTTATTTTTCACATACAAGTATTTATGCAACTTGTGTCTATAATCATCTTTTATATTTCGACGTTGACTACACAAAAAGGGACTTGTTCCTTTGATGTTAACTAAAATTACTATTCTTAATTGGTATTCCGTGTATGATGCCAAGGTTAAGAACGTGCAAATACATTAGTCTATACAAAAATGTATTGTTTTCATGTCTCAATCTCGTGTTGAATGGCCTGCTCTTAATTTACATGTCGGTAAAACCTCAAGTTCGATTTGTTTTTGTTTGAATAAGGCAAACTGCATTTTGCTTACTACATAAATGATTAATCATCAGTAAAATATGTACGTATTTAGATGCTCAATTAGTCCTGTTAGTACGGTAAAGCAATTTTATAACGCAGTAAAGTGACGTAAATGTTTATATTAATTTTGGTTATAAACCATAAAGCTAAGCTTTTGGTAAATTATGAATAGCAGGCCGGAGTCTGCAATTAAGTCCGTAGACTAATAGACTCGCACCGTATTATTTGGAACCTAAAGAGGCATTTCGCCAGTCAAAATGCAAACGCCGGTGGTTAATTTTCCAGTTACCAAATACTTTTGCACCCTGAAGGGCGAGCGCGCGACACTTATCTGGGTCACCAGGTTGCTTTGTACACCACGTTATATTTAGCCTGCTCATGCAGCGATGACGTCACAAAAGTCCTAGTTATACTGCGGAACTTGACCCGTGCATCTAATAATAGAAAGAAAAGCTTTGACTATTGACATACGTTAGCGATAAATTCAGTTATTACTTACATCTGTGCCGAGATCGTAAAATCTTTGTGTATATTATATGTAAAAGTCATCGTCTGCGGTTTTGCCGGGTTGGGAGGTCCAAATTAGTACCTATTTTATTTATTTTATTAATCATTACGTAGTACGAGTACAATGGCAAAATATAGGTATAATTTAAGATTTGAGCACAATACTCAGAAAAAAGACAGATAAATCAGTACTCTTCGCCTACAGCAGCACTCCGGTACCTACCTACAGCATTTGATCGAATAGATTTATTATTTTTAGTATAACATAAACCTGGCGTGATGTTATTGCGTTACCGACGTAATGTTTCGTGAAGAAGACAAAGATAATTGGGATTGGGAAAATAGATTATTTGAACAGTTCAGATACTTTCTAATAAATGTGAGGTCAGGAGTGTCCTAGAACAACAAACGTGTATGAGAAAAGAAAGCTAATCGAACTAGAGAGATATGACTCGATCGTTGCTGGAAGATTGTAGTTTCTACCTAACTCACTTAAAACATTGATACGTATGCAAAACTTATTGAATCCAATTGTCATTGGTCAAAGAAAAGTAGGGTCCAAAATTCGATTATAAACTGCGTTTACCTATTCTATTTAAAAATAATATACATTCACCAATTTTTTTTATTGATACTAAAGCTCGTCAATAGCTTATAAACAAAAAAAAACAAAGAATGACAAATAGAGGAGCAGGACGGTATTGAATTGTTTCGTCTTTGCCTACTTACTACTCTATATAGATAACATTGTATGGGTAACAATGTATCATTGTTAATACGTTAATGTTTCCCTATTTAAGTAGTTTTAGAAGGTATTCATTATTTCTGGTTATGACCGCAGATGTGTTTATTGCATTATTGTATACTTGCTGACGTCATAACATACACAATTTGATTTGAATATTGAGGAAGTTCATAATTTGTTGCAAACCTATTAAGCTGACCACAAAATGTTAGACTAACTGGTCTTCTATAAAAAATGTCGCAGCGATGCCACCACCAGTAACATAACCTAAAAAGCGCTTTTATAAGGAATTTTAGAAATCCTACTGCAACAGGACGACGATATTATAGAATTCTTTGTAAGGTCTAACTTAAATCTAGCTTTTGACTAATCTCAGGTCAAAATTACGCCGAGACATTTAGTTTCGGTTCTGGGTAAACGCCGAGTCTATCGAGATGTTTGCTGCTTTTATTAAATAATAATAATAATTTAGTAAAAGTTTTCAGTTTTGTAATTAAGCAATTATAATTTCGTTCGATATTAACCTAGAACTTGATCTAGCATCTTTCAACTTCTCTGTGATTGGTTATTTATAAACACAGTTATTAGCCGCTTTATTATATCACCTTACTGTTGTATTTTGATTTTTTGTGCTGTATAAGATTTCACACTTGCAACACTCGGCGTAGTGGCAACGACGAGGCGATATCTTAATTCACTAACACCATCCATGCAGTACATTGAATTGATAAAGTAGTATATAATATACCAGCGGTCGCCTAGTGGTGAAAGTGTGAAGTGGTCAAAATTTAGGAATTTTGGTCGAATTTTGAAAGCTTAGGAGCTTGCTACTTTGTTTTCTGTTTTTCTCTATTACATATACATAAGGTACAGGTAACCATATTTACAAAGAACTGTATGACGTCAGACGAATAATGGCAAAATACTACGAATGCGATTCGACTGCGTGTGTCAAATGCATGGTTGTGTGCGTGTAGTGTTTTCCCATTCATTTAATGTATTTCTAAAGCATATTTTATAAAAATATTAGGATTCGCCCTTCCTTCTCCATATAAACTTTAACTGTACCAAATTTCATACTCCTCCGTCCGCGCAATTTTCGTAAAAAGGGGTACAAAGTTTCTGCTTCACGTATTAATATATAGATTCTAGTTGGTGCATTTTAGTCATGCTAGCCGGGCTTTTAGGTTTATATGAGGGTCTGTAGATAACAAGTTGCTATACAATTATCTTAATTTAAGTATCACCTTAGACCTCATGGTCTGTTCGATAGATAGGAAACCCTTGAGATTTGTTACATTGTTGCAATCATTTACAATAATATCGACGCGTTTTCTGACTGCAATGACGTGCATGCCACTTGTCGCTTTTATTGGTTTCAGTCCAATTGTTGGCAACAATTCGCTTATCTTTTGAATAGGCGTAACTATTCGTACTACCTATGGATATGATAAATGTTTTAAGGAATTTTTCTTTTAATCGAAGGTAGTTCCATTTCTGTTACATACCTATACGTATGTGGCTATTAACCTATAGAGTCGCAGCGTTACACCGGCAGCCAGACAGTAGATTTTCAATTATATGTGGCATTCCAAGCAGAGACAGGTCAAGCTTGTTGGTTGGATGATCATAGCTTAGCACATAGCGTTGTCGAATTTTGTAGTCAATCTGCTGCCTTTTCAAGGTTTATCCTTACTAATATTATAAATGTGAATGTAAGTTTGTTTGGTTGTTTGTTTGTGAAGCTTTCACGCCTTATATACTTGACCGAACATCATGAATTTTCGCGTACACGTTATTAGGGGACAGAAAAGGACATACTTAGGTTACCTTTTATTGAGAAATAAGTATTGTTACTAATCTAACCTAACCTACCTAACCTACACAAGCAAACCCGCGTGCAAAATTTAGTATCATATACTTGCCTCCTTTTCTATAGCAGAGTGTCGTCTCAAGTACTGGCCCTGGTCTTGTGTACGAACGTCATAAAGTCGAGTAATGAATAATTAAAAATTTCTCCTTGTCATTACGATCGCACAAGGTGAGGTAGTATAAAAAAGTTCACACTAATGCATGTATACCTTTGTCATTACGAACACCAAATATAGACTTCAAATTGTTTTATTTGTCATATACAAGTTATTTATTAACCGACTTAAAAAAATAAGGAGGAGTTTCTTTATTCGACTGTATTTTTTTATGTGTGTCACCTCAGAACTTTGTTTATGTACTAGCACTAACTTAGTTAATAATGTATATTGTGTAATTAGCTAAATAAAATTTACATAGAAACATAATCACAATATAATTATGTTATTATGTTCCGTCTCTATTTTGTTACGAAGTCTATACTAATATTATAAAGCTGAAGAGTATGTTTGTTTGTTTGCTTGAAAGCGCTAATCTCAGAAACTACTGGTCCGAATTGAAAAATCTTATTGTATTATGTATTTCGTCTTATTTCGTACTAGCTGACCCGAGCATCTTTGTATGCTTCACATTATAAAATTTCACCCGCTTTTGCAACATTTTTTATATATGTTCGGCTCCTATTGGTTGTAGCGTGATGTAATATAGCCTATAGCCTTCCTCGATAAATGGGCTATCCAACACCGAAATAATTTTTCATTTCGTACTAGTAGTTCCTGAGATTAGCGCGTTCAACCATACAAACAAACAAACTCTTCAGCTTTATAATATTAGCATAGATTACGTTCAACGAACAGCGCCAAAGCGGTACCTAGAACAAATTACCATGCTACTCTGCTGAAAAACTCATCTCGAACTCGGTTGCCGCCTGTACCCATAGTAACCAACTATTTTATATATATTGTGTTTTTCTGTCAAAATAAATGTATTTTCTTTCTTTCTTTCTTTTCTTTCTTTTTTCTTTTCTTTCTTTCTTTTTTCTTTCTTTTCTTTCTTTTTCTTTTCTTTCTTTCTTTTCTTTCTTTTCTTTTCTTTCTTTTCTTTCTATTATTGCCATGGTTACTGCAATAACACTCGAATTATAGTAGCCGGTTTCGGTTGCAAGTTTGGTAGTGAGATTTAATAGTATTGCACTGCGAACTAGATTTTCGATATGCCGCCTTAGCCAGAGCAAAGAAATTAAAATCTTTCTTCAATATCCATGTAGTTTGGAACCAATGTTCCTGTAAGTCTTTGCTTTCAAACCATCCTATTTATGTTTGCATTTACCGTTCAATATAAGTTTTATATGACAGCCTAAACATTCACGATCGGGTGAAAGTCGACCGACCGGTGACATCGCTGCACTTTCGCAAAGAAAACAAGCCGATACGCATTGTATTCGAAGTAATCCGACCTTCCGCAACTATAGATTTGAATGCGGAAACTACAACTAGTGTTAAAATAACACCTTGTTATGCGCTTAAAAGTAATAATTATGACTTGGTAATTATTTCTAAGGTTACACATTTTATTAATTAAGAGATTTTAGCTTAAGATTATTTAGCAGTCGTTCTTGAACTTAAAATTCATATCGTTCACAAGATTAACATTAGATTGAATTAATTTTTATTAGGTAAATATCCTTTCGTCCTTTCTTCCGCTAGTCTGCCGCAGAATACTTCTAATATAAATCACACGAAGGCTGTAGGATTAAATATCACACAGCTATGTCATGAGAGAGTCTTTACGTTGATTCATATTTCGTGCGCAATTGTAATGACGGTAATCTTTCCTGGTAAAGGAATATATAGCATAAAATAAAATGTTTCATTGTAAAGGCATGCATTTGTCAGAGTTGCAGGCTGTCTCAGGTAGGTATGACGTCACTTGCAGTTCAATGCTTATCATTGGTATAGAGTCGCGTGATGTTTACGACGAGAAATGTTGTACGTCTTACCTACAACTTGGACGTTGGGGATAAATACTTTAAAATAGAATGTTAACTTTTTCGTTTAATACGGTTTATATTTTTACTCTTTTAGAACATGAAGTTTAAAAAAAATTGTTTTGTTTTGAGGATGAAGTAGATTAGCTTATTCATTTGGTTCTGTTAAACATTTATTACTGAATATTTAAATGTTGAGACCATAATATTATCTTTTAATGTGAGATTGTTTGTTTGTTACGTATTCACTATTCGACCGATCATCATGAAATTTTGCATACACGTTTTTAGGTATATAGCAAAAAATACATAGGTCATATGCCATAAAATTCTATAACTTTTTTTTTATAGAATTTATTTTTTATTTTCCGCGATATATATTATTTTAATGTAACAATGACTTTCTAAAAAGATCTCTTGGTGTTTTCTTATAAACGAGTACCTACTGACATAATATTCCTTTTTTAGCTATGACGCTTTATCATTTGTAATGGCATTACTAATGTTATTCGCGTTAATATGCTTCGATAAACTTATCAAAGCATATTCACGGGAAATACATAGATAGATAGATAACTATATTTTGCGGTGATAATAGATCCTTATCATAAGATTATATCGCAACTCGCACCTGATAAACACTAACGATAGTTACTTCCTTCCACCACAGTTATAGTCTTTAGATTTCAACTACAGTAAAATCATCACTAGTCTGCGATATACCGATTATTTCACGCTGCACAGATGGTGAGCGTTGTGGGTTATAATCCCACACGGGACAAAAATGTGTTTGATTCACAAATTGAGCTGAGTCTAGGTGTACTTTCGGTTAGTCGTTTGAATGTTTGTAAAGTCCCCTGGGATACAGTAATTATACCAAGGCGTTGAAAAAAAATACCCTAAAAGGTGACAAAGTAGGTAGCATACGGCCCACCTGATGGCAAGCATTTATGGTAGCCTATGATCCCTGGCATTTAAGAGAAAGATCTTAGTGAAAGATAAACGAATGGGTAAGATAGCTGATAAGCCTCCGGAACTATTACAGACCGGACGAAACCCGCAATCGAAAGTGCCTGAAAGATAGTTTTCGTCAGATAAATTGACAACAAGGCAGACTCTTCTATTCGTAACTAATACACCAGTGTGGTAAAGTTTTTATTTCTAAGAAAGACGGAATAAAAACACCTGGTGTTTTGTTATGTGGAAGCATCATGATGTTGTTCTAGACTGATATAAATAGAAATCGACCTTGTAACAAGGAATGGCAACAACAAACTAGTTGATTTTCTAGTTTGATCACATTCTAAGAACATTCAGTGCGTGCGTTCCCTATATTTAGGACATAAATGTTGATATACAAACGTTAATCTCGGATTCAGGTCATTGATTTGTCGATAACAGCTATAATCTTAACGAGTCAATGTTATGACAGATCATGTAATTAAGTTTGCATTTCCCGACTCTATTGCAAGTGCAAAGTAGGTACTGTTAGATTTACTCCGTTGAGCTAATCCCAGGAGTAGCACGGAGTCTAGAAGACGATGCGACGGGTACACGATAATTGGCACGCATTCCACTACGTGGTACTTAAAGAAAGCTGACGAAAAGTGGTTGCTGCACCTCTGCCTATACCCCTTCATGGTTATAACAGACTAGATGTGCCCGCGGTTTCACCCGTGTTTATGATTACTGCGCCGCTCCCGTGGGTCGTAGCGTGATGTTATATAGCCTTCCTCGATAAATGAGCTATCCATCACTAAAATAATTTTTCAATTCGGACTAGTAGTTCCTGAGATTAGCGCGTTCAACCAAACAAACAAACTCTTCAGCTTTATAATATTAGTTTAGATGTGTGATGCCTCTCCGGGAAACAGGGGAACTATGATATTCAGTACCCCTTACGCTTATATCGTAAATTTTACGGCTTTATATAGCGATAGCTAATACGCGAGTGATAGGTCCGGTATCTAGAAATGTGCATAATCGTATTTAAATGATAATGAAATACTCGATCTTTACTTTGCATGGTCAAGAAAGCAACGCGCGTACGCGTTCGAATGTATTTGTTAGCAATACATTCGAACGTAATTGTGCATATTGCAATGAGTATCGAAAACCGCTTACCATCAGGCTGGCTAAATATTTGTAGCTTTACCATCCGAGTAGTATAAAAGGATATTAAAACGCTTAGATATAAAACCGGTTGTTTAAGACTGACAAAAAAAAGGAAATATACGTATAAAACCAGTCGTTATATGCGCAAGCGTCGCTGTCCACGTTGATTTCTAAATGTTGCCAAATTGGCGAGTGACTTCACTCGATATTGCATCAAAACTATCTAATAATGGCCGCCAGTTGCCATTCACGTTACATATGTGTGTGTATATATTATAGTTTTCCAAAGTATATTGTACTTAAGTTCTTGGCACTCTATGAAGTGCATTTCGCCAGCTTCTGCAAATTAGCACGACTTCGGTGGCTGATTATAGCAATATTCTTTGATGGCGTTTCGTAAGATTTTAACGTGTAACGAATTAATTTTTAAAAATACTATTTATACATGAGGAAAGATATGGTCGGCCATCATTGCTCGGTTATTTTTTGAAGAATTAGGCAAATTATCTTTAAACAAAGAGTCGGTACGCTAAATGTCACTACAAAAATATTCTAGCAGGTTCGATAATGTTTGAGTATCTTTACTGGTGGTGATTACTGGTGCTACAACCGCTTTTCTATACACGGCAGTAGAAATTGCACGGATGGCTTACCGGCCAAATGCTTGCCATTATTTGAGCAATCCACAAATAATCGTGCATGTGTCCGAAAAAATTAAATATCAATCCGTAAATACTGCCTTTCGGCTGGTGACCCGTGAGCCTTTTCCCTATAGCTTTCATGGTTGTCATGGTGTTTTAGGCTATTATGTGGATCTTGCTGTGCACTATCTCTAGTTTTACCAGAAATAGTATGACTGTTCATAATCAGTGTCGTGATATTTGAGCTCAGTGCAATGTCACATGCCATTAAGTATTTATTATTGAACATTAAACCTGATTTATAACCGTATCACAACTTATTTTCCTTGTATTTTATCAGTGTTATAGCTATCTGCAAACCAAACTTTACCTCAATTTGTGTCGTATTAGCTTCTCAATAAACGCACCAGGCATATAGACTTTCTCAATTTTTGGAAACAAGTTCAAAAAGTAGCAAGTGATATCCGTATTATCTGCCGTCGCATTCAGGCATTCAGGTGGCGGTGTTTCTATTTATGAATAGAATAATACTTATATGCAGTAAAATGTGACAGGCACAGTTGTACCTGAAACACATACAAAAGGCATGTGTAAGAAAAATATTGTCTTTGGTTAAACACAAGTGAGGTAGCATTGTCACATTGACGAAGTGTAACATAAACAAATAGATAAAAACTACGCTCTGTACTATTTAGTCTGGTCCAAGCCGGTTGTTTAGAATCTGCATATGTATTATGTTCACATCGCGTGATGTTTGGGCTGTCTGCCAACCAGTAACGGTGATTTAAAAACCAAATATATACTGTAATTGGCTGTATCGTTACTCACATTAAACGTCAGTTTATGAATACTCTTACTAAAAGAATGATACAGAAAATGATCGTGGGGATTGGCAATCTGACTGAGAATGGACCGATCGTCTCCTTTATATTGCCATCTTGAACCATTGCTAATAGGAAAATGTTGACATAACTCCTTTGTTCAAGGATTATCAGGCACCGAAAGTTATCCAATTTGTAATACATTGCTTCGAAAATATATTATGCTACAAAACAATCTTCTTTTATTTCATTAGTTGGAATTGGATGATAGATCTAATTGCTTTGTATTGATTTTTATTTCTGACTGGTTATTTGTTAAGGAACATAGGTAAGTTTGCATTTACTACTAAGCTGGAGTTTCTTATAGTTACACCACAGGCTGGTCTCAAGAAATCTTCAGCCGTTTAAATACGTGCCCACAAAAAAGATTAGAGAAGAACTTAAACGTAGATATCAATCATTAATTTTGCCCACCTCTGCTATAATCATACAAGTATGACACTAAGTTGTGTTTTTAAAATACCTGACAAGTTAGCCCTATACGCTACTAAACGTTTAATCTTAATAATTAACCCATTATCATATATTTCACGTGATGAGATCAGCTTCCTTATACTAAGCGAATAAATAATATCCACTGCATACAGGAACACCTTCCGAAGAACATTCGTATATTTATAACTAACTTCCGTACTTATCTAAATATATGCCGATATTTGCATACATTTATCAAATGACGACACCTTTGCCTCTAAGATTTAGTAAAAACAAAGAGTTGGACCAAACCAAAACCAAAACCAAAAGAGTTGGATTGTAAACATACCGTATTTTACTCGCGAGCAGTTTGCTCAGTCATTAGACATAAATTAGTAAAATCTTCAGGTACACGTATTTGTGTCAAACAATACTTATAAATGCGAATCAAGTGTGTGGCTATTTATTACGTTTTGAAAGTTGTGTCTGAACCTTGATTTGGGATAGTCTCAAACTGTATTCAAATATCGGCCACCTTATCTGATGCAGAAGTTATTTTGGTCCGTTATAGCAAATATTTAAATTAATGCAAGTTTGTATCTGTAAAATCCTCGTGATTGAATTATTTAAAGTATGTGACGTGTAATTGTTTGAATGGTATTACTATTTTATCCGCTTAGTACCCAGATATCAATATCAGTACATTGATGACAAACAATCAGCGTCATTATATTTATTGTATTATATTTATGGTCGGAATCATTTCAGTAATTGTAGTTTGATTGAACGATGGGATCGCCTCATCGGACCAGTTATACAACTGTGAGGTGCTACAACATCTGAGATCTGATTTTCTTGACAGTCTTTTGATTTGTAAGCAGTTGGAAATTGGTGAATAGGACACGTCTTTACCTATCTCTAGAAATATACGGGGATGATTTTATAATTAATTAACTTTCATACTTTTGCAAATCCTTAATACACTTTACAGCTGAGCGCTGAAAGTTTATAAGTTTGCATAGACTTGATAAATTATTCAGGATCCGCATAAAATATTCGTATAAGCGGTCTAGCTGTTGGCATCTAAAGCAATGCTGCCGTAGCGTATATAATATGCTAAGAGACTTAAGTAACTATGTATTTATTAGTTTGCTGGAGAACATAAACATTCATTTTAAGCCACAAGTTAGATAAGAGGTGAAATAATTCTAGACTTATTATTTCTGTCTTGGTTCTATAAACTGTTTTACGACTGAAAACTAGTTGAATTTGTGAGTAGACTAACTGTACATACACTTTCAAAGTGGTTCAGAAAACTCAGACATGCAAATTTATATTGATGTTTTCTTCGCCAAGCTAGCGGTAATTACACACACAAAAACACCCTAGACGGAACTTCGGTAACTCATTGTCACTGTAGGTTTAGAGCAGAGGTTCCCAGACTTCTCACATAGACTACTTTAAAAATTTAGCAGGTTCCGGTGGACCCCTGAAGCTACATTTCTACCATATTCCTTGGGATTCGTATTTATATTTGATCAAATGTCTACGGGCTGATCTTATTTTTTTCTTTCTTGTATCTGATCTTACCACGGTAGGCGGGCTGACTATTTTTTTTAAGACCCCTTGTTCTGAATATGGAATATGCAAGTTTTTACAAATAACAGTCGCTGAGCTACATTGATAGGTGAAGTGCTTAACTTCACCTATCATGTGAAGTTAAGCCAACATTTTAGTTCATTATCGAAAGAAAATAAATTTTCGTGGACCCCCGCTTACGAATTGTGGCCCCCCTTTTTTTGCTACGCCAACGTAGACCCCCGTCGAGTTTCCCGTGGACCCTGAGGGTCCACCTGGACCAGTTTGGGAACTAATGGTTTAGAGATTCGATTTTTTACTTGGTATTTCTTTTGTCTCCCCATTACTCTTACGTTGCTTTTAAGTTTAATCACACATGTATACAAACGTGAGAATGCTCTTTCTCAGACGACTAGCAACGTGTGCTCCTTAAGGCGTCCAAATTATGTAGGGGACTACATAATTTAGCTCAGAGACAATCAACTGTCAGCAATAAAACGTTTACAATGCCAATTTATATTTCGCTTTGTACCAGTTCACACGATTGTACACACCGACAATTGTTTTTCATTGATCGTAATAATATTTGATTGAAACACACAAAGATATATTTACAGAAGCTATTTCTTGCTCGTCACTATCATATCAAATCGATCTCAATTCTAGTTTAACCTTTGCCCTTTCATCTGAAACGCGAGAAATGTTATGTAATATTACCACTATGAAACCTTTTAGGGCTTTCTGTGATCATACTGAAGCCTAATGTTGTCCTTCAGACAACCTTATCCCGTTTGGCCGTATCGATCGTGCTTTCCAATTTGTATTCCGTGGAGGACAGCATTGTTTTATACGTTTAGAAGTTTTTGGGTTACTATGTCTCGTCCCGTTACCTTTATTCTATTTAGATATACTTTAGATACTTATGTGTTGTTTTTCCAATGTTTATTCCATCCCCGATTTTCTATTCAATTTGGTATCAAATAAAAATGAAGACAGTTATATATACATTTTACGACATTTTATTTACATCTACGGTTAAGATGTATAGAGAATAAGGCAATGTGATAAAACTGATAAATTACAGTTTATTCTCAATTGTGTTGTGTGAAAATGATAAGGCTTAGTAAATCGTTGCTTATTATGTTAAAGCGGTGACGGTATTTTAAATTATTTAAATCTTTGTACCCGGCTAGCCATGGACGGCTTTAGGTATGCCTGAGCCTTTCAAAGGTCGTTAGATTCAACAAGTACTTTTGCTGTATAGACGGACATGCGCAAGTGTAGCAGGCTTATGTGCCAACATTATTAAAATGTATCTTCTTTGTTTTACTTGAAATTTTACGGTAGTGTTGCCTGTTTCAAAAACATGAACGTTTATTTATAAAGTGTTACATTAAAGTCAATAATGGCAACTGTATTGAATCCATCGATTGCCACTAACGTTTCTGCAGAAATATTGTACAACCAATTTACGGTCCTTGTATTCTATCTTAATGGCGTCCGGACCCGCGCTGACGTATGACAATAGACTCGCCCTCTCTCACGTGAGCGCTAAAGATAATAGCTGACCAAATTGAACATTGTAGACCTCTGCCTAAACGAGAGTTATGTATTCTAAACAAACTACACGTAGATAAGTGTCAATGGCAGAGGATGGCCTTTAGTAATGTTGTCAGATAAATTAGGCTTTGGGTGGACGGAGACGGAGGAGGATCCCTTATGATAATAGGCGTGATTCTATGTATATTTTGTACACAGTATATATTCTGACCTTGCAAGGAGTTCTTGTTGCCAATTTAGTTTTTTACGGTTAGTTGTTGAAGCGTCGATTCAAGGTTTTACTAACTTCACTCGCAAAATTGCTTCATGCTTTTTTTTTGTAACGCATGAGATTCATCATTAAATTGTAGGTGTAATTTGGAACATATAATTATAGGTTGTTTAGAATATGATGGTATTTACGATTTCGATGCCGGCATGAACAATTCGCTGATAGATACTCATGCGATCGTTTTGATAACGCGCTTTTGTCTGTAATATATACTACTACTATACATATATTATAGATAGCAATTAAGCCGGTTTTGATTTAGGTTCGGATTATGGCGAAGTTTAAGTTATGTACAACATTGCATGTGTGTACATGCAAAGCAAAGAGGCTCTTTACATCAGCAGGGGACCAGTGATGTTTTCTTGGCCCAGGTAGCGCAGCAAGTTTTTTTGTTAAGCCTGCCGTATGCTTTTTTTTTTAAATATATTTTATATGATTTATGCTAACCATCAGAATACTCTTCTTATTGGACTGATAAGCTAGTTGAACGGGAAGGGAGTTATTGGATGAAAGCAGTGTAGCAATAAACGATAAGGAAACGTTTAGGGAGAATCTATGTTTGTCAAAATTTTTGTAGGTACTAAGCGTATGCTTACACGTAAATTTTGCCCAAAAAGACACACAAATTTGTCATATATGAATGTATTTATAAGACAAAATTTTCCTGTCCAACCGTTTCCAGTAGGAGATTAGGATGTAGACGAAATTTGATATTCAAATAGACTTCATCGAGAAAACCGTACATCCGCCAATTAATTAAGTCCGTAAGCGGTCAGAGTCTAAAATAGTCACAATTTTAATTATCATAAATGCTCTAGGCTGCTTATTACTTATTTAGCATTCGCCTGCGATTTCAGTCAGTAGTATGTCATTAATGTATATCCTACTAAATTATGCCCGCGGTTTCGCTTGCGTAAATGTAGGTTAGGTTAGATTAGAGTTCTTGCAACTCACGAAGGCGAGCGGACTTTATTTGTGGTAAACGCGTATATGTATGTGTGTGTGTGTAAGTGTCGCTCGCAACTGACCGCTCTGTCAAACACGCATACTAGCGCACTGTGCAAGTACACGTTCAACTACAAGTAAAGCCCGCTCGCCTTCGTGAGTTGCAAGAACTGTAACAGGACTTTTTTCTGGATGAAAGGTACCTTATGTCGTTTTCTGTTCCCCTGACAACGTGTATGCGAAATTTCATGATCTGTTGAGTAGTTAACGCTAAAAGCGTAACAAAAATACAAACTTACATTCGTATTTATAATATTAGGATGTTATTTAGGGATAGTGTTGCTTTCCATTAGCGTAATATTTGAGAATAAGTTTGTGACTTCTCGAGATAAACTATAACATATAAACAAACAAATTATACCTATTTACAACATTCGTATACATAATAACTCTATTTCTATACAAGGTGAAGTAGGTACTTATCTATGTATATTATTTTACATTTTGTGAGCGTTGAAACTTATAAATGCATTTAGATTCACTATTTTACAAGTGATTTCTTCCGTTTTACACAACATTAGCCACAAAAAAATTGTTTGTGCCGGTATAAATATAAAAGTATATATTCTATTAGTATTATCATTACGAGGAAGTAAATAATTGTATTAATATTGTCTTTTAGTTTAACGAAACTTATATGTTTGCTTTATCAATATAATATCGAAGGATACTTAATATCTATCGATACCGATATCTAGCGATACCAATATCAAGGTCTACCAATCGCTTTATAGAACTCTAAGCAGCTTGACTCTTAGGATAATAGGTAGACAACTTTACACACACAACACGATTAGCCAGAGGTACCTTATTGTTAAAAAGAAGCTAGAGTTATCGACTTATTTGATAGTCGACGGAAGCCCATATCCTTAGTATCTCGCCTGAGATTTGTCGAAGGTCTATTTAGACGTGTATTATGCTTACATTTCGCTGTTTTAAGGTCTTTAATAGCTATTGCTGCCTAACAAGCAGTGTCTGACACCGAATATTTCTTAACTGAAATTAATGTGACTACTTACTGACTCTTGATTCGTACCTGAAGGGGAGCTAACGATCGGACATTGCGCTTGCGGAAATATTCTCACGTTTAGACCACTGGACTGGAACAACAAGATGGTCTAATAATTCTGATTATCTTGTTTATGTGGCTGTCCTTACACTATTTACGGCCTCTTCGATCCAAAGGTGTCAATGTGAAATCATGCGTGACTGCCGATGCGGTCTTGTGGTTAAGACGTTGAAGTGTGCGTGAATAGGAAATGATATTGAGCTGTAGTATTACTAAATATTTCCTAATGGAAAGTATCACAAAATTATTAATAATAATACTACGTATGAGTGAGTATGTTATGTTTGGTGGAAAATAGTACGAGTACTATTAATTTAGTTTGACCCATATTACATAGAACATATACATGACAACTATTGGTGGATTTCTGGATCGCACAATTTTTTGTCGCATTGGTATCTAATTCTACAATCAACACCGTGGCAGTGGTGAGCCGAGCCGATCACTTTAACTATTAGTCGTGCAGTATGGGGTAATACGCATATGTTTAAACCTTTGGACATATCAATAAAGGCGTAATGCTATCTATGTTTACATGTTTATAATATATTTATCCTCTTCTACATAATGAAAACTCCTGCGTGATCGTTTTTTAAATTAAACTGGAATGGCTGAAGAAAATACTTATAGGTCGTCTACCCTCGTTTTCAATAAATTATATTCACACTGAAACAGTGTTCTTGACATCTATACATAGATTACGAAATTTAATACTAGTTACACGCGACCCTTACTTTGGATCGTTAAACATAATCGAAAAGAAAACGCTCGATTTAAGTACGTACTTAGTCTACTTACCATATTTTTTCCTTCCAAACACTCATGCATATTAAAGGCTTCAATATATAAATTAGGTTATTATCGTTCCATAATCATATACCTAGAACATTAATATTATTTTGTAATATTTTTAAGTGTTTTATGGAATAATATATAATATACATAATAAATGCCGCTTTCGTCTAGTGGTTTTGCCAGCATAGGTTACCGTCGATCAGTCGTGAAAGATCGATTTAATGGCTGCAAACATTATCTTGGTCTGCCGCCAGAAGCAAAGCCCGTATTATAAGGACTCTTAATTGCTAAAATCTATACGTGCGACAACCTATACGAGATATTATGTTTAGCAGTAGCGCACTCTCAAACGACACGGGAGACACAGCTATAGCCTCCTCTGCCATTACGTAAAACCGTAAAATACGCAACATTTTACGGGAAAATGTTGAGTGTAATATATAAGAGTAATCCTATAGGGAGTACGCGCTCATGTCGGTGTAGGCACGAGTTAAGAAATTATTATACTTGACACACTTCTTCGTAACATAAAATCAATCCCGTGATCCCTCACTGTTGGCCTACATCAGCTAGGTTCTTAAGGGAATATGCGTAGTTATATCTTCATCGAACTAGATGACGTAATACATCGCATCGCTGTAAGTAATTTTATTTCAGTACATCATCTCCTTCACGATTGTTTTATGACCGCTGGGTTCTTAAGGGGATATATTTAGTGCCATCTTTACTAAACTAGGTGGCGTAATATCCCGCTCCTCTGTAAGAAATGTGCGCACTTATTTAGAATCCTTACTGTGACCTTGGCTCTCCATATTTTTGTTGTTACGTGGTGTATTTTCTTTGAATTTTGATGCCCGTTGCTATGCTTTTGAGACTAAGAGAATAATCTTATTGAAATACAGTGGATATTAAATAGCTCAAACTCAATTTTTTCTATCGAAATATCGAATCGGGGCTTAAAGAATTATCCTTGACCTGCTGTTTTTCCTTTAACTCGTTTTTCTTTATAATGTTCCAAGTAATGTAATTTTATATTTGTGGGGAATACATAAAATATATGTCAGTGGATATTTCCTTGAAAGATTTTTACTTTTGCGGAAGAACTTCAACATAATGTTGTAAGTGAGAAATCATCAATTTGAAACGACATTTTCAACATTAACATTATTTGTTGGGTTTAATTACACGGCTTTTAAATGTCATTTATAAGTTATACGCTGCAGAAGTCGTTAAAAGGGAGGTAGGTATCCAACAGTGCAGGGTTAAAACTAGTGTTCATTAGCCTCCAGGCCTGCGAACTGTGGCCTTGAGCTGGTCTAGGTTAGCTCGTGTCTGACGGGCCACGGCCGACACGGCCTTGGGCGGTTTATAACGCCGCCGTCAATTTTAATTACCACTTTCAATAAACAGATTCGTATAATGGCTGTGCGGATGACGCAGTATTGAGTGGTCACCTGCATCGCCAACGTGCTCAGCGTTCTAAATCTACACGAGATAAAAATATGTACGATTCATAATACATGGGTTTTCGTTGTCATAACATAGAGTGCTTTAGTATTTACAAAAAAAACAGCTGCTTTAGACTTTATATTCAGAGAACTTGGTATATTACTATCCAGAGCCTACTGAATAGAGTTTGATATGACTAAATATTGGACTGGGAGTTTGGTAAAAGGCACAGACAAGACGGGACAACAAGAGCGCTGGTTTAAATCATCGAGGAATAAATTCTTACGTTGTATACCCCCTGCCGATGTCTGATTTCTTACAAGACAATAACCCGTAGTCTTAATGATCATCTTTTGTGACCGATGTGTGTTTGTAAATAAATAATCAAAAAGCAATATTTGTTTCCTTCGATGCTATAGTCTCATTAGAGATTTGTTAGTTTGTTTCTATAATTAATTACGTTAAAGTTTCACAGTTTATAGACTGTTTCAAATACGAAGTCCCCTTTGACACATAGCACGTAACTCTGCACATATCATATA
Source organism: Catocala fraxini (assembly GCA_930367265.1). Lineage (NCBI taxonomy): Eukaryota > Metazoa > Arthropoda > Insecta > Lepidoptera > Erebidae > Catocala > Catocala fraxini. The sequence continues at coordinate 4,861,690 of OV884042.1, read as the reverse complement.
AATTACTAAAATAAAAAATTATTACTTATGGTACTAAACACTATTTAAAAATAATTAGAATCTATACAAAACATCATGTAATTGTTTCACAAACAATCAACTAATATAACTTTTTTTTACAATTCAACCCGTTATATATAACTATTCTTTCGATATGATGACATACTTAGACGAACTTAGATGGCCTCCTTTTTTGTTTTTCTGTTTCTATAATTTTTGTTTAAATTCTAAACCCACGATCAAAGTTTGTTTGAAAAGTTAATCGGTAATCAATTTCGTGATGTGTCGATTGACCGGTCTCTTCACTATCGCTGTTCCAACGATGATCTGTCAAATGGGACTGACAATGTGACGTATTTGAAACGCACTATAGTCAAACATAATTTTACTGGATAATACATAATTTCCAACATAAAATCAATACCATATTTATTTCTAAAATCTAAATGTGGTTACTTATTAAATTTTCTTTTACTTTATCACTAAGCGATTACTACGTGCGTTTTTTTATTTGATAATATTATAAAGTAGAATTATTTAGTCAATTTATAACGCATTAAAATATGCAAAGTTACATTATGTTTGTTTAAATATTCAGTACCTTAAAATATAGCTAGCCTTAAACTTAATACATGTAATCATACCGGTTTGAGATAGCGCGTTTGCTACACTGCGCTGACGCACATAGCTAACAACGTGATTCATATCTTTGTACATAGAACACATAGACCAGCTTTGTGGCCAGTTATGTTATATATAACATAATAGGTTACATGACGAAATACTAGTTAGGTCTCTTACTAATTACAGAAAAATCTTTGACCTTTAGATCATCGTAGACATACTTAATGTTTATTACTTACTAGATGACCTGGTGTACTTCGTATCACCTATCCTAACGAATGTTTCTATATTTTCTCACCGTTTAGACCTTCCCTGGACTACGACAAACATTTCAAAACCAAAATCAGCTAAATCAGCCCAGCCGTTCTCGAGTTTTAGCGAGACTAACGAACAGCAATTGATTTATATATATATATATATAGATAAACATTGTTTGACAAGGAATAATGGCCACAATAGTGTAAAGAAGTATAGTAATTAACCGGCAGGTAAATTTGCTTTGTCAGAATTGCAGCTGCTGTTGTGGTCAGTTATTGACTGACCAAAACTAAAGAACTACTGACAGTTAAGACTGTATGGACTGTCAAAAATGTTAATATCTGGCCGGTTGTATCGCAGGTCAATTCACATTATTTTAGGATCTGACTGGAATGGAAGAGCCGTTCGATACGAACCGAACAATAAATAATCATATACTGTCTTGTCTTCTGTATTTTTAAAAGACCACACCAAAAATATGACCAAATGTTTTGATGAATGTATTGACTCGACGGTGACTTCATATATACAATACAACAACAGGTATTAACACGCGATCATCATATTGTTTACCTTTAGGTGCGTGACGTTTCGGCCAGGTTACATCAGCCGTGATCACAAGTTGAGACAGCTTGTAACTAATCCATATAATTTACTACATGTCCTAGTACACCGCATGTTTGAAGATAATACAAAAGTAACGTTTTGAACTGCAGTGGTCCGGCGACCAGACAGAATTAGTTTTCATTTCTCTGGCATTTAACATTGAGGGCTATTGCGCTTGAATTCACCGCTAGAGGTGCAAGTAGATAGTAAGGTCTAGACCTCATATTCTATCGTCTCTTTAACAGTAATCATAGAAACCGACAATTATGATTGCTAAATACGGCTTTTGACAGCAGCTGTGACAGAATTGACAGGACCTTAGTCGCGAGTGGTGCCGACTAGTGAGCATAAAAACGATAGGCCCCCATTGATAGATTAGGTATCCCGATAGCTTATGATAACATCCGTCTTACTTATGTAGTATATTTTAATTAGTATTACTTTCAATAAACTATAAACATAATTAATAACTTAAAATCGTCATAGCAATAAATTAAAAGTATAGGTGTTAAATAGCAATTATTTGCTTTGCGATATCTGATAATTGTTTTACAATGTGATTGATTCTGTGAAGTAATATTTACGTTGTTATCAACGGCAATAATCAATGTTATTTCAGCACTAGTGCAGCTTTGGTGTATTCAATGATATGTGTTTTACCCCATTTTAGATTAAGACATTTAGTTACATTTTTGCCTTCCTTACGCGTTTCTTACGCTTTCACGCCATTACTACTCGACCGATAATCATGAAATATCGAATACCTATTATCAGGGATACAGAAATGAACATAAATTAAGTGATCTTTAATCTAGAGAAAGATACTGTTTTAAGCGTGCGAAGCCACGGGCAAAAGATAGTAATATCTATGTATAATGGATATCTCAATTTCACTGTGTCTTTGTTCGATTGACGTCTAGTCGTCTAGACATAGTTTGCAGCTAAAGTTGCCCAAATTCAAGACAAGCCGAAGGCGGCACTCTTGTTTATGCAAGCAACGCTTTGGCTGAGTTGCCTTCAGCACGCCAAAAGCGGCAGATCACCAAATGTTAATTAGCCATCAGGCTTCCCAAGAACCGACAATTTCTGTTATAATAAATGCCTAAAAATATAAATTACAATAGATTTTATAATTTGTGTGTTTATTACTATGCTATTTGTCGCACACGGGGGTTTGTACCCAACTTACCAAACCCAGTGCACATAATATCACTAATAGCACAAGAATGAGATTGGATGAGCTTATTCGATATGTAACTTATTTTCTCATTATAGTATATTAGTAATGCACTATAATGAGTGATATATAGCCATATCGTTACTATGTAGTAACAATATGGCTATATTTCAGATACATTTTCGTCATTACCACCTCATCCAAATTACGTCTACTGTTAAACATAGGTTTTGTCCACGTTGTTCGAATTGTGCTTCTGCATTTTTAGTCTACTTGAAGTAGATTGTAGATTCCTAATTTTACAATACTTATTTTAAATGGTTTATTGCTTCTACAAAGCGTACATATACGTAAGCTAAGCATAACTAAGCGTACGTATAAACTACTTATTTTTCTGAGATGGAATAAAAAGAGGCAACTTATTATGTAGGTACACAGTTTTCGTATAGCGAATTGACTTAAGTAGTTTTAGTCTTGTTTGGAAGAGCATAATTACGTTCTTTGATAACGTTCTAATCTAAGTATTATCCCGTTCAGCTAGTTTCGTGAATCTAAACTAGTTCGACCTTCAGAGTACAAGTTGATAAGCAACAGCTATGTTAAACGTATATCTAGAAAAAGTTTACAACGTCGAACGGTTTAGGTTGGTTAAGTAGTTCATGAACAGAGGGAGCAATTTATGACTTTATTGGTAAACAGGTCAGGGTTGTAAAGCAGGCTAACTTTGACGCACAATTACTGTTAAAATTTAATTTAGGTACTGCGTTTCTATAGCCGATAGTTCTTTTAGGAAAATTGCTAAGCGAAACGGCAATATAGTGTTATGCAGACTGACAAGAGGTATGCAATGTAGAGAAAATTAATTTAGAAGTAGGAAGGATAATGACAGACAAAACAAAGCGCTTTTTGTAAACTAGCTTTGTAGGGATCAAAATCTTTTACTCATTGGTCATTAACCTGTCAAGTCTTGATAAAACAGACACAATTCTTTTTTAAATAATTTGTTTGTTATTGATTATGTACATATAAACACAAATCTTTAAAACTATAATTAAAATCTTTTGTGTCTGCCGTGGGCCGCTACGCCTTAATAGGTTAAGTACTACTTATGAATGGTAAAGTAAAATTTTACTACATTTAATAACCCTAGCCTCGGGCTAATGAAATCAATGGGTATTGTAATGTTAATAGGACTGTAGTTTAAATAAAACACGTGCGCGTGCACGAGCGCTTTCTGATGAATCAGAAACATTCTAGAGGAAGACCAATTTAAATAATAGGTATCCGAAATCGACGAGTGTTCATAGAGAAAGTTATGTGACCATCAGGATCATAGCAACTGTAAATCCTACGGATTATCTTTCCGGGAAACGTGTTTGGACTACATACATATATCATGTGAACATACCATATTGGAACGCGAGGTTCCAGGTAAGTCCGTAAGGAGAAATAATCCCAAATGAAAAGAGAATTTGATACAACACGTGAACTCTGCAGTTTGTTTTAACGATGCGATTTAACAATTGTAAACAGGTTTCAATACGAGTCGATGTATGCAAATGCGAGTAATTAGGAGTAAAGCCACAAGGTTGAAATATTGTATGCGAGGAACTTCTTTATCATTCAAATATTTTAAGTTACCTGCTAACTCATTATACATGTCTATACAGTTTCAAGTTCAAGACATTATTTAATATACGGTACGTAATCAAAATTAAAAGTGGCAGTCGGGCGAAAAATAATAAAAATGCTATTTCTAATTTATTATAAAATAATAAATTGCCACACATCGTCTTATAATGAATGTTTATAATTTCTTACACGTGTTTCAGGAAATGTGAAAAATAGCCTTTTAAATCTAGCTAGCTAGTAGATATTATTGTTTTCTCGCAAGCAGTGTTTGGTTTGCAACTTTAATATTTATGATGAAATCGGCGAGTACGGTAGCGCCATCATGCGGCGGTTATGTAAGGCTCTATAGAAGGATGACGCAATACACAGTGAATACATAGGGCGGTTGGATTGAACCGACGCGACGGGGTCATTAAAACGTCTCAGGTCCATATCATATATGGACCTGAAACGTTTAATACATAAACATAAAATTCTTTGATGATATTAGTGTTATATTTTTAATTAAGTGTTACGCAACATCTCGTATAACATTTAGTTATACGAATCAGTTTAGCTATCATGCTTATATGATGGTAGCTACGATTTGAGCAATTCCACTATGGGAACTTGAAGCGGATTATGTTTAATTTTATTGAAGTTTTATAATGTTCTTTCTACGATGTTCATACTGTATTGCTGCAAAATTAATAACAGCACCTCTTAAGTAGTGTAACATTACTTTGTCAGAGTACGATTAAACGTATACAAATGCTAAAATTGCACCTTTTCACGTAAAAACAGATGTTTGTTCGAAATATACAATTTTAAAGCAATTTTCGTATGTTTTATTCACAAACGCCGGAAATATCGTTATAAGTGCCTATTCGTGTTGAAATATTGAGTTTAATCCTCGGTGACGCATTTATTAATGATGTGATGAAACTATGAAATATAATATGTATATAGCTATAGGTATAATTTTATTTATACATATTAACTTGTTGGTCCAGTTATTAAGAATGCCGGAGGCTCGTATACCTGTTTCGCCTATACATTTTCTTTCATGCTATCTTTAACTTCTTTTCCTCGGATTTGGTTGATACGCTAATGATTTTTCTGATATTGCAAGCGATCATAGATTTGTTGCGTTTGTTAGAAATAAAAATAAATATTTATTATAAAACCCATAGATTCTTGGTTTGAAAAGCTTAATTCAGATTTCTGTCAAAGAAATTGCAGTACCAACTACTCTGTAATTCGCCATCAAATGTAGTGATAATTCTTGCAGATTTAAACTGTGGCTAGTTTTCTAGAAAAGATATCACAGCTTTATATCACAGCAAACGTTTCGAAATGGACTCGAACAATTGTAAGTGTTTGGTATTTCAATGTTTGTAAACTCTGAGCATTTTATACTTTTTAAAGCGTTACATTGTGTACCAAGGGGCAAGTCCAACCCCTCGCCATGCGCTTGTAGTAGTCACGATCTACTTATCCTATTTTTTAAACATGCAGTATGAAAAGTCCTCCCATATCTTAAAATATCCCATTCCACATCCTATAAGTATCTACCAGTCCCATCCTGTGCCGTTCTTGAGAATTGCTCGCATATAATCTAGTAACTCTGTCAAACTGAAACTTCGAGACGTAATTTCCGTTCTCCCCTTACGTCACAAGCAAGGAAGTCAATGTTCCAATATAAAGCTATTGTTATTATACTAAATGCGTGAATGAAATAGAGATATAGGTTAACGTGTCATTCGCCGGTATACGAGGCGTTTGACCTATCGCTATTCACTGATTGATTCTTTGAACCCACAGCCATTACGTAGATTAGAAATCGATTGTAGTACTAGAATGTTCCTAATCTGTTCATGATGATAAGGTTTATGCTACAGTCGTGTTGTTACTCTTTGTTTCACAATATATGTTTATACTATTCTAGAAACTTTAGTAAGTTTGCCCTCAGCTACTTTTTATCATCGCACCTCTCGCCATCGGCAGGGATTTCATTCTCACACCTTACAAGATAATTGGTGCCGCACCAAGCGGTTCCAAAGGAATTTTCTCCCGCAGACGCTCAGGTTGTAGAATGAACTCTCTGCTCAGGATTTCCCACAGATCACAGTATGGGGTTCTTCAAAAAGGATGTTAAAAGGTTTTTACAAGGTCGGCAACGCGCAAGTGATGCCTCTGGTGTTGCAGGTGTCCATAGGCTACGGTGATCACTAACCATCAGGTGGGACGTATGTTGGGCCGCATGTTTGCCATTTTAGTAGTATAAAAAAAAAGTAAGTTATATTGTAATCTACAAAACGTTAGCTTCACATTTAGTCGTCTCATAGTCTCAACCCTGTGCCTGAACCTAGCAATTAACCTAAATGTAGCTTCAGTAACTTAGTAAACTTACTAACCTATATATTTCGACGTTTATAAGTGTTTTCTATAACCTAAATGAGTAAATGATTTTTGACCTTGATTTACCATTCAAGTTTGCCCATCTTTATAAATATTGCTTGCTAATCAATACAAAGACAATGTAAATTTGTGCCATGAACAAGAGATAAACACCGGTGACATTAAGGCCTTATCAAAAGAATTATAATAAAATAATTAAAATGCAAATGTTACGATGTCGTTTGACGATGTCACGTGTAGCAAGACACGTTTTAAAACATGATTTGTTTTTTCGAAGCGGCATAGTATTTGATAGTGGGGAGATTTTATGGTTCTGTCATCTCTTTCTACTATAAATATTGAGCTTAAATCTAGGAAGATAGAGTATGGTAGATCTTGTCAATCATTAGAGCACAAGGGATAACAAAAGCCTTCATTTTTGGGCATTTTAAAGTATTTATTACCATAGCTTTAACGTACCTAGGTAGTATTAGTAGTATGTTAATGTGTCTGCCCGGTGTTCACTCAAAATAATAATGAGAGGGATGGAAGAAAGGTCCTCAAGATAAAAATAATATTTAGGAACGCGCAGCCTCCGATACATATCTAGTTGGAAAGACAACTTAGTCAAAGGTGTGGGAAACTGTTGGATGAAGGTGGCATAATATGGATCTTTCTAGGTAGTCAGCAGTGAACGTTAAATGGTGTAAATTACAATGTTGAATCATAATTAGGGTAAAAATAAGAACAACGGTAACAAATGATCTAGCTTTTGCTGGGTCATATAAGATAATAAAACCAATATCAAATCGTAGATGGCCGTGGTGGATGCGTTTAAGTTTTTAGCTATTGAGAAATAATTAGCAATTTATTGAGTAGTGACGTTATCAACGGCGTAGCATTCTAGAATTACTAATTCGTAGTATTATTGTAGAATATTACGTTCCGTGATAATGATAACTGATAATACGTCCTTATATATTCGTACACCTCAATTCTCTTAGATATAACGCTATCTGCTACTCCAATATTTGATTAAACATTTACTTAATTATATTATGTGCACAAAACACGTGTTGCGTTATCATCACTGTTATTTCGCCGCATTCCATTTTATAACAATTATTTATAGCATATGTTATCCGGTTAAGCAAAATACCTATTGTGAAAATACTAAGAAGATTGCAAAAATAAATAAAAAAGAAACAACGTTGATGGTTCTTATTTGTTTTAAAATAAATCTCTCGCTTTAGCAATAATGCCTGTGTCTGGAGACTTTACGAACATTCAAACAATACAAGGAACTTCCAGATTCGGAACAACTATCTGTGGATCACACAATTTTTGATCCCGTGTGAGGGCTCAAACGATCAGAGTATTGGTCGTGGCGAAGCGACCACTTAAATCATTAAGCCATGTATGCAGTCATATTTATTAATTTATCCCAAAATATGTATATCCCGCTCCCCCTATTACAACGAATCTCAATTACCATAATCGATCAAATCTTTTAGGCTGCAGAGCGGGCCAAAAAAACAGTCATACACGCACGAAAAACATTGCAGCAAACACTATGCTTCGACACTGCTTCACCTCCACGCGAGTTTGCTGCCATTGTATTCGTGTTTACCTTTCTCTAATCCCCCCCACAGCCGCCCCGTCGCTCGAACGATTCCGTTTGTTTACCCACTATTCCGTGAACAACACTGACTCATTATTCATTATATGCGTAAGAAAATAAAATAAGCAATGCAATGATTGTGTATTCGGTCGGAAATTTGTTCCAGTTATAAACAGTGCTGAACGAACTATTTTATTTATTACTTGTTTCTTACTATGCTCTATATCTCTTGGTCTATTGATCGGATTTGATGGAACGTAGCTTAGAAATAAGTTGAATCCGACACCAGATTCACGTAAAAACCACTAACTCCCGGGATTTGAATTGAGAAAAGTAGCAAATCGCAATTGTGTATCCCCAAATATTTTTCTCTGAACTGAATTTCATCAAACCGCTATTAACTAAGCAGTCACTTAAGCATAATAATATGATGTTCAAATACCTACTCAATTTTTAATACAGTTTAAGAAAACTGGATGAAGAAACAAAAAAAATGTTTAAGTAATACTTAAGTAAAGTTTCATTCATAATTTACAACTTAACTAAGATTAACAAAACTAACCACTTATAAATATAACAAAATGAAGAGTAACAAAATATGGGACTGTAAAATTTAATAAAATGGGATTGCTGGTTTAGGCAGCGTCGTAAAATTCCTCAGCATCGCTGTCGGCTTCTCCGCAATGACAGCGATGTAAAGGAACACAAGGGGTACCTAAACGAAGACAGGTGGCGAGGCGGAATGTTGTATCGTCCAACATTGTACCTGTGTTGGACAATGGAAGTGCCTAAAGCCATAAACCAGATTCCCATTCTCCCACAGCCAACAAACGTGCGCGCTCTGCAACACTTACAGATGTAGTAAAAAGATTTTCTCTTACTGTGTCGCATAGCGGCCCATCCCACTGCCTTTGGGAGAATGGGTTGGTAGGCAAATCAGTATTTGGACAAGCCATTTTCCAGGCGTTCACGGCGTCGGTCTTACATAACACTTCTGAACTAATCAATGTGGGTGCTAGAATGTACCTGGTTAATTCTTCCGTGCTATGAACCGAGTAGAGTTTAAAGTCCTTCACCACATGAAATTGTCAATTTAGAAACCGGGTTCACCTCGTTCCCGGGACCCTAGCGATCTGATGTGATGCCGGCACAGCCTAAAACTGACAAAAGTTCTATTAACCATTGCTTTGAAACTAGTCTATCCCAATTAGATTTAAAATAGTTCCAATGTACAGACACAGCCTCAGTACAGATTTCTAATAGTAAATATAGATCCGTAATATATTACATAAATGGAATTTTGTATTCGTACACCCTCGAACAGTCAGACAAATGCGTACAAAACCTTTAAGACTGCGCCCAGCGAAATGTGCCAAAACAGGCGGTCACAGTTAAGTGAATAAAATCAACACTTTGTTTAATACTAATATAAAATATACATTTACCATAACAATGAATGTGTTTACAATTAGTCCCACCGTGTAAAAAACTTAAAATAATTAATGTTTTCGCCTACAAAATTACATAAGTTTGCATAAACGTAAGCTCGTGTTACGTGATTTTTAGATTATAACAGTAGAAATCTATCTTATTTCACAGCTTAAACGAAACATAAATAGTTATAATACAATTTGTCCGTCCCAAATATTTAAGTTATTGGTTGACAATAAAGATACATATTTATCAAAAAAGCAATTCAAATCGGAGTTTTTAGATTTTACTATGGCGGCCGCGCGCCGATTTGGATATGCGCCGCACGAGCTCAGTCATTATCTGTCTTGCGCTCGGCGCAGTCTTAATTATATTTTGATAATAAATAATATGTGTAGCCTTTAAGTATTTCTTGATGTTTACTAGAAAAACCAAATGTAAAGTTGCAGTACCCGAATGGGTAACTGTTGATTCTAATATTATGTAACACCATTGTACACACAGTTCTATGCGATAAATGTCTATGTCTAAGAATACGTGCTGCTATTGCGAACTTCCTGACAGAAAACTCCACTAAATTATTTAGGAAGTTAACGTGATTTCGCAACATAAATGCCTATTTATTAACCTCTGAGTCTTCTTCGAAGAGGTTAATAAAAACATTTTGTGGGTCTGTGTGTCTGTCTGTTAGTGGCAGGCATAGCTCTAGAACCACTGGTCCAATTGATTTTTAACTTGGTTTGCAGACACCTAGGGGTCATCCCTCGGTCGAGTTTGAATATGGGCCCTGGGGACCAAAAGACCCCCGAGATATAGGGGTCACAAGGTCACATGTATTTTAAATGGCAAAATGGCTTCATTTATATGCAGAGTGCTGGTGTGCTGATTCGAGTTGGTTGCTGCCGTTTGCTGTCGAGTTTTGTCTTGTGCTGCGTTTTGCAACACTACATGCCCTATAGTGGACATGATGCCCAACAGTGGACATGATGCCCAACAGTCGGCATAATGCCTAACAGTTGGTATGACGCCTAACAGTGGGCAAGATGCCCAAAAGTGGATATGAGGCCCAACTGTGGGCATCATGCCCAGCAATAGATAGCAGTGGGCATGATGTTCAATGGTGGCAATGATTGAAAAGTACGTTAATTATTTATTATTAAAGCATGTACATACTATATAATTATATACAACATTAACCTAAGCAAATGTTTAAATATAATTGAAACAAGGTCACATGAAGACAAAGAGGTTGAATCCTGGGTTTTTACACCCATCTCATTAATATACGAATTATCGTACGATAATATTTACACTAAAAAACCCAAATATGTTTCGTAATATTAATGACTGGGGTCAGACCGATCTGTTGAGATTAGTCGTTATCAGTGTTTACGAATGTTTCCCTGAATGATCCAAAGTTCCCTGTGACTCACAATTGATGTCAACAATGGCTTTATCAAACAATAGCAAACAATACTTAAATGAGAACTTTATATACTTTACTAGATTTTGCCCGCGGATCCGCTTGCGTAAATGTAGGTTAGGTTATGTCAGAAACAGTTATTTTTTTCGAGATCAAAGGTACCTTATGTCCTTTTCTGTACCCTTGACAACGTGTATGCGAAATTTTATGATGATCAGTCGAGTAGTAAAGACCTGAAAGCGTAACAAAGAAACAAACGCACATTCGCATTTATAATATTAGTTAGTATTAATGTGTCAAGTCTTAGAATACCAGACATGATTTTGTGTGCCGCTGCGACTCAATAGGTTATAAACATTTAAATTTATAATGACGAAGCTTCTTAGCGATTCCAGAATTTTCTAATTACTTGTCTGTTAATAAACTTTGTGTTAATTAGGTATATGCCTATCTATGGTTTTGTACATACCGAGGAGACAAACAAGCATATGGCTTGTTTGGTGATAAGAAACTATTGTAACTATTCGACGCATGTTATATGATTAGTATTGCAAGTGATCATACGCCAATTATAAGAGGACTTACCTGGCCAAGATATTATTTATCCTATCACCAAATAAATAGCAACGCGCAGCTGGCTTTTCCGTTCAAAAATTATAAAATACAATAGCAAAATCTATGTGAAAGACTGAAGTAAATTTCTAACGAATAATAACCAAGATATTCTTTATCAATTTTATTTGTACTTAGTTTATGAATCACGAAATGTAATATTACCGGCTTTGGCTCTAAAACGCTTTAGCCTGTTCCTGCAATAGTGATATGCTATATACATAAATTCACGACTGTATCCTAGATGTAGACAAAGACTTCCCATTTATAAAGGATATATGCTGACATAGAAACCTACTTATAAAATACCAACCAGAAATCAAATTTGGATGGAGAAATGTATTCAGATAATTAGGTCAACTGAACATTTTTGGCAATCGTAGCTGCAACTGCAACTTGCCTATATTTATGACTGGAAAGAACAGTGTCATGTTATCTAAACGATGACTTTCTAAGTTATAACATGCTTCAGTTTCATGTATACTTGCGGAATAGGACCACAGGTGCGCAATCTCCATAGCAAGTAAGATTATTTGTGCCGTGTCGTCGACCTCATAAGAAATATTGACTTATTTTGACAAGAGACGTGAGTAATGGACATTGTTAGAGACTTGAAATGAAAAACAGAACGCAGTTTTCTTATTTATTATGCTGTTGAAACAGTTAGGATTGTATATTGTTGTCGATGCTGAAGTGTAGCTTTTGTTGAGCATTTTTGTTCATAGAAACAAGACGTTCAGTAGCGTTAGACAAATTTCATAATGATTATAGCTAAATTTCGACAACTCTTAGACTATGTCTCTTCCTCAGTTACATTGTGATTGCTCTCATGTTATTGTACCCTATATTATTACGTTTGAGAGAATACGTAGCAAGCCCATTTAAATATGTATGCGTAGGTACTAAAAGCAGACGGAAGCATATGTCAACAGACCTTCATTTTCGGATAATTTGCAGAATAGTATGACGGTGGTTGCGCATTAGTTTATTGTCTTCCGCGTGGAGTTATTCCGCTAGATCCCATAGTAAGGCTATATAGGAAGTAGTTTCCTTAAAAAAACAGTAACGATTTAAAAGGTTATGACGTCAGAATTACCTCTGGGTTTCAGAGCTACGGCAAAAGATTTGGTTAAGAATTACACAACAGTTTTGTTTGATTGATTGATCTTTATTTCTGCAGATATAAATCGTTTGTTATCTAAAACCCGAAAATAGAGCCTAGAATCTATCAATCACTGATTCGCTTAGCGTACATTTAAATAGCAATCTTAAAGATATTTTACAATCACATGGTAACGTATGTATTTAAAAGTCTTGTTGACGTTAAACAATAAGGCTTTTTCACAGGATTATATCTTATATCATTGTGTACAGTCCATAGTTAAAAAGAAACTAGTGTAATATCTGTAAAAATACAACGGTCAGAGCGTGTGGCTAACCATAGTCATTATAATTAAATCCTTCTGTCGCGAAGAGTCCGAGTGCTATGGTCACGTTAGCACATGCTCGCTACACGTGCCCACACATCAATGTGTACATTTATTTATATTCGGTCCACTACGACATCTATGGCGAATAATTTTGATACAAAGACATTGAATGATGTCATCGATCGCATTGTTTCGGTTCTTCTTCATAATATTTTGTGTTGATACCTGATATGTTTGACTACCTATATAATGGTCTGTATCACCCTCTTCAGTCGGTCCTACATTATTAAGGTTAGCGGTCATAATAAGTTGATGACCGGATAATCTGTCTCCATTGACTTCGGTCCAAAATCGGCCTTACCGGCTGCTAAAATAGTTGGTGGGGCAGGTCTATTACATCGTTTGCTATTTAAACCTTGACCACCTGCTCATGTGTCACTACCGATAATAACAATTTGGGATCTTATTTAACTAAGATCTCGTGAAGATTATTTATTTACGCGTCAGAGTGAGACGGCGCTTTACGAAGTGTATAGCTTTGTTTGTTTTCGCGTAATATGCAATAATAATAAAAGATGATGGCACTCAGTTTAAAAAACAAATTGCAGAACCGAAAAAGAACAAAATACTTTCTTTTAACGATTCTTATCGGTAAAAGTTTACATTCCAGATCAGCTAACGCTAGGGTCAGAAGTATAATCTAATCGAGCTCTGCTTGATATCCCAGCAAGGCACTTTGTCTCGGTTCCCGGCTACAAGTTAAAGCACTGGTTTCTCGCCAATAGTCGAGATTAATCAATATGAATAATATTTGATATTAGATAGAATAGTAGACGTGAAGGAATGTAGTGTTGTGTCAAGTCTTGTTATGTTGTTTAGATTTAAACACAGTCGCCGGCGCCGGCGGAATGAACATCAACCGTACTATTCGATTTTGACTTAAACGATTTTATGACGAAAATGTATAATATATTTAAATGTTTGCATAAAATTTTCAAGCATTCATATATATGTCGGGTCTAAATTCTAGGTTCGGTTGGACGTTAAAGTAAAGTGCCATAAATGGGGAAGAAACCAATGGCCTCTTGATGCAGTGCAATGCAATCAGTCAAAGCCTCGGCTAATGAGTCACCGCTGCAAATTTGATCCATTAAATCCTAACCTATTTATAAAACAGTATGATACCAATAAATCGATCATACGTTAATTACGCTGTCATCTTATCACCACATGCTAGTATTTAGTTCAAGTCCTTCAAGTTTTTATATACAAAGGCTGTTCTTTCGTCTAATCTTTTGATACTATGTTAGTTTTACAATAAGGGCTATTATTTTTATTTAAACTTACATTACATGTAATAAGGACCCCAAATTTTTTGAAAATATGGTATAGCCTATGTCAGCCGGGGACAGTTTGTTTCCCAAAATGAAAATGTTTTCAAATCGTTCCGTAGTTTCGGAGCCTATTCAATGCAAACAAACAATCAAATCTTTCCTCTTTATAATATTAGTATAGATAAAAGATGGCAGCTCTAGTAATAGGACGCGAGTTCCTTTTATTCGTGCGAGCGACAAATCAAATATAATTATTGAGAAAGATGACGTAGCTGTGTAGACTTTATATATGTAACATCACAATCTGAATAAACTAAACAGAAAATATAAGTAACAATATGTTTACTGCCCTGTGTGGTCGTGTAATCCTGGGTTCGGTTCCCTAGTCTGGCAGTGTTGTTGGGTGTAAACCCAGAAAGAAAATTCTCAGTAGCGACACAGTCTGATAATTCGCCCCGTAAAGAAGTCTGCCCACTACCCCGTCTCATACCATGACCGTGCTAGGAAAGTGTCATTCAAAAAAATATTCTTTGTAAGGAAATGTATAAGACTATGTCCACTAGACCGTTCTGTCACCGACCAGCAGTTCCTATAGCAGGGCGTATCGTGTTGCTTTTTGTGTCTGATACGTTCCTATCACGGTCATGGTATGAGACGGTGTGGTGGTCAGACTCCTTTAACGGCGATACTCTTGCTACTGAGTACATGGGAATTTAAAAGCTTCTAGTTTTCGACATAGGATATATACCTACTCGTAATACAACTCTGCCCACCCTTTCGGGGATATATGGACTAGTCTATATATGTAGTAAATACATAAACATTCAGGTTCATAATTGTTACTTTGTATTCCAAATAAATAAATGATTTTTGACTGTGAACTTAAAACGCAACTTTTGCATTTTTCGTGCAAATTCACGTAATTTTGTAGGCGAAAATATTAATTATTTTAAGTTTTTTACACGGGGTAATTGTAAACACATTCATTGTTATGGTAAATGTATATTTTATATTTGTTTTAAACAAAAAGTGTTGATTTTATTCACTTAACTGTGACCGCCTGTTGTAGCACATTTCACTCGGCGCAGTCTTAATGTCATAGGTAAATTTGTATGAACCTGTAAGCATACAAGCACTATGTGTTGCGTAGTTAATTCAGTAATGGTATCACAATATTGATTCCTGACTCACTCGTCTTTGTATTGCGATGCTCGCTATTTATTGTAATACAAACATAATGTGTATCGCTGCCATAACGACCATCGAGTCGAATGACCTTTGGAATAGTCGTGTCGGCGTTGCTTAACAACCATCGAATTCTAGCCTTCTAGTCTACGATACGAAATCACGAATGTACTAGACAGTTTATACGTGAACTTTGTGTCCAATATGTATATATATGTGACTTGGGTTTTTACCTATCTATGTACATGTACATAGATATTCTATCACATACACACAACACCATCTAGCCCAAACTAAACAGAGCTTGTACTATGGATGCAAGCTGTTTCTTAGAATTCTCTCCAGGAAACTGATTTGTATGCGCGTTAATCCGGGGACCTATTAGGTGATAATAATATAATTGTGGTTACGTAAATAGGTAGTACGTAAAACGCAATATCTATATTAATGTAATAAAGCTGAAGAGTTTGTTTGTGTGGTTGAACGCGCAAATCTAAGGAAATAATGAATCGAATTGAAAAAATTTGGTGTTGGTTAGCCCATTTATCGAGGAAGGCTATAAGCTATATAATATCACTCTACGACTAATAGAAGCGGAGCATCAATGAAAAAGGTTGTAAAAACGGGACAAATTCTCTTATGTGACGCAGACGAATATGCGCGGGTCAGCTAGTTATAAAATATAATTACAGCTAGACACACTCATTTTGCTCCTTTCCTATTTTTTTATATACACAATCAATTTATTATTACGAGAAAAGAAATTGTATACCTTTTCTCACACTTCTTTCGATTTTGTGGTAACAGTGTGAGATTTGTCATAGTATTTAATGTTGTGCAGAAAGCTAACATTTAAGAAGGGTACAAAAACATTTAATTAGTTACGTCGAGTTTTGACCATCTTAACTAGTATTATTATTGCGAATGTGAGTTTGTTTGTTTGTAACGCTTTTTCGCCCTAACTACTCGACCGATCGTCATAAAATTTCGCATACGTTGGCAGTGGAACAGAACAGGATGTACGCTACCTTTTATCTAGTAAAAAGTAATGTAACTAACCTAACCTACATTTACAAGTACTAAATAAATTGGGCACTGCCTTTGTTTAAGACTCATCTGCAGAAACTGGCATAAAATATAAAAATATCATCAGCATTTAATTAGCCTTATGTAATTTCATGGTCAAACTTCTTGATGTTTTATAAAGATTTTGTACCACACTGTTTGCGATTAACGTAGTTCATAGTAAAGACACAAATACCGCGCCTTGAAGCATCTCGTCTATTATTTTTGTCTGGGGCGGGTCAAATTCCCAGTCGGATGGCGAGAGATACGATTTTAAAATAACTATCAACAGACTTGTTAACGTTTTTAGTGGTTTTGGTTTTTCCATACATGAACATTTTATTCATAGTCGTTTCTTTTGGTATGAACTTGGGACTATTATCTTATTACATGTTTAAAGTATCTACCAAAAATTTCATTACAACATACACGACGTAAGATCATAATAAATATAATATCAGCCCTGTATTAAACTGTCCCACTTCTGGGCACGGGCCACTTCTCACTGTAAGAAGGATTAGGCCATAGTCCACCAAGCTGGCCTAGTGCGGGTTGGCAGACTTCACATATCTTCGAGAACATTCAGACGTGCAGGTTTCCTCACGATGTTTTCCTTCACCGTTAAAGCAAGCGATAATTAACAATTAATATGCATATAACTTCGAAAAGTTAGACATGCGCGCCTTGGGTTCGAACTTGAGACCTCTTCGTGGCAGTCCAACGATTTTCCACTAGGTTATCGCTGCATGACATGAGATCATACATAAATCAAATTAAGATAAAATATGAATAATTGATCTGAATGACTCCGAGAAGGATGACTCACCCTCTTTTTGTATACGGCACCCAAAATCACAGTGGGCGAAACATATTTTAAAGCACAGTATTAACTATTATCTAAGCATGGTCTTTGATATCACGGTTGACCGCAAAGCTAAACGCATCCTTGCGCCATATAATCTACGAGACATTCAAACATTGCCAGTAACTTTTGCATTACGCACATACTCTCCTATCAGTTTCCCGAAAGCAAAAGGGGAGTGTATTGCATACACATTTCGCCAGCTGTGGTTTTAGCTCCCACGTACCTAGAGATCGATCCTATTGTCGTCTACCTTTTTCTTGACTTAATTTTTTATTTTTTTTATATACCATTGATATTGCCCAATCCTGGCATCAGACTTAAAACCTCATGCACACTAATCGCTTTCACTACTGCTACGCTGCCGAGCAAGTCATAGTTTACAGCTGCCATATTGCCATTCGTCATTACCATTGTGACGATAATCGCCTAGACGCCCGGCGAACGCGGGCGCACGTCACTAGCCACCTCTCGCGACCGGTGGTGCGACACTATATAAGGACGGACGGCGTCAGTCGCGTCTCCTTGCGGCCCGGCTTCACACTCCCAGCTAAGTGTCCTGATTATACAAGGACCACGAAGCAAGTCTTTAGCGAACCACGCCCTGACTATAGTTCTATAAGTAAAGATTGTCTCCTTTATTTGTATCTTAATACATTAAAAGTGTATTTGTTATACCTTCTCTCATTGTACTTCCTAATTATATCTACATTTCGCCTAAAGTAAACCCTAAAGGTTACACCATTTATAAAATAAAGAGGAACGTTTTGACTTTTTGTGTGTTTGTTTGTAGCGATATAACTCTGAAACTAATCAACCGATTTCAAAAAATCTTTCATCATTAGAACAACTTAGGATGTATTTTATAACATAACCTAAGCTACTTTTACACAAGCGAAGTCAAATGCTAGTAAACTTATAAAAATCAATATAAAATTTACCCTAAAATTTGTTTGTTACAGCCAATCATCGAGAAATACTGTCCAGACATAGCGAAGGGCGGTTTATCATGCTGCAACCACGAGCAGCTTACAGATTTTAACAGCAAGATAACGATAGCACAGAACATTCTGGGACGATGTCCGTCATGTATGGACAACTTCTTGAAGCACATATGTGGCATGACATGTGCCACCAATCAGAGCGAGTTTATATACCCGAAGACGGTCGCGCCGTTCAACGGTAAGTTGTTATCCAAATAAATATTATAAATGCGAATGTGAGTTTGATTGTTTGTAACGCTTTTACTCCTTAACTACTCGACCGATCATGAAATTCACATACACGTTGTCAGGGATACAGAAAAGAACATAGGCTGTCTTTTATTCAGAAAACAGATACTTTTACTAACCTACATTAATTTACGTGAGCAAAGCCGCATGCAAAATCTAGTACTTTTTAAGATTGTGGCACTCCACTGTTGGACATAAGCCTTAGCCCAAACGAGACATGCCCGCCGTGCTGTACTTATACTTACTGCCGCACTTAACAGACATTTAACCTTTTGAGTCGCAGCGGCACACCAGCGGCCAGACATAAAAGGTTTTCAGTTATGTCTGGTATTCCAATAATTGACAGGCTAATGATTTTTTAATACTTATTATCTATACTAATATTATAAAGCTGAAGAGTTTGTGTGTTTGTTTGTTTGAACGCGCTAATCTCTGGAACTAATGGTTCGATTTGAAAAATTATTTTAGTGTTGGGTACCCTATTTATCGAGGAAGGGTGTAGGCTATATAACATCACGCAACGACCTACGGAGGCGGTGCAGTAACGATAAACGCGGGTAAAACCGCGGGAACATAGAGTTTATTACAAAAATGAATAGGTACTAAGGCATTGCTGAAGTAATTATTAACAGTCTGACTTATAAACCAGTCTTAAATATTTAATAGATAGCTGACTAATTAGAAAGAAATTACATGTAAACATAACTCGGCGTTGAGTGTTAGTTGAATAATAGTACAGCGGCGAGCCATTGTTCAAAAGTGTTAAGCATTGCTTAAGGATTTGATCTATCTTATGAACTTCTGTCCCAGGCAGGGATTAAAATCCCTTAATGCAGTGGTGCTGATGACTGCTTACTATTTGCACTATATGCAGACATTTGACGTCCAGAAGATATAAAAGTAAAGAGCAAAGGAGCATTATGCCACTTTTTTTTTTTATCGTGAACTAGCATTTGGGTGTGGGCGGTCAAAGATGTATCTGCGTGGAAGGTTTGGAGAGGCTAATGTCCAGCAGTGGACGTCCTGCTGTTGAGATAATGATGATGATAAAACTAGTGGCTAAACGACTTATTACACTAAAACGTAATAGTCTAAGATCCCAAACCTACGTCTTATTAACTTAGCATGGGCACTATTTATCTATATACATATAACAGTCACCACTCACACCGGCTTACACAATGGACCATCGTTCCTTCGTTAAACATAATTATAATGAAGTTATGTTTTACTTTCAGCCACGCACCAGATGATTAAAGAAGTTGAGTTCCATCTCAGTTTAGAATACATGGAAGCTACCTTCAACTCTTGCTCTCAGGTAAACCAATATTTATATTAATATAATGAATTAGTAACAAATGATTTACAGTTAGACATTTTTCATCCTCGATTTTACACATTTTTAAATACTCTTAAGGATATCCTCTATTCCAAATAAATGTCTTTTCTTCTCTCTTAGCCTTATTATTCCCAAGTCACTTGGGGTCGGCTTTTCTCGTCTAATCGGATTTGACTGGATATCACTTTTTACACGGAGCGGCTGCCACCTGACCTCCGCAACCCGAAGGCTAACGATACCCTAAGGCTAGACCAGTGTCAGGATATTATAGGGCACTGACTTCCCAATAACGACTGCCATAGATGTTCATGGCACCCGGGACCGACGGCTTAACGTGCTCTCCGAGGCACGGAGCAGGCGATAATTGTCAATCAATACGCACATAATTTCGAAAAGTCATTTAACTTCCGAAAGTCAGAGGTGCGCGACGTGGGTTCGAACCCGAGACCCTCTGCATTACAGTCTGTTGGTCTCCCCACTGAGCTATCGCTGCTACTTTCATTCCAAAATTTCCAAAAAAAAATTCCAAATAAATGTACAAATAGTTAATATTTTTTAAGATATTGTATTGTTGTTGTTGTGTTACGAAATTAAACCTATATATTCTTATAAAATGTATATTTGTGCATCTCTTCTGTCTGTTAACTTGATGTTTAATTGTTTCAATGTATGCACATGTGTTGAGTTGCAATCTAGAACTAAACATAAGCTTTGATTGTATTTAATTTTTAATAAGATTGTAATTTGTTTTGTGCAATGAATAAATAAAAATAAAATAGAATTAGAATGTAGATATTATGAAACAGTCCATTACTGCAGCGATGGCGTAGTGGTTTAAGTGGTCGCCTCGCCGCTGTCACTGCGCCGACTGTTGTGAGTACGATCCCCACACGGAACTAAAGTCTGTGTGATCCATAAATGTTTTCCGTGACTGGCTGTTCTTTCAGTCCTTTGTTTAAAAGCTTGTAAAGTCCCCCGCGACACAGGAATTATGCATAGTACGGCAGTTGAATTTAAAAAAAAAACTCTTCTAATTAACCTAACAGCACGGATGGTGCAGCGGGCAAGCGGTTGCCTTGCCGCTGCCACCGCTGAGTGTTGTGGGTTCGATTCCCACACGGTACTATTATTTATAAGATCCTCAATGTATTGTATGTTTATTAAACCACCAGCGATATAGATATTGTATGAAATGAAAAGTTGAGTATGCGTCTACGCCATACGCACATTATGTACAAGCCTTTTTATAATATATATTATTAATATTTACAGGTCCAATTCCCGTCAACAAATCAACTGGCGTTCGACCTCATGTGCGGTCAGTATGGCTCGACGTACTGCACTCCAAAACGTTGGTTTGACTACATGGGTGATAAGGACACGCCCCAAGTGCCGTTCCCGATCCACTACATAACAACCCCTGACCCAGCCAAGGGTCTAGATCTGTACAATCCCTCAACGAGACCGTGCAATGTTGGATTACCGGTAAGCTTACCTTGGATCACTTATGTACATTAAATTATGGAAATAATAAGTGTGAATCTTCAAATAGTTCGCTTTAGGCAGAGTGGAGTTTATATCAGATTTGTACTGATAAAACTATACCCGTATTCCTTTTGATGCGCAAATCTTTTAAATAGCAATAAGCAGATCTGTATTAACATCAAAGTCACACATCATTTATTTATTTAGGTCGTAAAGTAACACTTATAAACGACAAAATATAGTTTTGTGACTTGACTAAGTTACTGAAGTAACATTTAGGTTACTTGCTTAGTTGAGGCTAAGGGTTGAGCCTATGAGAAGATACATACCTGCAAGAAAAATTCAAACTAATTATTAAGGTAGGGCTGCACTTAAAATTTTTACTGGTAGGGCCCCATCCAAAGAATTCGCCACAGGCCTCAGATGGTATAGTTACGCCACTGCCACCTACAAAGATATAATGATATAATTTACCTTATACCTTTACAGGGTCAGCCCGGCTGTTCCTGCCTGGACTGCAGCCAGTCATGTCCTGTTCCCCCGCCCGGCCCGCCACCGGTCAAACCGTTCAGCATCAGCGGCGCCGACGGGTATGCTGTCATCATGGCCATTGTCTTCGTCATATTCACCTCGCTGTTCCTTGGCGGCGTCTTCTGTTGTAATCAGCAGGAGAACACCGTTGGTATGTGCTGTTCTATGTATTTTAATTTAAGTAAAAATTACCTTTATTGCAATAAATATAGGTATCATTCTTGACATTTAAACTGTTTGGATTTATATTTTTGACGCAATGACTTATTTGTTCGTAGCTTGTATCTACAACTTTTCACAGACATTTGTTGGACTAGTAATAATACCCTGTGTCACAGAAGACTTGAAACAATGAAGATAGTTCCCTGTGTCACAGGGCTTTTAAAACATTGAAATAATGGACACAACCGATGCTCGTAATTTTAAACTACATAATTTTAGCAAGAAACAACAATTTGAACTCAAAATCTACTAGGGATAAATACATTATCTATAGTAAGGCAGTTCTTTCAAAGACCCGAATAACAAAGCATTATCGTTAAAAATATATCCAAAAGTTTGTATGATAAGAATTGATATTCCAAGTCTTTAAAGTTGCCAATAGAATTGAACTCTCTTTATTTAGTGATATACAAATAAATATTCTATCACAATCCATTCATTGAACACTCGTCATTATATAACATAGAGATATTTATATACAGTAATTTTATACCATTCTACTTATATTATTGCCAGCTATATATATTTGATATATCAATATATCTATTCAATATGATCGTTATATTAAAGTATTTTCTTAAGTTACCTGGAAAGAGTTTTGTTTATAAGCGACATCTTGTTACACTAATGCGGCCTTATTTTACACTTCTGACTAATGATGATACTGTCAGTAATATAAATAGCTGAATATTTAACAAATTTATAATAGTACTTTATGAATTAAAATTATAATAACTATAGTTAAGTCAACTACATATATTTTAATTAGGTACTGTTATAATTTTAAGAGATAGAAGCAATGGATTTTTGTGGGTGTGTATTGAATTATGTTGCTGATTGTACGTCATTTAGAGCTAGATAGATGACATGTTTTATAAATGAAATTGATTGACATAAATCTTTCTATAAAACATAGAACAACCAGGAGTTAGCTCAACAGGAACTATAGGCTAGGGATGCGAAAAAATGCATTATAATCCAAGTCACAATGCAATGCTAGCTACTAACTATTGATATTATTCATTGAAATTAAACTGCTATGTACGGATTTTATCGCGTTGTTTATTTGACACTATTACAAAATTTTGAAAATTGTTACACTACTACTACTAATTAACTTTACAAATTTTTTATTATTATTATATATAAATTATTATTAAACTATATAGATTTAATTTATTTTTATTTTTACACTTTCCCCGACGTTTCGGTTGCTTTTCAGCAGCCATGGTCACGGGGAGACTAAGATGGCAGTTGTCTCAATGTTCCAGTGTAGTTATTCCAAAGTACCCGAACATAATTTAATCATTGGTGTTTCTATTTACGCAGAATATTGATATTATTTTCCCCTAAAGTTTTTGTATAGAAACTCAAAAGTAATCTTGATGTAATTATTTAACTTTGCTGGTAATACGTAACGAGTACTTCAATGCTGTCAAAGTATAAACAAGAAAATGTACGTGAATCCTTCGTCCTTACGGGTAATCCTACCCTATATATTATATTCTAGACAAAATTAAAGCTAACATAGATATAATATAAAAGTTGGGTATGGTAATGGTTTCATTTTGTGCTAATATCAAGGTATTTTTATTTTCTATCAAATATACTACACACTACCTGGGTAAGCAGCTAATGAGAGCCTTAATCCCAATTACTCTTTCTGAAGTAGCATGATATATATACAAAAAAAAGCTATTTTAAATAGCAAGGAAACTGAACATGTCCTAAATTTGTTGAGTGACCATGTATTTGGTAATTATTATAAATTGAATGATCATGCGTCATCTTTTCCTCTTTTAAAGTAATAGCTTCCCTAATAGCGTAAACATGGGTATTCAACAACACGGCCCTTGTATTTCTAAGAAGATATGACTAACAGGAAATGTTGTATAATGTTAAGTTATGTATGTATGACGGAGCTTTCTTAAGGCCGTTGGAACATGTATGTTTACTTTGAGCTACTATTGGTTCATGGTCGCTTCAAACTACCTTATTGACATAATGCTTGTTACTTTATTCGACTAAGATATTGTCAGGAAACCTTGTTATGTAGCAGGTTGAAATGCAATTAGATGTAGCATTTAGAAACAGTTCATAACATATAATAGACCTACCCTATAAACATTTCAGAATAATTGATAATTGAAACAATATAAAGAAATAATTAATCAATCTTTTTGTTCCTAAAAATTCTATTATAAGATTTTAACTATATTACATTCTTAGTTAAAGAAAGGTAATAGGATTTTGATACAACTGTCAAAAAAATTATATGTTGACACATAATGACAGAGTTAATAATAGATTAGACTCGACTCATAAACCAACAGGAATGTCATGTGAATACATGACATTTATTTCTTTTGGATGCCACTTTAAGTATATTTATAACTGAACGTATAATTAATCTTTTAGAAGACATACTGTTTTTTATTAGTAATTATTGAAAAATCTAAAGTTATACACCAACGATTCAAAATTCATATACACGTAAACTGGAGTGCTATTAACTGTACACGTGCTCTAATAGTACGGCAATAGTCAGTAAGGTAGTGTAGCGGCGGGCAGTAGGTGGCACGTGGTACGTAGGCGGGACTAACGCTGGTGTTGGGGTGTTGGGACAGAGGGCTGGGCGCGTGGCGGCGCGGCGCGGCGGGGCGGCGGCCCGGAGACCAGCCCGCTACACTCGCACCGCGCTAGTACGTACCCACATACCCGCACTTATCTTACCTATAGCACGCCACACGCTACAGGTAACCCGCACGATCATCATCAGCACTTCATCAGCGCACAACCACTTATGTCTTGTTTATTATTCCACATATTAACTTGCATATTGTTTATTTGACGCCATTCTCGCGTTTTTTAGTACATCTGCGTGTGTTTGCTTTTATGACGACGCTACATTGTCAAGTTATACAACCTAACCTATGTAATGTACGTTTTAGGCAAGTCATTTCAGTTTCACGAGATCGAGTGTAAATGCTTTAATAATGGCACTTTTTTCCTATGGTTTTTTGTTTTATCATTGGGCAATATTTTCATGAAACGCAAATATTTTATTTTATGTATTAAACATAAATAGAAGTAGATACTTAGTAGTTAGGTAGTAATCATTTTGATGTTATTTTTTTATCAATGTGAGTATGCTTGTGCTATCGTCAGCAGCAAATAGACGCATTTAATGAACATGTTTTTCTGAAACTTAACGTGTGGTACTAACGAGACATTTTATATATTGTATTATGTTCAAAAACAACTTCTTATTTTCTAATTGTTATTGGTTACATTAAAATTGGTACTATTTTTATAAGTCTATAATATTTCAGCTTTTAATTGTACATTTCATATTTTGGGATTATCTTTAGTCGCTAAGAAGGTAATGTGTACCGGGCTTCTCATATCAATCATTGTTTATATTTATGTACGATCGACATTCGGAGTTGGCATTCATGTATCAGTCGCTCTATGTACTAACCATTTACTTTACGTACCATTTATATATGTTAGTCCTCGTCTATATGTATAATAGTAACGTTGTTGTCCCAATAATTAGACGTGTGTCGTGTCTAAATGTTATAAAGTCTATGCATGTAGTAATGCCTTAGTTTATTATTATTTTGATTATTTGCATTTTAATAAAAACTTTTTTTAATAATACTTACTTCTTTTCGTAACACTATTAAAATCTATACAATTTGTAACATGAAGGTGTGTTCAAATTTAAGAGTGGTATATTAGATTCCATGAAAATACATATTATATAATTTCAATTAAAATAAACAGGAGGCTATTATATCAAATCAGGTGAATTTCGCAACATTGTTCGCCTTTCTTTAGAAAGCAGTTGTTCTTCTTAAATAAGTTGTTATTAGTCGGCATTACTTCTGCCTATAGAGTATCAGTATGGATAGTAAGTCTATACTAAATATAATTCAAGGCCACACACAACTAGCATTTTATCCTCGGGGAAATTAATAACATATCTATATTTGTCCAGTAATGGCCTTGGAACAACAATAATAAGGATAAACATTAAAGATAACTAAATTTCTATGTTTTTAGTTCACAAATATTTAATTCTATTTCGAAAGCACTAAAGTAAGCCTATTAGAATTGAGAAGATTTTAAACTGACTATGTTATTTATCTTATTGTAAATATTTTAATCCTTAATATGAACATACCTTCTTAATACACTTTGTATATGACTTGATAAAAATAAAAACAATCTAATGCATGGGCTTTACCCTTAAATTCGCAGACATGTTTAATTATAATATTTTATTAAATATAGGTGTAGCATCTGAACATAATCAAGAAATGGCGACTAACCCTTCGTCAGCCGCGTGGAACGCAGACCGGCCTGAAGATGCCAGTGATGCGACCTTCTTAGAGAAGTTGGGAGCTCAAACAGAGACGAAGATGGAAGACTTCTTCCAGTGGTGGGGATACCACATGGCTTCTAGACCGTGGCTTGTGTTATTCATCGGTGAGTATCAATATAAGTGTACCGTAATGATAAAATAAAATAAAAAAATAAAAACATTTATTAACTAAAAGAATACAAACAGGTAATGTCCGTAGACCCCACACTAGGCAAGCCTGTCCTGTGGGTGTCTTATTACGTTTACAATATTTGTGGGTGTACAATATTTGTTCGGATGTTAACATATCGACATTTCTTAATTCTAATAGGAACTTAACTAACACAGTGATAAGAAAACAAAATTCCTTAGAATAAACAGTTTGACTTAAAATTATGTATATATTTTTGAAATGTAACTAGTGTAAGTGTACTAAATATAAATAGATTATAACTTAAATACTATAAGTATTATATTAATATAATATATGTATACTTATATATATATATATATATATATGAGTTATATATTTTTAGATCAGGTTAGGTGGACTAAAAGACTTTCTGTTGAGTCATAACTTAAGGTTTTAAGCCACTTTGTAACTGTTGCTTTTGCCTCTTTTGTGGAACATTGCTTGATATCGCAGAATTTAGCTATTGTATTGTATATGTATGTCTCTTTAAATGGGCTGAAGCGTCTTGCAAAGGAAGTTCTGACTTTACTAACATTAACTCTATAAACCCGACGCCTGAGCAGATCCGCGTATTCTCCGGAGTTAATTACGTTTTTGTGTGTTTGGAGGAATGTCAATAAAATAAATAACTGCCGTACGTTAAGCACGTTGCTGTCTCTATATAATTGTTTGGTGGGATACCTAAAATTCTTTTTAAACATAGTTTTAAGAACAGATCGCTGGGCTCTTTCCAAGGTGATCATAAATGTTTTGGAAGCACTTCCCCAACAACTTATACAGTACGAAATTAACGACTGAGTTAGGGCGAAATAAACGGTACGTAGGGTATTTGTTGATGCCGAGGAGCGAAGCAGTTTCATGATATTGATAGTTTTGCGTACTCTCTTTGACAGAGTGCTAATTTGTTCTTTAAAGTTTAGATTTTTGTCTATTATTACTCCAAGGTATCTAATACGATCTGTATTTTTTATGTTTTTACATGCACAACATTCCTGGTCCTTACAACTATGCAATTTTAGGCAAAGTGCGGGTCTTGGAGCAGTGGCGGCTGTTTTGTGAAAACACACATATTTTGTTTTATTGGTGTTGAGGGTTAGCAAGTTATGATTTAGCCATGTAGATATCTGATTCATACTTTGCTCTGCTTTAATAAACACTTCATCCCAGTTTGAGCCATCAAAAAGTATGACTGTGTCGTCGGCATAACAGATTATTTCTGAGGAAGTAGTGGTATATATATCATTCATGTACATGATGAACAACGTTGGCCCTAAAACACTACCTTGCGGCACACCAAAACTAACTGAGTGTATATCACTAGTATAGTTCCCAACTCTGACACATTGTTTCCTTTCGGTGATGAAACCGTTATTGGGAAGTCAGTGCCCTATAATATCCTGACACTGGTTTAGCCTTAGGGTATCGTTAGCCTTCGGGTAGCGGAGGTCGGTGGCAGCCGCTCCGTGTCAAAACGGATGTCCAGTCAAATCCGGTTAGACCAGAAAAGCCGACCCCAAGTGACTTGGGAATAATAAAGGCTAGGGAGAAGAATGATGAAATATTTCCGGCATATTTGACCTGTAGCTCCTGGTATTACTAAATGTAGATCTATGTGAGATGCAATGTGTTGCGTCTGAAGTTACGAAGGCAATCCCGGTGACGGCTATAGTGTCGCAATGATAATTAATGCGACTGCTGTGTTTGAAATCTTGGGTTCGATTTCCGGCTTGATTCAGCTGTCAAGAAATTTGTAGTACCAGTACGGTGTCTGGAACTATGCAGGGTATACGGCTATAGTATTGGTCTCCTATTACAGTAGACCTAAAAACCCAGCGTAATGTGAATGTTATATACGTCTACCCACATTTTTAAGGATAAAGGCATGAAAGAGGCGTGTCGCCAAACAAAGTAATCGTTCTGAAAATGAAATATTGTAGAATGATTACTTATTAGTTATTAAGCTACACATACTATTTACGAGATAAATCTAAACTGAGAAGTTAATAATCCTTTTCAATTTCTGGTATATTAAACTCTTTTAACAAGCCCTCTGCTACAAAGCTAATAAAATATCGAGCCTTAGCTATATTGTTAATCTTTTCACTGGTTAGAATACAAAATATATTTTTTGAGTTAATATTTTTTTTGTGACACAGGTCTTTGTTTTGTGGTTGGACTGGGACACGGCATCAAGTACATGAATGTGACTACGAATCCCGTAGAATTATGGGCGGCGCCCAATTCCCGCTCGCGTATGGAAAGGGAATACTTCGATTCCCACTTTGAACCTTTCTACAGGTAATCTATTCTATCATTGTGTTTGTATTTTTAAACTATGTTAATATTGGATTTGAAGTTATCTATGCTAAATGAGCATAGTAAAAGGACTAATATTATAATTAAATTCCATCTATGATACACTTTTACCTTATGTATGTATGTATTGTACTAATTATTATGTATTTAAAACATTTTAAATGTAAAACACGAATAAATTTAATATTTTAAAACCTCATTTGCGATGTTTTCATTCGGAACAGACCAAAAGGTGTAAACGATCTTAAATTTTAAAAAGAAAAATATTTAACTAAAAGACTTGAATCCTTGATAATTCGTGCTAATTTTTTGTTGTCAATCCAGTTCAACTCATTATATGTCGCATTGGTCGGATAGTTTTTGTTACTGATGGCGCTGACAACTCTTTTATTATCTTTATTATATGTAAGAATATATATTATAACAAATTACTTGTATCTACAGAACGGAGATGTTGATCATCAGCTCTAAAGGCTTACCTAAGATTAACCATACGACGCCATCTGGAACCATCAATTTCGGACCTGTATTCAACTCGACCTTCCTTATCGACGTGCTGAACTTGCAGAATAAAATTCTTGGTAAGTTTTAATACTCAGTATTCTTTCTTGTCTTATTTAGTAAAAAAAATATGGCGTATTGGTAGCTAAAGATATATAGATAGAGACCCATTCCTATATTGTATTTTTATATATATTCAAAAGTACTCTGAAAGTAGTAACTGTATGGTTTATAACGAGTTTGTTGGTTTACCAGACAGACAGGTAAGAAAATATGGTCCATATTTCAGCTGCCTTATCGTAATTGTAAGTGGAAGAACCCGTTGTTGTCAATTATTCGATGACGGTTCGAGTGTGTAATATACTGCTGCGGTGATTTACACCACAGGTACACAAAGCAAGGATATCTCTCAACAATGACGTCTGGCGCTGGTGTAGCGCGGTCATTTTGCCATCTCTTTCCTATTTCGCACTAAACATCTGTGAGCGACGTAAAAAAACATACTATGGCGCTGGCGCTTGTATGGGTATATCCATGTACAATGTATGTATATATAGACATTTACGTGTGGCTTGCGTCTAGGTTTAAACAGATCTTTGGCTTGTGTTTGGTGTTTTATCCTCCTTGCAGCTTAATAGTGTAGCGAGACCACACAGGCAAACTCGTAGTTGGAACCGCCTCCAACTACAAACAACAGATGGCGCTGTACACAAAAGGCGCTTATAAATTACACCCGCCATACAATACTGAATCACGCAAGTGATAAACTAACTATATATACAAGTTCCCGACATCAACAGTCGGGCCGCCAGGCACGATCACCCCAGCTTGGTTGGAGTATCCTCCCTTTGTGTTGGAGGGACATCAGACCACGTTCCTCCACAATACTGCTGTCATAAAGAAAAAAGAAGTATATGCCAAAAAAAAGAGTATTCTGTCAGATACGTCTTTCTTTTATTAATTCCAAATAGGTAAAAATGTAAAAAAAAATACATATGTCTTTTTCCCTATAACGGCGGAATAGTAATGCTGTTTATTCCCACAGCTCTCGGCGATGACGTGGGTATCGAGGACATCTGCTTCGCGCCGCTATCGTCTCCGTTCAGCGGGCCCGTCAGCAAGGACCAGTGCGCCGTCATGACCGTGTGGGGATGGTTCCAGAACGATATCGATAACTTTGATACTGATAGTAATTCCTATCTCGACACAATTCTTTCGTGTTCCAAGTAAGTGTACCATAGTATAAAATAATTAACTATTCCTCGCGGTTTTACAAACGTTTATAATTACTGCTCCGCTTCCGTGGCTCGTAGCGTGATGTTATAGATTTATAATTCTGCCGTGGCAATCGAGAGGGCAGTAAGTCAGAAATGGCTGTTTTAGAAAACAGTGCGCAAAGATTTTGTTACAATTTTAGCGTTTGTGATTAAACTATTCTATATGTCAAAAGAAAGGAAGAAATATGTTGTTTACAGTAGAGAAACATAACAAAACAGGAATTTAAAAAAATGGCTGTCTTTGACTTACTGCCCTCTTGATTACCACGACAGAATTTTGAAAGAATTGTTAAAATAGGTTTAAAAGATTTTGAGTTCATTCATTACAAACAAAAATATGATACATAAGTCATAAGTGATTTATTTCTTAACAATTTTCATTGTGTTGGCTAGATTTGTTACAATAAAACAATAATAAAATTAATATTAATTATAAACCACATAAAATTCTATCGTAAGTTAGGTATTAAAAATGAACGACATCAAATTCGCGATATACCACAATATAAGATCACAATATCAATAATAATTAATAATATACATTTCAATAACAATTATTAATATTATACCAATGATAATTAACAATATAAAATTTTATGTAATTAACAACAGGTCATTAAAATAATACGTTATTATGTCTGCTGTTTGTCATTAATAAATACATACTACACATATTATTTGGCAGGACATAGCATGCTTGTAACGTAGACGTAAAAACTGTATCAACCTGTGTTCCACAAATAAATGATTATGATTATGACTTGCATGTAGGAAAATTAGTTGTTAGTAACGTAAGTAGCGTGGTATGATGTCTGATATTAGTGTGTTGTTTGTGTAGGAACCCGTTCGTGCCGGAGTGCCTGTCGGACTACAAGGGCCCCGTGCTGCCGGCCGTGGCGCTGGGCGGCTTCCTGGCGCCCGGCGAGCCGCTGTCCAAGCGCGCGCGCTTCCACGAGGCCAACGCGCTCATACTCACCTTCCTCGTCAACAACAAGCACGACAAGGAACAGGTGCAACACTTCACACAATATACCCTACACTACACCCGATACCGATGTGTGTTATCCGCACTTAGTCTCAATTGTGCGTAAGTCACCGACGCGAAGAGTTGTTCAGTTACTCATACCTTCTTGGACCTCTGGTGCTCTACTATCGTAGAGGACCAGTATTGCGCAGTACTTACTTCATCGTTTCTGTATTGCTCAGGAGCTTTGCCCGTTGGTTGCTTACGGTTTTGCAATGTAAGAACACGTGAGCCAGTGTCTCATCGGTCTTCATGCAGCCACTGCATAAGAGGTTGTCAGCGATGTGCATTATTAATTCCAGATTCTAAATATTCTAATAGTCAATTGTTTTGAAATATTTCATATTAATTCGATTGCATGCATCGTTGAAGAAGTTAAGAACACATAAACACTATGAGGAATCACTGAATCGTCATGCTAAAAAAGCCTTCGTATCGGCTCGAAAAGATACATTTAAAGTGACAACCAAAAAATGAGTTGTATATGTCCTCGATTATGAGTAATTCACCGCTCGTTTAAACAACAATATGTCGATATTTTGCCAGCTAGTTTGAAGTCCCATGTAAAAGGGGACGAGCCTATTAACATCTGCTGGACAGTTCCAGTCTGTTACTTAGAATTTCTTGATAGAGAAACCCAACAATGCATTGCTCGACTTAGCCATTAAATATAAGATCTCATAGAGGCTCTGCAGTCGCATTCACTACCGCTGCACCATCGACTAGACACATTAATATATAACATAAAAAAAAAAAAAATTAAGGTCGTACCAATAAAACAACATATCAACGTATACGCTCTCTTTCCACAGTTAAAACCAGTGCTGAAATGGGAAAAAGAATTCATAGCATTCATGAAGAACTACACAGCCAATGAAATGCCTTCATACATGGACATTGCGTACACATCAGAGCGGTCTATCGAAGATGAATTGGACCGCGAGTCACAGTCAGATGTGTTGACCATTCTTGTGTCGTACTTTATAATGTTCGCGTACATCGCGATTTCATTGGGCAGGTTTACCAGCGTGTCAAGGCTGCTGATTGACAGTAAAGTTACTTTAGGTCTTGGTGGTGAGTACTTTTTTATAATTTTCATGTTTTAGAGTTCAGTTATTTTCATACGTGAGCGTTACGGAAGGTAATATTATTTCAAAAGTAGGAAGGTCCTAGCAATTCCCTGGTAGTAGGGTAACAGTTGTATTCTCAATAGTAAGAGGAAAATCTTGCGGATTTGCACAATTTCAGACTATGTTAATATGCAATTCATATGACTATGCTAATATGAATTGCCAGAAAAATTAATAACATAAATCCTTTTACTCTTGCCATCTACAGATAAGTGCAATGTATATAAGCCAAAACTATGTGATATAATATGACTCGAGGCTACCCATCGATCTAGTGATACGCTTTGGCCTAGTGATACATCTTAGCCTAGTGTCATATGTCTTGGTCTAGTGATACGCTTTAGCCCAGTGATAGGTCTTAGCCTAGTGATACGCCTTGGCTTAGTGATACGCCTTGGCATAGTGATGCACCTTGGCTTAGTGATACAGCTTGGTCGAGAGATAGTATGAGCTAGTAACAAAAATCACTCTGATAAAATAACTCGAGCAAGTGAAATGAAGTTTATCCTGATGATACATTTCGGCCCAATGACACACTTTGGTCTCGAAATAAACTTCAGCCTGTTAATGAAGGTTGGTTTTGTGATACATATTGAGTACTTAATATTTAAACAAATAATTATTTCAGGTGTGTTCATCGTGTTAGCCTCCGTAGTGTGTTCCGTGGGTATATTTGGCTTTGCTGGCGTACCCGCAACGTTGATCATCATTGAAGTGATACCGTTCCTTGTACTCGCTGTCGGTGTGGACAACATTTTCATTCTTGTACAGACCAACCAAAGAGAAGGGAGGAGACCTAATGAAACTGTTGCTGAACATATTGGTAGAACGTAAGTATCGACACATATTATGCACTATCGGTAACAAACGACTTCGTCCGCGTGGAATTTAAAAGAAAAAAAAGTTAAATTCTTTTTTCGCGCCAACCTAATTTTTCTAACATATAAGTAGCCTAAGTTACTTCTTCCATTTGAGAGGTTAGCCGAAACAACATACAGATAGACAAAAAATTTCATGTTTATATTTAAAAAAAAATTATGTTTATATTTATATTTAAATTATAAGTACCGTATATACTTTCATATGCATTTAGTAAAAAGCTGTTATTTGACATTACTAACAGACACTTAAATTTTATTTATTTTTATCGTCTTTATTGTTGATGTTCAGATTATATGTAACATTCCTTTCTAAAGCCCATCACACACCGACAGCGTATAAACATTACTCACACGATCGCTCCGGATCGTGTATTTACTCATCATCTTAGCCGAAAGACGTCCACTGCTGGACATAGGCCTCCCCCAAGGTTTTCCACACAGACCGCTTTTGGGCCACCCGCATCCAACCGCTTCCCGCGACCCTTACCAGGTCTGCGATCCACCTTGACTGGGGTCTACACCTGCTACGTGTTCCGGTATGTGCCCGCCACTCTAGAACCTTTCTCCCCCAACGGCCATCGGTTCTGCGTGCTATGTGCCCTGCCCACTACCACTTCATCTTGGTTATCCGGAGAGTTATGTCGGCAACTTTAGTTTTCCTGCGGAAATCCCGAGCATAGCTCTCTCCATCGCCCTTTGCGTGACCCTTCTGATAAGGCCCATAATGAGTGACCACGTTACTGAGCCGTAAGTCATCACTGGCAACACACACTGGTCAAAGACTTTCTTCTTAAGACACTGCGGTATATTGGGTGAGAAGTGTCGTAGCTTCCAGAACGCTTCCCAGCTGAGTTGGATTCGACGATTGACCTCTTTTTCGAAGTTGGACCTACCTAACTGGATCGTTTGTCCCAGGTATACATACTTGTCGACAACTTCGAGAGTAGAGTTCCCAACCTTAATAGGAGCAGGTGTGATATGGACGTTGGACATGATTTTTGTCTTGTCTATGTTAATTTTAAGACCTACTTGTCGGGTAACTCTACAGAGACCATCGAGCATCATGCCGAGGTCTGTCATGGTCTCAGCCATGACCACGATATCGTCGGCAAATCGAAGGTAAGTGATATACTCGCCGTTGATGTTGATGCTGAGTCCTTTCCAATCCAAAGGCTTCAAAACATCTTCCAACGCGGTGGTAAACAGTTTCGGAGATCCTGCTGTCTCACCCCTCGCTGTAGCTTTATTGGTTTCGATCTCTGGCGTTGGAGACGGACTAGCATGGTGGCGTTTTCATACAAACACTTCAGCACTTCGACATACCGGTAGTCAATCTGGCACCTTTGGAGAGACTGTAGCACTGCCCAGGTTTCAATCGAATCAAAGGCTTTCTCATAGTTCACAAACGCCACGGACAAGATTTTTTAATAAGTCTTTACGGAAACCGGCTTGTTGGGGACGCTGGAAGTCATGTAGCCTACTCTCGAGACGACTTGTGATGACCCTTGAAAACAGCTTGTAGACGTGACTCAGAAGTGAAATGGGTCTGTAGTTCTTTAAAAGAGTTTTATCGCTCTTCTTAAAGCAAACCACCACCACACCTTTGTGCTATGCCTGTGGCGTTTTACCCTTGAGTATGACGGAATTAAAAAGCCTCCGTAGAACTGCCATAGCGGTTTCGCCGCCGGCTTTCAGAAGCTCAGTCGTAATTCCGTCATCACCCGGCGCCTTGTTGTATTTGAGCTGTGTGAGGGCCATGCTAATCTCATGCAGGCTGACGTTCGGGATATCTTCGGTGTAGTGTCGGGTCAATCCAGCTCTAGGGTCTGTTGCTGGAGTGGTAACAGGCCGGTCGTGTAGTCGCGTATAACTGTCCATAGAAGATCTCGATCTCCTTCATGAGTTCAGGTTTGGACGTTACTGTTCTGCCATCCTCCATCTTTAGCTTTGTCAGCTGGCTTTTCCCAATAGACAGATCTCTCGCGAACACTTTGGAGCCTTTGTTACGCTCAATCGCCTCATGGACACAATTTGTGTTGTATTGGCGAAGGTCGCGAGTCAATAATTTGGAGATCTGTCTATTTAGGTGCCGGTATTCTGACATATCCTCGAAAGATTGCAGAAGCATCCTACGCCTTTCCTCCAAAAGCTTTCGAGTTGGACCTGTGATCTTATATGATCATTTGGTCTTTTGGGGCTTAAAGAAACTTTAAAGCTTTAGACCCTTCTCTATTGACAGTATCCACGAACCTGTTGTTATAGACGTCCACATCTACGCACTCGTCTAGGCATTCAAAACGGTTTCGGAGTTCGAGCTGAAAGCTCTCGGGGTTTTGGATATGAACTGGTGCTGGTCGGATCGTGGACTTCATCAATCTAGAATGTTCTAGGCGTGTATTAATATTCAATGTGCCTCTAACTATCCGGTGATCGCCTTCCAGCTTTCACCGAATTGAATACGGAGACGTCATTAAATATTTGCCTCTTCGTCGACATTATAAAGTCGATCTCGTTTCTGGTCGCACCGTCGGGACTAAACCAGGTCTACTTGCGGTATTATCGCTTTTTGAAGAAGCGATCATCATGTAGAGTCCTTCCTTCTCCATGAAGCTAGCCAGCAGGTGGCCCCGCGAGTTACGATGTCCATATCCAAATTGCCCCACTCTCTGCTCATCACCGCCTCGTTTGCCGAGTTTTGCGTTGAAATCGCCCATGACAACGGTGTAATTGGTCTTGGTGCTAAGTATAGCCCAAGATATGTCCTTGTACATAGCTTCCACCTCTTCATCGGGTGGCCGTGGTCGGGGTGTAAACCCGTTTAGATATTCTGAGTATAAGGTACGCTAACCTGCTCGATATTTACCACGCTGTTCACGAGAGATTTGTGGACGATGAACCCGACACCACCTTGGGACTGTTGGTCGCCCTCCCGGTAGAAGAGCAAGTTATCGGATTTGGGGATTATCGAGTCGTCCTCCAGTCTTAGGACTTCCGATAAGCTCTTCTTCTTCCAGCTCGACAATCTTCTCGTCGGTCCGCAGTGTGCGCGTGTTAAATGTTGCCAGGGCCAATTGAGAGCGATCGCAGTGGCGAAAGTCTTCGACACTAGGCGCTGTGCACCTAGCATCTTTGTATTTCCTTCCGCCTATTTTAGGATAGTTTGACCGCCATCTAACGGTTGATTACACATTTCACACTAATTCGAACTAAACAAAAAATATGTCAACGGTACCTCTCCGTCTCCGCTGTTTGTCTGTGTGTGGTGGGCTTTAAAGATTGACAACGGTTTAGCTGTATTCCCGTATTGCATATGTATGGATATATAGTTAGGGATGAATTAAAGCTATGTCCATGGTAGCGTTACCACTTGCCATCATGTGAGCTTTTGGGTGAATAATAATTGTGATGACGAAACTGTCAAACAGGTACTTTGCTTGGCTCGTTACTAAGTTATTAATATATGTATGGTATTTTGGCAGACTTGGACAAGTAGGTCCGTCGATGTTCCTGACGTCAGCGTCGGAGTCCGTGTGCTTCTTCCTGGGTGCGCTGAGTGACATGCCGGCCGTGCGGGCCTTCGCCCTGTACGCCGGCGCCGCGCTGCTGGTGGACTTCCTGCTGCAGGTCACGTGCTTCGTGGCGCTGTTTGCCATTGACACACACCGACAGAATGCGAACAGGTCAGTAGTATTTACTGCTTCAGGTTATTTTAATAATAAGCTGTGGAGATCTCTCTCTCTTCCTTTTCTCTTTCTCTCTCCTCCTTCTCTCTCCCTCTCTCCGTCACTTTCTACCTCCCTCTCTTTCCTCCCTCTCTACCTCTCCCTCTTTCCTCCCTCTCCCTCCTACTCTTGTACTCTGTCACGTTTAATAGACTATTCTGCGAGACTTAATTTGTCGGAAGACCTGTTCACTCATGCTTAGCAATGAATGGAGGTTGTTTATTGACGTTTGTTCGTGTGTGCTCAGGTTCGACGTGTTCTGCTGCGTGCAGGGGCACAAGGCGGAGGGGGCGGCAGCGGGCGGGGAGGGCGCGCTGTACAACCTGTTCAAGCACGCCTACGTGCCCTTCCTCATGAAGCGCGAGGTGCGCGCCTCCGTCATGATCATCTTCTTCGCCTGGCTCTGCTCCTCTGTCGCCGTGAGTATACGTCACTACGTCATTATGCTCAGTGATCTGTACTTTAGCCAACTTTGAAGGGGTTACTGTACTATATCTGTTTAAACAACATTATGGAGTGTGTAGCAAGTTCGCGGCATGCTAGCATTATTATACTGAGTGTAAAGGACGACGTACCGAAAACTTTAGCAAGACGTCTTTCTATAGGTACTTATCTCGACGCAAACTTCTATTAATCATAAAAACGCAAGATTAAGATTATACATGAAATAACATTAATACTGTCCGTGTGGTGACGGAGGAAGAATACTACATGTCACCACCCCTTTCCATATGTTTTTAAAACACTGGACTGGACTGGATGCGGAATCATGAGTCTCTCTCTCAGTGAGTACATCTCACACCTACTGTTCGCCGATGACATAGTCATTTTAGCAGAGTCGCTGGAACAGCTTAGCGGGATGCTGCACGGCCTAAATGGAGCCTCGCGACGGGTTGGTCTCGGCATGAACTTAGATAAAACCTAGATCATGTTTAATAGTCATGTTAGAGAAAATGTCTTTATCGCGAAAGACTTTACAAAGTTTGTAAAGACAAAGACCTTTTTATGTTTAACATGAAAACTACAGTCACAAAGAATACTCAGATTTAAAATTACAATTTGTGAATCAAAAAGATTTTGTCATAAATCACCCTGTGCACTGGCAATGTCAAGGCGACTATTTCTATTACCATCATGATGTCTATTCGATTAATTGCCTTCTCACTCCGAAAACTACTAGGGTCACACCTAACGAAAGGAATACATATATTATGTGATACTACAATAATAATTAATATGTATTGTTGCAGGTCGCCCCCCACATCGATATAGGCCTGGACCAGGAACTATCGATGCCTCAAGACAGTTTCCAGCTCAAATATTTCCAGTACTTAAACCGTTACTTAAACATCGGCCCGCCAGTCTACTTCGTGGTCACCGAAGGTCTGAACTACTCCGACACGGACATACAGAACATGATATGTGGAACGAGATTCTGTAGACCGGACAGCGTGGCTATGCAATTATACGCCGGTAAGCTGTCTTTAATACTTTGTTGTATTGCTAAGTACTTGTGAATGTACGAATGGCCTAGGGAAGTAGTACTACTTACTGCCAGTGGCTACGCAATGATTATACAGGGTGTCCCAGAAGTCGACGTCAAGCCGGAATCAAGTTACAGGCTAAGTTATAATAGTTATAATAGTTATAATAGTTATAATTTTCTTTTTTTATGTAATCTTGAATAATGCTTTTGAAGATCTTGATTCTTTTCGATTATTTGAGATTACATAAAAATATACAAATTAAATATCTGTAGTAAGAGGTGTGAAAAGACCGTCATAGGACGCAGTATGTTTTTTAAAACGCCTATAATTTTTAAAATACGTATCTTAGATTTTTCTTATATTTTTCTGATAGCTATTATAACTTAGCCTGTTACCTGATTCCAGCTTGACGTCGACTTCTGGGACAACCTGTATAACTATTCTTAGGCTATTAAGAGTAGTATAACGCCGCGCGCCGCCTTCGCTTAAGCGCGCGGCGTTTTGGCGCCAATTTGGTGGCTCGCATGCGAGCCACCGGCCTACGACGGGTACAAATCTGCCGGCTGGTATGCGAGCCGGCGGTATACGACCGGTTATAATTACTGGGTTTCGGTCATTTTTCAAGTCATATTTATAGATTCGGGCGATACATATTTCTATGCTTACGTCTATTTCTCTCGTATTTATATGCTTATGTCCCATCTTTAATTTATTTTGCTAAAGACTATAGCCCGCGAAAGATAGCCTTGTAAATACTTTTATAATGCTAAAAAAGTGGCAAACACTCATCTGGCTCACCTGACGGTAGACGGTTATGGTAAGACTATCATAAACAAGCTTTTATGCATTATCTATTTTACCAACATGTGGATAACGTTGTGAGGTACATACTTACTACCATCGTTTTATGTAAGTTATTTTATTTTAAGAATTGTATGTATCTTTTTGTTTTCCCAAAATAAATAAATAAATAAAAATAAACTTACAATAACCGTCTAGCGTCACACAAACCTAGAGAAAATTGAAAGATGGGATGAAAGGTATGAAATGGTAGGTATGTAAGTCTTTGAAACTCTTAATCTCTACACCAATCCAGAGAGCAAATACCATTTTTTTCCATTGTGTCTGAATTCCGGCTATAAAAGCATTAAACACCGGATGCAACTCTGGAACTACTAGTGTTATTATTCTTCGCCGTACGATCTGACTCATAAAATAATTGACAAAAGGAGTCTCTTCTACTCTATACTTGCTACTTCAAAAATCTTGTTATATTATAATATAAATAATATCAGCTCTGTATTAAACTGTCCCACTGCTGGGCACGGGCCTCTCCTCAGTGTAAGAACAATTGTTACTGTTACCTATCTAGTAATACTGTATGTTTTGTGTTGTATAGCATACCGCAGTCCGAACGAGACGTACATAGCTCAGCCGCCGAACTCGTGGCTGGACGACTTCTTCGACTGGGCGGCGCTGCCCGGCTCCTGCTGCAAATACTTCCCCTCCAACGCCAGCTTCTGTCCGAGCGAAAGTGAGTACCGTTTAGTTATTGAAACAAAAAAAATTTCCATAAATTGATCATAATGCAAGTTACAGCAAAGCGTAGTTACGCTTTGTAACAAGCTAGTAAATTGCATGACGGGCAGTCTATTTGCCATAATCTTTGGAAACTTTTAATTGGTCTTAAGAAGATCACGTAAATACTTATAGAGGTGCTCATAGCCAGTTGCACTCACTGATCGGTAAACGATTAGCGAGGTTAAGCAACGTTGGCTGCGGTCAGTCTATAGATGGGTGACCGTCTAGTGGTATTTCATCTGAGCGTCTCCGTGCTTCGGAGGGCACGTAAAAAGCCGGTCCCGATTGTTGCCAAATTGACTGCAGTCGTTAAGCCATGTCATCGGCCTACGGACGGCTTGAACAACTCTTGACAATAGGTTGGCCACTAACCACACGAAAAGAAGAAGACGTAAATACTTGTCTATTAGTCCTTGAAGATACTTGCGGGCACTGGAAAGTACAATAGAAGTTTTATGAACAATAAAACTATGGAAAAGAGTAAAACAGGGGTCTGTTATGACACTTATGACAATCCCGGCTACTAGACAGAGGACACTACATTGTAACAGATGAAAAAGTTATAGAGATCTTGAGCAAAGAGCTCTTGCTTTGGAACTTAAAACCGAATATCCAGTACCAACCTTGCTGTCAGTTAAGATTATTTCTTGCTTTAACTACCATCCAATGTCTTGGGCTATGTGGTAAATGAAATAAATACTTTATAATTAACTGATTATTATTTTATTACCAGTCTTCTATTGCCCAAGCTGCAATAATTTACATATCAGACGGAAGTAATGTGTATACATAGTGTTATATGACTATAACTTGTACGTTTTTGGAACTGTCTGGTATACATACATAGTACAGAGGGTAAATGTATAAAAGACAATCTTTCTAACACAATATTACATTTGCAGACTACGCATGCAAGTTATGCAACATACCGCTGACGGGACCGGAACAGCGTCCGAACAGCAGTGACTTCAAGCGTTACGTGCCGTTCTTCTTACAAGACAACCCTTCAGATAGCGGCGGCTGTATTAAAGGAGGCCATGCCGCCTACGGACAAGCAGTCAACTATAAAATCTTCAACAAAACAGAGAGTTCTATCGGCGCTACTTACTATCAAGGATACCACACTGTTCTCAAAACTAGCTACGATTATTATTCGGCTTTACGCGGCGCCAGACACGTGGCTGCCAATCTAACGGAGACGTTGAATAGAAATCTCCGCGAGGAAGGCAAGAATACGACTGTGAATGTGTTCCCGTATTCAGTGTTCTACGTGTTCTACGAACAGTATTTGACCATGTGGCCTGATACCCTCAAGTCTATGGGGATCTCTGTGCTGTCTATCTTTATTGTGACGTTCTTGTTGATGGGCTTCGATCTGTTCTCGGCTTTGGTGAGTATTGACCTGTCAATTGTTAATATTATATATTAGATTTTATATGATACCTATTAGCCCGCGGTTTTGCTCGCGTAAGTTTAGGTTAGGTTACGTTAATAACGTTTCGGATTGCCGTTCTTACAGATCATGCGAGTTAGGACACAGAGAGTGCACTTGTGTTTGCGCACATACTTGTGCACTGTAATATCTTGCGTAGATGGCCAAATTGCAAATGAAATATTAATAAATGTTTTTTCCTAGGTGGTGGTGATCACAATAACGATGATTGTTGTTAACCTCGGCGGTGTTATGTACTGGTGGGGTATCAGTCTCAACGCTGTTTCATTAGTTAATTTGGTAAGTACATACTTATCTTATTTTTTTCGAGTTTCGAATTCAAATTTGTAGCTCCATTTTCAGATTCCGTTTTTAGATATGCAATCTCTTTTATAACGCTATTGTATTAGTTCCATTTTTAATTTGTTTTGAAATATAAAGTATTTCATGTGCAGAGACGACTTTATGTAAAATTAAATATAGCTACCATTTCAATTTCTAACTATTAGTGTACGATTTTAGTATTAGTACATCGTTATATTAATTTATTCAGAAGTTGATATATTACGTAGCTTTAGAATCAATTCAGATTGAAAGAGATTTAAATCTTAACTAAAATATTCCTATTTTAGTTACATTTTAAAGTGCTTGACCATTTTATTTTATAAGATTTATTTTATATCAATTAAAATAGAGCTCAAATTTGTATCCAAGAAGTATAGTTTAGTTCAACGGATGGCGGCGTATATTTGAACATCGTCCTCGCGATTGTGCGAGCGTTAACGAACACACTCGAACAACATGTTCGAGCGTGATAGGGAACATTATTTAAATAGATGATGAGAAACTGATTAGTTGCACTGACTTAATGTGCGAGCTATAAGCATCGATATCAGTGAGACAGTTTGAACATACGTGCGACGTTTGGCCGACGTGTGTATTTTATGCTAGGTGTGAGTGGCGACAAAGAACATGTTTGAGCATGTGCGAGCATTTGTCGCTCAATCTGCGATGACCCTTAGGTTCTTTATACATAACGCAGGAGTCGCGTCGCATCGGCGCCGGATTGCAATAATGTGTATTCACATAACAACCGCATCGCCCCCGTACCGCATCCGTGTCGCGGCTGCAGCGTAGTCGCGTGTATTTCACATTGAATAATAAAACAACAGTCACAGTACAGTATAGATTTGTCAACGTACCTTTACTTAATTTATAAACTGTGCAAGCACCATGGCACTAAACGTGCAATACACAAAAGTGCGGCGCGGCGTCGGTCCGCCGTCTATAGTGTCTCGGTGCGGCCGTGCATAATATTAATTCGTATACTCAGTATTGTGATCCGGCGCTGGTGTAGCAGCTCCGGCGTCATGTAAAGGAAGCCTGATGCTCACTTGTGCCGTTCAGAGTATACTCGCTGGGAATATCTGTTCCATGGCATTTGGGTTCGTAAGGAACTCGCACATGGCTAAGCTGGATGTAGTCGTCATTTGGTTTCGTAAGGATAAGGAAGATGGCGTTACCTTGTCGTTGTAACCGTGTGTGCGTGTGTGCGCGGGCGCAGGTGATGGCGGTGGGCATCGCGGTGGAGTTCTGCTCGCACATCGTGCACAGCTTCAGCGTGGTGGGCGGCGGCTCGCGCGTGCAGCGCGCCGCCGAGGCGCTCACGCGCATGGGCTCCTCCGTGCTGTCCGGCATCACGCTCACCAAGTTTGGCGGCATCATCGTGCTCGGCACCGCCAAGAGTCAGATCTTCCAGGTACCAGCCCAACACCCCACCATAACCCACCACAACACACCACAACACACCACAACATACGACCCTTCACCTCGCTCTACCACAACCCGCGTTCCCGTTACAATACTGTCATATCAGTTATAGTCCAACCGAGTCCATCACAATATTATAAATTGTGTTGAAAATTCAGTCTCGGTTCTGTGTTTAAAGTCCTTTTACAATATTATCATATCAACTAAAGTCCGACAAAGATCTCCTCTTCAGCTTTA
Source organism: Catocala fraxini (assembly GCA_930367265.1). Lineage (NCBI taxonomy): Eukaryota > Metazoa > Arthropoda > Insecta > Lepidoptera > Erebidae > Catocala > Catocala fraxini. The sequence goes on along the minus strand of OV884042.1, from coordinate 4,817,322 downwards.
GCTGCATAGCTGAGGGTGTTGAGGAGGAGCCCGCCACAAATTCTCAGCCTCAGTTCTCTGCTTAACCTTTTCCACGAGCACATGTTCGTCTAAAGACAAGGAAGCGCAAATGTTATCACATTAAATGATATACTACCTTAAGCTGGTTGATATAAGACGGTTAACATAAACAAAAAACTATTTAACTAAAATTATTTTTTTGAACTAAGTAAATTAAATGAAATTAGACAGAAATTGGAACACTATTGCAACCAATTGTGCGCTGTAGCCAGCTCGTTAACGGTCATAGGTGCCGAGAAATCGTCTTTGTCAACTCGCTAGGATCCGGAAATGCCCGGACCCATATACAATACGACGGTTTTTTAATATCGCTGCTAAAGGTTTTTGACACCTAAGTACAGTTATCTCTGCATTACATGACGCTCCAAAATTTCTAAATTATAAAAAAAAATGTCCTGTGGCGTAACTACTGAATACATTTGGTTCATAATTTGCTAATTGTCAAAGAATACCATGTAGTATATGTTTAATCAATTAATGTGATATTATATGTTTGTATAAATAAAATCCAACTACAGTTTTCGTCTCAGCTATACTTGGCTATAAATTCTGGCGAAAAGTTCAGTATCAGTTCTCTATTCGAACTCAGAGAGTGTCGAGATCATTACGACACTAAAGATATACATATTAATTCAATCTCGTAATTTATGTTTTTAACAAACTTTCATCACACTGTTGAAGTTTAACTATAAAACAATTTTATCATTAATGTAAACTATTTTTTATACTAATGTATTTTATTTTACAGATACTTAATTTGCGATTTTACTTGTTTAAAAACTAATAATAATATATTTGAACTATTCAAATATTAACTTTATATCTATTTTATAACAGACTGTTTTACAAAAATAACTTGACTCTGTTCTTTTTCCAAAGCATATAAAAACACAGAATAAAACTAACAAGAGCCTTTTGTCAGGTGTTCTACTTCCGCATGTACCTGGGCATCGTTGTGCTGGGCGCAGCGCACGGCCTCATCTTCCTCCCCGTCATGCTCAGTTATATCGGTGAGTACGCACACAAACACACACACACACACACACACACACATCTATTGTTAACTACACGTGACGAGATCTTAGACCTGGCCTTCATGTGAGGAGCTCACAGGGTATCACATTGGGGCCAGTACTCTTCCCGTCTCTTCACTGCGTCTACGATGTTAAGAGGCTCTCTTTGCTCAGATTTACAAATTAATAATATAATAATAGTGCTGTTGTTGTATGTGACGTTTAATGTATCCGTGAGGAGCTCCCAGGGTCCTACATTGGGACCACGATCTTAGAGTCTCCGTTTACTTGAGTTGATAAATCGTGAATAGTGTATTGCTGTTCTTGTATGTCATGTTACATACTTAAAAATTTACTTAGAAAGACATTAATATTATTTATACTAGCAGTCAAATCCTATTGATGTGTAAATTTAATTATTCGTTTTGTTTGGCTTTCTTTTTAAATGTTAAGCATTCAAACTTCGGACCCTAGTCACTAATAGATCTAAACAACAACAAGTAATCAAATTATTGAATACTGTTGCGAATTTTCTACTTTCTATTTTAGTTAGGATATATGACGTTAGTACAAGCAGACAGATAAATTTGACTAATTCTATGTTTTATATAAACATAGAAATAATTTGAAGTCTAAGGTCTCGTCACAATATATTTTCCGCAAACGCACACATTTTGTTTACGTTCGTTGTTATTTATTTTTTCGTTTCGGACTTGCATGCAGTTATCTTGGTTTTTTTGCACATTTAATTTTTTTCAATTCGCTTGTATATTGGACCTTTTTCCGCGTCATATTATTTATTCATAGCTTTTGAATCGTCTTTTGATTGATTTTATTGTATTATTATTTTCTCCATGTTCTTTAACTCATTATAATCGTTGATACCATACTAACATGTGGAGGTAAGGATTGTTAAGCTTGTGTGAGGAACGCGGGTTATAATAATAAATATATTTGTGTATTATCATGTAGCTTATGCTACTATTCAACATAATAAGCATTTTGTTGGAAAAGGCTGTTTACAGCATGTATTTTTATGTCAGTGCTATTACAGCTTACAACATTATTGACCCACATTTACCCTGGTAAATAACTTTATTTATATAGAAACTAAATTTGAGAGGCATTCGAGTTTATTGCTTATGATATTTCTAACTGGATGCTACAAACCATTGTAAATGTTGCTATAAATGTCAATACAATCATAAGCTATGTAGATTTTCTGTTATGTATGATTCATAATCATAACACAAAATTAATGTACTGAGAGCAAGTCGGTAACAACATTTCAATTTATTCAAACTGACTTTGAATAGTATTTTCACTGATCATATTTTATATTTTACATTTATAGTTAAAGGCAGAGGTAAGGTTGATAAAACTGTTCTCATTTAGTACTCTATCAGGAGTATAGTATGTCTCAAAATAATGTCTTATTTTTATCAAAATTGCTGTATATCGCCGTATTTATCATCCAACGAAATCATATCGTCTAGCACACGTCACACAGCCTCAATACTCCATTAAAAGAAATCATCACACTCAGCCGCACTAACCCGTTTGCTTATAACATATGTATGTATACAATATGTAACTACATGTGAATAGCATGTACAAGTAACATATAACAGTTGAACCGTCAGGCAGGTGACCGAATCCATCGTTTCAGGTTCCCCCGTCAACAAACAGAAGCTCGCCAATCAGATGCTGCGCCGCCAAGACATGGCTGTAGCCGAGACATCGCTGACTCGAGTAAGAGCTGCCAACGGACAGACTTACACCCAGTATAATTTTAACACGCTTCCCTTGTGAACTTGTGATCAGCGAGAATGAATACCCACTAGCTACGTCAATGTATTCTAGAAACATTACTTACTAAATTATTGTAGATTTATTTAGAAATAGCGTCACTTGCGAACTTGAAAGAAGCAACGCAATGAAGTCTATAACATTCATTCTCGCTACAAGTTCCCGTACTAACGCATCGGTGTATTGTACAGCAGTGGGAAGGTATTCGAAAGCGACTCGCAAGTGACATGTAGAAGCATTAGTAGCACAGGAATATGGTCTAAGTATTGTTGAGTTGCTATACGCCTTACCACATGGACAATGTTGTGACTTTTTGTGACCTTGCAGTATTTATAATGAGATTAACTGATCAAGGCCCATTATGGCAATACTTAAACTTAGTCCTTCTTACCGATAATCGAAGAATGAAGTTATAAAAATGATGTCCTACAATATTATGCCTTAGTACATTTGACGTAAGTCCTAATATTGCTGAACAATTTCTTTATTTATATTATGTATAAATTTATTCTGCGTATGTTGGTAACGGGACTACGGTTTATACCATGAAGAAAGAATAAGAATATATGTATCTGAGTGTATAAATTGAAGTATTTTTATATGTGATGGCAGTAATTTGAATTTAATATTACGGGCCCAAGCCGTTTTAATATTATATGGCCTTTTGGTTTATACTGAAATTATTATTTTTACGATGTATATGATATTTGTAGCATAGATATACCTAGAGACATACTTTTTAACCCCAGTCACAGAAAAGTCACAATAATGTTAGCGCAGGAATACGGTTTCTTTCCATTAATATTATTGAAAGCATTTATTGTATACTATATTATTTGCGATTTGTTACATTTTCACGTTATTTATTTCAATTCTGAGGTCTTTCAAGTATCTAAATAGTTTGCAATATTATAATAGTATCATTTGTAAGTTGCTCTGGCGCCGTGTAAAGTTTCCAAGTCGCAAATGTCGTGTCAAGGGGTTGGTTTCTAACCTAAACGGTTGATGGGACACCCTACATGTGTAAAAATATCACGAGTATATTTTTATTGTAATCTGCATGATTCGATCGTTTATTTGTAGCTGTGTATCGGTAACGATCATTCCTATTGATTTCGAATTTAAAATTTTATTTCTATCAGTTTTTTTATTTTGGCGATGTATTATTTGTGTCACTGCCTTCGTTTATGTCGCACACCGCTACAGTACTTAGCGTCTGCAACAGTGTGTCGTCATCAAAGAACAATGTAACGACAATTTATAATAGTTGCTTACTATATCACATTAATATAACGCAACTTTCATCCATAACAATATAAATAATTTACCGACATATCAGTAAGAACGGCTCATTATAACTCACAGTACTTACGACGGCAGTACTTAAACAATTCAAGGCAGTGGTGGAGAATAGAACGATTACCTATAATATGTATAATATGTAGAAATTAATTTCACTATAATATTGATTAAATTAGTGTCAATTGGCGTAACTAGACGAAAATCGAGGATACGCTTAAATCAAAAAGAAAAGCTTATTAATTGTGAACTAATTCATGTCCCTAACGATAATATGCTAAAATAAACAGCTTTTGTAGTTAACAAATGTATCTTAAAACTTCATATAACCTAACCAGTAATGATTTTTAAAGAAGTAATTGAGTAGTATATTGAACCTTTGATGATTTATCTCGTATCCTAGTTACGCCCTAGCCAATACCGATCGGCATAACTATGCCCACATGAGTTGGTGCATATAGAATTCCATTTATGATATATGTAACTAATATTTATATCGCACGCTTTTCAAATTAATGTAGACTAGGAACGATCATGTATCTTGTTAGTTCAGATTTTTGTGTGAGAAATTGACATAGTTAAATATCCAATAAAGTAAGGGATAACAATAATAGTTAGATTAGATTCCTTTGACGCGAATGATCGACTAAATTCAGTATGTACTATTAGTTTGAATGTGTGACATTAAGAGCGAGTTATTAAATTATACTTTTTGTATATTTGTAGTACTTCAGTATTATCTACTTAATTTTGAAAACAATTCCCGCGGTGTGTATTTCCTGACATTATAAATTCAAGTAGATTAATTAAATCTTTTCACGGGGTTGGATAAGACGAATAGTAGTATTATCACCATTATTTAATCAGTGAAATAAAAACGATAATTATATTTTTACAATATAAGTGAAGTAACCATCTTAAAAATTAGTTATGGTAACCAATTTGACTATAATACACAGTTTTATGTTTCCTATGCCACACGCAGTTTGCTAGAACTAACCCATAGACTGCATTTCTTGAAGGGGCTTTATTTTTAAGAATCTATGATATTTTCTTCTACTTCTAGACATTCTTTAATATGGGTAACAATTTAAATTTTATTGTCATCTCAATAAGATTGAAATTGCTATGATAGCTGTAATTTTTATCAGAGAGATCTGCTATATTTATGATTATGGTCAATTTGTCCACACTACAAGCTAGGCTTACGTAGAACACTATCGTTTATCTATTTAAGTTGATGTGTTAAACTCTTTGACTAACAAGAGGGTTCAACAGAGTACTAATTCTGGTGTGAAGCTTGTTGTCGGGTGTTGGTCGAGCTCCTACATTACTAAAAGCTTTAAAATGTAAGGGGCCATCTGTTTTTACAGGTACGTCTGTAAAACAACATGGAAATTAAGAACAAATTATATTTAACTTAAATTTTTGGTACCATCGTTTTATTTTGTTTTGTATAATCTGTTTAATAATTTGTGATTAGCCAGAGATTTCGATTATTATAAGATCCCCTCTAAGTTCCTATTAAAGTTAATTTGTTATAATGATAACACGTATAATAGTTGAATGGAAGCAAGATAAAATTGTTGAAGTAATGACTAGGAACATAGGAATCTCCTACTTAATGTTAGTACTTAATTTAGAGGGAATATAGTTCTGTGTTCACAGGCTCTTTGTCAGACGGCTTTTGTGATGATAGAAATAAATTATGTTTTTTTCATTTATTATTTTTGTTTTATTTTTTAGTTGTAAAGCACCTATGCATGGTATGAGTGCACAGCTCAGTACGCAGGTACGCAACCATTTTGTGCATGTATCAGTCAATACACAAACATGCCGAATATATACAGCTTGAGAACTACATACATTACATATGATCTCTCCATATCAACACACGAGGAATAATTTCTCATCAACTATTTAAATGCAAGCATGTTTACTGTTCAGTGTCATCATTACAAACTTATCATCACATCAAAGCATTATAGAGCTATAACGTAGGCATAGTTTATGACTAGGAAACAGGAGAAAGGTCCAACATACAAACTGTCTAATGAAAATTAATAAATTATACTTTTCCCTTATGCCTAAGGAGCTTCTGAGTCCGACTCAAAACAACGTAAGAATAAAAATTATATTTTATTACAAAAAGCACTATCACATAGTTTGTTGCCAGTTTAATTATTGACGTGCACACATGTCAATATTATTATTCTTAAAAATTGTTTGCAAGCATAGAAATTATATTATAAGACACACAAATTAAGCACTTTTTAAGAATAATACAATGAACAATGTGCACTAAATTAAATTCACTATATTTATTAGAAAACGCAGAGACTTGCTGTCCCGTAGTATGTTCTTGTTTAAAAGAAAAAGTTATTAACATTGATACGCATTTATAATTATATTATGTAGATGGCTATCTAATCTATAGATAGCTAGAAATTATGATACAGAGATAACATAATATACTTGGAAATTGCTGCCATTTTAATATTGTTACTGTGAATTGAATTGAACGATGATTTCCTGTTAATCTTGTTATAAACTGACATCATCACGTAACACTTGTGGCAGCACTGTTGTGTATGACTTAAATTAAAACTTTTTCAATCAACACATACCCTTTTTAGTTTGCTTTAACATTATAGAACAATTTTACCGTACTATTTCAAAATTCATAATACAATTTGGAAAAGGCATGGATTTATTTAACGATTGTAAAGTATAGCTCATACATTCTATTGAACCTTATATTGTCTATATATTTTTTTAATTGTTATTTTAATGTAGCTGATAAACATCTTCCACAACATAAACTTAAAAATAAAAAACTGGTCTTTGGCGGCAAAATTCGGACGCCGTATGATTTTTCCAGGAAACCTTACGACAATGTTTAGATTTTTATAAATCGTTAAAATCGATATTACAAGTCGATTTTTGATTTATACATTCGATTTTTCTGCATTATTAAGTAAGTACATTAGTTTATAAAAGTTTCTGGATAGCCATTCTTTACAATTTTTAAATAACGACCATGTCTTTTATATCATAATTACCACCAGTTTCGTTCAAGCCAAAAAGTGCTTTGACGAAAACCAGCAGACTATTACTAAAATGAAAACAATAATTAAAACATTAAAAGAATAATGAAATAATCATCCATGTTCCATTATTAGAGCATGTTGTATGTATGAATCATCCACTTCAAAGCCATTACCGGTGCGCTATCTTTAAAAGCCAACCGGTATCATATAAATCGAGCAAGCGTGCATGATATATCTATGTGCCCTCATGTTTTGAATAACTTATTATTCTTCTTCTACCTTTGTATCTAAGATCTTATTCATTTATTCATCGCTCATTATATTCAATGAGATTCAATGTACTGCATGATTAATATTGCCGTGTTCATTTGGCACGGATATTTTAGTCTAGCCATTCAAGATCCAGATTCAAAGAGCTTATCAAGATAAAGGTTTTATCTATTTTTAAAGCTTTAGGTTATGATGAGCGTGCGTTGGTCCGCGCGGTTGTGATGACGTAGTGTTGATGTTGTCAGGCATAACCCGTCATCGGGGACGCTGGCGAGTGCAGTCGCGACGCGGCCCCACCTACGGCAGTCTAGAGACGACGCCGAGCGAGCCCCGCGCCTCACACAGCGGCACCGTCAACGGCCTCACTGACGAAATGTGAACGTGTCTATTCGAGAACACTAGGATTTCTACACATAGGCTGAATGCGGTACCGTGCCGTACTATTGTTTATTTTTTTATGTGGTTTATAGTTTCATGAGTTTTAAACAGAGGGCGTTGTTCTAAGTTTAGTATTCTATTGACTAAAAAGCCTAATTGTAGAAATCTTGAGTCTTGTCATAGAAAAATAGGACTATGAACTAGAAAAGTAAATTAGCAAAGTTTTATTGTAAGTTTAGTGTAAAAAAACGACTGGACGAAAGATTTGACGGGAAAATTGATTCTAACCTTATGTATGAATACTTAGAGTTGGGAATACTTCCACGATGATATTAAACAAAATCTTACGCATTGGATTGACATGTACGCGTTAAGATGGCTATTCGCTTGTGATATCTGTACATTAAATAATAAGTAATAATTGTTAGTGTTTAATTCGTATTCTATATGTAAATGGGAATTTGAAATAATTGGATGTTAATAAAAAAAAACGTTTTAGGGATTTTATATTCTATTATTATTATATGATAGCGATTTTTATAATATATAGTGATTATATCAAAGTAAAATATAATAATATTGATTTATTTTGCAAGTGCGAAGGTACGGGGTATTTTATAGTTAAGGGAGAAAGAAGCCAGAGGCGCATTTGAATTCACCGTAATTGGTTTTTAGTGTGAAAATTGCACCAAAGTGTAGTATTACGATGAATCTTGTTATTTGATATAGACACACTTATCTTGTGACACTTATCACGAGTAGCGTTTGCCAATTGTTTTAAAGAATATATACAAACGCGTGTCTTTAAAATTTAAAAGTATTAATATATAAGTATATATAATTATATCATAGACAATTTAAAGATACAAATAACCATGATATTACACAGTTGTATTAACAGTTTCTCGAAAATAATGTACCTAATAATTGTTTTTCTTTATGTAGCCATACGAATAACATGTTCTTGTAACGCGAAGTTTTTCTGGAGAAATAAATAATGAGGTTAGATTTTCTACTAATTATATTCTGTTTATAGCTAAAGCTTGTTTACTTGACTAAAGGAGTAAAAGACTGACTGTTTGATCAATCAGTCTCTCGCAGTGGACGTATATCTTCAATTCGCGTCACATCGGTCATGCTGTCTTATGCAAACTATCCCAGCACTATTTCAAGGGCCTAAGTCAATATGGCTGGGGTGCGGTTTACCTATAGTACCAAGTCAAAATCTCCATTCTAAAAAACGTTTGCTCCAAATTCAATCGGTACTAGGTTACTAATCAAACCCAAACTACAAAACATTAAGAAAGTGAAATCATTTACTCTCCAGAAACCCTTGCTTTATGAGCTACGATATTATATGTTGTTTGTGTGGCGATATATTTAAGAGTTTTTTTATTATAGCACTAATTTTTGTTATGTCTCGATACGCTTATAGCGGCGTTTGATTAGATGTAAAGTGCAGAACACTGATCGGTTATAGTGACAAAGTCAAATGTTTATAATCAATTTAGCCAAAGTAGGCATGAGGTGTAGTGAAATTTGTATGTTTAAAACCGCCATAATTTGTGCACTTTAGTTGTATATACAACCGTCTTATTTGTTATAAGCTGAAAGTACTTATAGTTTTTTAGAACTACTATCCTTAATCTCGCAGAAGAAATACCTACGATCACTTTAAAAGACACTTACCTAGTGGTTAACTGTTTCGTAAAAAGCTGCTGTGTAGCTTAGCCGCTTATTTCTATGGACTAGTGGTTTTATGCTACGATTGCAGGTTGTATTCTGTTCAACATGTGCATTCATGGTGTATAAGATTGCCAATGACTGAAAACTTATCCTAAATTATAAGTTGATCGAATTGCTGCCAGATCAACAAATTGTATCAAAACATGGCGCCTTAAATTTTTGTGCGTATTTTATGTAATTCGGTGTTAAAAATAAATATATTTAAAAACTACTAGAGACTTTAAATTTACTATGGCCAGCGGAGCCATTTTATATTTTCAGATTACCGAACGACACACTTCGAAAGTTGCCTGGCGTAAAATTCCTTTGTGCATAGTACTTAGTATGGGTTACTTGTAAATTATTCTTTACATTGATCGTCGTGAAAGAAGTTACATTGTCGCGTGTGTCGAGTACACTCAAACACACCTAACGCAGTAAAACCACTAGGTTTATTCCAATAGTATTGAAATTATTCGGTATGTATCGTATTTTTCAGATTGACGGTTTTTTATACAACCTAAGTCGACTATAACTTAGGGGAGTTAAAGATTCTGTTAATAGTCTTAACTGAGTACCTACCCAAAGGTTAGATAAATAGTGATAAATATTTTTGAAAGCTTTGAATGTGTAGAAATTAGATTTTCACCGGACGGTAGGTTCATGGGCGATTTTGGCGCGAGCGACAGTACGGAACATTGCATCGCAAATTAATTGGATTTCGGCGACTGTGCCATTGCCAACCTGTTAGTCAATACTGTATTGTTCCGATCGATTAAATCTATCACCATCGCCTCACGCGTGGGGCTTCGAGAAACGATGTGAATTTCAAACAATCAATATGCAATTCGAGTAATCTATTCGAAATTACTAAATCTTATTCAAGTGAGGAACCGAAACGGCTTTAATGAAGTAACTAGTCGCTCGCCCGTAAGTCGACGTGTGGTATTTTTTATTGTTTGATAACTCTACTTATATGTAAGTAAACGCAAAAACGGTAATCAAGTAAGTAAAGGTCAATTTATTCAAGGGACGAGTCAAACAAATGCTTTTGTAAGCTTACGTTGTTTAATTATCTTTATCCAATCAAACGACTGTTAGTCTATAGTTAGTGAAGCTTTCTTTTGCCTGTGCCTTCGAAGAGTCAATTCGACGTTAAAGCATAGGCTATTATAGTAATATTACTAAAATATCTTAAAAATGCGCTTATAGATTTGAAAAAACTATTGAGTCAAAATCTATCTTGTAACAAATATTCTAAGAATATATTTGGAAACTGTGACAGACCTCAATCATATCGGTACAGGAATCGAATAGCATAGTCATCAAAAAGTTTGAACTGAAGAGTGTTATTTTTACTTACGATGTTATTGTATTTGCATATCGATGATATCTTATTTAAACATGTAATGCCAAAATCATATTGCATCATAATATTTTATGATAAGCACTTAATGCGGTATTGCAATAAATGTTATCTCTTCATTATCGCCTGTATAAATAAGAGGTAATATAACAGGCCGGGTTTCACGGCCAGGTTAATGTGTGCAGATCAATATCATCCTAAAATCGGTTCTATAGCTCGGCTTTTCTAAGGACCAATTCTCGTAATAAATTCCATTTAGTCTCAGTGTCATAAATATCAAACGTTATTTTCTTAATTGAAATAAATCATTGTATAATTGGAACTCAATTCTGAACAGATTTTATTTCGAAAATTGGCCCTTAGGTTATGTTTAAACCTAATGAAGTTTCAACGACTATCAATTTTGATAGTGGTTAGTTGGAATGTATAAAAATTAAGATTTAATGCTACTTATACAGGGAGATTTCGTCATATATTTTGGAATATCCAAATATGAAATGATGGGAATGTATGTATGAAAAAAGGTTTTATATTAAATACCAGATTTGATGAGTCACTAAATGGAGACGCATACGTATAAAATTAACTATAAATGGCTTTTAAGATACGTAAAACTCCACGAATCTTATCTGATGGAGATTGCGAATTATTTATGAAATGTAGGTATGTATGCTATTTGCGCTTCATAACTAAACCACTTTAGTAGGTACTATGAACTACTGCCATTTGTATGGAATCAGTCACAATCATATCACCATCTTTATGAGACTTAAGCGACACATTTGTCCTCTTTTATTCAATTAACCAGTGTTGAAAAAGTCAAATTGTACATTACTGGTTACCTGTCAATAATATATGGAGTTGTTTACGCGCTTATTTTTCGAGTAAAACAGTATGGCGGTTGCTTTAACAGCTGAGCTGTGTGTTTAGGTAATAGGTACAAGTGTATGGATAAAGAAATATCATAGCAATATCTTGATTATACACAGGCATAATTGGACGAGGGTTAAAAGTTAGCTTGTTCTATGATACCTATTATCACTAAGATACTATAGAGTTATACTTACTATGTAATCTATGACTCGTATGAACCTTCCTTGTTAGCGTTGCTGTCGACAGCCTAATTTGTATTTTAGAAAAAATGTGTACAATCTCAATAGTCTATGGATTTATAGTCATAACTTATGTGAAGGTATCTATACTATTGAATCTATTTTTCGAACATTTTTGTACATACTTCTGACATCAAAACTTCTCAGTTAATTTCTTATATCTCAGTTTTGTTGGGTCTGCGGAACATTCCGGTCTACATGTATTATTAACTTCATTGCTAGTTCTACAATTGTTTCCAAGTTGGATATAATTACTAAGAAATGTGTATTGTACTTATGTACGAAAGTTAATGTAGGAATCTATTGTTTATATCTAAATGCGTATATTTGATGTCTACTAAAGTTTTTAATAGCGTAATTTGTCTAAAGTCTATATTCCAAGACACATTTAATGTATATGTAACATCTGTGTAATAGAATTTTTAATAAAGGAGAAAATACAAAATATTTATTTTTACTTTAGCCTTATATTAGAAAATAATTGTTTTTAATGTATGTCATCGTCTAGTTCTAGTCTGATGGTAAGTGCTAAGCCTTTGAATGCCTTCAAACATCGACCTGCTAATTAATGAAACTAGCAACACCATGCCAACGTCTCAGTCGCTGTCAGGGTTAAATACAAAGATGGTTGGTATTTAAAATATATATATATTAGTATGTATTATATACAGGTGTCCCTGAAGTCGACGTCAAGTCGAAATCAGGTAACAGGCTAAGTTAAAATAGCTATCAGAAAAATATAAAAAAGTCTAAGGTTACTTAGGTATTTTAATAATTATAGGCTTTAAAAAATAAAACAGAAAAATCTACACCTGTGACGGTCTTTTCACTCCTATATTTTGAATAATTTTTTTTTGTTATGTAATTTCGAATAATAGAAAATAATCGAGAGCTTAAAGAAGCATTACTCGAGATTACATAACAAAAAAATAATTCAATAAGTAAATATGTAGACCTTTTAATTATTTTTTAAATGTAAAGTCTTACTCTGGCCACCGGTGTGCCGCTGCTAAAAGGAACGACATTTTAATAATTCCTTATTTTATGAATTAGTCACATTTCTCGATTTCTTAAACACTGCTGTTAGGATTTTATTTAAACTTAAATTTACTACTTACGTTGGTAATGCAATGAATGGCCGGATATCGGACCCAAGACGTGGCTACTTCACGCAAGGCCGTATAACCATATAAATAATAAATAACCAACCTTATGTTCAAAATCGATTGATTATATCAACTTGTAGACATACTTTTTTTATCTTTAAAAGAAAACGCCCGCACTATGTATAATTTCTGTGTTTAACTTTACTTACTTTACTTTACTAAGTTTAGAAACATTCAAATAACGGGCATAAACATTTGTAGATCACACAATTTTTGCCTCGAGTGGGTATCGAGCCCAGAACACCCGGTGCGGTGACAGTGGCGAGGCGACCACTTAAACAACTAGACCATCCATGCTGACACGTATTCCCAACATAAAGAGATTTTTTAAATACAGGTATGTTATTTTAAACTTACGCTGCACTAATCACAAATAGCCAAACTTTTTCAATGCGGAATAAAAATATTCATTGGCAATAATCTCGCCTGTATTACGTAGAGCCGAAATTTATCTGGTAAACTGTGGGTGTTATACTGTTACGTTTAACGCTTTGAAGAAATATTACGATGATGAAATTTTACTTTGGAGGAACTACGTACCTAGTTACTTCGAATTAGCATAGATCTTAAATGGGACTAGCTGTCGTACCTATTCTATTAAGATTTAGCAATTTATGCGGTCTTTTTACGGTTATTCATGTGAAAACAGTAACAAATCGATTTCTTATTCTGTTAAAGTTTGAGCGAAACCGCTGTACCGCGCCTTAGGTATGTGCGCGGCGAGACGGAGGGGGAGGGGGAGGGGCAAGGGCAGGCTAACAGGCCGCTGTCATTCGTCAACGCTCACGGCAATCCCCCCGTCTAACTAGCCTAGTGTTAACCTGCCCCCCGCATTTCATATTACTTCTTCGGATAACCTAAATTAGCAATGTATTAACAGATAGCAAGCACTTGGGGGAAATAAACAATTATTTCAGCTGTAACAATTTCGGTATATTTTTATTTTAATAAAACGTATTTACAAATAAATTAAGGATAACATTTATAACACCGTGGTGACTAGATTCATTTTATATGTTTGAGCACATCAACATTTCCCGCACATTCCCCATAAAGTTCATAAAACAGTAGATATAACTAAAACACTGCCGTTGCATATTAATAGTAAATTATATTCGTATGAAAACCCGCTGGTTTCTCGTTCGTTTTATTTATAATTATAATGATACCATACAGTAAGTATAGAAAAACGATAAGGGGAAATCAACATTCCAGAAATCTTAAAAACCGTGTCTCACAATAAACACCTTAAATAAGTTTAACATAAAACGAAATACGACACTCAATAAAATTAAATATTATAAATATATTAAACATTTAGGAATATTATAGGACGGGATTATAAAAAACCTTTATATTTAACAAGCTCTAGCATTGTAAAGACTAACAAAGTAATAACGACGAGATATAATTATAATCAACAAACATGTAAAATCATCCAAAGAAAATATTTTTGGAAAACAATTTACGTAATTCAGAACGCATCACAGATACTAGACTAGCATTATTAGGTTTATTTTTAAAACTGTATCCACGCAACATGTTGTTGCGTATATTTGGCGCGTTTTCTGGTAGGATGGAATTAATGTAAATTTTGTAAATAAATAATATCTCCAAACGTGTTTTTATGTTTAGGGCATTATGAAATATGTTCATATAATGGTAAATATAAAATTATTGATATTAAAAAAAATTCATAATTGTTTAATCGGATATTTTAGTTAGCGTTTTACGATATTTATGATTTCAAATTTGCTTCTGATCATGACTTTCGTTATAAATATTTAGGTCGTAAGTGTGTCAGTCACGACTGTGAGCCTAACTAGTCTACGTAAGATTATGATTATAGTTCTAAAGGTCCAAATAGGTGCTTCGCCTGGCAGTTGTCGCTGTTGTCACCCAGGAATTGAGCAAAAAGTTCTTGATATCTCGACAGCGTCAAACCACCTTTCCTCCTGTCATCGTCCTGAAACAAGATAAGAATATTATAAAACTCTAACGTTATTAAGTTTCCACCCTGTTGTTGTACTGCAATCGCATAAATATAATAAAACATTTGCAGTTGGTTTCAAAAGAATGTATGTACATATTATATAACATATAATTGTGTAGGCAGGCACTTGAAAATGAATTTATGATCATCAATTTCAATACGACTGCAAGTCGCATAAAGATATAGTGAATTTTCATGACCATGGTTATTGCTATAATGAAAACGGAGAAGAGACATGGACACACAACGCTACCTGAGGTCACCCACAGACTATTTACACCGATTAGCGCGAAACTCATTAGAGTGGACCATAGTGTCAATCTTTGGGGTATGTGTATCGACTATGAGCAATCTTAAAATCAATATTCAATACACACTATGACCGTAGAAGAAATTAACGTTAAGAGAGGTCAGGGAAGTGGATACCAACCGTATTAAACCACTCAAACCAGAGCAATTTATGAGTCCTATTTTTAATAGCTAGCCGAATGCCATGCAATAATTTTGACCAATATGGCCAGAGTGGACTCACATGACAGATGGTGTGACTATTGAACATTAGATGGGGTTGCAAGTGTGGACAGTGGCCTGTTGCAATTGTGATAACGAGGAGAGATTTGGCACTTGGGATTGGATGCCCATTAGCACCACTGCTTTTGTAGAAATAGAACTGAATATTTATTTACCTATATTTTTATTGTAAATGATTGCGATACATACTAAAATTATATCCATTTTAATTTATTTTAGTATTTAACCAAAACTAACAAATTAATTTTCTTCGAATTTTCTCGACGGCCTTCGTGTCACGGGATCGTAAATCTTCTTTCATTAGACACCTATAGGCGCGGGAGCATAAACAAACGTACGCCTGCCAATTCTACTTATTTGATACGACAGAATAATTGGATTGTAACGTGTAACATGTGATAACTAGGAAATGAGCCTTCCCGACTATCGTACACGACTGGAACAGTGCCAGGAAGAAAGCAGCTCTCTTTATTGTCTTATTGCGTCAGTCTATTTCTGGTTACTGCTTTTTTTACACGCCTTTTATTAATATACTTTCAGGGCACTTATTTTTGGAAATCATTTACTATAAATATATTCTATGTTACCTCACAGAAAATACGACGTTTTTATTGTTTGGAAGCCCTACTTTAGCGAATCGCGGAGCTTGCCACATTTTAAAAATGTTTTACAGTTGAGAAATATATAGGTATGCAGATACCTATAACGTAAACACCGTTGTGAATTCACAAAATATTAGTAAGCTGTGCGCATCATTCATACGAATATACCATTCATTTGATGGCTGTCGAGATTAACAGCCCGCGCGTGGAACCCACTTTGATGAGGACGCTTTAAATGTAGCATAAAGCAGTATCATAAATATATAATTTCATATTTTATCTACTACTAACATATTTTCTTCTCAGTTTATATATCAACGAATCTGTCTAACAATTTAATTTAAACATAATTTTGCAAACATGCATTATTACGAATTGGTTTTGTTTTAGAGCAGCATTTAAAATCATCTAAAATATTCGATATAATATTTTAGGCTTTCTTGGCGACGTGCCTGATCCAGTAACGTATCTCCAAACTTGTAACGAAGATGAAGAGTCGTAGTTAGCAACAGTTAAAAGGCAATTATTTAACGACTAACTGCCCGCAATCAAGACATTGTAAATACGCGTGTCAATAGCATCAATCCACATCGAAACGGTTTGCCAACAACACATGGCGACTAGGTAATAGGTATTTCTAGAACGGCGTATAGTACACTATCTATATTCTGTTCGTGATTGGCGTTCGTCTTGTGGGTATGACTACGTCCCACATATTTATATGCTTGCTTATTAAGGGAGGTATGGCGGAAACGTTTGCCACGGAAGCATTTGCTTTTATAGACGCGTGTCGGAGTACCTAATTAAAATGGCTAGACTATTTGTTGACTCTGGTAATTATTATCGAACTGGTAAGTAATAAATAGCTCGGGACACATTTAAACTGGTCGTTAAATAAATGTTTACGAGGCTGGCAGTTCAATTGTACAGCTGAGTAAATTTGGAACTTTTACGATATAACAATAGTTTTAAGTGTATCCGATAGTTTTCTTTTATAATAGTTTTACAATCTCTTTACAGATTCGTTAGGTACACGTTTTATAGTCTTAGAGCATTATAATTGTTGAAATCCGTAATTTGTGTCATAAACATCTTTTACTCAATAATCGTAACGTTAAACCTAAATTTTTGAAGTGAAAACTACTTTAGGCGCGTTGAGCACTTTTTGGGTAAACAAAAATCATGGAACTCGCGTCATCGTCACCGAACGCATTCAAAATTCAAAAATAATTATCTAATAGCTCGACGATACAATTCAAAAGTTACTTATGTTTCACTTCTATCAGCAGTCCCCGAAGACTGCCCCGCATGTTTTTTAAAGGGTTTATACTGAATTTTATTTTCTTTAATAAGAAATTACAAAAAGTTAAAATTATTGAATAAATAAACAGCTAATCGGTGTGTTACAATACTTACATTAAGGAGGGAATTGAAAGCTTCATCTATGACTTTGATGTCTTCTAAGACCATTCGCTGTACGCAGTCGTATCTGTACTCCTCAATGCCGATGACGCCGTCGGTGTTAATGTCAATCATCCTAAAGTTGGTCTCGATAAACGCCTTCATGGCCTGAGGGAAGTCCTCATACTTTCGGCCCATACAGCTGTTCTTCACTGCTTGTTTGAATTCGTCAACCGTTATCATACCGTCCTGAAAAACTCGTTATTGAGAACATACTGGTAGTTGTTAAATAAATAATTAAAAAGCAGGAAGCGTGTGCGTGGCTTGGCATGTGTGTAAATTGAAAATTAGACGTATTAATTATTTTATTAATGCTAGTTTCTACTTTTAATTTACAACCAGAAAAAAACTGATATGATGCGTTAAAGCACTCTCATCGGCCGTTTATAATTCTGCAATTGTTCATGTAGAAAGAGTATGTTACGTCTTCGGGTGAGAAATAATTTCAGATTTTGTGAACATAGTTGATAGGATGCATCATTGTCATCAGTTAACTTTCTGCCCGTAAGTTGCAAATTACATGTAATTAAGTATATTAGACTAACTACTACATATAGCAGGCTAATAGACAATTTTCTAGAACCTGATAACTACTAGATAATCCTGATCTCGATGTTCGTGAACTAAGTGCATGTGTAAATGTATGCGGGTATGGTCAGTCGGAACTTTCTTAAACCATGGAGGCTAAGAAATATTTCAATTTCATTTTCTCAGTCTGGTTCGATAACATTGCTGATCTGAAAATATCAAAAGTGATACAAATTCACACGTTCTCTATCTTGAACGTAAGTACGTTCGTCATTGCTGCAACATTGAAGCGTTTAGCAGCTAAGTGAGAGAACAATTTTAGAGCTAAGGACATTGTTGAATAACGTGCACGACTACACAGAAGCGATCCATTTAAACGCACAAGTACAGAAGATTGTAAGAGCTACAGAAAAGATCAGCGTTAGACTGCATCCAACGAAGCTTCGCTGACACCGCATAGTGTAATGTGTGGGGGGTAACCGACATAGTCTGGCACCTTGTCGAAGTCTGCGAGCTGCGCGATCTCCTCCCACAGGCTCAGCATCACGTGTTGGTATTTCTGCAGGCGAGCAGCGCTGCAGTCGCCCTTGCCTTCCAGCACGCATGTGCGGAGGGCCAGACAGTGGAAGTCGTGGGCGTCTAAATAGCCGTTGTTGTCGATATCTGAAACCAAGAGACGCTGAGCATCCGTCTCTCAATCTATATGACTTGCATTGTGTTGCGCATCTTTAATTCTATTGTCTGTAAATTTAGCGCTATGTTTATTTTTTGAGTCTGACATTATTTGTATCTAAACGCAGCAGCATCTCAAAATAGCCCAGCTGTTAATAAGCACGATAAACTAGTGCATGTTTAATGATTCATTTATTGCCACATGTGATGCTAAGGGCAGGCGTAAGGTTCATTAACATTGTAGCACAAACGATGTCGATCGCCCAATCAATGTCGCAACGGGTGTGCAAATGAGCGGCGGCTGCCCACTTGGCTGCCATTGCATGTAAACAATAGGCAACTATTAATTTAATAGAGCTGCTGATGCCAAAACCCGGGGATCCTTCATTTCGCAATCATCAGTGATTTTTCAAACCGCCATTGTACCTATTATAATTGATGTCGATGATTGACTGCACGAGTGTTTAACAGACAGTGGAAATGTATACACATCAATAACGGTATTTGCCAATCATAAGAATAGATTCAATGTTAAAATAGTCGATGAAGACATCAGACATTGTTGACACGTACACTGTTACGAAGTAAGTACTGCGTGCCTAAATACCAAAACGTTTGAAACTCGATGAGACCCAACAGTTTGAGAACACCGTGGTCAGAGCTCGAATATAAATCTTGGTACGCATGTGAAAGTTAATCCGTACTACCGGTTGACAATAAGGGCTACTAAAAGATCAATGTCGCTCTTCGATTCTTGTGTTATTTTTGTCAAACAGAGAAGTGCCTAGGACGCGATTAAAACGCGATATCAATAGCTCGTTAGTAGGTAGTTACCCTGATTAATGACTCCCTAGTTTGATGGCTAGTGTAAAAATATTTGTCAGCTGTTGTTAATTGTCTATCAATCGTTAATCAGTATCGAGTAGGCGTTAAAAGATTGTTCAATGAGCGCTATAGCTGTCTTACAAAGACTAGTTTATCGGCTTCAGGGGTATAGTAAAGTTGTAATTGTGAAATCTTGGCTCGTGACATGAACTCGCACACGTTCCGTTGTTTGGTGATTGATGAGCGCTCGCGATTGGCTCCACAGAAATTTTTCTCAGGCCAATGTCATGTTCAGCCTATTCTGATCCCAGCATTTCTTTTAATCAGAGATCATCAGATTGGTTCTAAATTCAGCTGATTGTTTAGCGAGTAAGTAATGAGATCTCGCTACAGAAGCGAGCGCAGCATCCAAAACACAGATCAAGTAGTGAAATGCACAGTAATCTTATTTTTGCATACACTCGTTTTGCATGCACACAACGTTTAGGTATTACGTACAGCTCTAGAGTAGAAAGCACTTAGTAAAAAATGATTGGAAAGTAAGTATTTATATATCATGGGAATTGCTCGCTATATGTTGTTGCCAAGTACAACATCTGTTCCTTTCCAATACAATACTGTAAAACAGCCAACTTACAGACTTTTTATCCATGTTTTTGTGAATGATCTTAACACGCACCAGTGTACCTAAATACAATTTGCGCGGTATTAGAAGTATTTGATACGGCCAGATGAAAGGTTTGCTAAAATTTATTATAGAAATAAGCTGACTTAATAGGTTTACCAACGGCTAGATTAGTAGATGGTAACATTACGTCAGTTGAATCATCAAAGCGTTTTCAGAACATTATGAATGAATCAGTGTCCAGAAACTGTTATTTAGTATGTAAACGAGTATTGTGCAACTTCATCACGTCAACAACGTGATAAATGAATATTTAAAATAAATACTTCGAGCTGGGTCAAGTCCAACGATATGAGAAAACAATTGACCGAGCCATGTTTTGTAAAAGTTGTCAACTATAAATTACAATTACAGTATCAGTTTCTTAGTATCGGCGAAAAAATCTTTATAGCAGTATATCTACATAAAGAATCAAAGTTTAGTGTAGATATATAATTTTGAAATTGAACCCATTGCGCTGCACTTTTTATCTACTTATGTAGAGCAATAAAATTTAACAAATGTAAATAATATGCATATACGCTCCTAACATCCTTATTTAAGGTATATAGAGATTATAAAGTTCAAGATGTGCAGGTGAACTGGTATCAATTGCTATAAAAACTAACAAAAAGTGTCTACAAAGCGTGTGTTGATCAGCTGGCTACAAATAACACGATAGTAGGTACAAACAAACTAACTCCTAGCAGCAAGTTTTCCGTCACGTACGAGGAAATAATAAAACAAATTGTGTT
Source organism: Catocala fraxini (assembly GCA_930367265.1). Lineage (NCBI taxonomy): Eukaryota > Metazoa > Arthropoda > Insecta > Lepidoptera > Erebidae > Catocala > Catocala fraxini. The sequence continues at coordinate 4,796,043 of OV884042.1, read as the reverse complement.
GATAATCTACAAAAACTCACCATAAAGATATCTCACAACAAAGGCAACTCTATTATCCCAGGAATACGCCATTTTGTATGATGAATTGTTGGGTTAATTAGTTGGTGGAGTGTTGTCTAGTCCGAATGGTTGCTAGTCGGTAAGCGGGCAAGTAGCGCGGCGGCGGTCTCGCGGCAACTGGCGGCCGCCGGCCGCGCCACTCCGCTCTGAATAAACCAACGAAATAAAACAATATAACAAGACGACCACGTCACCAGACGACACCCTAAATATCTGTACGCAACGGCGTGGTCAATCTGCTCACGGTTTGGCAGGGACTCTAGAGCCCAGCTTACTACAGCATGCGGCCTCATCAGCGCAAGGTCGATGGGTTGCATTACACCGCATCTAATTTAAACCGACTTCTCTATGTCTACTTCCAATCAATTCTTATTTATAACTATCAGTGCGAGAGAAGATTTATTTCAAGTTTGAACTAGAATCTATGAGGTTCAGGGATCTTCCTATCTTAAAACGTGATTGAAAATTTAGTGTAATATCAGCCCTGTTTATAGACTGATCCATTGTTGGGCATGGGTCCCCACCCAGAATGTATGGGTAGGCTATAGTCCACGCTCACTACGTGTTGCCAAGTTTTACGTTAATTTGAGAATATTATACAGAACTCTCAGATGTGTAAATTTCCTCACGGTGTATTCGTACACCGTAAAAGCAAGCGATAATTAACTATAAAATACGCACAAAACTTTGACAGGTCATGGCTGAAGTAGGATCCAATTCGAAACGTGGACTGTGCGTCGCAATCCAACCGTTTTCTCTCAAGGTTATTGGTGCTTTCTTTAAAAATATTTATGATATATTAATTGTGGGATTAATATACTTGCGCAGCTGTGCCTGCAGTTCTCAGATTAGGTAATAAATAATAATTGGATTCTCCAAGCAGGCATTTTTTTAAAGTACAATGGAGTGTGACATTACTACGTTCAAAATTAAGTAGATCTTGCCAGCTGCGTAGGATCTAGAATTGTGGGGACGCTGATGTAGTTTCGGTTCCAGCGTACCCACCAACTAACGCAGCGAGTTGGCTCACCGTGGTGGTTTTAGTCGGTAGGCCCGAAGTCTCGCGAGAATCCGACATAACCCTCTCGTCTGCCTTTGTGGCGTGAGGCATCAGGAGCATTTACCCAAGTTAAAAAAAAGATGTAGAACTGTAGACATAATAATGAAACACATGTTCTTGACTATGTCTACGATGGACTGTTAAGTAGAGGCTTATGTTATACTTAAATCCATGAAGCCTGCTATCTAGCTCTTCAAGTGACCCTTTTTATTACAACTAGCGTATTAATTAAATTTGTCTGATAGTAAAATAGCCTATGATCGTTGTTTTAATGGGTAAAAAAGGAATTAAGGTCACAACAAAAGGAAAAGTTGTACGTATCTGAGTATCCGATTCTCTTCCACCGGATTCCTGTAAAAGGTGGTGCCTTCCCAGGTGAGCCGGTTAATTTATCACTAAATACCTAATTTTCAATGGCGCTCATCCAACTAGACATGCCTAGACTATCAATTTTTATTAGGTATGGCAATAAACATAATTAGAATAGGCGAGTGATAACGTTCATTATTTGTGTTCTTTTGGTTGTATACGTTAGTTCTTCTAGATGTCAAGTACATACATAATATTATGTACATACAGCGACTCATCAACCTAGACTGTTTGGACTTTGAAATATTAGAAGTTGAACGCTGCGAATCGTGCGAGAGAGTACGTTATATTTTGTTATTTTGTCTCATTCACGCTGAACGGGCCGTGGGCGTCGAACGCGCTAGTGCACCGTGATGGGTCTACACCACTATGCACTGTCCCTTTCCGACTATTCTCTATTTTGTATGTAGCGTAGTTATGCGTATATGGGGTGTCTAACTTGATGTGTAGCCGTGTGTACATAGTTCTAGGCATACTAGCATAGCTCCTTGCTTCATTGTGCAATCATTTTTATCACATTATTGATGCGTGCATTGCACACTTCAAGCAGCGATAGCTCAGTGGGGAGATCAACAGACTGCAATGCAGAGGGTCTCCGGTTCGAACGACCACGTCGCGCACCTTTGAATTTCGGAACTTATATGACTTTTCGAAATTATGTGCATATTGAATGACAATAATCGCCTGCTCCGTGCCTCGGAGAGCACGTTAAGCCGTCGGTCCCGGCTGCCATGAACATCTATGGCAGTCGTTATTGAGAAGTCAGTGCCCTATAATATCCTGACGCTGGTCTAGCCTTAGGGTATCGTTAGCCTTCGGGTTGCGGAGGTCAGGTGGCAGCCGCTCCGTGTAAAAACTGATATCCAGTTAAATCCGGTTAAACTAGAAAAGCCGACCCCAAGTGATTTGGGAATAATAAAAACTAGGGATGAGAAAAAAAAAGATTGCACACTGTACTTTAAAACATTTATAAGATCGAAAGAACACCCAGATCCGAAACAACTATTTATGGATCATACATTTTCTTATCACGTGTCACACATGACAAAATGTTCTATGAACCCATAACTCTCAACACAGTGGTAGAGATGGAGCAACTACTTTGTTAGCCTTACTGTGTTTGGCGGCCTCGATGGCGTAGTGGTTAGTGTAAGCGAAAGCCACGCCCAAAGTCACGGGTTCGATTCCTGCACAAGTCAAATATTTTTGTGCATGTACACGGATGTTTGTCTTGGTCTGGGTGTTTCTATGTATAATATGTACCTAATATTACGTATTTACAAAAAATAGTGTAGGTATATGTATGTTTATCCATTGTCTAGTACCTATAGTACAAGCTCTGCTTAGTTTGGGCTTATAGCTTAATAAGCAATAATAAGCTTAGCTTAGGATCACATTAGTTGGCTAAGCAAACTTGCTCTTATTTGTTTAATTATAATAATAATAATAATATTCTATCACATACACACAACACCATCTAGCCTAAACTAAGCAGAGCTTGTACTATGGGTACTAGACAATGGATAAACATACATTATACCTATACTAATATTATAAAGTTGAAGAGTTTGTTGGTTGTAAGCGCTAATCTCAGGAACTACTGGTTCGAATTGAAAAATTATTTAGAAAGGTGACCATATTTATACATATTTAAATCGTAGACTGCATCTATGATTTAAATCTTTGTATGTAGTTAGTTTTAATAAGGGACGGTTACATAATATCTATACTAATATAATAAAGCTGAAGAGTTTGTTTGGTTGAGCACGCTAATCTCAGGAACTACTGGTTCTAATTGAAAAATTATTTTAGTGTTGGATAGCCCATTTATCGAGGAAGGCTATAGGCTATGTAACATCACGCTACGACCAATAGGAGCGGAGCATCAATGAAAAATTATGCAAAAGCGGGGAAAATTCACGCATCACTCACTCACGCATAATGGACCAACTTGGAGTTCAAATGCGGAAAAGGAAGTCCAATTACTTACAAAAAAACGGGAAAAATCTCTTAAGTGATACATACGAAGTTGCGTGGGTACATACATGGAATCATGCTTGAATTTATCAGAACGGTCTATAACATTGATATTTCACCTGCTATACTGCCGTGGTAATCGAGAGGGCAGTAAGTCAGAAAAGGCCGTTTATATTGTTGCTTACTAGGCACATTTTCGTGCTGCAGTTCAATTTTCTTGGCCTGACCGTTGAATCGAACCCGGGATCGCACGATCGATCGCAAATAGCGTAAACTATGGTTTATAGTCCTCTAAAGTTATAAATTTCACGTTTAAGGGGTTTGCTCATTAGTCATTACTCATTACCCAATACCTTATTATTATTGTGATATGAACGTATCAGACACAGAAAAGCCTTATAATATCGTAAAGCTTTATTTGTGTATACCCAATGTTAATTCGAGGCGTTTTGATATTTTGGTGGTCTGTAATACTTATTTTACATAGTTAGATTTTCCTGCCTAATGTTAAATTCATATAATTCATAGGTGTTTTTTGTTTGCTGTGTGGATTGGACTGGCTATCTGCTAATTTATCTGTATTGGTAAGTGACACAAGGAATCTGTAACGCAACTGTCATTCTAACTCGAGATATAAAATATTGCATAAAAATCTCGTTATCTCTGTTTGCTCTACTAATATTGTGCGGCAATGCTATTCGTTGTCCCTTTCGTGTAATCCTATATGGAAAGGTGGCTTTAACTTGGCAGACTATGAAATCAACTTGTATATAATTAATTTGAATTTTAAAATTATATCATATGCAAACTTAATTCTATTGTTTCCACGAATAGTATAGTTCCTCAAGGCTGTGTATTATACAATTTGTAGCTATGCATCTACGAATAAGTAGTATTTATATGTTTTATTTGACACTTGTTATAATCGGTGAGTTAACTATTTATTTTTAATAGTACCTAACATGCTTTCAATGTATTTAATAGAATGGGTACATACCTAGTTCTAATATACTCAAGAATGCATTTAGTACTCTAGATATACTGTATATTATATTGTAGAGTGGATCATGATGTGTGTACAAGTACCCAGTTTCTTAGCTATTATAAAAATATGTACTTTAATAATTGTTACCAAAGATTGAATAATAAAATGATTTATAGACCGAAACATTTTATTGTTAATTTATTCAGAAGGGCCACATACCACATCATGTATGCAATACATGAATGAAATAATTCAAGGACTTAAATATATTTTTCTACATCTATTTACATTCTTAACAAACATCCTTACATCAGTGTGTAATGGTAGCAAATAATAATAATAATATTCTATCACATACACACAACATCATCTAGCCCAAACTAACCAGAGCTTGTACTATGGGTACTAGACAATGGATAAACATACATTTTTTTTTTGTTGTAAATACTTACATATTATACATAGAAACATCCAGACCAAGACAAACATCCATGTGCATACACACAAATGTTTGACTTGTGCGGGAATGTGCCTTTGTATCACAGCAGTAGACTAATGCTCAATCTGAGGTTGAATGGATACAATAAGACTGATGAATGTGGATTTAGTGCTCTATTCAGAGACATTTAAGGATTGCCTTGGTGACTAGTAGATATATAAATATTTCTGTCTGGCAATCTAAGACTGGACAGATTAACTAATCATCAAATGTTTCTGATTGTGCCTGTAAGAGTGAATAAATGAATGTAAGAATTTGACCAAATAATTAATGTAATTCCAACTATGTTAACACATCATTATGTGCTTTACATATTAGAAACTATGATATAATTTACAAGTTCATTGATCTATGAGTTACTAATATAATTTGATTGGGGAAACTGAACAATGCAAATCAATTTATAAAATCATTAGACAAAGATAATTGTCGGCCTCGGTGGTGTAGTGGTTAGTGTAACCGACTACCACACCTCGCCACGCACGGGAGGGGTCGCGGTTTCGATTCCTGCACAAGTCAAACATTTGTGCACATGAACATGGATGTTTGTCTTGGTCTGGGTGTTTCTATGTATAATATGTATGTATTTACAAAAAAAAAGTATATTATGTATGTTTATCCATTGTCTAGTACCCATAGTACAAGCTCTGCTTAGTTTGGGCTAGATGGTGTTGTATGTATGTGATAGAATATTATTATTATAATTATTATAATTATATAATTTTAAACAGCAAAATGTTGATCATTATAATATTATTTATTTCCAGGCTTAGCAACACTGACAACACAATTTGATATTCAAGAAGAAACAGAAACAGAGGCAAAGGATAGCATTGACATAGACATACCTAATGTTGATGAATCAGAATCATTACTTTCAAATGTGGTCTCTGATGTTAATAAGACCCTTACTAGCTTATACAACACAGTAACTTTGGCCAATGTTACTGCTGAGAATAAAACACAAAATGCAAATGAAACCAGAAAACTAGTTAAATGCAGGGAGATTGTCTATGACCAAGGTGAAGAAGTTGAACCATCAGTAGAAATCATCAATGGCACTCACTTAGCAAAACTGTTACAAATCAAACCAGATATAACAAGCAGGGACACTGAAGCTGACTGTGTTCTTGTTTTATTCTATGCAAGAGCTTGTCCCTTTAGTGCACATGCGGCACCACACTTCAATGCTCTTGCTCGCTCATATCCTAGTGTGAAGATGGTAGCCTTAGATGCACTAAAATATAGTGGTACAAATACACAGTATGGGATTGTGGGTGTCCCAACACTAAAAATGTTCCACAATGGCAGGCCAGTGGGAAAATTCAATGGCACAGAATACAACATCCAGTCATTTAGTAAATTTGTTCATGCTATAACTGGACAGTATCCTCAAGGGCTACTAGTCACATCTAAAGACTTCCAAGGTCCTGTTTCGAGTGTTGTAGAGAAGGAGACTGATTATTTCCTTGTGTTATCATGGTTGTTTATTATAATTTGCTCTATTTATTACTTTATGCAATCTAAATGGTGGAGGATGATTGTTGAAATGGTACAAAACAATTGGAGAGAATCAGAAGCACAACATGAACATAACGATTAGTGTATTGCCTTAATTTGTAGGACTGCCTCGTATCTCAATAAAGTAATTTTATTCCAATTCATATTGCATTTTATTTTCCTTTGCTGGATTGAATTACCGAACGAAGATATAAACTTCAGTTTGTCAGTCAAATGTTTTATAGTGATGGGTGATGCTTCCGTTATAAGGGTTATAACTTTTAAGGCATGGTAAAAATATTAAGAAGTGATATATTTATATTTACAAGAAGATTCTTTGTTACGTGGTAATGTTTTGTTTTAGTTTAGTAAAATCTAAAATAGATCGTGACAACTGAAAACAAGTAGAAGTATGTTATTTATTATTAGGTATATTTACGCCGGTAGTATATTAATGTTATGTTTCTTCCGTACCTACGATCGATGTACAAATACAAACTAATGTCTCTGATAGAATTAACATAAAGAAATCCCCTAACATATTTTGCACTTAGTTTTATTATTCTGTTAATTAGATCTAATTTAACATCGATTCCAATTATAATCAGTCAAATTTAACAATATAGCAGAATCTGACAAAAAGTCATGAAATTGAAATGGATATGTAATTTATTTACATTTATAATATTAATAAATTAACGACATCACTAGTCACGTCACTAATATTTTGTCAAATGTCAAATGTTAAGATAGGCTAGCGAGAATGTATAAAATACATGAATTTCGGAGATATGAATTATTTTACGTAATATAGCGGAAACGTCTAACTTGAACTCTTGATAACATGAGTGCCCTCTCATTCATTACATCTAGCAAGGGCAAGGTTATACTTGCTACGGTGGCTGCGCTTCATATTACGATATACTTCGCTAAACCTTCGTTTTTCAAGGGCGAGAAAACGACAAAACTCGAAGCGACACCGCCAAAATACTTGCCGGAGAACTGAGTGACCTTGCACTTGGTTGTTAACAAGAAACTCCGGAAATTAGTCTATTGATTCATGATTTATAAAAGAGTAGCGTCATCTGCGCAATCTTTAGTTCTTAGTGTACTTACTACCTCTCGAAGAAACATGAGTTCCGACAAACATCAGGTGTTCGTCACCCGGTCTGATATGCCGGAATCTGGCGTAGAGTTATTGGCAAAAGAGTGAGTAAAAGATTTTTAACATTATAATATTAATGTATGTATGTAAGTTGTAATTATTTAAGATATCGGCGTCTGCAGCTGTTTGAATAGGTTATGTTAAATTCTGCTACTGTATTTGTGTGGTATAGCTTAGACAGTTATTGCATATTTAGTCTAGTACAATTAAGGCTACTAAATAATAGTAATTATCTATGTAATACATACAATATAAACTAGGTTGTAGGTAATTATTTATATATAATTCTAGTTGACTTTGCCTTCATATCAGCTTCTTGTAATCTAAATCCATATGGGATGGATGAATGATTTCGGTATTATATTTCATTTTTATCTTCACCTTTGTGGCGAATAACATAACAAGCTTGGCCAATGTATCAACAGGTTGGTCACCTGTTAATCCTTTGGGTACAACTATTAGGGGTGTTATTTATGTAGTCAATGCTGAAAAGTAAATGTTGTGTATCCTAACTAATATTATAAATGCAAATGTGAGTTTGTTTGTTACACTTTCACACCTTAACTGCTTGACCGATAATCTGAAATACGCATACATATTGTCAGGGGTACAGATGAGGACAAACGGTATCTTTCATCCGGAGAAAAGGTACTGTTCCGGAGGGATAGAAATTGATTGTCTAAAAGTACATAAATGCGAGTGAAGCTGCAAGCAAAATCTAGTTATCTAATATTTGTCAATTATCTAAAGTTAAGAGGTGAGATTAAGAGAAGATAATATTGCATAATTGTTTACTGATTACTGCATTTAGTACTATACCTATCATATTTAGTAACTAGATGTACCCGTGGTTTCACCCGCATTTATGATTACTGCGCCGCCCCCGTGGGTCGTAGCGTGATGTTATATTACTTATAGCCTTCCTCGATAAATGAGCTATCCAACACTAATCAGTAGTTCCTGAGATTAGCTCTATCAACCAAACAAACAGACCAACAATTTTATGGATTCTGTTTAAGAAAATATCTTATTAGGTATATTATTGGCGGAATTGTTCATGATAACCAATTTACAAAGTTAAGGGGATGGCCTTGCTACTGACTGAAGTGTAGTGAAGTAATTTGAATTAACCTGTTAATTGTTATAAAGCCAGACATAATTGAAAATAAATTATGTCGGGTCACTGGTGTGCAGCTGCGACTCAATAGGCTATACAAAAAATATATTGTTATGTAGTTTTCAATTACAATACACCTTTGTTATAAGATCTAAAATTTAAGGATTTCAATATTTTTAAAATAATATCTTATAGTTTGGTCTGCTTTTGGGCAAACACTTACTTGCCAATGTTTTCTATTGCAAGCAATACTTGAATTTGCTAGTTTGTATATTGAAATATAAATAAATTTAGAAATAATATATGCTTTCCAGATGTGATGTAAAACTTTGGAACCAAGCATCTCCCGTACCAAGACCAGAACTCCTAAAATCAGTGGCTGGTGTGACTGGCATCTACTGTTCTCTCACCGATAAGATTGACAAGGAGTTACTGCATGCGGCTGGCCCAGGCCTGAAGGTGGTTGCCACCATCTCTGTGGGCTATGACCATATAGATGTTGCCGAGTGTAAGAAGAGGGGCATCAGGATTGGGTACACACCTGATGTGTTGACAGATGCTACAGCTGAGTTGACGGTAAGTTGCATATGTGTATTAGCCACAGTTCTGGCTTACTATCAGGTGGCCCACTGGCTCGACTGTCACCGATGAAAGCAGTAAAATAAAAATAAAAACTTATTTGGTCACTGATGGTGGTGAAGGTCTTCTTTAAGGCCATCTACACAAGAGATATTATAGTTTACAAGTATGTGAAGAAACACAAGTGCACTCTCTGTTCCCTTATTTTCATGATTCGATGCGACAGTAATCCAACATGACTGGAGAGAGATCAGGCGCAGAATGAATAACTTCACATGCTTTTCTAGGCATAGGGTTGGTTAATACCACCAACTTCCTATTTCCGATTTGGTGTTGAGATTACTTAATAGAAAAATTCAATAACTGTTGATCCAACCTGAAATTTGAACCCGCACATCAGTCGCATTCGCTACTTATATACTTAGATGGTAAAACTTAAATAATTTATCAATATTTGTGCCAGGCTTTCATTGCATAGAATGTTGCTAGTAAATAATAGGAGGCAAGTTTTATGCTTAGTAATATGTATGTTAACCTCATACGGCTTCCAAAAAAGATAAGAATAAAAAGCAACTCCTTTATTAAGTTATATTGTTTATGTCATGGTTAGAACTGCACCATTGTTTATCCTGATAAAAGGATTGCTGGAGCTTGAATAGTAATTAAAGGAAACAGATGGGCCTTAAATTTTTTTTTATATGAAAATGTGAAGTTTAACTGATCAGGCTTTCATTTTATTTTATAATATTTATTCATCCAGCAGTGTAAGAATGTCAGTATCCAGACACTATACTTTTATCATTATTGATATGTGATGATATTGATTAATCTGCCAAGTACCAAGTCATAGAGTTACAGATGCGTTAGGATAAAAATAAATATAGTTAACAACATTTATATTTTTACAATTTCAGCTGGCTCTGCTCCTTGCAACATCACGTCGTTTACCTGATGCTTTGAATGAAGCGCGTACCGGTGGCTGGGTATCCTGGGCGCCTACCTGGATGACGGGCCCCGGCCTCGCCGGCGCCACCGTCGGCATAGTTGGCCTCGGCCGTATCGGCATGGCCGTCGCACGACGCGTCAAAGCGTTCAACACTGCAAAAATCGTCTACTTCAACCGCAGTGAACGCCCAGAAGCTAAAGAAGTTGGCGCTACCAAAGTGTCTTTTGACAGCTTACTGGAACAAAGTGACTTTGTTATTTGCTGTGCGGCACTAGTGCCGGAAACTACCAAGATATTTAATAAGGCATCCTTTGAAAAGATGAAGAAAACTGCGGTGTTTGTGAACACTAGTCGTGGGGGCTTGGTCGATCAGGATGCTTTGATAGAAGCGCTACAGAATAAAACAATAAGGGCGGCTGGGTTAGATGTGACTACTCCGGAACCTTTACCTTTGGACAGTCCATTGTTTAAGTTGGACAACTGCGTCGTTTTACCTCATATAGGCAGCGCTACGATTGAAGCCAGGAATACAATGAGTGAACTCACAGCGAATAATATATTAGCGGCTCTAAAAGGGTCCGATATGCCGGCTGAGTTGAAATAATTATAATTAATTTTATTATTTATCAGTGTAGATATACTATGTATTGTATTGTGATTGAATAAAGTGATTTATTATATTGTTACTATGGTAGTTATGGATATTTTATTGTGTCTGTTGGACTGATCGGATGGCGCACATGGCGTATATAAAGGGAGGCCAGGTGGGCCTTGCCCACCACGGGATGTAAAGGTTACAATTGAAAATTCTAGGGCGTAATGTAGATTATGTAGACCATCGCACAATTATGTCGCGCTGAATGTTACGAGTTCGATCTCCACACATAACTTAAAACTACTCGACGAATCATTATGAAATTTGGTTTACACGTTTCACGCGTACAGTAGGACATAAGGTACCTTTCATCCTGGAAAAGTACAATTTATCCGAGCGAAGACGCAAGCAAAGGGAATAACTACTTTCGGCTTTGCGTGAACAAATTGCTATCTTCCTCCGATATCCTCCTGCCCTTATTCTTCTTTATTACATAAATAAGGTATCATCATTATAATAAATATAGATGTTATTCAATCAATGAAATGCTCATTTTTAGTCAATTATAAGTGACAATATTGCAATATTATTTAGGATCTAGAAAAGGCATATTTTAACAACTTGCTGCAGCTTTATTATCATATTTAGTTTGTTTTGGATATAAGATATTAAAAAAGCAATGCATTTATTACTATAATTAATGTCCACGCCAAGCCGAAGCACCCTAACAAATTGAGCAATTCCCTTTAATTTTTAATAATCGAAATCAGTATGAGTGTTTGCCGCTAGATGGCGTTATACTAAGTTCGAATAAAATGTATTTAATTTCTCAATCTACTACAGACGGTTACAAAATTTATGTTATCAGATTTTTTACATCACAGGTCATTAGATATCGCTCAATCAATAGACATTTACTTGTAAAGATTGCAATGGCTTTATCTCTACCAATTAACTACCGATACACATGAGTGGTTCGTTTAATGTTAAGGTGCTCACAAATTGAAGTGTATTTAAGTAATGTAATTGTTTAGTTATAATAATATCAACCCTGTTCATAAAGTGTGTGTGTGTGTGTGTGTGAGAAAGAGAAGCTTTAGGCCATAGTCCACAATGCAATGCCCAGTGCGCGTTTGCAGTTAGCGTCAGAATGGCTGGTTGCTTATAGCGAACAGCTATGAAAGTATATTCAAGAATTGCTATCTAATTGCTTATATTTGCTATATTTCTTCAATAATTGCTACATAAAAACATTCAGAGAAATATGAATATTCTTTTGACCAGCCATTCTGACGTCAGGATGGATGGTTGTCTCCGTCTTCAGCATGAAGGACGCATAATTGCTAAAAGTTTATTGTATCAATAATTGCTTACTAGTTGCTACTTTCACGAATTTAAGTTTGGGCTTCGTACATACATTAGGTAGAAAGATATAGCTTTTATTCAAATTTGTACGAAGAAGTGCCTAATAATTTGGAAAGGCGACAGATTTATTTAGTACATTCTCTTGTTCAAATCTTGCAGGCGTTCACAATTATGGGTCACTTACTCCACATTTTTTTGCTTCTCTTGTGGTACAGTTGTCTATTAATATTTTGTAATTGAGGATAGGTTAGTCATCATTATAATTTTAATCATCAAAATTCAAGATTTAAACAAGAGAATTTAGTAAATAAATCTGTCGCCTTTCCAAATTATTAGGCACTTCTTCGTACAAATTTGAGTAAAAGCTATATCTTTTTACCTAATGTATATACGAAGCCTAAACTTAAATTCGTGAAAGTAACAATTAGTAGTCAATTATTGATACAGTAAACTTTTAGCAATTATGCGTCCTTCATGCTGAAGACGGAGACAACCATCCATCCTGACATCAGAATGGCTTGTCAAAAGAATATTCATATTTCTCTGAATGTATTTTATGTAGCAATTATTGAAGAAATGTAGCAAATATAAGCAATTGGATAGCAAATCTTGAATATACTTTCAGAGCTGTTCGCCATGGGCAACCAGCCATTCTGACGCTAACCGTTCGCAGACTTCACACATTTTCGAGAACATTATGAAGAACTCAGACATGCAGGTTTGTAAGCTCTCATATCTACCTCACATTCCTTTCCTTACATCGTATGTTTAATTATCTTTCAGAGTATTGGAGGGGGTACAGTTACTTACGGAATACCTTAGTTAATTAAAATCATTGACCCTTTGACCGCCCCATAAAAAGCAAAAGCGTGCTCTCGGCGCAAAGCTACGATTTCATCCTTTATTTTATCATGTAGTCGTGGCCGTGGCGTGCTGGACACATTTTGCTTTGTCATGTATGTATGACTGTGGCGGTCAAAAGGTTAAAAGCGTTATTAGATTATATACAATAGAGCATTAAACTATTTTACATTTTATTAAAAAGGTAATGAACGGTATGAATATATAATAAGGCATAAAAGAGATTTTATTTTTTAAACTACACGTCTTTATCTACCCTCCTCCTTTTAAATCTGGTAATAATTGGTAGGTAGGTAGTTGTCATATGACATAATTATAAAGCAGGACGCAACGCTGTGACTTAGCCACTCTATAAGGGTAGGCGTGCGGGTAGGGTAAAAGCAGAGGGTAGAGTAAGGGTAGCTAAGTAGCTACCCTTACTCTACCCTCTGCTTTTACCCTACGGCGGTGGTCGAGTTTTCTCGGTATATAAGTATATACCGAGAAAACCCGACCACCGCCTACACAGCCCACTTTTCTTCATAACCATTTTTTTATATAAAGTTATTGTTCGTTTATTTTGTAACCAAATTTGGTACTGTTTTCACAAAGAATGTATTCCCTAAAAGGTTTGTTTTGAACGCTATTTGCAATTACGTATAAAATAACGTGTAATAAAATTGTATACATACTTATATGTCGGCCTCGATGGCGTAGTGGTTAGTGTAACCGACTGCCACGCCTGAGGTCGCGGGTTCGATTCCCGCACAAGTCAAACATTTGTGTGCATGAACATGGATGTCTGTCTTGGTCTGGGTGTTTCTATGTATAATATGTATGTAATTACAAAAAAAAGTATATAAGTATGTTTATCCATTGTCTAGTACCCATAGTACAAGCTCTGCTTAGTTTGGGCTAGACGGTGTTGTGTGTATGTGGTAGAATATTATTATTATTATACATATAGGCAACCTCCCTATTATGTCTCTAACATATGTATACTTTGTATGGCCATAAATACTTTTACAATAAAATAAATAACATATTATTACATTTGAATTTGGAATCTGTCATTCTTATATGAATTATTCATCGTGTTTTCTCATTTTCCCGCCAATCGGAGTTAAATATTTTTGTGATATTAGAATGAAGTGGGGTCATAAAGCGAACTGAATTGCTGTGCTGGCATTACACAAGCCAAATGCTATTTTTGAAACTCTCCATCTACCTACTTGGTATTAGTCGAATGTTTTTATACCGGGCTATTGATAGGTACAATGAAACCTCCTCTGTTTGTGACAGAAAAAAATCTGGCGGTCCACGTAGTATTCGTACGAAAAAGGTGTTAAAAGCAGTGAAGGGAAGAATTAACCTACTACTCAGTAGGTTAATTCTTCCCTTCACTGCTTTGATTTGACATCCCCTTCGCAGTGGCATACCGGTGGCCAGACAGAATATATTTTAAGTTATGTCTGGTAGTCTAAGAATTATCAAATGCCAATTCCATCACGCTGGTGCAGCGATAGCTCAGTGGGGAGACCAACAGACTGCAATGCAGAGGGTCTCGGGTTCGAACCCACGTCGCGCACCTCTGACTTTCGGGAGTTATATGACTTTTCGAAATTATGTGCGTATTGATTGACAATTATCGCCTGCTCCGTGCCTCGGAGAGCACGTTAAGCCGTCGGTCCCGGCGGCCATGAACATCTATGGCAGTCGTTATTGGGAAAGTCAGTACCCTCTAATATTCTGACACTGGTCTAGCCTTAGGGTATCGTTAGCCTTCGGGTTGCGGAGGTCAGGTGGCAGCCGCTCCGTGTAAAAACTGATATCCAGTCAAATCCGGTTAGACCAGAAAAGCCGACCCCAAGTGACTTGGGAATAGTAAAGGATAAGAGAGAAGAATTCCATCACGCTGGTTTCACTATGTTACGATGAACGTTCTAGTTTGTAAGCACCTTTAAATGTCATCCAATCATTTAATGATTAATCAGAAGATGTAGTAAAAAGATGATCAACGTTTTTCATGTGAATCGAATCTGGATGTCGAATGAAGAACTAATTTGCGTTTTGGTACTTACATATTATATTCTTGCTTTTATATCTTAGAAAATGAAGAGACCTGTTGGGCGCCCAAGCTTGAGATTTAAGTATGCCTACAAGCGTGACATGAACAGTTTTGGAATTCGCACTGATGGTTGAAAAAACGCGCGCTGACCAGGCCTGAATGGCGCCACGACATGTAAGTTGGAACGGCAAAGCTTGACGAAGACTGACTGGGTGACCTCAAGCAGAAAATACTTCGTTGTACTTTACCACCTCTCACACACTCACGCTTTATATGTGTTCGCTGCGGCATGAAATGCTGTACTGCAATAGGGCTGCACAACCATCAAAGGCGATGTGGCAACCCGTAAACCCACAAGCGCTGCAACAAACATCTACAACAGATGTTGTGGCCAATGACGATATCTTAGAAGAGGTAGGCAGAGGTGTGTACAGCGTTTTTATGTCCTACGTACTAAATGAAATAAACTTTATAGGCAATTCTCAATATAATACGAAATCTAGCAATTTGCCATTTGCCAGATTTCGATCTATTATTGAAAATTAATGTGTAAAAGTTATCAAACTACTCAAGAAAATTGCTCGACCCAGTAACTGTAATGCAGGACAGAAGTTTGTGGACGATAGTTAGTCGTCCAAATTCTTATGTCGTGGGACTGACGGAGCAGTCGCGTTTTGGTATTGCCAATGATATTATACACTTGATATGTCTCTTCTTCCCTTGTAATAGTCGACCAAAACTAGGTCCATACTATTTTGTCATTAATAACTGAACTTACGTACTGAAAATTTGAACAAATAATAAGTAATTAGGTGTACGCCACTCCAGAACCTTTCTGCCCCAACGGCCATCGGTTCTGCATGCAATGTGCCCTGCCCACTGCCACTTCATCTTGGCAGTAGACACAGGTTACTATAATTTGACCAATTGCGCTTTAATCGTTCAGCTAGAGATTTTATTAAACTGATTTTGTTTTAATAATACCTAATTACAAAAATTATCCAATTAAAAGGTTTTATAGTCTTCACTTTTCGTGCACTGATGACATATCTTCTTTTTTTCTGTATTCGTCATTGCGTATAGCTCTGTTAAATACTATTCAACAGACTGGTGACTGCATTGATTCACATTTATAGGTATAATGTATGCTTATAAAAAAAAGCAGCGATAGCTCAGTGGGGAGACCAACAGACTGCAATGCAGAGGGTCTCGGGTTCGAACCCACGTCGCGCACCAAAATATGCATATCTATATCTATATCTACATATACTATAATATTATAAAGATTTGTATTTTTGTACGTTTGTTTGTAATAAATAAACGTAAAAACTACTAAGCGATTATTCAATTTATTCCGTCATTAAAAAGCTACTTAATTTAAAACCGCAAGGGACAGCTACTTTGATTGATTGTACGTGTGTAATAAACTAATAAACATTTACCAAATTAATGTCGTAATAGAAATTAAACTATTTTAAACGACATTTACCATTTTATGTCATCATATTCTACCTATTAGACAAAAATGCTTTGGAGTTTGGGCATATATACAGCTGGTCAAAACTCAATACATATATGTATATTACGTGTCATAAGTGTAATACGCGCCCGCCTGCTCCTTCGGGACTTCAGGTCTCCAATCTATGTTATTCAAAAAAGGTTGTATTTAAATAAGGCCAAACCAACAATGTAAATTTTTTTTTTCAGTAAGTATGCGTAAAAAGGTAGTAAGTTATCGCTAGCAGTCCGAAAATTATATGAATCGCATCTTCCAATTAGTTTCAGCCACTACAAGTCTAGTCTATCCCAATAGAATTTGAGGAAAAGGTAAACAAAGCTTAGTGCCTTTTATATTTGGATATTTTTAAAATTAAATTATGGATATTTATCAAAAGAAGGACTTTCATACGGCTTATTGTATTCATTAACTACTTTTCAAAGAGAGTTTGAATAATCTAAATCACTTTATATTTAATTAGACGTGAAATGATTGTTTACATAAAATATTAATTCTTTTGGGACAGAGTATACTACTTGCTCTGTTTATGCATTCCGTGTTAGGGCTTTCATTCAGAGACTCTTGAATGTCAAAGTTTTGTGTGCCTCAATGATATTTTGCCTATTTTCAAGAAAGGGACTAAATTATTTTTGATTCTTTATTATCTACTTGATAAGTCAAAAATTAAGTTTGATGAAATAATGATCATATAATAGAATCAATCATAGTATCGTTGAATCATAATAAATTACATTACATTGTCAGGTATGAATTCGCGTATATTTCACATTTAATTCTTTCGTTATCCAGGTTTTTGTAATCTAAAAAGATATTATTTTGTAATAAATTTTAATTTTGTTACAATAAATATCATAAATTATAAAAATAAATACATATTTCTTTCACAACGCTCGAGCAAAACTTAGTATGGCATGCGTACTAATATTGGTTTGTTTTACATAATAATATAATGTTAAAACAATATTCAGTTAGGGAGTATACTCGAAACAGACCCTAACCAGTAGATTAAGTTTCATCGTCTGCAAGCTTAACAAATTATCCATAGTTACTAACCTAGGATTCTGCGTGAAGCAATTGAAGTAAGTGAACCTAAATTTTTAGACAGCTAGATGATTGCAATCTATCTTGGTCTTGGAATCCGGTGATAATAATAGCATAAAGTTTTGTGGTTTGCAATCGGCTAGATTTGAGAATACGGACACGGTTAGTGTCCGTACATAGTATGAAAGTCAAAATATGGCGATGAATTTTCTTGTCCCAGGACTCATCGTCCATAAAAGTACGCCAGGATAGCCTAGTCCACCCCAGAATTGAGATTGGAAGCCCTAATTTGTAATACAAATATGTATTTCACGCTTTCTTAAGACTTTAAGATCTGAAGCATTAGATAGGGGAATATCACATCTGCTGCATTACTCGTCTACTATCACGGCTACAGACTTCGTAATGCCGCACTTAGCTGGAAACCGCAATATCATTTGCCAGCATGTGGATTTCCGGCATCAAACTCACTACATTACATTCAATATATAATTACTTTAATGTTGGTTCACAGTGTTACTGTAACTTATTACCATTATTTACTAACTTTACCGTAAAGAAGCATACCGACATTACCGACCAAGAGTCGGATTTGCGCAAGCTGCTCACTGGACCCACGTAAACCAGTTGAAGTAAGAAAAATCATCTTAGTAAGTGGGGCGAATAACTCCGCATAGTAAAGTGCACTTGCACAGTAAACAAAACAGCAGTGAAATTTTTTGTTCAGCTTGTAGAACGGCCCAGACTTGGGGCAGTCGGTGCGTCGCCGTGTCCGCCAACGGACGTGCGTGAAACACGGCGTGACGGTTGTTTTCTACGAAATCACTCACGGAACGTGTTGTGTTGGATGCGTTTGGATGCTGTGGAGTGAGGTAAGTCGTGGGCACTAACTTTGAAGCACTTATTCTTTGCCACATAACCGAATAATTATTCCACATTACCAGAATCACAGTTGCCAAATTTGGCGCTTAATATCAAAGTTAATTGACTTAGTTTGTATGTCGTTATGTATATAACATTGTTCAGGCCAGCTGCCATTATATCCTTATCAACAGTTTTATCGTATTTCCTCCCAGCCACTGTAACTAAACGTAACGTTTTATTTATGTAACATATTCTACGCAGAGTTTATCAGGTGTTCAATGACGTCGACTCCTTGAACTTATTAGGCATCTTGAGGATTCACTTTGATCTATATTAACTAGGGTGAATTAGGTCTTATATGTCTTTTAGGATTTAGGAATGCGAGGTTTACTTGTTCGTCATTTTAGGTTCCACGTAAAATTGAACGAGTCTATTGCAGTCTATTGATTACTAGAACTCAATTGGAAGAAATTGGAGCCAAATAAAGCAGGTAGTAAAATAAACATTACAACATAAAAGGCATTTAAGTATTCCTTTTATCCAGGTCCCTCTGCTTGGTAAAGCATACTCAATCGCTTTCTATATATCCAACTGCGAGTCTGCAACCAATCTGTCAAAAAATAAATAAGATCTGATCTTAAACTGATCTTGCGTTCAACAGTGAAGCGTCAGGCTATATTAAGACGCATTACTTTCAATAGTAAAGCTTCACGCGATTATCTTTGATCTTTATTATCGAGGAGTTAGTCTATCTTAAAAAGCAGTAAAATTTAAAACAAGCTGGTCTGTTGAACGGTGGTAATTGTAATTCAGGGTTTCAGAACGATAAATAACCTTTTAAACTTGGAACTTTTTTGTATGATATTGATGTTTGCCTGCCCTTTGGGATAAGTATGCGTTTACGTTGACGTGCGATCGCGAGGTCCCGGGCTCGGCAAGTATTTTCAGGTTATTATATTAAGAAATTCTTAGCATGGTCAGATAATATGCCCGTTACAAGGCAACTGGCTCGCCCTTTATTATCCGTTCTCGAATGTCTTGTATTGTTTGCGATTGCTGTGTATGAGATCTCGAGTTCGAATTCCGGGTCTAGCTAACAAACAGTTATTGGGCTTTTCTCACAAGATATACTTAGTAGCAGCCCGGATTTAGGGACTTAGTGATTCACATACCTTGCCTCAGAAAGCCTGTAAACCTGATGATCCTTCGCCTGAACTCTCTCCGGTCGTGTCAGATTGCAGACGCATCGGATCATGACAGTTAGCGAACAGAGAGTGCCTTTGTGTTTGTACACACACTTGTGCACTGTAATATTTACTGCGTAGATAGCCAGTCTCCGTTAAGATTGACTGCCGTGACCAAAACCCGGTATAGAGAACCATTTTTACGTGTTCCTAGAAACATACCTAGTGAAATATAGGTAAAATATTTCTTAGTCTCTCAAAACATATATACATAATATATACGCTTGAGTCTATGTACTTATGTATGTTATAATTGGGTTTTCGTAGGTTTGTTGGATGGTAGCAGTGCAGCGTCGAGGTATCGCCGCTGCGGAAATCCTGTGTTCAGCATTAGACGTGACATAATTTGATAATAATGATGATATTGAATTGTCGCCATGATGATTTTGTCTTTTTGCTTTTAATTAGGGTTTATGGTTTCCACAACCACTTGATAAACGTTTTTATTCAACGTTAGTCAGTTTTGCGAAATATCTCTTGTCAACTAAGCGTATTGCTTTTGGTTAGATGAAGTTTACGATAGCAATATAATTTAGTCACAATAACTCGTTAGTCTATTGTACCTTTAAGTTGTTGCAGTGTTATAGGTATAATTAAATAATTATAAGTACCGATAAATATTTAGAATGATGAGACCACCTCTGTGAGAGGTATTTCTGTGAGACTGTGATGAAAGCATTCACATGACTTTAACGAGTTTAGGATGGTATTTTAGCTTGTTTTATATGTGTAGATAATTATACGTTTAATTACACTGTTTAATTAAGCATTCCTATTTTTGGACTACAATATATATTTTTATTTTATGGTTTTAAAGGTCAATTTAAAAAATCATCCAAATTTTCAATTCATATAGGTCACAAATGAGTTATAGATAAGAAAACTGCCTTACCAGGAATCATTCCCGTGTCGCGGGAAAGTCACAGCGAAGCAAAGAACAAACAGACTCGTAATAACTATTTATGGATCACAAATGTTTGGTCCGTAAACCGTTCATGGAACCCACGACACTCAGCACACTGTTGAGGTGACCATTTTAACTACTGCCCATTCGTGCAATCATCTTATGTACCTACTGCGTAACATATTCAGTAGAAAATATCCCAAATGATGTTTGCACAAGCAGTGGCGTAGCGTACTAGGGGCTGGGGCGGCCCGCCCCGAGCGGCTCTTTAAGGGGGCCGCAAAAATTCACAATAAATAATAATAACATCCTGAAATATTGGAACTGTACAATACAGAATATTGATGTTCTTGCCGAAAAATTATATAGAATTAGGTACTGAAAATTATAGTCGTTTAAATTGAAACACCTAAATAAGAGAGCGGCAAAAAAACATTCGCCCGGGCGGCTGACACCCACGCTACCCCACTGTGCACAAGTTAAGAACATGATCCAGAAATGGAATGTCAACTATAATCACCGTTTTGTCACACGCTTTGTGTACAAATCCACAAGGATTTTACGTGCTATTGCTAAATAATGATCTATTAAAGGTTTTGCGAAAATATATGTATTATTAGAATCAAGCGTGCGAAACCTGTTATACCTAGGCTATATACAATATATTGTAGATGTATCAATGCGTGACCAATGCTGTGTTATGGATGGGCGAACGCATAGAAGGATATGTCAAGAAATAATGGATTCAATTTCACGTCTTGCCAATAGGACTGCTTATTTTTATAAATGAGTAATTGGCAATTATAGGAATTTCAACAGTATTTTATTTCTTTATATGTCAGTTTGTAGACAACAATATGTTAAGAAAGACAGGGTGCTGCGAAATCGGGGCTTATATTTTGTCCCTTTTTAACTTGCCTAGGCTTAAAACCTATTAAAATTATGCTATCAAGTATAAGAATGTTTTTTGCAAAAGCCACCTAATTCTAAACTGTCTAATACTTAACATTTATTTTTATATTTTGTATTGAACACACTCCACTAACAGGATGGTAGACGTCCTCCCACAATGATCAAGGCTGCTAGTTTTCTATCATAAAACCAAACTTGTTCAGCGGCTGTGATCCTAGTTTAGATCTGGGATATCACTAAAATTAGAAGTCTGGCTTGGAAAACCACCCTACACAAGGACTGTAGTCGATTAACTTCGTGTTGAGAGCAGCGATAGCTCAGTGGGGAGACCAACAGACTGCAATGCCGAGGGTCTCGGGTTCAAACCCACGTCGCGCACCTCTGACTTTCGGAAGTTATATGACTTTTCGAAATTATGTGCGTATTGATTGACAATTATCGCCTGCTCCGTGCCTCGGAGAGCACGTTAAGCCGTCGGTCCCGGCTGCTATGAACATCTATGGCAGTCGTTATTGGGAGAATGTCGACACAAAAGATCCCACTGGGTCGAAGTGTCGCCGGTCTGCAATGACTGGCCCCCACATAAGATAAGATAAGATAACTTCATGTTGTGTTCCAAGTAGCAATGGCGATCATCTGGAGTTATTGTCCAGATGTAGTCCTGGTCCCTAAATAGCGAGGGCTTATATACCGCCTTAGATTTTAAGTTGAAACCTTACATCCTCCTTTAACCAGCAAATCTATGGAAGGGCACACCTCCATTAGTCCAGTCCTTCAGCTAACAGGAAATCAGGTAACTTTGTCTCTATTTTTGGCAGTACACCGAATCTACAAATGATCGACTACAATGTGGTTTGTGGCGCTATATTACGATATCTACATCATTAGTAAAAAATGGCCACACCTAAAGATAATTGTTTTGAGTCTCGGCGTTTTTATGTTGAATATTTTGTAGACTTTTGCGATTTGTGTACACAATAGAATGTTCTGGGTCTTACACCCGTGACCACAGCGGCTATACGTCAGTTGAAATGTCGGGCAATAAATAGGTATTTATATTTTATACTTTTAAATACTAATACGATTAAGGCCCGTTATTCTGTTCTATAAAATAATTCAATAGTTTTAAAACCAACAAAATCGCAGGTCGCTGGCAGTAATTTTGGTTTTTAGCACAAGTTACCGTCTTGCATAGAGAAGTATATACCACCTTCTTTCAGTAAATCGGGTAAAACTGTTACTGCGCTTGTCTCGATGATAGGTGTTCTGTAAACATGTCTCTCGCACTCTTTTCTTTTAATTTCATTCTAAGCCCTTTTCTCTAGGGTCGGCAATGCGCAAGTGACAACCTCGCAAGCGGTCACTGGCTATCCTTTATGACTAGCCGTATGCATTTTTGTAACCTAAGGCCTGGTCCTTATATGAAGATACGAGTCGTCTTACCTTTACCTAAGGATAGTTAATTTTTGATACATTTTCTATGAAAAATATGTCATATTAAACTGTCCGTAACTAAAACGGCTACAATATAGGAATTGGTCCTAGGATACCTCCTATACAATAATAACTATTTTTATGTTAATTACATAATGAACGATTTAATTATCTGTGTAAAAATCTGAGAGGAAAACAATTAAATAATTTATTATAAACTTCAAATTGCTATCAAGATAAATGATTATCCTAGGTTTGTCGAGTGTCCGTAATATATTCATTAGATGGTTATTTTTTAATTTCATTATTCGCTCGGACATTTAATTAGGATCTAACTAATTAGCGAATTTACTTAATCATCGACTTTCGTGTGGTCTAAAACGTTATTCACTTTCCGAGAGTGCAGCCGTCGCTGGCGCCGCGGGAATGCAAACGGAATTCATTAAAAGTGTGATGAGACTTTCATCTTGTTAGCGAGGAATCTAAACGTAATAATAATAAAGTAAAGTAACGCACAAAAATCATAGCACACTTGAGCTCGGAAGCACTGAATAGTTATAAAAAACAGCCGCGATGACTTTCTACGGAGCAATTAGAAGATCGGCACACGAAAGTGCAGTAGAAGTATTTAGCGGCAACAGTATGCGCTGGGAAACGCACGATTTATGTCCGCACCGAGCCCGCGACGCGCGCGCTTCCATTTTTGATATTGCGCTGCACAATATTTTTTTTATTATTTGCAACGCGAGATTTCGATGTCGTGTTATGTTAATAACAAATAAATATCTAATGCTCTTCAGTTTTTTATTTTATATTAATTAAAAATTATTTTTATAGTTAGAGCACTGATTTTGCGGCTTTGTTGTGTATGACTGACGTTAAACCTAATTTATTTCTTACACAAATGATTGATGTGTATCATATTTTGTCAATAACATTAATATAACCCTCAATTATCGGACATTATAATGACACATAAGCGCTCATTGAGTTCGGAAGACTAAATCTTAAGTCTAACAATCTCAACCATGTAATCCTGAATTTCTCTATAACCTACATGCATGCATAGTCTCACGTCTACATATATCCCTGGAGGAGTAGGCGGGGGTATTACATCCTCATTTTGCCAACTATATTGGGATATAATGGCCATAATGGCGAGCCTATCTATATTAATATTATAAAGCTGAAGTTTGTTTGTTTTGTTGAACGCGCTGATCTCAGGAACTACTAGGTATGATGACAAGGTTGAAAATAAGTGATTCTAGTTATCTTTAATCTAATCCGTCTTTTAGGTTAGCAAAAAATATTGGACACCTATTTTTTGTTTTAACAAAACAATAAAAATTTCCTGACATATAACGCATTAAAGTTCGAGAAAGAGATGTGACGTCACACTTTTGTAAAATTTGTACCTTAAAGTGACGTAACACAAAATTTAAACGCGTTGTATCTTCGATGTTATTAGTTTCTACGACAAAAGAATTTTTTTCAAAAAAATATATTATTCTATATCACCAGTAGACTGCGTGGTTAAAAGGAATTACACGATTTCAAAATCACCCTGTATATTTATGACGGTAGGTACTTAAAATATTGTTTTAAAAGGTTGTGCTCGATTATAGTGACGATGTTCTGTACCTAGCAATTAATAGTGATGATCTTTTTTGTTAAATTGTTAAGCTGCCTTTCATTTCACAGATTCTTAGATTATAATATAAAACTAAAAGACCTAAATATATCGTATTTTTAAATTTTATGCCGACTCACCCATGGTATTATAGTGTAGGACAATTTGCATAATCGTTCGTTGCTAAGACCTACGTAGGAGTGATCGGAATATCAAATGAGATCGTATGAAGCTATAAATCCTACCACACATATTATTATTATCTTTATGGAGTCCATGACAACAATTTATAAATAGTTAGCGAAGCACTTTATATATAATTTACATATGTTTTTTTGAATTTGCATCGCTACCGTTAGTTTTGTGGTATCAAACAAATACTTCTTCATTTTGCGAGTGGTCGTTATATTTTTTATGCTGCTGCTGTGGAAACCAGCCATGCCGATGGGCTGTTTTTTATTTTTGCGTCATAGAAGGAATGCGAAGGGCATTCGCAAAAATATCACAGTCTGCTTGATAGTAAATGGGTAGGCAAAAGAAAGGGAGGGGCTGATAAAGGTGACTAGACCTTCGGTGTTCCCTTAGCTTAAATTCCCTCTTGTCATTATTGAGGCGACACTGTTGGTTGACGGAGGTAATACTGGTCCTTACCCGGATATTTGGCAGCTGCGCTTTTCTTCTTCGTGCAATTCGCCAGTTTCCTTCCACCTTACCCGCGCTTTTTAGTAGATTGAATATTTTTTTTAGGGATTTTCTTTTGACTTTCCACACTTATGAAACATAACATTTGCTTTCAATTGATAGTTCGAAACCCGATCTATGGGATGTGGAATATTTCTATCGAGATATTATCAATGTTACGGAGTTTGGAACTGCTCTCGATAAATAGCAATACGCCCAAACATGTTTTAGTGTTTGTCGAAAGTGACTATGATAGTTGATAGAATAATATTAATCTTATTAACAGGCCTGATGCTATGCTATGTTACACTTAGTGCTAGAGATAATTATAGTGTTTACTGTCGAGAAGGACAAACGTTCCCTGTAATCTCTCTCAAGTTGTGAGGATGTGCTTCTCTTCGACAGAGACTGATCGTCGATTCTCGCGTAGTACTGACTCAAACTAAATGGCTGCTCAATATAAAAGAAGGGAGATCTTTTAATGATATATTTTTTTGTTTTACGGTCATTTAGTTATACCCGGTAGCCCTTCGAACTAGGACAAACACGGGAAACCCATCCAGTATGGCAAGACTAGGTTGCACATAGGTAATAATAATAAGGTAATGACAGTAAAAAGAAGACTGAGATATAATATTGCATAAATGCTATTTATTGACGCTATATGATGCACAAAGATATATTTACTGTAGTGATTTATAAAAGCTACAACAAAGTTGGCAAATAGGAATATGGTTAGCCTAATTAACGATAACGCCAAGGAGCAGCGATAAGCTAGCGGTACACTGTTGGATTCCCACTGTCTTGAGTTTCATTTCTAGGCACGCACCTATGACTTTCCGAAGTTATGCGCGTATTAAATAGTAAATTATCGCTCGCTTTAACGTGATGGCAAACATCGTGAGGAAACCTGCATATCTTAGAGTACTCTATCATGTTCTCGAAGATGAGTGAAGTCTGTCAAGATACACTGGGCCAGCGTGATCGATTATGGCCAAACAGAGAAGAGATAACCAAAAGTGGGACAGTACACAGGGCTGATATAATCATACTATAGCCTTTGATCGCTTGCAATGCAGCTTTCGAGCTACGTTACTGTAAAAAAAAGGTTAAAAGATGAGGGTAGGAATCGCTGCATCGGTATTAATGCTGTACTGCAAATTTTTTTATAAGACTCGTATGCATGTCCGGGTTAGCGAACCATTTGTGCAGATACTAAATAATGGGTAACGATAAAAGTGACATTCAAGCAAGTCTTTACGCTGTCTTTTTTATACTAGCTGTCTTCAACATTTTCATTCATGTTTATGATGAAACTGCTGATTACTGATGTTATATAGCCCATTTAACTTCGTTAAAGTAGCTTTGTCCAGTATTAGTCCGAGATTCATCATTACAAAATAAAATGAAAATATTTTTTATTTATAGATCTAGTATAAGTCTATCACTAAGGTTGACAAGCATTCGCCATAAGCCTGCCACTCAATAATCCAATAAATATCCGTTCCACGTGCCGCAGGCTATGACCGCTTGCAACACCGTTTCCGCCTCCGCCAATTTATTAATTGATCACACACAAATATGTTGATTTTTAGTGTAAGTAGAAAGTTTATAAAAATGTGATTATTGTAAAAAATTCGTTTTATTTAATTTATATAGTAAAAATATTGTCTTTCGTTTACAGTAATGTTATACATTAAAATTAATCTAAAGCCTTTTTTCAAACTTATTACCCTAGATTGATAGATTTAAGAATATATAATGATTAGGAAAACTGATGAGATCGTTAAAACCCTGCATATCAGTATCTTTATAATTTTGTTATTACGGCTTGCCATGTTCTTTTCATGACAAAAGTTTGAGTTCGATCAACAGGTCCCATTGAAATTAAACTGCTATATACGGATTATATCGCGTTGTTTATTTGAAAGAAAGAAAGAAAGAAAATAATTTTATTTGTTCCACGCTCATTATATAAGGTAACAGAAAACACAACCAAAAGTACATATAGAACAAATAAGGTCCTGCGTCAGCAATGTTGCAGTATATCCACAACGCTGGTATTCTCGCAGACCCTGAATGATTTCGGTGCATGTAGGCAGTAACATACATACATACAACTCAATTAAAAACAAAATATCAAAAAACAAAAAAAGAGTAACTTAAATAAATAGGCAGAAGGTGGATGGCAGAAAGTAATTTCATACTAAATAATAATATTGGTATCTATATAATATAATACTTATATGTATACATACATATAGAATTAAATTATTTGACACTTTATTACAAAATTTTGAAAATTGTTACACTACTACTACTATTAAACTTTACTAATTTTTAAGCTAATTAAATTATTATTAAACTATTTAGATTTAATTTATTTTTACACTTTCCCCGACGTTTCGGTTGCTTTTCAGCAGCCATGGTCACGGGGAGAGAGAGGAGAGATTCAATGAATAATATTCGCGTAAATAGAAGACAATATTATGTAAAACAGGTCCCAATTTGGATTCTTCCGATACATGCCGAGTTAAATTGTTATTGGATTTTCTGTTAGAAAATTCTTATCAACAGTGCAATGTTTATTTATATAAAATGTGACCAGGAGACGATTATAGATTTGCCCTTTTAGTCAACGCCTATAATTTTAAAATTTATCATCGAGGGTATACAGACAATATATCACCGACAAATACCTATATAACAGAGATAATACGTACGTATCAAAGAATAACTATCTAAATTCAACAGGTAACATGAACAAGCAAAACCATAATTTGCATCTCAAATTGTCTATCACAACCGGTTTTCGGTAGGCAGACATTTTACAATAGTCATAATATAAAATTTAATATCCCATTTAGATCCGCCTCATATATCCAACCTTGCGTCATGTCTACAGAGGTAGGCATGCGGTATGAACAAAGCGGCTGAGATCTTACCAAACAGGTCCTATGAACATGGGTGTGTCAGAGCTTGCTTGGGACTTGCAACTAAGTTCTTATGCCATTGTGTAAACTTCGAGCCTGCTTGAGAGCTGTCCTGTAGTTTATTGAAATGGAATTTAATGTCGGAGTGAGGAATAAGATCGTTGGTTAAGGTCACAGGTGCGTCTTAAGTGTTCTTCGTGCCTATTTGAATTATATTTAAATATGTTCGAATGAAATGAAATTTATTAGCGTTAAGTTTATAAATATAATAGGGAATAGTAGTATAAGAACGCATTATTTTGTACTGTCACATAATGCCGTGAAACTACTCCTTTTACACCTCAATGTTTACCAATGTTGACTAGCTCAGATATTTCAGACTAGCTCAGATATTTCAGACTAGCTCAGATATTTCAGACTAGTGGATTTGGTAGACAGAAAAAATATACCTATCAACTTCATCTTGTCTAAACTAGGGTTTCCTATAAGATCATCGCCATTATTTAAGCAAATATACTTGCAACCTAACCAGCACGACGTATATAGATATATTTTACTAAAATAACGATGTCCTTAAAACACAACTGAAGGTTACTCGTACATTGTCACATGTTCTTTTCTACAATTTACTTTTTATTCTTTTAGGTACAAACAGTCTTAATAAAATGGCGCACCTTATGATAATCGGTTACCGTAGGTTATGCGGACTTGGTACTTGCACATTGCCACACAAAAAAAGACGCGCTGTGTTGCTATCGCAAGGACTTAACTTACTCCAGTACCCGCTCTGCTGACAGCACAACGGCATTTTTATTGCTTTTAGATGCCACTAACTTTTCTGCCGACTGCCGAAGAGCTATGCCGTAGACATGGTTTGGTAGCACAGAAACCATTCCAAGAAAACAAAACTAAGCCACGACTTGCCGTCACCCACATAGGTGACCGACAAGTTTACGATCTGCCTCAGAGAGCAGAAAGTAATTTGTAGACTATTTGACAGGGACGGGGAAAGGAAAGGGTGGCAGAAGAAATGTAAGAAAAGAACCAATTGGTACTGCGGCGCTCTCGCTCACTGAAGGAAACGCAAAAAGTATATACATCTGCTGTTATCTTACGACGATATCCTGTCAGAGCATACGTATTACTTCCCTAGTGTACTACTACTTGCTCGATCGAGCCTGTCAAGTCATGTTAAAACCAGCAAGGCTGTAAAACTCAAACAATCTCCTCTCTTTAACAGGTTCCCAGTCCGATAGATTACATATTATGTTACATATATATAACAATAGATTATCTATTGTATCTATCACGGTCAGCGAAAGGGTTAAGGAGATCCGAAAACCATTTAAAATACTAAATGAAAGCATTTTGATACATGGAAGATGATCGTCGATGACTTCATCTGACAACAAGTGTTTGAATCACTTATCAATCGTACACGATACTAACAAGATTATCTTATATTAAGTCCATCGTACCGATATCCCGATGTATCGATTATAATATCGATATTATGCATAATCGTTATAAACATTAAACGTGTTTTGACGTCGCCGTCGCATCGTGCAACGAAAGTGGTTTTACAAGTATGAACTGATGTTATATAATATTGAAATAAGAAATTTTATAATAAATTATAATTTTAATTAATTAAATATGTATGTGAGGTAATTATTTCTTTATTAACTAGTTAATTATGTGTAGTGAGTGGAATTATCTAGATTAAATCTTATTTTGTTAGAATCGAGATATAAGTGGATCTTGACATGACGTGTGCCGTGTATGCTTTTGTATAACAAGGTTTAAAAAATGACAACCCGGGTGGTCTGTCTTAAGTTGTTTTCTCGCCACTGTCAGTGCAGCTTGTAATGTTGGTTTCACACGATGAAATAAAGTGTGTGGGCCAAGGATAGGCATACAAAGTCATGATGTTCTTTGTGTGCATTTTTACAATGGCTCGAGGCAAGAGGCTCGGATTAAAAGGGAAGAAGAGGGTGGTTTAGATTTTAAATATAGTCTCATCTGTCTTTAGACCTATGAAATGTATAATTGGATGTTTTTTTTATAACAATAATGAAAAATGATGATAATAAAATCAAGTCGAATTGGGTGCTATGAGAGGGAAGAACTACATCAATGTATGGTAATGGCGCGAAAATATGGACGCCTTTACAGGATTTTGCAGGGGATATAAAGACAGAGCAATCTGGAAAACTAAAGAAAATGTCTTTGGCCGGCAGTGGAATACGGTAACAAAGACAGTAGAAATCTTTTGCAGAAACATTTTTAAACACATTGATGTTATTATTAGAAATATATATTAAAATAATTCCAAAAACTAAGTACATGTGCTTTATTTTTGTCTGAAACAAAGAAACTTCAAAGCTTTTCTACAACCACCCTAGAACGATCATTCTTCCCAAAAAATCCAAAGCTGACAACGGAAAGCGAAATTCCAAGACTACCATGACACCTCATCACTTTCGAATTCTGGATGTGGAGCAGTTCCCACGTGTTGGATGCGTCGTGAACCGTACGCGGTGGCCGCGTCGACCGTCGTAACGGTGCCCACAACGGAGGGACCTACATACACATGCTCAGAGGTAATGAGCCAGCTGCCGATGATCAAGTGCAAGTTTATATTATCAACAGTTTAGTAGGCCTTCGTTTAGCACTAACTGTGCGTCGCGGTTTTGCCCACATTTATGATTACTACGGCGTGGTTTTGGAGTGATGGTATATGGCCTGTGTTCTGAATAAAGTAGCGTGAAATCATTATTGAAATCAGTTCATAAAGACGAAAGATTTGTTTGTTATAAACAAATCTTCGGTCTTTATAATCCTTACTAATATTATAAATTCTAAAGTAACTCTGTCTATCTATCTGTCTGTCTGTCTGTTACCTTTTCACGGCTAAACCACTAAACCGATTTAGATGAAATTTAGTACAGATATAGTTTAAAACCTGGGGAAGGACATAGGCTACTTTTTATTGATGTAGGTACTACGCGGACAGAGCCGCGCGCAAAAGCTAGTATTATAAATGCGAAAGTGAGTTTGTTTGTTTGTTACGCTTTCACGCTTTAATTACTCGACCGATCATCATGAAATTTCGCATGCACATTGTCAGGGGTACAGAAAACGACAGAGGATACTTTTCATCCAGGAAAAAGTACTGTCTCCGAGGGTTAGAAATTTATTGACAAAATTACTTATTTATGCGAGCGAAGCAGCAGGCAAAATGTAGTATTAGTGTAAATTAGCTTCGCTTTGATCTCGAATTCGTCTGCATAAGCTACATACTCGTTACACCGTTTACGTGGATAGGCACTATATCTCCGGGGCGGCAGTCCGGGTACCGCTTACCAAAAGGCTGGCATGTATACTTGTTTGACACCTGGATAGTATGGAAAATAGTATAACTGCCTCCGTGGCGCAACGGTGGTGAATATGACTGCTGTGCATAAGGTCTCGAGATAGAATCCCGGCTCGTGCCAACAAAAAAAATTACTGGGTTTTTCTGTTAAGAAATCTCAATAGCAGCCCGGAGTTACGTAGTTGGCGGTGTTAGACACCCCCGTGCCTCGGCAAGCACGTAAAGCCGTTGGTCCAGCATCTAATCACTCTCCGGTCGTGTCAGACTACCGTCCCATCGCATAATGAGAGTTCGGGAACAGACCGTGCACTTGTGTTTGCGCACACGCTTGTGCACTATAATATCTCCTGCGCAGATGGCCAGTCTCTGTTAAGATTGGCCGCCGTGACTGAAATTCGGTCTGGAGGAGATTATTATTAGTATAAAAATCTGAATTTGGATGTAATAAATTCTTGTTACTAACTCATTTATAACTCGCAACTCTACAATATTAGGTACAGTCGCAATGCAATGTTCATACATATCTATCTAATTATGTATAACTAAGTTCAATGTATTCAGATTTCAGTGATATAATCATATATTACTTTTAAATATGCACGATACCACTTTTACTTAAAAAATATACATATTAATTTTACGAGAAAATCAGATTTAAATTAATTACGTTTCTGATGCTAAAATCGGCAATTCATTGATAGTCGCGAATATATTTAAATTTATTTACATTTGTCTCAGTGGTGCAGCGGTAGTGTATGCGATTGTTGTGCGTGATTTCTCGGGTGTGATTCCTGGGTCAGATAAAAAGTTATTGGGTTTTTCTGTCAAAAAATTGTCAGTACCAGTCTGGAGTCTGGCCCATTTAACGGAAATAGGGTCCTACTAAGTACTTGGCACCTGGGAAAATTATAAAATAAATGAAAAATATTTATATAAATTTTATTTATTAAAAACAAATGTGACTGTAATATACTGCCGTCATAAGAAAAAAAGACGTGTGTACCATTTTTTTATTTCCTCTACCTTTAAAATACTGCTAGATGCGTCTTTTTTTACTGATTCCATATAAGTAAAAACACAATATCGAAATTAAGTTTGGATACGTCTTTTTCTTTGTCCATGTGAAGGCAGTATATATGTATTTGCTTGTTGCTTAACGACAGTAATTGACAGTTAAGCAATTTATATCAAAAAAAGAAACGAAGTATATTAAATTTAAATTTCGATAGTATAGATTATCGCTCGCTTTAACGACTAAGGAAACATCGTGAGGAAACCTACATGTCTGAGAGTCCTCCCTAATCTTCTTAAAGATATGTAAAGTCTAGGTTAATTTTGCAAGCGCTTCTATAGTTTAATCTATGCAAGCAAAGTCACGCGTACCAACTAGCACTTTAATATAAAATTATTTTAACATATGAGTACAATTTCCATTTGGCTTATCGGCGGTCATCGGTGTGTTCCAATAGTGTTCGTACAAACCATGTGTTATGTTGTGTTGGTCACGGAGTAGTTTATCATATAGGATGTGGCATACAGATACACGTGCCAATGTTCTGGCCAACTGACCTTCATCGAAACTTCGTATGTCGTAGTGGATAAAGCCTCGTATCCACTAAGAAACAATTGACGCACAACACTTGACGCTCAACAAAATCGACAAGGTTGCACAACAACGCGCGACGTTGCCAGCTGCCGCGCAGCTTGTTGTTTGTACAGCCACGTGCAAAAGTATTAGGCACCCCTATTGTTTGTCTCTATCTCAACAATGAGCGCTCGGATAAGGGTTTTATGGTCTTACTATTGCATCGGCGGCATTTTGAAACAAAAATAAAACAATAACAAATATTTATGACACCCAGGTGCAGTTTAAAACGATGTTTTTACAAATTTGCAATTTTAAAGTTTACTCTATAGGGGGTTATCAGTGCTTGCAGTGAACAGACACATATCGTACGCAATTGTTGTTACCATATTCCTGAAGACTAATATTCATCGAGTTAATAATGCCTAAAAAAGCAGAACTTAGTGCAGAACAGCGCCTAAAAATTAAAATTTTACATGAACGAGGCATGTCTCAAGTGAAAATAGCCCGAGAAGTGAAGTGCTCGCGTTGTGCAGTGCAATATGCACTAAATCGCTTCAAAGAGACCGGTACTCATGAGAATAGGCCAAGAACAGGCAGAAGAAAAATAACTACAGATCGTGAAGACCGATTGTTAATTAGGCAGTCTCTACAGGACCGTAAAAAAACTGCTTTAGAGCTCGCTGCAGCTTTATCTGAAGCAAAAAGCAGATCAGTGAGCGCGTGTACTGTGAGAAGAAGGCTTATTGCAGCTGGATTAAAAGGTTGCAAGGCAAGAAAGAAGCCGTGGCTATCGGAGCACAACAAGAAAAATCGGTTGCAGTGGGCCCTCAGACATAGAGATTGGACAGTGGAGGATTGGTCCAACGTACTGTGGTCAGACGAATCTAACTTTGAGGTATTGTTATTTAATTTATGTATTACACCAAAACACATAGCCGTCTTTGAAATCACGTCCTGCGAGGGAAATATGCAATCTTGAATTAAGTTATTTTTTTGCTTGTTCCATAGATGTTTGGAACACCCGGTGTTACTTACGTCAGGCGAAGGGTGGGCGAAGAGTACAACCCAGATTGTGTAGTGCCCACTGTTAAACACGGTGGAGGCTCAATAATGATCTGGGGTTGCATGGCTGCCGATGGAGTGGGCGAAATGGTGTTGTGTGAGGGGCGAACGAATAGCACCAAATACACAGAAGTTCTGGAAACAGCTCTAGCACCGTCTGTTACACAGATTTTTGGCGATACAAACACCGACGGCGTAAAATTCCAGCAGGACAACGCCACTTGCCACAAGTCAGCACACACTATGGCATGGATGGCTCAAAACGGCATAGATCTTTTGGACTGGCCGCCACAATCACCGGACCTCAATCCTATTGAACACATTTGGTCTATTTTGAAAAAAAATATCCGTAGACACTCGATAAGCAACAAGGAAACACTGCTCGCCGCGTTAAAGCACGAGTGGCAAAAGATATCCCAAGAGGAATGTTTTAAGTTGGTAGAGTCAATGGCAAAAAGAGTGGCTGCTGTCATTAAATCCAAAGGTGGACCGACAAAATATTAATTATTTTATAAAAATAAATCTTATTAATCATATGTGTTGTTTTCTTTACATTCCCTATGCTGAATCACCCTAAAACTGGCATTATTATAGGGTGCCTAATACTTTTGCACGTGGCTGTATCTGTGAAACATACAGTAGAGCATCATGTGTTGTCAAGTGGAGACGTGACACCCAAAAATATCCGTATTGTGGTGTAATAAATTGTGCTGAAATCAACACTAATTTCTCTGGCGACATGTTGCCGACTGGTCATGCGTGGACAGAGAACGTTGCTAAACAAAGTTCCGCGTTGTCGTGTGCAACAATGTTGCGCAACATGTCCCGCGATAAATGTTGCCTAGTGGATACGAGCCTTTAAGCGGTTGCCTCGACATTGTTATTATCGAGAATGGGTTTCGATCATGAGGTAAAAAATTGTGTGGTCCACAAATAGTTGTTACGGTTCTTGGTGTTCTTTATTTGAATGTTTGTTAACATCCACTCAAAACAAGGGGTAATACAGGTTGTAATAGACTAAAAAAAAAATTGTAATGCGTGGCAATACGTATTTATATTGATTGCCGTTTTATGGCTGACCAGGGGTAGGATCTAAAACCATATTTGAGAAAATGTGGGTGTACTACACTATACACAAGGAAAACAGACTCCTCTGTCTGTATTTTTATATTTAAAATAAAAATACTGGCAGATGAGTCTTTTTTACTGTTTCAATAACAATTAAAAAAAGAAGATAGGTACGTCTTTTTTAATTTGGTATAATAAAAATCTTTGTGTCATGGTCTATTAATAGTTATCCTAAGTTTGCTTAAATCGTCTGTGAATTTTGTGTTTTAGTATGCTAAAGTTCATCCTAATATAGGAAAATATTGTTCGTAAGTAAAGGTCGAATTATCCATATCATATAAGGTGGATCTAAACATTATGTACGTCTACAGTTTCGAATGACAGTATAAACATGGTAGAATAAAAATATTGAGTAGTTTTAAACGCCAATATAAACATAGTATCATAGTAAGGCATAGGATTGGCTGTGAGTCAGAAACTTGTTTTTTTGCTTCTCTACAACGTGAGACATCTCATCCTCATTTCTCACGAAGAAGACATATTTGTCAAATATACATATTATTATGTATTTGGCGAAATAATATGGCCGATGAAGTTTAAATTAAGTCGTAAAATAACACTACTTTATACGGATTTTATAGCGATAAACTTTCCCACGCTTTGGCGACATTTATTAGGTCCCCAAAAGAGTTAATTCTTACGAAGTAAACATTTTTAGCTTATGTTTGAATCTCGAAGACCTGTGTCGAATGAAAACGGCCCCCTTACCAACATTTGGCATGACTTGAAAATTACTTTGAACACATTTAATCGTGATCTGTTTAAAAAATATAACTTAATGTTTATGTTTTTGAGCTATACTCGCCACGCTTCTAGGTTTGTCTAATAGACACACTGTTAGGCAAAAATTTCTATTTCGTATTAATTAGTCCCCTGGTGTTGCAAGCAATAATATATACATACATATAATATATACATAAATTCAAGCCTGTTTCCCAGAGGAGTAGGCAGAGACTATGGATTGCCATTTGCTACGATCCTGACACACTTCTCTGGCTTTATTTACTTTCATCACATTCCTCATATACGCCCGTCGGTTCAAAGTGCTCTTAACCTGGCCTTTGTCCAGAACGTCTCCGATCTGATCAAGAAACGTTCGCTTAGGTCTTCCTCTTGCAACTGTTCCATTCACACTAGCCTTATAAACTTTGTTAGTCAGTCTTTGTTCGTCCATTCTTTCTAGATGCCCAAACTAGCTTAACATACCCTTTTCTATTTTTGTCACTATATCCATATCAAGCAATAATAAGCTGACTTATGACTGCTTGCAACACTAGGTAACTAATCCTGCACACAGCAAACCCTTTGTTAATAGACCATTTTAGAAGAACGAAAATATAACAACCTATTGAGTCGGAGCGGCACATCGGTACAGACCAGACACGATCGATATTTAATTATGTCTGTATTCTAAGACGTATGTGACTCGGAGAGCACGTTAAGCCGTCGGTCCCGGCTGCCATGAACATCTATGGCAGTCGTTATTGGGCAGTCAGTGCCCTATAATATCCTGACACTAGTCTAGCCTTAGGGTATCGTTAGCCTCCGGGTTGCGGAGGTCAGGTGGCAGCCGCTCCATGTAAAAACTGATATCCAGTCAAATCTGGTTAGACTAGAAAAGCCGACCCCAAGTGACTTAGGAATAATAAAGGCTAGGCAGAAGATTCTAAGACTTATGTCACAATCACTCGTTTTAAAACAGTTCAATGACAATTCCACTCATTTGTTTCGCTATTCCATGGTGTCATGGCAATGTGCATCAGCGCGTGTTTCCATATACAGAAGGTCTGTACCAAGGTCCCTCTCTCTACACGCGGCGCAATCGCTGTGTGCTTTGTTTGACATTTTCTATACAAACCACACAATATGCGGAATTTATTATGTTTTAGCAGAGGTATTCTGCTCTCGTCGTAAAATTCTTTGCGGTTGCAGTTAAATTTGTTTTCAGATTGGCAATGTGAAACGGTATACGTCATAGAAGACGTTGCGCCATAGCTTTAATGTGTACTGTGTTCTGGTCGCGGTTTCATACGTGTGATTCCTACGGAAACATATCGACCAAGATGAAAAGATTAAAGCCCTCCTTAGGATGCAATCTGTCTCTTTATCAAATTTCGATAAAATCTGTTCAGTGGTTCAATCGTGCAAGTGTGGACAGACAGTTATTTTCGCGTTTATAAAGTTACTATTAACATTTTTTACTTATTAACAATTTAACACGTGATTTTAGCTGAGTTTATGTTATGAGTGATCATTAAGTTCACTTTCGTAGTGCAATGGGTGAGGGTGAGGTTGGAACTCACGACCACACATCGTTCGTAATCCCAATTCCTTATCGATTAGGCTACCGCTGATTAAAATGTTAATATTTTGGATAAAACACTTACAATGAACACACAGCTTTGGAAATTAGAGATAGTATATATAGTCGAGTATGACGATACTCGACTATATATAGATATATAGTCAGTAGTCAGCAGTCAGTATATATATGCTCGAACTAGACGTAGTTCGAGCAGCGATAGCTCAGTGGGGAGACCAACAGACTGCAATGCAGAGGGTCTCTGGTTCGAACCCACGTCGCGCACCTCTGACTTTCGGAAGTTATAAGACTTTTCGAAATTATGTGCGTATTGATTGATAATTATCGCCTGCTCCGTGCCTCGGAGAGCACGTTAAGCCGTCGGTCCCGGCTGCCATAAACATCTATTGCAGTCGTTATTGGGAGAGTGTCGACACAAAAGATCCCACTGAGTCGAAGTGTCGCCGGTCTGCTCTGACTGGCCCCCACATAAGATACATACATTCGTCGTCTAATTCATTCTAGTTATTCGCTTTTTAATAGCTCAAATATAGTTGTCTTTTTCGAAATCAAAAAGTCCTTGCATATCGATTTATGCGTCAATAACAAAGTCAAAATTGTATGTCCTTGCAATCACTAGTTTCCTCTATCCAAAAGCTAATAACATGCTGCACAAAGTATAAAATACTTATGAAGTAAGCAACATTGCCATTCAACGTGGCAATGCTGCCAGTCTTTTGGGCACATCACCAGTCGATTTTGATGCGGAGGAATACTGTGACGCCTATTAGAGGGTTTTTGTTTTAATTATTCTTTTTTATTTTTGTTTTATAATATTTTAGCTATAAGGTAGTTTTAAATAATTGTATCAATTGATAATATTCATAAAACAAATAAAATTTTCAAATACAATTCAAATTTAATATTCTCGCTCACCTTATGAAGTGATGTTATGATGCCACTTCTCGATTTCACAAAGTCAATATGATAGTGAAAACCTACGCCTGTTCAGTTGTTTCGCCTAATCCGTATATCTTTAGCGTAACTTATTGAAACACGTTTGTTCACACGCGTTAAGAAATACCTCTTAGTTTAAGATATGATTGTAACTTTACTGATGTTATATCATAGAAATTGAGTGCCGGATTATGGCAGTGCAATATGAAAACTTATTTATATAACTTATGAAGTCGTACAGACAGATGTTTATTAAGGTGGCAATCTAAATAGAGATAGGTATCTGCTCAGGAGATATTATAGTGCAGAAGTGTGTGCGCAAATACAAGTGCACTCTCTAATGTTTAACTCTCATAATCTGACAGGACAATTCGACAAGACCCGAGAGTGATCAGGCGCTAACTTCCTAAAACCAGGCTGTTGCCGACAATTTTTTTTGTTGGCCTAACTTCCTGCAGAATCTCTTGCAGTACTGCTGCGTCATCAAGGCATTGCTATATTTTTTATATGGCTGTATTGACTAACAAACTGATGACCGAAGGCCTACGACTGGTAGAAGGTCTGTAGACGTGCATTGCTATGGCAGCACAAGCAGCGGCTTGGCTGTTTAGAACTTCATCGACGAACCAATCAGAAGAGCCATCAGAGGAATCGACAGAAACCATCCGCCGCTGTCAAAAAGCCATCAAAAGAGCCGTCAGATTGAAAGAAAGAAAGAAATATGTATATTTGTATATCCTTAACACAATACAATAAAATATAAGCATATACAGCTCAGTATACAGTATAGAGACCAAATTAGGTGCCGGCGTCAGCTATTGTTGCAGTCGACATTGCAACGCTGGTATTCTCGCAGGACCTATACGGTATGTGAGCAATTACAACAGGCGAACAGCAACCGCCAAATACTACATCACCAAACAAAATTTGTTCGATAAATATGTATGATATTTGAAAAAATAACAAAATCTATCTCTGTCTGATAAGAATAAGATATTGTCTTGATCAATGACGAATTGACATTGATCTTTAAGTAGTGGCTTATGGTGGAGGTACTTTTCATTGTGTTCTTAGAATTTTGTGAGAATTGTGCACGTGTGTGAGCAAATTAAAGATTCGATACGACAACCAGCCGTGTGTTTTGGGTATGTAGTTTTTAAACATGCGTTTTATTATTAACTTAACTTATGTAATAGAATTTTCAAAACAATTCTCGAATATTGTCAGCCTGCTTTTTATGTATTGAGAGCCGACGGTAACACAATAGTTTAAGCAACTATTTTTATTTTTAACAACTTACGTAATTTATAAAATGAAAATAAAAATAATACTTCATAATTGAAAACTATAAATAAGGACATAGACAATCTATAAAGCAGGATTTCGACCCGCGATCTTGACTTAACAGTCATTTTCAATGTATGTGAAAAAATCATCTTATCGTTGTGACTTCTTTTTTAATTAAAGAAAGATGAAGCAAAGCAAAATGGGTATTCATAAGTTAAGATTACGGTTTCTATATTACGCAACACTGCCAGGGAACGACGGGTAGGTACCCAATGGTGATATTTAGCATCAAGTAATAATTACTACATTGTGATCTCACGCGTTCGAAATTTGAACAAAAATTATGACGTAACGTGTTCTGTGCTCTCTGGTCATCTGCATGTTGGCGGTAGTCAGGGTTGCCACGGATAAAAACCGAAATGAATCGTGACAACACTGGCTCAATCGTGCAAATGTAATTATAGCGTGCATTAGCTTAATGAACTTGGTATTTTGTTTACTGATCATGAGATTAGATTAATATACCTTTATACATATTATAGAGGTACACGGTTTCACAGATACTGTGGAAAATTATTTGTTTAGCAAATTTATATGAGTGGTGAATTGATGTGATGTATTTATACTTTGTAAAAGGTATAAACTGTAAAAACAAATTATATAAATTATAGTTACTACTGTTATTATTTTATTACTTACGAGCTTTTGCCCACGACTTCATACGAGTGGAATTTAAAATTAGGTTCGATCAAAAAAATTATATACTTAATACTCGACTACTAAGCGGTTTATCAAGAAAATATAAAATATACTCAAATTTAAAGCTAGAACTCCAGCAGTTGTAAAAACCGCGTTCAATTTTGTGCAATAGTTTTCTTTTAGTTATACGCGTACAAACATACAGTGAGACAAAACATATAATAGTCTAGATAAGGGAAAGTTTTATAATATAAAGAAGTTCAATATAATAAATCACTTAACTAAAGTTAACAGTTTAAGTCACGTCAAACTTCAAAAAGAGCTACCTGAGTATCTTACCGGGTTTCTAAATTATTATGAAAATAGATTGACTAAAATGTAATTTGCTATTGTGTATGTATTCAATTAACAGACCAACATTTGTGTACGCAACCGGAGATCTATAGCGAACTAAACTATTTGATAAATTAAAATGAATTGTCAAACGTCGTTCGAAATTTTGGCAGAATTACAAACAAAACGTTTATATCATCAATTGATAATTATTATTTTTAAAATATATTACTCCCTCCTTACCGAAAGAGTGGCCAGAGACTACACGTATTGCCACGTGCTACGTTCTAGGACAATTCAAAAAACAAAAAAGTTCTTCTTATTTATTTATTGTGGCCTGTGTCTAATCTACTATTATAAATTTAGATCCAAATGAAGATGGTCTATAGGACACGGGTACTCTCTAAAAGTTTCTATATTGAACCCAAATGTCACTTCGACAGTCGCCATACTATTAAGCATTCACTACTTATTTAGAAGTAAGACCTATATATAAATAGTACAGAATAGCACTGTGATAAATAATTTTTATTGCATTCTCCATTTTTATTTTGGTTTTGACTTTGAAGTCAAATAAGAACACGCATATACGCAAATAGGTAATAAACCTATTCTGCAAGGTATATAAATTTTGACAAATAAGAAACAAAAAATACAGTGATAAAATTCAAAGTCAGTGCGGAGAACTATTTTATGGAAATACCTAATAGCATTAAAATGCGGCAGACGCCTGCACCGGACAAAGATAATGTCAATCAGTATATAATCAGACCTAGATTTTTGTTTCATAAATACTTCTATCGGGCCTCGTTTATGTACATAGAGAGGTTTTTATCAACGCACCTAAATTCAAAATTATATGCACATTACATTTTTTCGGGGATATATGGATAATACGAATAATATTATGGCTTTTTGATTTCATGTTGGCAATAATGCTGATAAATGATGAATTCTATTCATCACATTCATCAAAATTCAAAACATTCGGTGCAAAAATACGAATTGATCATTTGAACTTATATCTCATCCATGCTGTCAAGACAATAGTGCTTTTTGGAAAGTAGATTATCCTGGGTGATATGAGAACAGTAGACAAATAAACAATTTGAAGTACCACCGCCGTTGCAGTATTATTGCTATATGATATCCCAACGTCTTTCCCTTGTAGCATTTCTCCAAAATAAAATGTCAATTATTTATTGTGCATGCCACAATAGCATTATTATATAAATAATTATTAGCTGTTACCCTTGATCTGGGTGCTGTTTTGTTTAGAAATAGTATACCTCTTACCAGGGATTTATATCCCCGTACTAAATAAGTTTCATCTGGTAAGCATAATGTTACATAGATATTATGGGTCAAACTGAAAGCCTCCTTTTTGAACTCTGTTAGAAATAAGTAATATGAAAACGTAACAAAGCGAGGTTTTTATTTTCTTATTAAAATTTTAAAGTGTGATGCGAATCCAGAGTGTATCCTCACATAATTTTTGCCAGCCCTATTGTATGCGCTTGCGCAGTGAGGCGTGCATCCACAGTAATTGGACCGTCCGCCATGCCACCACGCCGCCGCGCGCCGCGCCGCCCGCACCGCGCCATGCCATCGCGCTACAAATGTTATTATATCGAGCACGCTTCCGCACAACGCTGTCACTGTTTTATTATTTCGTACATCGCAAATGTAGAACATCGATCTGATTTATATCATTTTGCATAGTAGAAGATTGCTGCCATGTTGGTTCTGCCAGTCCCGTGGTAGAAACTATTCAGTGACATCAATTATTTACGTCTATGTTTGAGGCTTTTTCAGTTAGGAAATTTGGTGGTTGACAATAGACTTTCCCCGTTTTATAAGTATAGCTGCCGGGGGTTTTTAAGTATAGCTGCTGAAACGCTGGCAAGAGACGCCCGGTTGTCACCACTGCGGCGACTGTCGCGACGTTGTTGAGGACACGGCGCTGCACACTTTGGTGGAGAGTGAGCGCTTAAACCCTCTCCCCAACCGCAGAGCCGGGCGCCGGAGGGCGCAAGACGACCTCCAGCCACCCTGAGGTTTGATCTGGGGATGGTGGGCTTCGTGGCCTGCCCACTACCCGTTGAGCACCAGGTCCGAGAGGCAGCGTGCGTGTTCCCACACGCGTCTCTGTGTTGAGTCCGTCTCCCCTCTAGGGTGGAGACAGTAGGGTTTGGGGAGGGAGTTTTGTCTAAAATGTAGGCCTCTTCGTGTCCTGCCGTTTCATAAGGCGGTCCGAAACCTCGGCGGAGTCGCGACCGCATATGCAAGTGATTCGCGCGGCCCCGTCAATAGCGGTTTTGTCGAGGAACTCCGTGGTAGGTTTTCCGGGCATTCCGGGTATTCCGGGCGGTACATTATTCTTATTCCATCTTTCTCTTTTACCCCGGCGAGTCCGATTATAACCCCTCCGCTGCCTCCGCGGAGGGGTATGCGTCAAAGCACTCACCTACGTAAAAAAAGAGTTGCTCTAAATAAATAATTATTTTTAAACCACAATTTTTTAAATTTATGCTTTTTTATGTATCGATAC
The DNA here is from genome assembly GCA_930367265.1 of Catocala fraxini. Taxonomy (NCBI): domain Eukaryota; kingdom Metazoa; phylum Arthropoda; class Insecta; order Lepidoptera; family Erebidae; genus Catocala; species Catocala fraxini. The sequence goes on along the minus strand of OV884042.1, from coordinate 4,752,473 downwards.
AGAGATACATCGATATTTTTTTCACTTTCGACATCCTTAGTAGATGTTTGTTCATCGATAAGGGTCTTTAGGTTATATCTGAATAAATTTTTGCCCGCAGCTTCGCTCGTGTAACTTAGTAAGTTAGGTTGGTAACAGTATCTACTTTTTACTGGATGAAAGCTTATGTTCTTTTCTGTACCCCGTGACAACGTGTATGCGAAATTTCATGATGATATGTCGAGTAGTTAAGGCTTGAATAGCTGTGTGTGTGTGTGTGTGATAAGGCGCCGTTGTCTGAATGACTTGAAGTATCATTGAAATTACTCTCTTTTATACGGATTTTATCGCGTTGTTTATTTAACATTGTATTACATAATTACAATTTTATTAGCTTAAAATTTAGTAAAGTTTAATAGTATTAGTAGTGTAACAGTTTCTAAATTACTTATGTAATATAGTGTTAAATAAACAACGCGATAAAATCCGAATAAAAGAGTTTAATTTCAATGAATAACATTCGCGTAAACAGAAGACAATATTATGACTTGAAGTGTCGTTATTTTAAAGAATCCGAATACAATTTAGTTATTGTTATTCCTTTTAACAAATACAAAGTACGACGAACGATTTAATTCAGATTATTCGGATATTATTTTGGTATATTTAAATGAAGGTATAGATGTAAATAGCGTCATGATTATGTGACTGCCCATCGAAAAACATGTTTGCATCAGGATTATCTTGAACAGAAAATCATAATAAGAAGACTAGAAGGATAAGAGTGGGTAACCTAATAGTCAAAAAATAATACAATATGGTTATAACGAGGCAATTTATAACCAACACCAAACGCTTACCTTTCCTTATTGATATTTATTGTATGCAGATATGACTTCAATCTCTTTATTTTCAAACGAACTCTACGTCCAACGCATAAGGTCTTCTTTCGAATGAATAGTAATAAGTGATGATAAGCTTGGTTTTGTGAGGGAATTCTGTCATATCCTGTGATGGAAAAATGTTTGTTCGCTGTTGAAGAAATGTTTCTTGTTAGACATTATAAGCTCGGCTCATTTTTTTGATATTTTAGTCTAAAGGTCTGGTTTGAATGTTTAAAGGTCAATGTTACCTAGATTGATATATTTGTCAGCTATTGGATTGGTATTCTGCCGTCCTTTAACTAAAATGCCGTTAACCCACAGCGCGCCAATATGACTTTTTAATAGATAGTAAAATAGTTTTGAATTGTCTAATATAATTTTACTAGAATTTAAAACTATTTATCTATATAATTATCTATCTATATCTATATTCTAGTATAGAATTTAAAACTATATTACTTTTCATTAAAAAGTCATAATCGCGCGCTTGTGGGTTAACGGCATTTTAGTTAAAGGACGGCAGTATTGGTGATCACCTACCATTCTTGATAGTGGAACTCATTAGATATAAAATAATGGCTGCTCTACATCTGAACTTTAAGATCTACTCCCTTGCTTGTAATCTACTTAAAAAACTTACTAATTAACGTTTCTTTTACCTTTTCTCCCCTTCTCTATGTAAACTCTAAATTTAGGAATACACAATTTTTGTCTCTTGGACACATACACACATACGCGACTGAGCTGTCTCTGCAGACAAATTGTAATGCTTCTTCGAAACCATGTTGTTAAAATATCAGCAATCCAAATTCCATTTTGAGCACGATAAAGTCAACATTTTTGTGTTGTATCAGAAGAATGTGTAAGAATGCTGCTTGTATTGATTGATAAAAATGTTTGACAATATAAGACATGCTTGTGACTAATGCGCCGGGTAAAACCCAAAAAGAAACCTGATAAAATTGATTATTTGTAGTTTACTTCGAGTTTTTAGTACCAAATTGATTGAAAAGAGAATAGGTATACCGCAATTTCAATTACGAAAGTACTGGCACAAAAAATGACCATGTTTTAAAACGTTCTATAAACAAGATAATGCTGCCAATTCTGTTGTCACAAAATTCTCTAAACTAAACTAAAAATCACTAAAATTCAGTTTAGTACTGTCAAATGATATTTCGTATTCTGAAATCCGTTTGAAAATTGACTACCTATTTAACTAATTTAGTTTCTTTTAATATATTTTGCTATGTCCTTTAATGCATTACAACATTTATTTGTATGAACATACAGTTAACTATTTACTTGCTGTGCCCTGATACCTATAACACAAGATAGTTCTTTTTTTTTACTTGGTGGAATGCTTTGATGTATGCCCCTCCGCGGGGGCGGGCGGAGGGGTTATGTTGGACTCGCCGGGGTAAAAGAGAAAGATGGAATAAGAATAATGTACCTCCTGGAATACCGACTAAACCTACCACGGTGTTCCTTGACAAACCCATTATCGATGGGGCCGCGCGAATCACTTGCACATGAGGTCGCAACACAAGTTAGATATATTTTTTTTTTAACGTTTGGTAATGCATGATGCATACCCCTCCGCGGGGGCGGGAGGAAGGGTTATGTCGGACTCACCGGGGTAAAAGAAGATGTTAAGATGATAAAGTACCTCCCGGAATACCGACTAAACCTACCACGGTGTTCCTCGACAAAACCACTATCGACAGGGCCGCGCGAATCACTTTCGCATGCGGTCGCGACCCCGCCGAGGTTTCGGCCCGCCGTATGAAACGGCAGGCCACTACACGACAGACCTACCCAAGGCACTTCTAAAACTCCCTACTGTCCCCCCTAGAGGGGAGACGGACTCGACATAGAGGCGCGCGTGGGAACACGCACGCCGCCTCTCGGACCTGGTGCTGAACGGACGGCGGGCAGGCCCACAAAGCCCGCCACCCCCAGGTCAATCCTCAGGGTGGCTGGAGGTCGTCTCACGCCCTCCAGCGCCCGGCTCTGCGGTTGGGGAGAGGGTTTAAAACACAAGTTAGATCTGAACATTGTGTTCTAAGTTATTTCAACTGCTCCAGTTAAAACAATAGTTGTATCTTTTTGGAAATAAATAATTTATTATTTATTATTATTACAAACAATTATTCTAGAGAATTTATTACAAAATAAAACAAAAGATAACATGCTAAATAAACTTTAATAAAATTACTCGTAAACATTAAGTTATTTAAGTTCTTACTACTTACTAAAAGAGACATTTTACCTATTGAGTCGTAACGGCACACCGGCGCGGTGGCCGGACACAATAGATTTGTAATTATGTCAGATATTCTAAGTTTTGACAGATTAATAATTAATCTGTCAACAATTATTGTTTGTAACAGTGTTAGAATGCATGTTTGCCGAACAATCTAAGTGCAATATCTCCTCTAGTTTATAATAATATCAGCCATGTATGAAACTGTCCCACTGCTGGGCACGAGCCTCTTCTTAGTGTGAGAAAGGTTAGGCCATAGTCCCTCACGCTGGCCCAATGCGGGCAAAATTTACATACATTCGAGAACATTGTGGAGAACTCACAGACATGCAGCATTCTTCACGATGTTTTCCGTCACCGTTGAAGTGAGCGATAATTAACTATTTAATACGCACATAACTACGAAAAGTCAGAGATGCGCGCCTTGGGATTGAACTCGAGACCTCTGCGTGGCAGTCCAACGGTTTCTCACTAGACTATCGCTACATCTCCTCTCCGAGATGTACTACGTTGTAGTCTAAAGTCTTCTACCGGGTACTGTTCCAATCTCCGTTCATACCTCAGATTACCTAATAGACTCCCAGAACCGTATTCCGCAGCGCTGCCGCTATCATTTACTCCGATAGAGAAGCAATCAGTTATGATTGATGGTGTATCATCACTACATAATATAAAACGAAGTCTTCCACCGCACCTGTCTGTCTGTGCGCGATAAACTCAAAAACTACTAAACGGATTTTCATGCGCTTTTCATTTATTTTGCTATAATTTGTTAAGGTTTTGTGTTATTTGGTTGAAATATGACGATAATTGTTGAAAATGTCGGGAAAATCAAACCGCCTGGGAGTCGTCAATCGAAAACGCTGCCTTATCCCTTTGAGATATAACAAAACATACACGTGCGAAGCCGGAGCGGGTCACTATTATATTGATAAAGTCTTGTGACATCAGTGTCCACGTCCTGTGTTTGTGAACGCAATAGGTATGAACGCCACATGATTTCAGTTAAGAATAAGGTCGTTTCTATAACTCGTTGTATGCGCATGCCGTTTACTAATTTGATATATTATGTGATGTCATTTGGTTGTGTTATTTTATGAAGACGTTTTATATATTGAGGTAGAATAGATAATAGAATAGACACCTCTATGGCATGAATGTAAACTTTTTAATGATAAGTAATGATGATGAAGATAGCGTTGAAAATGTAATAAAAGTAATTGAAGCTATTTGTTTTAAGATAACCTATTTGTTTTAAGAAAACCTACTTGTAAAATTTTTAAAGTATTGTAACTATTTAAATTTACACTTTTCCTGACGTTTAAGTTGCTTTTCAGCAGCCGTGGTCACGGGGATACTGGCACTAAGCTACACAAAAATATTATAGTAATTTGAAATCTATACAAATAAATAAAATTGAAGTGTCTGTTTGCAATGTCTAAATAACAGCTTTTTACTAAATGCGTATGAAAGTAAGTATTTACGGTACTTATATTAAGAAATCAAATTTTTACATTTTTGTCTTCCGTTCTGTTTGTTCCGGCTAATTTCTGAAATGGCTGGACCAATTTTGACGGGACTTTCACAGGCAGCTGATGTTATAAGAAGTAACTGAAAAACAAATTAGGATTTCGCGAAAATAAAATTAAAATATTTTTGATAAAAACGGACGAAGTCCCGGCTAACAGATAGCAATAAAATAAATGTTTGATATTCGTTACAAAGTTTAAGAAATGGGTCATAAATGTGTTCGAGTTAATATTGACAACATGGTGTCATGGCCTCGCCTACAAACACACTGCATTTAATGTCCATTTAAGTATTTTATCAAGAGATATTCTAGTTTAACACATTTATTCTAACCGACCGACACATTATAAAAGTTAAAAAAGAACCACTCGACCGTTTTCGATAAAATTTTAATGGGACCACCTGGGAAGTATATACTTAGAAACAGAAAAGAATTTTCCAAATCGCTTCAGGCGTCTTCGAGTAATCGGTAAATATACATAAAAAAAAAATTCCGACGAATTGAGAACCTTCTCCTTTTTCGAAGTCAGTTAATAAACGAAGCAAAATAATTTTGAACTATTTAAAACAAACTTATTTCAAAACATGTGACGTAGAGGATAATCCCAGATGTTCATGTAGGAAGCCTTACTAACACACGTTCGACAAAAAGGACATTAAGTCTGATATAACTGCACGGATGGCGTATTAGTTTAAGTGGTCGATCCGCCACTGCCACTGCATGCGTGTTGTGGGTTCGAATCCCACACGGAATAAAAAACTTAGTGTGATCCACAACGGATTGTTCCGAGTCTGGGTGTTCTTTGTGCCTGTTGTGTGAATGTTTGTAAAGTTCACCGCGATACAGGATTTATTCCAAGTGCGGGAGTTGTCTTTTTTAATTACCTAAGTAATTAATTGAGATTTACCTTCCATCAGTAATATTAGAGTCATACATTTTTGGTAAAGCCCTTGTTAGTACTGATAGGGAGTCGATTTCGTGTCTAAAATAACTGTATAAATTATAAAATATTATGGTTCTTAAGGATCATTTCTCCCACGTACGTGCAAGCTTTGGAATGAACTGCCTGCTTCGGTGTTTCCCGAGCGCTATGATATGTCCTTCTTCGAACGAGGTTTAAAGACAGATCTTCTTTCACGGTAGGCAACAGCTTTGCTGTGTCCTGACATTGCTGAAGTCCATGAGCAGCGGTTACCACTTTCCATCAGGTGGACCACTTGTTCGTCTGCCACCGATGGCAATAAAAAAAAAGAAAATGTAGAAAATCTCGGTGGTTGACTTGTTCGGCTGCAGTAATCGATGTGAGTGCCGTGCGTGAGGTCTCGGGTTCGAAGCCCTTGTCGTGTAAAGTGCGTTTATTTGTCAAGATATTGTCAGAAGCTGTTAGAAATCACGACTGGCGCCCGGTTGGTAACATTAGCCTTGCCCCCTATATGTTATTTTTGCATACGTGCTGAAATATGCAGCTTGTCGTTGGTCATGATAAATGTGTCTATGCCATTCTCTTAGATCTATGCTGACAGTTGAGGAAGGAACAACTGTGCCATTACGATGTCGTTATTACAAAACATAGACGTTTAAAAAGTATAATATATCTTTTTAACAGCTTTAAATAAGAATACATAATAAACTGGCTATCAAAAAAGAAATCTTAATTACAGTACTTTAGGTATGGAATTATGAAAAAAATTCACACGTCGCGTAACAGAGCCTTTAATAATAAAACTTTAAGTAAAATGTTGTTAACGAATCGCAGTAATTAGTGTTGTGCCCCGTTTCAAATGTTTAGTGACGTAATCGCTTTCGCCAACTTGACTAACAATACATGAGCACCTTCCTACGGTTACGATGCACCTTTTTGCTTGAAAAAAAAGTCTAGAAATGCACTGTGACACGCTAATTACACTTGTTGAAATTTGTCGTTTTTATTGAGCGTTGTGTTTTATTTGGAATCAGTAAGTAGTTGGTGAAAGGTCGATTATGACTGCAGTTGTGATATATTCTTTCATTCGCCATTTGTTAATATATCTTTGGGAAGTACGGCACAGAGAAATTGTCGATAAAATCTGGCAAAATAATACCACCCACAGGAGATAGGCGATACATACATCTTCTTACACTGCCAACGTGATAAACAAGTGTACAGCCAGCCCAATGTGAGTTAACGTAACTTATGGGCGCTCGCAGCATCGACTGTATCACCCTTTAAAAGAGGTATCATTGAGCTGCCGGCACAAGCGGCAAAACACTGATGGCGTACTGGTTTAAGTGGCTGTCTCGCCACAGCCACTGTGCCGAATGTTGTGGGTTCGATCCCCACACGGGATAAAAATCGTGTGGTCCTTAAATGGTTATTACGAGTCTGGGTTTTCTTTGAATCGGTTGTTTAAATGTTTGTAAATTACCTCGTGATACAGGATTTATTTGTAGTGCGGAAGCTGTCTATTCCAAAATGATAGAAAAGAAAGATCATATAGTTCCTTTTCTGACAGCACCACTCACCTCACACTCTCACTGGGCTGCGATCTAATGTAAGGCAGACACCATCTATATTCGTCTGATTTTGCGAGAATTCCTTATAAAGACGACCCTAGGTGCGGATTTAGGACATGGTCTAACTTTGTGCCAAGGCTCATCTATATCTCTTCAAGAGTTTACGCGTGATTGCATAAAATATCTTTAAAAACATTTATAGTTTTAGTAGGATTTGAGAATGGATAGCCCGTGAGCTTGGGTCCACGTTTGGTGCAATCCATATTTGTGATCTAGATACATGTGGCATTTGAATTATTGTTTTTGGTATGAGACGAACAGTAACAGTAACACGCCCAAAAAAACTAATCTGTGGTTGCACTTTAAACTTCTAATAATAGTTTTTTTATTGCTTTTAAAAAGACAACTTTTGCACTATGATTATTTCATGTCGCGGAGGACTTTACAAACATTCCAACAACAGACAGAAAGAACACTCAGGCTCGGAACAACTATTTGTGGATCATGGAAAGTTTTGTCCCGTATGAGATTCGAATCCACAGCAGTCAGCTCAATGGCAGTGGTGAGGCGATCACTTAAACCACTACGCCATCCGAGCAGTATATTGTGTATTTGCGTCATCCTCAGAACCGATTCTATTTAATGCTGCTCATATTTTAGGTGAAGGCACAGTCCATAATTATAAGCCCATTTTTATTGCCATCATTATCAAAATCTTCTGTCAGCAGGCACAGACAGCGATCAATCAGCCAATGTTTGTGCGTGCGACAAAAACCTCGTTACACGCTTATATTTACATGACCCATATTTTATATCAGCGAAGCACATATCGTTAATGGGTTCATGGCTTGCTAATGTACTAGATTATAAAACCTTTTAGTATTATAATAATAATATGTTTTGAGTTTTTAGTCGACTAAATAGGACAGTAATTGAAAGGGCAGGACCTAGGAATGCGTTTTATAATATAGAAAATGGCAAATATTAACAATTAAAGTAGTAGCCTCCTCTAATTGGGAAGTACCTGAGTGGGTATTACCCATATCTGGTGAAATTTGATTTGTATGATACACCTCAATCTACCGCTTTTGCGACATAAAGACTTGAGTACATAATGTTAGGATACCATTTTTCTTATTACAATTAGACCAGTGAAGCCAACGAAACGAGGGATTTTTTTTTAAGGGAACTGTCCATTATTGGCTTAGCGTGAACAGAAGTCATACATAAAAACAACGACGGGGCGACGGACAGTAGGTTGCTGCGCCCGTATAATGACAATTATACGGCAAGATATCAAAACAATTTAAATCCAGCAGCCCAGTTCCTAGATCACATTTTAGTAATATTGTCTTCTATTTACGCGAATATTATTCATTGAAATTAAACTGCTATATACGGATTTTATCGCGTTGTTTATTTGACACTTTATTACAAAATTTTGAAAATTGTTACACTTCTGCTACTATTAAACTTTACTAATTTTTAAGCTAATTAAATTATTATTAAACTATTTAGATTTAATTTATTTTTACACTTTCCCCGACGTTTCGGTTGCTTTACAGCAGCCATGGTCACGGGGAGACTAAGATGGCAGTTGTCTCAGTGATTGTTCATTCCAAGCCAAACCCCCATACAAAATGGGCAGTTTATTAGATCTGGTACGTTCCGACAGCAGGCGATAACACAATTCTCAGAAAAATGTGTTTGTGCTTGCATTCAAATATAAACTATATTGAAAATAAAAGTACCATTTGGTAAAATTGGCCACGTAGATATTTTGTTAAATGTTAATAACCGCTGACCCTTTGTTTACAATCTTTCTCTCAACTCATTGGCCTTACTGTACATGATGTTTATTCTATACAAATTAACTACGAAAGCGCACCTTTCTGCACGACAGGCGACTTAACTAAGACGTAGACTTAAATATCGCCTCGTCATTGCAATCTCACATTTCTCCTCTGACCGATCACGGTACATTACCACTATTGACACACGATCGAGTGTGAAAGTTATTAGAAAGTTACGTAAGTTACTGTCTTCTGTATAATCAGATTACACGGGTTTGCGGCAAAATAATGACGTTGGATTTGTGTTGGGCCAACCGGTATTGCCCTGCTGGCTATTGGTGTTATACAAGGCGTGTTTGTATAAATATTGGTGTCAAATGTTTGGCCAAACAGATTAGTCTTATGTTTATTGATTTAAGACAAATGTCACTAAGCCCTAACGGAATAATCAATAGAAAATACGTTTTCTTTTTTATATAACCAAGTGGGTAAACGGCTTAATTATGATCAGATTGAAGAAACGTCGACTTTATAAAACTATTGGAGGGCTTTAATCGTAACTAATATTATAAATGCGAATGTGAGTTTGTTTGTTTGTTACGCTTTTACGCCTTAACTACTCGACCGTTCATCATAAAATTTCGCATATACGTTGTCAGAAAAAACAGGAAAGGTAATGTAAGCGATGTAAGTACTTACATCGCTGGCCTTAATGAAGAAGATAGAAGAGCAGAAATGGGAGCGATAGGTATGTTTTTTTAGCAACCCCGCACTGCCATTAATTTCTATGTCGACGGGGACTTTACAAACATTCAAACAACAGACACAAACAACACCCATACCCACTCGGATAACTATTAGTAGATTACATAAATTGTTGTCCTGTGCGTTAATCGAATCCATAACACATTTGGCGAGTAGCAGTGGCGAAGCAACCACTTTACAACACCATTCGTGCAGTGATCGTAAGCAAATTTCGATACGGTACAGTGATTAAACTATAGTACCAATAAAATATGGGTAGTATTTAACTGTACAGCAAGAAAATACTTATTTTTTTTTTACTAAGCAAAATATGCTTACTAAAAATACTAATTGCACAGCAAAATATATTTATACAGATCATACTAAGTCGACGGCGCCCCGCTCTGCGGGGCTCCTATTTTTGGGTAGGTTTAAGAAGGAACCTAACATAACCTAACCCTTCCCAGACGGAATGCAGTGATTTGAGGCGTATAGGTGCTCGTTATGCTGTGCAATATTTGCTGTGCAATTAGTATTTTTGATGCTCATTAACTCATTATATTTAATCCCATAAAAGATAGTTTGTGTATTGGTACAACTACGAATAATTTATTATCTTTAAATTCCATTACATAAACAAATTTGCCAGATATATACAAATATTACATAAAACGGGTACTTTGTTACAAAGTAACTATATATTTTACATATACAGTTGTATAATTATTTAAATGTGAACTGGACAAATTGATGGTCATAAATTTATGTAGTGTAGGGCAAACAGTTAGTTCTCACGGTACATTACGAAATGCTTCCGCATGCCAAAAACAGATCAGAACTTTGATTAAATTAAATAAATAATGACTGATTGAGTTTACTTCAGATACGACTAGGTTAGTTGCTAGGTTCAGACGAGGAGTTGAGCCTATAATAAGATATCTGCAGAGAGAGATATGACATCTGCATTTCGGCATATTAAAGCCGCTCGTTGGCGAACCAGGCATTTTGTTCGATTATTAGATGCAGGTTTAGTATCTGTGTTGCTTCTGCGAATATCTTAACTACCAAGACTTGGGAATCGTGACCTCTCCATTAGCGATAACAAGCTTAAGCTTGACGAACCGACAAGATATTCTTGTGTTACTACATTCAAATTTTCAAATTAACGAACTAATTTTTTCTAAGGTAGTTATTAATTCCTTTCCCAATATGTACGTCAGAACATCACATCTCCCATCATTTCGTCACGTCGCCATCTTTCTTGCGGCACACATAGTTCGACGCACACCATTAAGTCCTGTACAGTAACGAACACAGTTATTTCGTTTGAAATAGTTTTTGTACGGCGGTCAATAGTGCACAATGGTGTTATTGTGACGGCGGTTGTACGTGTGCAGGGAGTGTTCAGTGCCGTGTCGTGATAAACGCAACCAGTTTACGGCACAGTTCGATTCGTGATAGGCCGCGGAAGTGTGTAGGTACTACTCTGTCGTTTGATTCTGCAAGTATTTGCAAGTTATTAATTACAGCCTTTTCATTTTCACTTTATTAACCCTGGAGATGGATTTTTCGGTCTGAATTGACTTAGCTGCATGTCAGCTTTTCATCGAATGTTTATCATTTGACCGTCGTCATCCGAGTGAAATGGCTAGGTTTATGCTCAGATTACTCTCTCACGGCGCATCTAGATACGTTAATTCATCAGTACCTATGTCTTTTCATAAATTTTCTTAGACTCTAATGAAAACGTTGCTGAACTAATTAAAATGTATAAAAATTCAAAAGTAGCTATGAAAACTTACGTTGGATATTCCACGGCAAAATATTTGAGGTAACTGAGTCTCGTGTCGACTATTTTGTATACTCATAACTGCCAGACCTAAAAGTCTTCTGTACTGTCCATATATATTGAGCATGCTAACGTTGGGTAACTCCCGCGCAGATAGATCGAGCTGCGCGGTCGCTATTGCGTCACGGGCTTCTTTAGTTCTACTTAATAGTATTCTACCAAAGTAATGGTTTTCTCACCACAGCACTCAAGGAACCAAGTTAGACCACAGCCATTCACAACGGGTCAACAGTTTAATCCTCGATGGAAACTTTTATATATGTTGATTGGAACCTGGGTGTTTCTTTTTGTCTGAGCTATTGATTAAAAAGACAATATTATGTGCTTTCAATGTTTGAATTTTTTAGGTCTATAGGAATCCATTGTTACGTAACTATAGAAGCAGCGATAGCTCAGTGGGGAGACCAACAGACACAGACTGCAATGCAGAGGGTCTCGGTTCGAACCCACGTCGCGCACCTCTGACTTTCGAAAGTTATATGATTTTCGAAATTATGTGCGTATTGATTGCCAATTATCGCCGGCTCCTTGCCTCGGAGAGCACGTTAAGCCGTCGGTCCCCGCTGCCATGAACATCTATGGCAGTCGTTATTGGGAGAGTGTCGACACAAAAGATACCACTGGGTCGAAGTGTCGCCAGTCTGCACTGACTGGCCCCCACATAAGATACATACATACGTAACTATATCTAGTATTTCACATTTTCATGATATTTGCAATATATGTAGATGACAAAACCGTGATATGATTTCGTGTTGCGTGGATTGTAAGCATGGATAAAATATATAATAATAATAATTCCCGATTGTCTTATTACATGTTTGCATCAACTGTTATATTTTTACCACTATATGTATCTCTTCTATGTGAGAGAAAACTGTTAGCTGCTGAAAAGCAACCGGAACGTCGGGGAAAGTGTAAACTTAAATATAAATAGTTTTAATAATAATTTAATTAGTTTAAAAATTAATAAAGTCTAATAGTAGTAGTAGTGTAACAGTTTTCAAAATTATGTAATAATGTGTCAAATAAACAACGCGGTAAGATCCGTATATAGTAGTTTAATTTCAATGAATAATATTCGCGTAAACAGAAGTCAATATTATATAATAATTAATTAATAGATTAGGTCTGTTATCAAAAGGTGAATACACTGTCTCCCTTTTTACTAAAATCAGCTGATCGTAATGTTTAACAATTTGACAGATGTTTACTTCAATCTATAAACATTTATCTCAGGACTGTTGACCTGAGGTGTTTTATCTCTGTTGGTGAGGCAATGACACACTAACTTACCTCTGACCTTATTGGTAAAAGAAAATATTGATTCTTTGTCTAGAAAGCTGTTACGTAGGTTAATGATTCATAACAGTAGTGAGGTTAATCAGGCATTTAAAAAATTATATGTAAACATATACATAATAATCAGGTAGATAAGCAAATTAGGTGAGCAATACAGCATACAGCAATGTCACGATCTATAATCGAACGTTTCCTTTAAAACATGTATTCATTATCATCCAATGTAATAAGAATTTGAATATAAATATTCTACTGGCTTGTGAATAATTTTATATTAATCTATTATGATAAAAAAGCTTTTAGTTAAGCCTGGTGGTAAGCGGTCATTGTAACGTATGAATGCTTGCAACACAACGTAAGTTCGCAGGGTGCCGACCCTCCAAAATGGGATTGCTATGCTACGAACTCAAGGGGGAAAGTATAATGATCCTTTGTTGATAGCAAACAGTCTCCTTAAGAATCCTGACACACACACACACACCACACACTCATAGAAGGAGCACAACACGTATGTGGATGTGAGTTTCTGTAGAGTGGAGACACTCCTCCACCCTACAGAAAATAAACTGGAGTTACTAACAAGGATAGTAATCCTAATTAATCACTCTAGTATGAATGAAGGTCTATCAAGTTAAACTCTCGCCGTAGTGTTAAAAATGTTTTGCGTTCCTCTCAGCTTTTGTCATTCTATCGGTGACAAATCCTAAATGAAATGCGTCTACTAACAGAAGGGCAGCTAAAAGAAAAATATTTTAGTTAATTTTTTTGCAAAATAATGTATCTTCATTCTTTATTCATTCTTTATCCTCCTTTCTTATTTAAGTAACGATGTGATTTTTCATAACGTCTTGAAATATTGAGTCAATTGTAGATTTACTTTTAACTTTAGCAAACGTATTGGAGGCACTAAAAGCACATTATGATTTGTGTGCAGAATTGCGCTACGAGTTAATATGCGTACAGTGTAAGATTGATACAATACAGCTGCTTTCATGCTGAGAGGCTTTTAACTTAGTTATTTGTAAGAATGTGTATTGTTTGTTAATACTAATATAGACCATGTTTCCAAATTGATATGATGCAAATGTTCGTGGCAATTATTTGATGAAAATACAGTAAATGAATATGACCACTAATTCAATATTGCACCTTTGAATTATTTTTTTAGGATTTACTGTTCAGATGCCCGATTAAAACAACCGAGTGTCACATAATTACAAAGTAATTCATAATTGTTTTGCCTAATTCCTCAATATTTTTGCAAGTAGTAATAAAATAACGAGCATTACAGCGGCTACAATCGCTGAGTTGCGTTGCGCCAAACATTCTCTCATTTCCGAGTGGCGCGCCACTGGCAGTCGGTCGAGAGCGCGCAGCCATAGCGTGCGTTGCGCATCGAATTTGAAATAAGAATTCTGCGTTCTTTGCGCTAAATTTGAAAGTTGAATTAAAAAGTTTTATACTGTGGATTATCTGTGCAGTGATCAAGTGACATTTTTATTAGGAACAAAAGGACTTTATACCCCCTTTTTATAGAGTAAGTACATATTTTTTTAAACTTGCTTTGTGTTCTGTTATGAATATTTTTCTTTGTGAAATATTTTGTGAGCGTAATCGTTACCAGTCTATATCAGTATAGTAATAGTATGTCTCAGCAATAATAAATTATTTAGGTATCATAGGTTTCATATGTTTAATTTACAATTTAGTTTTTATTACCCGTAGCAAATCAAATGAGGATTTTTGTATTATTATATTTGACCTATATGTCAATATTTTTATATTTTATTTGATTCAGTAACTTATAATTGCTTAGTACATGGACTGGTTGTGTATTAATATTATTTATTAGGATGTAACATTGGTACAGAGGTTAGATAAAAACAATAACTTTATTCAAATTTCTCCTTGACAGTAATTAGTAGTTATTTTAGTAATTAGTAATTAGTAAAATTAGTAATTGTTCAAGTCAGATCTTTTGAAATGTCAAGAAATAAATTCTTCTGTAATTTCGTCAAGGTTTTGTTAAGACTTTCGAAGGAAGATGAAGAATTTTCTAATTAGACGCTGCGTGCAATGTTTCCATTTCTCATTAGATGCATTGTTACGAGCGAGTAAATTAAAATTTTATGATTTGTGTTACGCTTCAAATACGAATTAGCAACAATTTTTATTTATTGGATACCTACTTTTTTAAAAAGAAGTTGCTCATTAGTATTTTAATCGTACATTCGTGCATACATACCTCCATAAGGAACAATGTTAAAAAAATGCTTTTGTTTTGTCTTACGATTATAAGAATGTCACAGAATCTATCCCCGCAACTATCGTGGCTAAGAAATATTAGAAACTTCGAATGGCAAAAATATGTTTTATAAGTAAAACCAGTAAAACTAAATTAAAAAATGAATAAGCAGGAATCTGCTTACTTATGAAAATCTATATGAAATATTTAATATTCGAAGCTAGAGATAATCTTGCCTCAACATAGTTGTAATTTATTATCTTAGATAAATCATAGGTGAAATTAAAATTATAACGGTCGACAAGAGACGTCCCACTTTTTCTGGCTGTTCTAAATCATGTAAGCCAACGTTTAGCTAAAAAATTTAGCTGAATAAAAATAGGTTGACTATACTAAACCTTACTGTCAAAACTACAAAGCGCACCTATTACTACTGTAGACTATTTAGTAATTAGAGTAAACCCGCATTAGACAATTTCTGTAAGGACCGCATAAAAACTAACAAATTACATACATAAATATCTACGCAACATATTATATACTTAATACTATACAAATATGGGTACATCTGTGTTTCTAGGGCTGTCACTACCATAAAGTTAAAAAACGTTGTTTGTATGTATAACTGAGTAATATGCAAACAATGATTGTATGTATAACAGCGAAATAATGAAATTATGATTTACGTAACCTAACGAATGTTATAATTATAAAAGTGTCTGTAGTTTTCTTCACCTTATACATTGGTATTGGTATAAGAAGGCTTTTTAAAAGGAAGAAATATAGGCTGTAGGTAAACATTTATGAGGCTGTTTAAGGTATAATGTCGTAGGTATTTTAAAACACGTGTCGTCTGTGTATACAACGCAGGTGAAGCTTCGGACATCGCGTATTTATGAATAATGGAACTTGTCGAGGTTACTCTAAAACCGTATAGCCAAAGACTTCAAAGTTCATTGGCACATGCCCTTCAAATTATGCTAAGTGGTAGCCCTAAGATTGCTAGCATTTTTCTCTCGTTCTGATTATTCTGAGTCATCGATTAGAGCTCATCTCAAGGTCTGTGGGACGCAGTACTTTGATGTGCGGATGTGTGAGTGCGTGTGTAACACATGCTGGAAACTGTTGATTAACTGCTTAATACTTACAGCTGCCGGTTTGTACTTGGGGGAAAATGTGATAAGAATCCTAATTGAAAATGTTAAATAAAATAGTTTAATTTAAAAAATATCGACGTAATGTACTTAAATAAGAAATAATTAAAATCTGAAAATGAATAAAAGTTTATTTTGTGCGTGTTTTGATTTAACGAAAAGTTATTAAAATAAACTTTTTTTATCGCCTTTTATTTCAGAACTATTATTTTAACACATTGGGATCGAAATAAACATTCAATTTTAGACGTTGGTAATACTATATAAGGTCACTATACCCGCATATAAAGTTAAACACTGCACCCTCATGTTGGTAAACAAATTGACTAATGAATAGACGCCTATAAACAAAAAAAAGAACGAATAAGTAAACAGTAGTGCCTCTACGTACATACATATTTGATAATACGCATGTAACTTTTTAAAAGGCGATGACATTCGACGAACTTGACTGACGAGTTTTTTTTATACGTTGACTTAGGTGCGGCAGTTTCCGGCCGCGGTTCGTTCTAAAAAAAATTATCTGTCAGCATTATGTCACTAATCAAATATTATGATGAGATGGGATGGGGTTTCTTAAACGTTAATTTAAAAGCGTGTGTAATTTTATTTATTTTATTGCATGCTTGCGATGAAGAAAGTTGTCAGGTAGATAAATTATATAATACTTGATTTAATGTTTTGATCCATTACGGAATGTTATAATTTGATACTGAAGATCTAGAATGTTTCTACTTTAGAAAAAAGGGCTTATATCTCAAACAGAGTCGAAAAAGGTTATTTATGTCGGTAAGTTATTTCTGTAATAGTCTTTACGTATTCGTTTAATTTGTTTACAACTTTTAGCCCCGTGTTCACGACTGCTGAAAAGAAACCGAAACGTCGGTGAAAGTGTAAATATAAACAATTATAAGTAAGTGTTGAATGCCACGATTAAATCTATAAAAAGAAGTACTTAATCATATAAATGTGGTAGTAGTTCTTGTTTTGTTTATACACATAAAATAATGTAAAAACAATCTGAACAAAAGAAACAAAAAAATTTTAATGGTATGTTGATAGGTGAACGACAATGATTACTTTTTTGAACAAAGACTTTTAGTAAACTAATTTGCGCATAGCACTCAAATGATATAGTGGACAGTGGCTAGTAATAAATTATGTTTATGTAGCCGCTCGATCATTATGATCCTTTATGTTAATAAAAATGTATTCGAAAGATTATGAAAAGCGTTAAATTAAATCCTAAGTTGAAACTCGTACTCCGAAGTTCAGATACGACGTGTTTTTTATTCTATCTATATATGTATGTATAGTTACATTGACTCATCAAAATTAATACATCTCTAGGCAAGCTAAATTCTCTTATCAATTTATCTTATATTCTTAAAACTCTAGTAAACTGAAAAGCCGATTTAATAGAGGAGTAGCATGCGCATTCCTTGTGATTGAAATCTCGGTTCGAGTTTAGGTATGTTTTTTATGTCAGGTAATTCTCAATAGATGCTTCGATAGACGGCAAAAAACTTGCTAACTGTTACTTGACACCTAAAAGCTGACAAAATGCACGTATGATTTAGTCCTACCTAATACTTCATAGATTTATGGACATGCTACTTACCGTACATTCATAGACAATGTGCTGTTACATGGTATCAACCAACAAACATTCATATTCTACTTGCCCAAGCCAAGCTGGTTTGGGCATGTAGAAAGAATGGACGAGAAAAGATTGACTAAGAAAGTATATAAGGCTAGTGTGAATGGAACAGCCGCAAGGAGAAAATCTAGGTGAACGTTTCTCGAGATCGGAGACGTTCTGAACAAAGGCCAGGTTAAGAGCACCTTAAATCGGCGAGCGTATATCCATACGCTCGCCGGTTTAAGGTGCAAGCAAATAGAAATCCGTAGTCTCTGCCTACCCCTCTGGGAAACAGGCGTGAAGCTATGTATGTATGTATCAACCAACAAATCAAATTTGGATCATGTCGAAACAAATTAATGTAGTTACATTGGAAATCAAAGCAATGTCAGAATACAACTCTATATGCCACGGGTGGAATTAGACGCATAACCTTTTAAGTAAAAGTTGATTCGATAGCTGTTCTTCCAAAATGGTTCGTATGCACATATCTTTCTTGGTATTTGATGCATTACCATATTGTGACTGGCTAGTTACTTGATACTCTACGTAAAGGTATATAAGTAGGTGTATCACCTACTTTATCGGAGCTATGTACCTACTGTGTTTGTGTATAGTATTCACAATGGCCTGCGAATCAGCAATGTGCTTAGTTTAGAATTTCTGGAAAGAAAGAATATTCTCATATATTTTAGCATCAGACATTTACTTATTAATAAAAACTTGCAATACACAAGAAGTAATAATAAGATATCGCAACAAAATCAAACGATACATCTTTAAATAGTTTTAATTTCTTTTTAATTATATTAATTATGTAACATGACGTTGCCAATACTTATATAATTTTATGCAGATCTTTATGACTCGTGTACATAGAGTTCCTGTACAATTATTAATTGCCTCACGATTAATTGAATTGGAAGCCAAATATCTAATAACGAGTATTTTCCTAAACAGACTTATTCATAAATTACAAGATAACTTTCTCTAAACCATTTTTAATTCAAATTTGGTTTGTATCATGCTCGGTGTAACGTACTCACAACGGAGGACTATTATCGCTAGTCTAGACAATTAGTCCGCTGCTAGATATAAATTCGCGCCACCATACCCAGTCTTGCCTAGCTTATTCTATATTTTCAAATCGTCAGTTAACCTTTCCGATGGACTACGCCCTATTGCATTCTAAAATACTTACGTGTGTTAGATACACTGAAATGTTATGGTCGATAGTGTCGATACTATTATATATGTCAATAATCGTCTATCGGTCAACATCCGCAATTAATAATGTCACTCATCCAAATACCTAGATTATAAATATCATGTTTCAAATACCTACATGTCAACATCTGATTCTATTAAAAATGTCATCACTCATCATCAATCTTTAATCTTGACATTTTAAATTATCAATTTATTAATCCACTGTAACAATGGGTGGTTAGAGTTGATATGTCTTGAGTCGCGTATGTATTTTTGTCTAGCCTCATAATAATATGAAGCTAGACAAAAATACATACGCGTGATACGCGCATACAATGATAAAAATGTGGCAAAGAATCATGGAGTTTGCTTTATGAGTAGTCACTGTAGTTTATGGTGCATGTACCGTGATGCCCGCACAAAAGATCACTAGTTCTCTATGGTATAAAAGCACTTCTCTAAGGAGTTTTGAAAATCGAACAACTGGCTTAATTTGGCTGGAATCTTCTGTAGGTACTTAAGCAGTCAGTCTGCTTGACATTTGAACGACAATTCCATATTTAAAATGCTAGCTCAAATAAAGGCGAATGCTACTAGATCAAGAATATATTCTTTTATATAGATATATTCTCTTATTTGGAATGTGACCGATAATATTAATATTACCGATAAGCATATCGCGTGTCACCGGGGCATAGAATAACCATACGTACTTTATCGGTTGACTCGTATATTAGTTACTAAGAGTAGAAATTCCAGGATGATACCATTGTTATTAAATTCTTCTTGTAAGAAATGTAAATAGCCAATAGTTAGCTGTAATGGACGAGCGGTTAACCAATAATGATGTGTGATATTTTGTAGAAAGATGATGTTCTTCTTACTAATAAATAAACAGTAATACAAATGATGAGACAGGGCATATGGCGTCACTCAAGAAGCTGGTCTTATACCTAAGCCAATAGGACAAGGTACAAGTAGGATAACCATCTGACTATAAAAAAATTATGTAATATTTAGAATTTATACTAATATATTAAAGCTAAAATGCCCTCATCTCATTTTAAGAAACCTGCATTTTTGTTTATGCTATCCCTATTTAATAATATTTTATGTTATTAAATCCATAAAAGGAAGGAAGAGAAACTTAATAATATTATTTTTCATCTAATAGTTCAATTCGTGAGGAAGGTTAAAGGCAAAGAGTATGACTCTTTGGTTAAAGCCTTTAATTGAACTATTGATGAAAATTACTTGAACGAAGCAGTAATCATAATAAAATTGTACGTACGTATATGTTTCGTAATTTGTTAACAGCCTTTGCTGAAACTCAAACTATTTACACGCTCTAACATTGAAGTATTCATGTATATAAATACCGGCGATATCAGGGTAGGTATTTGTATATAATGAGGCAAATATTTTGTTTCTTTTGTAACGGTACGATAAGGTAATACAGTTGCACAAACACGTAGATTATTGTATACAAACAAATGATTAGGTAAAAATATTAATGACTGGCTTTAGCCCGCAGCTTCGGTCGCGTAAAAGTAGGTTAGGTTATGTCAGTAACAATTACCGGGATCATCTTTTTCCCGGTGAGTCCGACATAACCTCTCCGTCGCCCGCGGAGAGATACGCGTTAATGCATTTCCCCACGTAAAATAATAATATAATAATATTCTATATTTATTCTACCACATACACACAACACCATTTAGCCCAAACTAAGCAGATATACATATATACTTTTTTTTTGTAAATACTTACATATTATACATAGAAACACCCAGACCAAGACAAACATCCATGTTCATGCACACAAATGTTTGACTTGTGCGGGGATCGAACCCGCGACCCCAGGCGTGGCAGTCGGTTACACTAACCACCACGCCATCGAGGCCGACAAAAAATAAAAACAGTACTTCTTTTTAAATAAAGTATAGCCTATATTACTCGGTGATAATATAGCTTTCCAAAGCTGGAAAATTTTTAAAATCGTTAAATTAATTTTTGATTTAAATCCTTGCAAACAAACAAAAACCAAATCTTGCTTTTATAATATTTGTATAAATTTTGAGGCAATAAAGACGAAATGCGCCGTGATAATTATCTGTATGGTAGAGTGTCAGCGGGTTGATAATACCAGATACAAAGAATACGTAATATTCTTTGTAATCATAGTGATAATATTATATGTATTCGGATGTTTATACAAACGGCTTGTCACGTGGTATGGTTTGTAAATAGTGTCACAACTGTGAAGACTACTAGAGTGTTGCAAACGTAAAAATCTTTCTTTAGATGCGTTTTAAAATCTTCCATTCTTTTATCGCATGCAGGTTGGAATAAAATAAGAGCGTTAGGTCCGATCTCCACAATAAGAACTCTATGGATTGCCTGGATCGTGAGCTAGATTTGCGGTTCGTCTGATTAAAATATTGTTCAGGTCCTTCACTTCTTCATTGTCCAGGCTTTCTAAGCCTTGCCCGGCCGTGTTCACATGTAACGTGTCTCGCATATCAATATATATTTTTAATCTGCCCAATTAAACTTACTGATTGTTAGAAGTTTCCGATCGTTTCTTGTTCTTTTCTTTTTTTAAATGAACACTCACGCTCTAGGAATAAATCCTGTCGCGGGGGACTTTACAAACATTCAAACAACGGACATAAATACAACTTTTATGTTATTAACAACATATTATAATATTATTAAATAGAGTTACCATAAAGCATAATAAAGTTTTCTTAAATTAATAAAGAGTATGTATGTTAGAATAGTGAATATGACTTTGATTCAATCAAAATTTACTGTCGTGTAAAACGCGTTGATTTATAATATGTAGTTTCTATTCAATTATTTTTGTTTTCTCTCCACATAAAACCTTAATTAAGATTATTTTTATTACAGATTTGATGTTGAGTGTGAATGTAGATAATCAATGTCAGTTTCTATTTTGGGTATACGTACATTTTTTACAATATGAGTCATACTCAAACCTCGCACTAAGAATCTTTTCTGTCAGGCATCACGGTCCATTTTACAAAATATTCAAGCACCGAATACAAAGTCCCTACCTACAGCCAGTCTCGGAACAACAATTTGCGTTCAACTCAAATTCTTCCATGTACTGTGTAGGGATCGAACGCACATAACTTAGCGGACTGCTACCACTAAAACCACTGCGCCATCCATATAGATATACTAGCTTTTACCCGTGGCTTCGCTCGCGTTAATGTAGGTTAGGTTACGACCTATTCTCATACCTACCAAATACACATAAACATTTCATAAATATCGGTTGAGCCATTTCGGAGGAGTGTGACCGAAAACACTGTGACACCAAATTTTTAGGTTACGAGCCCGTTCGCCCCTCAAATTTCGCCCTCTAGTAGGTATTTGTTAGGTTTCTTCTTAAAATCTACCCAAAAATAGTCTTTCTATGAAAGTGGCGAAAGTCAAGGGGCGTACGGGCTCGTAGACGATTTTTATATAATATATAGATTACCCATCGTAAATGATGTTTCTCAAACTCTTTAGACCACACCTCATTATTACTTAAGGAATTATTTTACGTTTTGATGTCATAACATCCTGCTATAAATTGTAATAATAATTATATTGTTTACCAAAACATTAATGGCTTATGCCTTTCTTAAAAAGCTATTTGTCAGTTTCCTGTACTCTTTGAATATATATTATAATGACTGCTATATCCTTGATCGGTAAGGCGGTACGTCTCACATTGACGTTTCGACATCTTTTCAGATTCCACGTTGTAGGGACGAGTCTATTGTCATGTATCGCGTTAAATATCGAAGCTGCATGTTTTTGAGATTTTTTTGTGTTCTAAGCAACCCGACCATTAAATCTTAAGTTTATAAAAACATTGTAGTAGAAGTTGTGTTTATATCTGCGGAATTGGCGGGGCTAATCAATCAGTTAAAACCTTGCGTCATACTTCCAGTTCGCTCTGAAGTTCGTATAGACTGCACAGTTTCAACAAAGTAGACTATGTTATAGTCTGTGAAGTTCCATCAAACGCGGGAAGCAGGAGGATGCCTGATTTCATTCTGTACGCCTGTTTTTAGTTATTGCGATGCTACTCAAAACAACTTCAGAGTAAACTAAAAGTTTATAAGTACCAAAGATATAGTCGTCGAACACTTTCAAATATCGAACATCGAAGCGATCATAGAAATAAAACGTTATAGGAGAATGACCTTACTACAAAAAATCTCCGAAGGGCACACGTTCAATTTTGAACCTTATTCCATTGCAATAAGTGTTGTATATCAGAGTATAATAGGTTTGAGTTAAGGCCATGTGTGCCGTAGTCTAATCCCAACATTTAAATGAAGGCAGTTCCGCGATAATACTCAAAGATTTGTATGTAAATGCGGTAGAAATACTTCTCGTATGTGGCAATTAGTTTTATGATTATGATATGTTTACTATGGACACAGATTACATAGATAAAGATGCCCGGATTAACCGAATGTGCAAACTCTGACGCAATCATACATAATGCTTGTGAACAGCGATTTCAGATCTATCCGGTACGATTAGAAGAGTCCATTGTATGAATGAGCGAGCTTTTTCAGGAAACGCCAATCCTTTTCAAAAAACCCGCGTATAAATAATAGGGGTTACAGTATGAAGTTGCCGTTGTATAGTAATAGATACTTTGAATTGACATAAAACCTTCATGGTGTAAGATTTTCGAGTGAAACTTTTTTCACATGATACCTATAAGATTCTTCTTTTAAAAAATGTGCAACATTTGATTATCACCTTTCAATTGGTTTTATTATTCAGCTTAGACGGGAAAGATGGATACTTCGAATCCGAGTCATTTTTGAATACGAGTTCCGACGCGGAACTAACGCGGCAGAAACGGCTCGCAATACCAACGCTGTGTTTGGAGAGGACACTGCTAATGAATGCACCGTGCGTTTTTGGTTTAAACGATTTCGTCATAGAAACTTCGACTTGAAGAACGAACCATGTGGAAGACCGCCCACACAGGTGAATAACGCTGAATTGAAAGAGATGGTGGAAGCCGATCCGAGTCAAACTACCCAGGAATTAGCGGCATGGTATAACGTTACCCTATCTACAATATTGGCTCATTTGCATCAAATCAATAAGATAAAAAAATATAAAAAATGGGTGCCTCATGATTTGACTGATCTGCAGACTGATCAGAAGAAATGCGTGTTGAAACTTGTGTTGCCTTGTTGAATCTGTACAGAAATGAAGGAATATTGGATCGAAGTGTGACATATGACGTAAAGTGGATTCTTTACAATAACCTTAAGCGAAAAATGCAATGGCTGACCCAAGGCCAACGCCGCAACAGTGTCTTAAAGCAAAGCTTACCAATAAAAAGGTAATGGTAACTGTTTGGTGGTCTCTTCATGGTGTTATTCACTATAGTTTTCTTAGGTCTGTTCAAGCAATAACAGCAGATGTTTACTGTACCGAACTTCGAACAATGATGGCGAAACTGGCAGTGAAAAAGCACCGCCTCGTGAATCGATCTTTACCATTATTGCTCCATGATAACGCAAGACCTCACACTGCAAGAAAAACCGTTGTAACTCTACAGGAGCTGCAGTTAGAAACCATACGTCATCCTCCGTACTCGCCAGACATTACTCCGATGGACTACCATTTTAATAGAGATATAGACAATTTTCTACGTGTAAAAAATTTTCTTCCCAGGAGGCAGTACAAATTGCTTCGACACAGTTTGTCAAATCTAGATCCCGGAGTTCTTTCGTAAAGGCATAAATAAACTTCCGTTTAGATAGCAGCAATGTATAGATAATGAGGGTAAATATTTTGATTCAATAAATATAGTACATTTTAGAAAAAAAATTGTTTCTATTTTTCAGTACTAATCGGCAATTTCATACTTTACCTCCTAATATTATGACTATTTTATGATTTTTGCAATTTGTACACATATCTACTATTATATTAGACAATGGGTCTTAATAGCGCTGGTAATGATTGAAAGGTAATAAATAACAAATTATTGCTGGACGTTCCTACCGAATTGCCCCGATCGTGGTCACGGGTTGACCCAAAAATTTAACCATAAGCGCCATATTAAAATAAATGAGTGCAATAATTGATAGTCAACGGATATCGATTGTGAATACATTAGTTTTTGAGTGATGTATTGGTCTATCGGTCTGGTGTTCTGTAACGATCTCTTTTATGTAACAGATCAACAGTACGTAGTATTACAGTCAATAATATTGACACGTCCGTATAGAGGAAGCGTTTGTTGAATAGTATTAAACTATTAACACTTCGTATTTGGTTGAGTATTTGAAAGAAACTATACTCACGATACATTCATTATTGTTTGTTATTGGAACAAAATACGTACTGGTTTATTTTTATTTGCGTTTTGTTTGAGAGCGGCGTAAAGGCTATTTAAAGAGAACCTAATGATTAGAAAAAAAAACATTTTATAAAGTATTCAGTAGTATGTATCTACCGATTTCTTAGTACAACGGTTTAAGAACAGTGTGCCTATTATTTTACTGATCTACTACCAGTTGTTTCCAAAAAAATTTAGGTTAACAAGGTTTAATATTTTAAAGATAATGTGTTATTAATGCGGATTTTAATGTAGTAGCCATTTTATATGTATCAGCTATAATCTGTGTACCTATATTCAAAATAAAGACATTCATACACTAGAGTATGAAATGAAATGAAGTGAAATGAAATGAAATTTATTCACAAATAAGTAAGTCACAGTAATTATTGAACACTGGTACCCAAGGTCTAACTAGATCTAACTTGTGTTGGGTACCAGACAGGTATGCCCGTAATGTAAGTAGGTCAGGTTAGGTTTGATTAATTACAGTACTTTTTCAGGACGATGTCCTTTTCTGTTTCCCTGAAAACGTGTATGCTAAATTTTATGATGATTGGTAGAGTATTTAAGGCGGGAAATCGTAACAAACAAACAAATCACAAACTCACATTCGCATTTAAGACTGCGCCGAACGAAATGTGTCAAAACAGGCGGTCACAGTTAAGTGAATAATAAAATCAACACTTTTTGTTTACAAATACAAATATACATTTACCATAACAATGAATGTGTATACAATTACTCCGTGTAAAAAAATTAAAGAAATTAATATTTTCGCCTACAAAATTACGTAAATTTGCAAAAACGTAAGCTCGTGTTACGCGATTTTAGATTATTACAGTAGAAATCTATCCTATTTTACAGCTTAAACGAAACATTAATAGTTATATTACAATTTTTCCGTTCTAAATATTTAAGTTATTGGTTGACAATAAAGATACATATTTATCAAAAAAGCACTTCAGATCCTCCATACAATTTTACTATGGCGGCCGCGCGCCGATTTGAATATGCGCCGCGCCGCACGAGCTCTGCCATTATCTGTTTAGTTAGGATTCATAACAGTAAATGAAGTGAAATACATTCCTCTTAATTCTTAAATTTCACTTGCATGTCTTGCATTAGCTTATATTACTACAACTCAATGAAGGTATGCTAGTGCTATATTAATAGAATGTAATCTTCTTCTTTTCGTGTGGTTAGTGGCCAACCTGTTGTCAAGAGTTGTTCAAGCCGCGCGTAGGCCTCTGACATGGCTTAACGACTGCTGTCAATTTGATAACAACCGAGACCGACTTTTTACGTGCCCACCGAAGCACGGAGACGCTCAGATGAAATACCACTAAGCGGTCACCCATCTATACACTGAACGCACCCAACCTTGCTTAACCTCGCTAATCGTTTAGCGATCAGTGAGTGCAACTAGCTATATATTCTAGACTTTAAATTGTAATATGACAAGTCTTTTAGACTTATTAGATTAAAATACCACTGTAAAAAGGTCGCATAGAATATGTTTTTTATGATTACGTTAGACTTACATCCATTTTAGCATCAGCGCGTATGAAATTATCATTATGTTCTTTAACTTTTTCTTAACAAGGATTTTTTGAAGGTTGTTTCGTTCATTAGTGACTAAAATAGGATGGCTTTTTAAAAGCCTTAGCACATAATAGCATATGACGCAATGAACTTACAGTAATTCAATTAATAAATACTTACGAAATTATAGATCAGTTTATTATATTGTCGACGGTGTAGAGTCGTATTGTTACACCCACATATCGCCAGCTATGTATTTAGGTTCTACTTGCGAGTGTAATTCCATCTACCGAGCACATTTGCAGACTATGTGTTGCTACTTACCCCGAAATTGAACCCGGGTTTGACAATCATTACTCATACATAATAATATCCTCCAGACCGAATTTCGGTCACGGCGGCCAATCTTAACGGAGACTGGCACACAAGTATGTGCGTAAACACAAGTGCACTCTCTGTTCCTTAACTCTGATGATCCGATGGGACAGCAATCCGACCGGATTTAGAAATTTCTTAACAGAAAACTCAATATCTTTTTGTTAGCCCGACTCGGAATTTGAACCTGAGCCCTTATGCACAGTAGTCGCATTCACTACTGCTGCGCCACGGAGGCAGAAGGCATACAGAATATCTACTTATGTCACGGAACCACGGAGCTAGTTAAAGGTGGTTCAAGTTGACATTGATTTAATTAGGCTCATTATTAATAGACTTAAGCAAAAAGTTGTGAATCTATATCTATTGTAACGTTATATAATAGCGTGCTGTAAAGATGGGATGACTTAGCGTGACCCTGCGCACCGAACTTCGACACAAGAATGGGAAAAAGAAAAAGCGTGTCTTTTCACTATAGTTTGACATTGATAAATACTGTAAGTGCACGCATTTTGAAAAAGGAACTATTGAACAATTCCTCATAAATTATGTGGTATTTTTTCTTTTAAGAAAGTTGTGAAAGTTTATAATTTATTTTGTTTGGGTATTGAAGGCAAAGATGTTCTTTTAATGAATTTTGATAGGGTTGTGCTAAGTTGTAGCTGACTATTAAAGTTATGGTTCTAAAATCAAATCGAGAATGATTGTATGCAATGAAATACATATATTTTTGTTTACCTATGTGCCGGTCGTATGTTTGACTGAGAAATGAACAAAAACTTATTTCCACATGACAGATCATGTGGAAGAAAGGTGCTTGATCATTCTCAGTTTAGGTAATTTTGGCGTCTAATATTTTATTGCTTAGAAAGTTCACCCTAGGAGGCTCGGAATTAACTTATCTTTCTTTGAAATAAAATGCACCTACAATCCGACCGAAGACACAATGATAAAAATGTATGACTTCCATTCACGATTATGTTTCAATATATAAATGTAATATGTTATTCCACCCATATCATTATCAAACAGAAAATTTGATGACTGTTGTTCAATAAGTGTTACGCAATAAAATAACTCTTTAAGTCGTCATAGTTTTCACTTAGTTTATAATATAATTCGTAAGTTTTTATATACAAAGAATAATGTTTTATAAGTATTGTTTTAGAATTTGGCACAGGTTTACCCTAGTACAGGTACCCCTTATATATTACCTTTACAATGTAACCTAAGCTCTGTATCAATTTGTACCAATTTAAGTAGAATAAATGATTATTATTATATAAGCACGGAGTGCGTATAACTAATATTACATATATGTATGTGCGGACACCGAATAAGTCTCATGACGCGCCCGTTCCAATGGAGTGGAAAAATTGTGTTGATCGTGCCCACTCGTTGTGCTAATTGTCATTGTTGAGCATGTTCTCATCTATACACACATATTTCCCACAGTTAAATTAGAAAATACCTAATAATAGTTCATACATACTTACATAACTACGAAAGACAACGTGAAGAAGAACCTAGAAATATAACATGTATAAATAACCTAAAAGAAAATACTCATTAATA
This sequence comes from Catocala fraxini, assembly GCA_930367265.1. Lineage (NCBI taxonomy): Eukaryota > Metazoa > Arthropoda > Insecta > Lepidoptera > Erebidae > Catocala > Catocala fraxini. The sequence goes on along the minus strand of OV884042.1, from coordinate 4,723,487 downwards.
AAGCCTATTATAATATAAAAGAATACACTGATGATAAAGACTTAAAATAATTAAATACGAAACTTTTAATAAATATATTATTAAAAAATAATAACGATTAAATATCTAACATAAATACATATTTAAATGCATAATACAATATAACATTATACTAAATATTTTATATAAATAAATATATACAATATAAAATAATTGAATAATATGATAATGGCAAAGTTGAAATAGTAATTTTATTGTTTATATAAATTTCACCTAAATGGAACAAGACTAGAACGTAAATACTACATACGAGACTTCTTCTCCCTAGCCTTTATTATTCCCAAGTCACTTGGGGTCGGCTTTTCTGGTCTAACCGGATTTGACTGGATATCAGTTTTTACACGGAGCGGCTGCCACCTGACCTCCGCAACCCGAAGGCTAACGATACATAATAATATTATAATAAATTAATTTATGCAGAGATTTATGTGATATATAAAACAGCATTCTCCTCACTTCTACATTGCGGTGCCCTACAGGGCCCATGTTGTACCTACTGTGATATTGTAACACCTTTATATAACATACGGAGTGCAATAAAGATATTGAGTGTTGAAATGTTTAGAATATAAAATATATGTATTTCTAAAAGCGAATAATCCCCATACTAGGACTAGGAATAACCAATGTACCTGGGATATCCAGCAAAGTTTCAAGCCTAGCTTACAAAGTACCTAGACACCGGACAGCTATAATATTTGTTGACTGCACAATTTTTTATTCGTTTGTGTATAAAGTCACAACAATTGGCGTACTGGCAGTAACGAGGTGACATCCATTTAAATTATGACTATGCTGGTGAAAGTGCCATTGCCATCTTTCTTTAACATATTCCTCGCCTCCCACTATGTAATCAACAAATCCCTGACTGTTGCTCATAAACACCAAATACGTTTGTAATATTTACAATTTTTTTGATAGGTACCTCGTCCATATATAGTAGATTTTTGATTAATAACTATTTTGTCGCTTTCGTGTTGCCAACGTTATGTATCCGATCGTTGCATAGAACAAACATTTGTGTGATCTGTGTATTCTTATTGAAACAAATAAACGATTAAACAAATTTTGTTTTGAAGTTTGTAAAGCTTCTCACCAGGCGGCTAGAAGCTTTGTCTAGTACCAAAGGCTACTAATAAAGCAATTAGGTAGTCAACGGGAATGACATAAGCATAATTAATATAACATCATATTTCAGGTTATATCTAAGTAAGTATAAGAGTTACTCAATCAAAAAATCATTAATAAACATAAGTTCTGAAAAACTCGAATAAAGTGGGTAGCGAAACAGGTTCACTCGACTAATCAATCATGTTGTGATTTATTCGTAATTTTTATAGAGTAGCGAGTAACATACACACGATGTGTTCAAGATTAAAATGTAGGCCAGTAATTACCGCTCGAAGTAATAGGTGTAGGCTTGCTAGTTTCTGAACGCAGCTTCGTCCACGTGAATCTCTCGGAAATGTATACCGGGCTAAAATATCTGGTAATCCAGGACTTTAGTATCTTCGTGTATCCGTTGAACAGGTTATGCGTGATCTACACGTAGTTTCATATTTATATCTATGTAATACATATAAATAGGCAAATCAAATAGTTCAGTAGGTTTCCTCTTTCTCCTCTGTTTGAGAGCCGATTTCTTTGTTTTGTTTCTTTTGCAATTAACGAGCTTGTTCATAAAAATTGAAAAAGTATTTTTGTCTTGTTGGAAAATATTACATAATTTTAATATACGGATTTCAACCACTGTACACTACACCAGTATATAATTATAAATTTGTATATTACTAAGCAATAGAATGTAGTCTAACGACCTTATCAAAATTATAGCCTATCATAATATTAACCTCTATGCCGTCATAAGAACGAGAACAATTTAAATAACTAAACGCTAATAAAATCTACGCCTACGTAGTGCGACCAGCCTTGAACTCAAAACAAAGGAATGTTAGGAAAACGAAAGTCAAGTAGAACGCGCTAAGTAGTTACAATACCGACCTCTATGGTTCAACGATTAGTGTTTGTTTTATTTTTAAACTTATTTTGCGGTTAAATGGTTCAGTGTTTGTGGTCAATCTTTATTTATCTGTTTTTTCGTTGTCATTACACAATTTGGGTATTTTTGTTATGTATGCAAATGGATTAAGTTGGACATAACATTTGTACGTTTCCTGTTAATATTAAAATTTAATTTATCTCTTCCTGTGGAAGTTGCAATATTAATAATACACAGTGGATTTACTTGATTGAGTACTTTTAAATTAGGTATGTTTTTGCGCCAGCGACAGGGTTTTTATTCCGACAACATTGAGTCTTAGGTTACTCATGGTAACAAAATATACATATAATGATAATATACCGTAGACTTAATAGTGTGCACTCAGCAACACAATATCATATTCTAATTTAGTAATTCGTCGTAGTTATATTCTCACCTCTCTGGGTGACGGAACCTTTTGGAGATGGCCTTCATAAAGTAGATATCGCTGTGGCCCATCACCATGGGCCGGTTCTTGGGTTCACTTGAGTAAGGCCCAGCTAGCCATCTACGAGAGGGACGCGGTTCGTATAAACTGGTGTTTATAAAGGAGATGTTGACCCGCTCGAGAGAGCTGGGATCAACTTCCAAGCTGCACTTCGCTGTTACAGGTCTTAAATAAAATTTATAGAAAGTATTGGAAACAATGAAAGTCAGAACGTAAATATTTGAATCGGGGTCAAAATGTTGCATTTTATTTGACGATTTAATATTTTGATGACAACGATTCAGTAAATTAAGTTTACTGATATAAAATTGCAGTTTATAAAAAAATAACACACATTCCTATGACATAAGTTTACTTCCCAGAACTTATCCTACATATATGTATATTCCACAGATATGAGGTTGACTTATTTCCAATACAAAAGCTGTCAAAATGTCAAACATAGTTCCCAAATATAATTTATTTAAATCGGCCCTAAGATTAGGAATAGGGTTTAAACACTTTCAATATTCATATTATGAACATAAACAATTATTTAATTACTTAAACATATTCATAACACATACATATATCATATAAACCTTCCATTGTTACTTATAATTCTGGACAGTTGACATTCTTGGAATACCTCCAATAATTTTTCATGTTTTATTTATGAGTCAATCGACCGTTAGACAAATATTTCACGTATTTGAGGCCATTTGTTATAAGTAGTGAGAGATTTATATGGTATCTATTGTTAGCTTCACCATGATAGTTATCAGTTGTAACGTACTTTTATATTTATTATATACATGGGACATGTATACTTTGTATATGAAGACATGTGTCTTGGTAAAACAAGTGGTACGTACGTGCAAACTCTGAAATGAACTGCCTGCTTCGGTGTTTCCCGAGCGCTATAATATGTCCTTCTTCAAACGAGGATTAAAGAGAGTTCTTTTTTCACGGTAGGCAGCGGCATTGCTGTGTCCTGACATTGCTGAAGTCCATGAGCAGCAGTTACCACTTCCCATCAGGTGGTTTGCCGACAAAAGCATTTAAAAAAGTTACCCTTGATATAGACACGAAATAAGTTGCAGAGTTTGTGTGTCATCATTTAATAATAATTTAATGTCCTCCAGACCGAATTTCGATCACGGCGGCCAATTTTGACGGAGACTGGCCATCTGCGCAGGAGATATTATAGTGCACAAGTGTGTGCGCAAACACAAGTACACTCTGTGTTCCCTAACTCTCATGATCTGATGGGACTGATAATCCGACACGACTGGAGAGAGATCAGGCGCAGGACCAACGGCTTTTACGTGCTTTCTGAGGCACGGAGGTGTCTAACACCGCCAACCAAACAACCAAACAGAAAACCCAATAACTTTTTGTTGGCCCGATCCGGGATTCGAACCCGAAACCTCATGCACAGCAGTCGCATTCACTACCGCTGCGCCACGGAGGCAGTTATCTTCAATAATAGATAGGCACTAAAAGAAAAAAGACGTTTACAATACATAGTCTCAGACCTATTATATATATATATCTATTATTATATAGTATATCTTTGAAGAGGTTGGCAGAAATGTAAAACACCCACATTTCTCGTCAGTTACGGTTTTGGTTCCACGCAAAAGGGGCGAGCCTATTAAAGTATACCGGGCACAGTATAAAACCTTGTACTGTTATTAAGAACTTTGACAGAAAAACACATTACCTTTACCCGAGCCGGGACTCGAACCTGTCACTTCATGCACAGGAGTCACACTTACTATCGCTGCGCCACCGAAGCACCTTTATAATATGTTGATTAATGGAGTTCATACGTGGCAATATATAAAATTCTAATTTATAGAAGCAGTTCCACCCACATTCCGACTACGGTAACACCTGTGTAGCCAGGTGCGATGATGGTGCCTACGAAAACTGTAATGCTCTAGCTATGTGCCAATATCGGTAATACATTTTTAAGCTATACGAATTATCGGTTGATTGGAATGTAGTGTTGATTGATTTATATACGAATGTACAGTCAATATTAATTGAGCCTCAAACTTGGTTGGCGAAAATATGAATCACAACAAAAATAAATAAATAATTAATATATTATTAATACGAATGAGAATATTTTGTTGGTTTTCGAATAAAAAAGAATTCATCGCGTTAATTGACATTTCTCAAACGTGGAATAGAACAATTTTGGATATTGTTGCGTTTCAATCGCATGACTAAAATCAGCTGATAATTAAAGTCAAATGAGAATATTTTGTAGGTGTTCCATTTAAAAAGAGTTCAACGCGTAAATTGACATTCTCAAACGTGGAATAGAACAATTTCGGATATTGTTGCGTTTCAATCGCATAACTAAAATCAGCTGATGCGTACAATTTATTTGAATTATATTCAGATACAATTGTGCACAATATATATACTTTGCACTATGTATAGTATTATCAATACATGCCAATATAGCGCAAATCGATATTAAAAATATAAATATCGAGTGATGCTTAAATGGAAGTCTAGAAAAAATAAATAAATAAAAACTGAGTAATTGCTAAGAGAGGAATTGTTAGATTGCTCATCCTTACTTTTTCGCCCTATGGTTTGCTCTCTTCCCAATAATATTATTAATAATTATACATAAATAGTTTTTGCCCATGGCTTCGCTTACGTTAATCTCGATTGTGTCAGTAAATTGCTACACCTCGTCAACAGTACTTTACTGGATTAAAGGTATCCTTTGTTCTATCCCTGATAATGTGAATGCAAAATTTTATGATTATCGGTCGAGTAGTTAAAGCGTGAAAGAGTAACAAACAAACAAACAAACATTCGTATTTATAATATTAGTAAGGTTTCTTATGGACAAGCATTATCTTCTGTCGAGTACATCTATAGTAGAAGTAAATATCTCTTGAGATGGAATTATCTACAGAAGATAATTGTATATGAAACTGCTCGTCTAAGAAAATGAGCAGCTCAATGTACGACTTAGAATACCAATGTGTCCACTCTAAGCACGCTCTGACTTATGTCACTAGGAACTGAAACATAACACAATACGAACTAATTACAGAAGAAAAGGACCTTATTATTCAAGAATCGCGTCATCTATTGTAACAGAACACACGTTTACACACAATCCACGTATTTCCTACACTAGTGGTTATGATACTTTTAAACTGACAGCTTTCTCATAGCTCGATTGCATAACCGAAACGGTTTTTGGCCTCTACAATACAATATACAAATGTATACAACAACGGGCAGTTTGTATGCTGAATACAAATTGTGTACAAATACAAATTAATGCTATTGTGTATCGGTTACGTCAGTTTGACGTTTATTGACATGTCAAGCTGTTGCATTGTGATGCGTAATGGGCAAGTGTGAGCTGACATTGTGCTGTAATGCGTCCGTATGATAAATATTTATTCCGTAACTTAAAAAAACCGAGAGAGGTAGCTTAGAAGAATATTGGTAGTGCCAAACCAGGACTCCCGCTGTTCCTGGCTGTTCATCCCAGTTGTTGGTAACTAAGCCTTCTTTATTTTGTTCTACCACTTCACCCCATCCTTAACGTCTTCTTCAGAAGCATTGTATGCCCTCATGTCTCAGTGCAACACATCTATGGGCTTAGGTTTTCCTCTTGCTCTTATTTCGGGGACGGACAGTTCTTGAGCCTAGTTGCCAAATTTATCGGATGTTCTTCTCCTTACATGTCCATACCATCTCATTCTGCTTTCATGCAGCTTCTCTGCTATATCGCTGGGCTTTCTCGCACATAGTTGGTCCAGATCATATACAGTGTCAAATCAGTACAATTGAAATTAAACTACTATATACGGATTTTATCGCGTTGTTTATTTGACACTTTATTAGATCATTTTGATAAACTGTTACACTACTACTACTATTAAACTTTACTAATTTTTAAGCTAATTAAAACTATTTAGATTTAATTTAATTTTACTTTTACACTTTCCCCGACGTTCCACACGACCACAGATTCTCGCTAAAGAACACCGATTCCTACCAAGGATGCTTCGCGAGGCTATTGAAATCAAAAATCATCCTAATTTTAATAGAGAAGATGGTTGGAATGTACCACCAGCTTGGGATCCAGTAATAAAAATAGTCAAACCCAAGAAGAAGCAAACCACAGCTAGACTTCATGATACTTTGAGCTCATTCTGCGTAAATAGAAACACCAATGATTAAATTATGTTCGGGTACTTTGAAATAACTACACTGGAACATTGAGACAACTACCATCTTAGTCTCCCCGTGACCATGGCTGCTGAAAAGCAACCGAAACGTCGGGGAAAGTGTAAACATAAAATTAAATTAAATCTAAATAGTTTTAATAATAATTCAATTAGCTTAAAATTAGTAAAGTTTAATAGTAGTAGTAGTGTAACAGTTTTTCAAATTTATGTAATAAAGTGTCAAATAAGCTACGCGATAAAATCCGTATATAGTAGTTTAATTTCAATGAATAATATTCGCGTAAACAGAAGACAATATTATGTAAATCAGTACAAGTTTCAAAATTAAGATAGGAACTATTTACTGTCAGTATATTGGGATAAACTTACAGTACTGGCAACATAAAACTTGATATTAGTTGACTAGTATTAGGTTTCTCTATCAAGCAGTTTCTGGCAGCATGGAGTGCATGGTAGATGGTAACAGGTTTCATATTATGTGGGACAGGTCCCATAACAGGAAAACCTATATAACCTATAACGTCAGCTAAGCTCCTGAGCACAGCTGACGTTATAAACGACGGATCTTTTGATTTAGGAATATACAAGCATTATGCCATGTTTATATTATCTCATTTTCATAATTCTCGTTTTACAAGTCCGCCTTCATACCTACTTTTAATATTCTAGGTCAACAGTAAGTTTTTTATTAATAGTACAATTAGCTATTATGAAAGAATGTGTTTAAAAGGTTGTCTTTATCTTAGTACGAGCCTGAAGCTTTATTTTATTGAACTATGAAGCTGTATCTAGTGTAATACCTAGTATTCTACTATTGTAAATAATGCTAATCGTTTCTAATAAAAAGTTAACAAACGGACAAAATCATCCTTATTTCCTTCTCTATTAGCCTTTATTATTCCCAAGTCACTTGGGGTCGGCTTTTCTGGTCTAACCGGATTTGACTGGATATCAGTTTTTACACAGAGCGGCTGCTACCCGACCTCCGCAACCCGAAGGCTAACGATACCCTAAGGCTAGACCAGTGTCAGGATATTAGAGGGTACTGACTTTCCCAATAACGACTGCCATAGATGTTCATGGTAGCCGGGACCAACGGCTTAACGTGCTCTCCGAGACACGGAGCAGGCGATAATTGTCAATTAATACGCACATAATTTCGAAAAGTCATACATATAACTTCCAAAAGTCAGAGGTGCGCGACGTAGTTTCGAACCCGAGACCCTCTGCATTGCAGTCTGTTGGTCTACCCACTGAGCTATTGCTGCTACTAAAATCATACTTATAAGATAACGTTTTACCTTTCGAGGTACGGAATCATAAAAAAATAAAGTGTGTCATAAAAAGAATATGATCGTAACAGGAAAGAATAAAAATCCGCGCGATTGTGTGAAGTGCATGATAAAAACGTATTATTTTCAGCTATTGTAACGTTGTATTATAATATCTATTATAATAATCGAAAAGCGTTTATGCTGTGCAATATGCTTAACTTACAAAATAACAGGTTCCGCGTTTTAAAAGCTATCTATTTGATATTACTTATTATTGGGACGGAAGACGATACAATATTATTATGACACAGTAATGAAAGTTATTGCATAATAAAATAACAACCAACGTTGATTAAATGCTATATTTGATAACAGATACTGTCATTTTTATATCAATATTAAAAAATATTGCTGCTGTAACATTTATTGGTATATTTTAATCTTAGTCGATAATTACATCAAGCTGAAATGGGTAATCAATTCATAATAACAGAATAGAATATAGTTATTGTCAATATTAGATTTGTTAATGCTTTGTTGAATGGTTACATGAGAATTTGTCGGTTAATAGTATAACAAAAGCTAACTGTTATTAATGTGTGCCAAGCAATAATATTATTGTCATTTTTAGTTATTATGTTTGCTTCTTGTTTCTTTTGAATTAGGTTTATGACTCTGTCACACCATTTAACATAAGTTTCTTTATGCTCTTATACTTTTGTTGTTGTATTAAATTTATTTTGTAATAATTTTGATTAGCAATTTTTTAAGCTTTTTTTTTACGTGGGGGAATGCATGACGCATACTCCTCCGCGGGGGCGTGCGGAGGGGTTATGTCGGACTCGCCGGGATAAAAGAAAGATGGTAAAGATGATAATGTACCGCCCGGAATACCGACTAAACTTACCACGGTGTTCCTCGACGAAACCACTATCGACGGGGCCGCGCGAATCACTTGCACATGCGGTCGCGACCCCGCCGAGGTTTCGGCCCGCCGTATGAAACGGCAGGTCACTACACGAACAGACCTACCCAAAGGCACTGACTCACTTTAAACCCTACTGTCCCCCCCTAGAGGGGAGACGGACTCGAAACAGAGGCGCGCGTGGGAACACGCACGCCGCCTCTCGGACATGGTGCTGAACGGATGGCAGGCAGGCCCACAAAGCCCACCACCCCCAGGTCAATCCTCAGGGTGGCTGGAGGTCATCTCGCGCCCTCCAGCGCCCGGTTCTGCGGTTGGGGAGTGGGTTTAATGCTGTATTAACCTTTTGAGAACTAAATTTATTTAGAAAAATTATAAGTTGATGGCTGTTAGCTTAATACCACATCTATATTATTACGGAGATTTTAAGTAATCAGGATATAGAGATGTCTGGACCCAAAGCAATACGTTATTAGAATTGACATTTGTCTATTTGTTTGTTATTTCGACACGTAAAAAGTGTAAAAATCATTTAACTGATTCGTATATATTTTTGTGAAAACTGAATGAACCATTTTGTTAGCTTAGAACATCCAATTTAATTTTATTCTTTAAAACCAAGTTATTTTGTATACAGCTATCATGACGTCACATGGGTATTTTAATCCAAGCGGTTGGGATCAAAGGCTCGTTACAAATTTCATATTTAAGTTTGACTTGTGAAAGTAGTATATGAGTTTGGTTCTTTAAATACTTGGGTCGTTACTCACAGATCCTAAATGATTCTGATATACAGTTTTGTTTAATGTTACGCCTGTATTTCACACTCTGAATAACATCTTGCTTTACTTTTCGTCATTCTAAAAACAAGCACACGTCATTTAAAATGTGGAATTGGCCAAAATATGTGTTGTTAAACAACACTAAGGTATGTGTGCGTCATCAAAATATTATTCTCAAATGTTGAATAGCCGACAAACTTAGGACAGAATATTATTATTGATGGTTTTGAAAGGCTGCGTAATGTACTAACAGCTAATTTTAATAACTTAGAATATATATAGGTAAATTATAGAGCGAGCGTAAGTTGGGGCATAAGCAGATTAGTGCAGGTTAGAACGTTTTCAAACTGTATTAAATCTAATTATAGCTACAGAATTTATGTATTTGTATTTGTGTCTGAAAGACAAGTATCTGAAAGACAGGTATATTTAAATGGTCGTTTCGCCACCGCCTTTGCCCCGAGTGTTGTGGGTTCGATCGCCACGTGGGACAAAACTTCACGTGATCCACAAACTGCGAGTCTGGGTGTTATACGTTTGAATGTTTGTGAAGTCCCCTACGACATACAATTTATTACAAGTGTGGGAGTTGTACTTCCATTATGTGTGTATTAAAGCGTTTTATAGAAGCAATGTAAGTAGAAAATCACATTTCTTTTGGTGTACTGTACCAAAAGGCCTGCGCTCGGTCCGTGAATGAACGTATCGCACTCTTAATAAAATAGCGACTTAACTCGAAATTTGAAAGTAAGGCAATTTGAACTCTAATTGTATATGTTAAATTCTAATATTATATTTGTGTTAAATCTTTGCAATAGAGTTCAAATTTGTTTAATCCAGAATACTGAGATAAGTCTCTGTTTTATTAAGAGTGCGGTATTTATACTCTAAGTTTAATAACCAGTTCGTCAGTTATTCTGACTAGTGGTCATAAATCACCTTATCAATCAGCCTATTGCAGTCCATTGCTGGATACAATTCCTCTGCCAATTTGCTGGACCACATGTGGTCTCTTGTCTTGTACATTTAGCCCAAACCGTCTTCAGCCTCCTTGTGAAGGTTATCAGGCCACATGACCGATTACCGTATTTTTATTAGGCTTAGGATTCCTTGCAAAGTTACATGTAAATCGTACGGATATTAAGGTGCGTGCCGCGTATCACTACGTGATATTCGGGTCTATACTCTATAAAAGGTAAAATTTTGACGATTAACTAGTTCAATATTATTCTAAATAAATAATTATAATTTATTTTAAGAACAATTTTAAGACCAGCTATAAATAAGCGTTACATGTTAAAACTAAGTTTTACATTTTGGCTATAAATAACAAAAGACCTTGCCGATAATTAGCACATCGTAGTAATACGGAAACTACCCTTTTACAAATTGTTCATTACAATGCAATAAGTGCTGGTAGTAACGCCGATTAAATCGAATGTCACGTATATTAAATACATCCACAAGAAATTGGCAATTCACGACTAACACCTCTTCCGACTTGTTGGCTGAATGCAAATGTTCCATAAGGCCATTTAAAAAAAAATCTTTTTAATATTCGTAGCGTTTAGTTTTTGCTTCACCTTATTGTAATATTGGTAACGTTATGCATACCTACATAATTGTACCTACTCACGTCTGGGTTTTCTTGATGGTGTAGTAGGCAGAGCAGTATTTAAAACATACTAAATAATTGCCGGGGCTTTGCTCGCATTGGTGAAAATTTTCACAATTTTATCCCTCGAGAATAGTTTTTTTTCTGCATGAAAGGTGTATGCCAAATTTTATAATGATCGGTTGAGTAGAAAAGGCGTGAAAGCTTAACAAACAAGCAAAGTTAAATTATTTTTTATATTAGTTAGGATTCGCCGCCATGTTTATAAGATCTAGGTAATAAAACAGGCGTCGATATATTTCACCGAAATCCTATTAAATCTTTAGCCAACTCTGACTACAAGAGTAAACTTAAAGAACGAAACCGATCAATATAAAAATAAAAGTTCAATTAAGGCAGTGTTTGGTATATAATTTAAATTTTTTTGCAAACAGGACAGTTTACAATAGTGATATATATTACAAAATAGCTTTAAGTACTACGATTTGTTCATTACAGCACAGCGTTATGCTTAATGTCGATTAGAACTAATGTCACGTATTTGAAATACATCACAAGAAATTGGCAATTCACGCCTCAAGACACTTCCGACCGCATAACGATCTGCTGGCTGAATGACAATGAGACCGCAGTCCACTTTGCAAGATTAACATCATTTTAAAATTCTAAACGCTACGAAGGTTTCACACCTAAGACACTGAACACATACATAGGCATAAGTTTCCGGGTTATACAACGCGTGGACGCAATGCTGGATCGAGACAAGTTTTAGGGTGGAGCTAGATCCAATTATAGCGTACTCCTTGCATGCTTCTAATTCTTTTTTTTACCACCAAGACGCGGGAAGCATATTCTGGGACGGCTAGGGCTTAGAGCGGCTTCCTCGTTTGCTCTTTGTTAGGGCCGGCACTGGTCACACTTACATACAGCCACACTAACATATATATATGTGTCACCGGGATAGGCCATAAAAGCATTCTAGTAATCCTACTTATATTATAAGCTAGCTATGCCCGCGGTTTCACTCGCGTTTATAGTTTCTGCGCCGCCCCCATAGCGTGATGTTATATAAAATATAGCCTTCCTCGATAAATAAGCTATCCAACACTAAAATAATGATTCAATTCGAACCAGCAGTTCTTGAGATTAGCGCGTTCAACCAAACAAACAAACTATTCAGCTTTATAATATTAGTATAGAAGTTTAAGTTTGTAATAATATTGCGATGTTTGTTACTTAATCACGCTTAAATTGTTGAATAAATTCTAATGAAATGTAGCATTTAGATAGATCCTGCCCTGGATCAATACAGCATTAAGCTTTTATGTATGTATGTATTGTATGCGTAGGTACCTGGCAGAAAATATATTGTTTGTGATCCACTATCGCTGCTAGTCGACGTACATCACCTTTACGTTACAGCTCGTAAAAGTCACTAAATAAACAAAACTAAGTACAATGAATAAATACATAGAAACATGATATCATAATCTATTACCTATCTGTATGTTTGTTCAGAAAAGTAAATGTCGTTTATCTAGCAGTGAAGATAGTAATGTAAGAAAAGTAGTAAAACACACGGCTCAGGTAAAATCCCTGACATTGTTAGTTTGTTGAGTGAAATTTTACGCTAAGTGGATTGTAAACAGTAATGGCGTACTTTATATTGTTATTTACTTACTTTCACCTGTAAACTTTGTCCAATTCTGGCTTTTTACTAAGCAAATGCTAGCTAAAGAAACACTATGAAGTATTTGTTGCTATTCTGCTAGTAGATTTTATGAAATCTATTGGTGAAAATGCATTTCAGGCAAAGGAAAGCTGCAGTCAGTATTGTTTTTTTTTAAATTTAATTCGGAGACGAAGGAATCATTGACAATATAGAGTGTACTTTCAAATTCAAATTCAAATAGTTTATTGCGAATATAGTTTGATACAGTGGTGTTGACATAGTTTTATCAGTATTGAACAAACATTTAGTGCAGCTATATGCCGCCAATTGGTATGCAATATTGATCAGATTGTATTACTCATTTATATACTTTTATATTAAATTATTTAAACATGCTCTAGTTATAATTGAAGTTCATATGAAACATAATCAAAAACAATATAAATATTAATTAATTAAATGTTATCCATGTCAAATTAAATGTTATTCATGTCATTGTTTTTATTATACAAGTCAATTTAGATAATATTATATAAGTCAAGTGAATTTAGTTATGAGTATATATATAAACTATTTATGCAATAAAAATATTAATTTAAAGTGTAAACTTAAATATAAATAGTTTAAATAATTTAATTAGCTTAAAATTAGTAAAGTTTAATAGTAGTAGTTTCTAAATTATGTAAAAGAGTGTCAAATAAACAATGCGATAAAATCCGTATATATAGTAGTTTAATTTCTATGAATAACATTCACGTAAACATAAGACAATATCAATGTCGGCCTCGATGGCGTAGTGGTTTGTGTAACCGACTGCCACGCCTGAGGTCGCGGGTTCGATTCCCGCACAAGTCAAACATTTGTGTGCATGAACATGGATGTTTGTCTAGGTCTGGGTGTTTCTATGTATAATATGTATGCATTTACAAAAAAAAAAGTATGTATGTATGTTTATCCATTGTCTAGTATCCATAGTACAAGCGCTGCTTAGTTTGGGCTAGATGGTGTTGTGTGTATGTGATAAAATATTATATTATTGTTATATTATATTAATATTGGGTATAAGTATTTTACTTACTCGCTAAAACATGTGAGAGTTTATTCATAAAGTTTAATATCGGATACATATACATATTTACGATGGTCAACATTTTAATTGATCGTGTTTTACTTTACTTGAACTAATTTATTTTTGTTAACTTACGCCTTGATATTTGTCAACTTTCTAAAGGGAATAATTGGATGAACCTGGACTAGACCTTAATGTGTGTTTTTTTTAAACAGTTTATCTTAAATTGGATTGCTTATGTTGTATATATTTAAAACGCTTCCCACACTAAAATGAGGTCTGTGCCAATCAGTGGGACGATTGGTATACTACAGTGCTGACATTATTATTTAAAATTATATGTAGCCCCCTTAACCTAAACCATTTTATAATTATGTTTTCTTGTTTCAGATATTGATGTCTTAGTACGTCTGGATTCAGACCTCAGGATAAACTAGGTAAGCCAACAGACAGTTACAATATTACTAAAAAGTGATTCTTTCATAATACCTACCTTCATATCAAAACAGCTTGGTCAGAAGAACATGTCCAAAACTAATAACGTCGAAAAATATTCTAAATACCCACCAAAAATCAAATATATGTTTTCCGAACGAATATTACATTCTTATCTGTGATTTTATCAAATATGGCTTCCGGTAAATAAGACTGCGTCAGTGTATCATAATATAAAAATAATCGGTGATATTATTGCGTTTTGGGGAATCAAAACGCAAAAATATCAATAAAAGATAAACAGTTTTTAATAAGTATTAGTGTTATCCCAACTAATATTATAAATGCGAATGTGTGTTTGTTTGTTTGTTACGCTTTCACGCCTTAACTACTTGACCTATTTTCATGAAATTTCGCATATACAGAACACAGATTGTCAGGGGCTCATAGCTAGTTGCACTCACTGATCAGTAAACGATTAGCGAGGTTAAGCAACGTTGGGTGCGGTCAGTCTATACATGGGTGACCGCTTAATGGTATTTCATCTGAGCGTCTCCGTGCTTCGGAGGACAAGTAAAAATTCGGTCCCGGTTGTTGTCAAACTGACAGCAGTCGTTAAGCCATGTCAGAGGCCTACGGGCGCCTTGAACAACTCTTGACAACAGGTTCGCCACTAACCACACGAAAAGAAGAATACCCTAAGGCTAGACCAGTGTCAGGATATTAGAGGGTACCTACTGACTTTCCCAATAACGACTGCCATAGATGTTCATGGCAGCCGGGACCAACGGCTTAACGTGCTCTCCGAGGCACGGAGCTGGCGATAATTGTCAATCAATACGCACATAATTTCGAAGAGTCATATAACTTCCGAAAGTCAGAGGTGCGCGACGTGGGTTCGAACCCGAGACCCTCTGCATTGCAGTCTGTTGGTCTCCCCACTGAGCTATCGCTGCTATAAAAGTGCTACTATACTACTATATTATTTATTATACTTACTACTCCTACATCGATTTCCTGTAAGATGTTGGAAGTTCTCTGAGCGAGCCGGTTTATTCTTACTGTCATACGCAAGAAAATTTTGTTCAAGTCTTAGAACACCAGACATAAATAAAAATCTATTGTGCCTGGCCACCGGTATGCCGACGCGGTTTGAAAGGTTAAACAGAAGTGTACATTTTAACTAATTATTGTTTTATCTTTAGTGACTTTATACCCTTATGTTATTGACATCTACCATTAACCTTTCGTAATGAAATGATAATTTCTTAAGTAAAACTCAATACCACTTTGTCCGACACGAGATTCGAATCCAAGACCGACAAGCCTAAACGTATCTACCAATCAGTTAGTGAAATACTTTTGTGATAATTAAAACTTCCGCATGGATTAACATGTGCTCAATTACGAGTCTATTTACGATAGAAATAATCGATACATCCGTAACACTTCATTCATCCATAGACACAGTCTGATTCCCCGATGAGCATGGGAATCTATAAATAGTAGAAGCACAGTAGTGTACGACAACGCGCATGCGCGTTTACGCTCTAGTTCCGAAACACAATGTTATCATGCGCGCGCGCGTTGACAAACGATGCGCTAACGCACCGATTATGGCTATTGAACTCTGCTTTATTGGTGTTGACTGCTTTTCGATAACGTTGATATAAACGCTGTTACTCTTATAGATAGCAGCGGTGACATCTCTGTTAGTGGTGCGAACTGTACTTAAACTATATTTATATCTGCGATTACTACGATTGCATGAATGGTATAGTGGTTTAAGGGCATTACATTGCTCAATGACTTTGAAGATCTGGGCTTTGCAGTCCCGAGTAAGCGTCACGGACGTAGCGGGGCTGCTTGGCGGGGAATTTTGTAAAGATTCGGGTTATTGTTGATCACTACAACATTTTAAACAAATAAGTGAAAATAAGCAATATACAATGTTAAATATCTTCTTCTCCCTTAGCCTTTATTATTCCCAAGTCACTTGGGGTCGGCTTTTATAGTCTAACCGGATTTGACTGGATATCAGTTTTTACACGGAGCGGCTGCCACCTGACCTCCGCAACCCGAAGGCTAACGCTATCCTAAGCATGGATGTAAATGATAATACTGTAATATTTCTGTGAACCTATTCAATGTTTTTCTAATCTTCTTCATTCAATTTTGCAATACGTGAATATATCCATTCAATGGTATTATTTTGGCAAAATGTACAGTTTTATTCTTCGAAACTTTAAAAATAGATGCGATAGTGCTGTAAATTAAGGTTTGAAAATAATTTTGTTAGAAAAGAAAATAATACTCTGTCAAGTGCACTAAATGCATCACGGGAGTTTATGTTCTGCTCTGGCGACTGTGTACAACCAGCAAGACCGTAAATTGCTGTAGATATTCTCTTTATGATAGTTATATGATACAGTATTTTTATTAGACAAAAATACAATAAATATGTGAAGTACCCCAAGGCTAGACCAGTGTTAGTATATTATAGGGCACTGGCTTCCCAATAACGACTACCATAGATGTTCATGGCAGCCGGGACCGACGGCTTAACATGCTCTCCGAGGCACGGAGCAGGCGATAATTAATAATAATATTCTATCACATACACACAACACCATCTAGCCCAAACTAAGCAGAGCTTGTACTATGGGTACTAGACAATGGATAATCATACATATATACTGTTTTTTTTTGTAAATACATACATATAATACAAAGAATCAATACGCACATAATTTTGAAAAGTCATATAACTTCCGAAAGTCAAAATTCAAATTCAAATTCAAATAATTTTATTTTGTGAACACAGGTTTACAAGATGTTATACAATCGTTTATATAGTGCGCTCCATGTCAGAGGTGCGCGACGTGGTTTCGAACCCGAGACCTTCTGCATTGCAGGCTGTTGGTCTCCCCACTGAGCTATCGCTGCTATTGTATACTTACCTAGTATAGAATTTTACATATACTCCCAAAACAAAAGTTGTTCATAATAACAAGTATTATCACCCCCTAAGAGGTTATCACTATACCAAGAATAACCTTGTATATGTTAAATAACGCGTTATAATAATATCATGGCATGGTTTTTAACTGCGTCGTGTTTGGTAACATTTTGCGTCACAAACAACGTTTTTATTTGCGTAGTTTTCGTTACGAATGTGTTACGTATCCATTCTTACGTGTTACATGAATGCCTAGCATACCTTTTATATTTACAGGTACAAAGCAAACGCCATATCTTAGTATATTCATACACTAGCTGACCCGCGCAACTTAGTCTTTTTGTTTTTCCCTTGTCATAATGACCACACTCCGCCTGATGGTAAGCAGTCGTGATGTCTAAGAGCAGTGGCCTCTACACCGTCCTCATAGCAGCCGAGGCGATGTTGAGGTCTCTACTTTGACGGCCTGAGAAGGTGCTTTTTCACGCCCTCTTAAAGGATCCAGGATTGAAGGCAGAAGGAAACTCGTGTCTTGGCAGAGAAATCCATGCCTTGATCGTTCGGTAGACGTATGAGAACCCAAACTTGTTGGTACGCACTTTAGTCGATTCTACCGTGTAAGGATGGCATTTGAGCCCAGCACGCGTTGTTTTGGATAGGAAGGGGGAGGGTGGGATAAAGTGGAATAACTCTTCAGAGCACTCTACAGTTCAATGACAAGATCCTACCTTCTCCCCTCAACCTCAGCCTCTTTGGCCCCAGGATGTCCGAGATATCGCACATGCACGGTACTGTCGTCCGCATAACAATGTATGTTGCCGAGATTCAACATATCATTGATACGCAGAAGAAAGAGCGTAGGGGATAAGACGGACCTCTGAGCCATTCCTGCAGTAACCTGCATAAACTTCCGTCGCAAAGGACCTGAATACGACGCTTCTGCAGGAAACTTGCAATCCAGGTGCACAGTTGAGGGGGCAAGCCATAGGCTGGAAGCTTGGAAAGAAGAGACCGGTACCAGACTCTATCGAAAGCTTTGGCTCTGTCTAGGCTGATAGCCAAAGACTCGCCGTGCTTGTCCATAACCTCACCCAAGAGGTGCGTGCTGATTCACATAAGAGAAATTTCCCCGTTTTTCCAACATGTTTTATTAATGCTATTGGTCGTAGCGTGACGTTACATAGCCTATAGCCTTCCTCGATAAATAGGCTACCTAACACTAAAAGAACTTTTCAATTCGAACCAGTAGTTTCTGAGATTAGCGCGTTCAACCAAACAAACAAACTCTTCAGCTTTATAATATTAGTATAGATATTCGTACATATAGTCACGTTAGTTTCACAGGTTTGCTGTTAGGTAAATATCTTAGATTATCAGTTGTTACGATATTGACATATTATCTTTTCCTTCATTTATTGTTACAAGAGTGAATGAACACGAGAGTGAATGACTGTAATAGACAGTCATTCACTCTCGTTCGCTGATTTATAAAACTCTTTGCGTAACATTTCTCCACAAATAGTCTCCGTCTACGCTATGTGTATTCCATGGGTGTGCATATTATATACCTACCTAATAAAATGTTGAAGCTATAATTTATTTAATACTAGCGAACCACCCTGGCTTCGCACGGGTAGTACAAAACCTTAACAAATTATACACCTAAACCTTCCTCATGAATCACTCTGTCTATTGGGGAAAACCGCATGAAAATCCGTTTAGTAGTTTTTGAGTTTATCGCGAACTGACAGACAGACAGACGCGGCGGTGGACTTTGTATAATATGAAGTGATGCTAATAAAATAAAATGAAATATAATTTATTTTTAGGTCACGGAGAAACACATATGAACGTCTAATTTCAAAGTAAATGAATTAAACTGTTACTAAAGTTAAGTTACATTTAGGTTAAACTTGAAAGACATTTTTGAAGAAATGAATTTATGTTGTATATGTATCTGCATAAAGCGATTGAATGCTGAAATACAAAGAAAAATAATTTGATTTTGTACATAAAAATGAAACATTTATTTATTGTTACACGTGCGATTCAGAAAGTACACGGATTTGAAACACTAACATTGTGTTTTGCTGCTAAATTAAATAGGTATAAATAATGCAACTTGAATCAGTAATAAAAGAAAGTGAATTAATTTAATATGGAAGAAACTTTATAACGTATACTAAAGTAATTTTTTTCTATGATACAAAATAACGGTATTATAACAAGTGGAATTGGGTTGGTAAAGTCTGACTAATCGGGGAGGTTCAGAAAGATAATATATATGGGTGTGATTCGTAGATAATATTGAAGGCTGAACGCGGTTTAATGTTGGCATTCAGAGTGTCATTAATCGCTATTCCTAGAGTTATATGGCATATAATCTGTTTGACTGGGTTTTTTACTCTGAATAAAGCGAAATACATTCCGTTCTTTACCATCTTTATTCTTTAATTTAACTTACATGTTGTGGATGAATTTCACCAAAGTAAATAGGAGGGAAGATATAATATTGCTAGATTAAAAATAATGATATATTAAGTACCTAGGTTAAGCCGGTTTTTTGTGTTTATATGAAGAATCAGCTACTGGTGACATGACAGATATGTTTAGGATGCTAATATGTCTGGGGTGAGCTTGATATACATACAAATATACATATATACGGGACATTGAAGTACAGAGAAAGGAAGAAGTTTAAAGCTTCTTTCTTTTTTGAGTCAACAGTACAATCTTTTTTTAAGGCAAAGTATTCGCGCCATTGGATTAATTCTTGTGACGCGACTTTACAAATAGTAAACACCAAGAACACTCAGAAAAGCACAAGTATATGTTGTAGATCACATACATGGCATAGTCGCGAGGCGACCATTTAAACCATGGCCATCAGTGTGGTCAACATTTTAGAATTAAATTTATATATTTACAGTCCACTATGTGATTAAAGTTATCGCATTTCCTGTGGCAGTATGAGGTCAGCCTTTATGCAAATACTGGAAGAAACATGTAATTATCGGGACTTATATTGGGTATGGTACAATACCTACGTTGCATAATTGTTGCATAGTTGTCATCATTATCTCAGCCAAAAGTCGTCCACTCCTGGACATAGGCCTCTATCAAAGCTTTCTACACAGACTGGTCTTGGGCTTAGGTTTAGTGATAACACTAAAATGTTGACTATTTAACACATGATAGATAAGCTTGTGCCAATCGTTATCTGCTATCAGATATCAAATATTAGTGAGTTTTCATATTTTCTAGATAAAATTTGTATTATTTACAAAATAAACGAGTGATAGCCGGTCTGTGAGTGATAGGCAATAATTTGATAATGAGTTGCTAAAACTGTTTACCAAAATGTATTGTTTTTATTTGATGGGAGAGTCAGTAGAATATATTATGTAGATGCAAGTTAATAAGCTGAGGTGCAAGTTGTTTTTTGAAGTAACGGCGTGATAGAAACAAGTAGTTCTATTTGAGAAATGACTTTTGTATTGTATATATAGCACTGCGAGCCAAAGAAAAAAACCTCTTTTCTTTTCGAAAATGCCAATTAGTAGAAACCAATTTGGAAAATACAAATTTGAAAAAGCCAATTTGTAAAATGCAAATTTTATAATGAATCTATATTATATTTTTGGGCCGTAAGGCGTAAATTATACAAAAGCGTCATAAGGTGAAGGTGCGGCGCAGGCGCAGCAGAGTCCTTACTTAATAACTTTATCATATAATTATGGGACAGAAATATTACATTTTTTGATTTCTATAGCTTCGCGAATCATCCTTGGTAGGAATCGGTGTTCTTTAGCGAGAATCTGTGGTTTGTCAAATCTCAGGTAGTGGTTGGTCCCCTGTTGCACATGTTCACACACAGCAGACTTCAACGAGCGTTGGTGTTTTACATCAGCTATGTGTTCTTTTATGCGGGTGCCTATGTTTCTCGTTGAAGTATGTGTTGGTCAAACCAAGAGAAACATAGGCACCCGCATAAAAGAATCAGACGACTCGATGGCGTAGTGGTTAGTGTAACTGACTGCCACGCCTGAGTTCGCGGGTTCGATACCCGCACAAGTCAAACATTTGTGTGTATGAACATGGATGTTTGTCTTGGTCTGGGTGTTTCTATGTATAATATGTATGTATTTACAAAAAAAAGTATATATGTATGTTTATCCATTGTCTAGTATCCATAGTACAAGCTCTGCTTAGTTTGGGCTAGATGATGTTGCGTGTATGTGAAAGAATATTATATTATATTTTAATTTTCAAAATTATGTAATAAAGTGTCAAATAAACAACGCGATAAAATCCGTATATAGTAGTTTAATTTCAATGAATAATATTCGCGTAAACAGAAGACAATATTATAGAAGTATTAAAGTCGTTTCTTTAAATAATCTAGGTATTTGTTTCTATAATACTTTATTGAACAACATCCATGAAATAAATATAATTTCTATTAAACCATTCGTATAGCAATTGAAATAAATAAGAAGTATCAAAGAAATTAAATAGCGCAATTGACTCGTTGATTGTCTGATACAATTAAAGTACGAGAACAAATGTAAAGCGATCATTGGGATGTTTTTAGATAATAATGCTCTTGTTGTATTTCTTATCTGATTATTAATCTTTTAACATTACATCTCAACATCTGGGCGGTGTGGTCTGACAGAGCGAGTTCTATAACTTCTGCTTTACATTTACTTTTCAGATTATGGGCAAAGTTGTCTATGCATGTCTGAGATTTTAACCGACCGTAGCTTAAGGTTATAGTTTTAAAAAAGATATTCAAATGCCAAAGATGTCATCCCTTACGTTTTATTTTGCTTGTATTGTGGTTATAGAAGTTTGTGTGGTAAATTGCGACATGCATATCCGTGCATTATACTGTTGCAATGTTTCGAAATCTCGACGCCTCCTTCCATACATTTTGTAAGAAGCCTTTTATGGACTATCTAACTTAACTTTAAAGCTGGCTACGAACAGTTTCTTGAGTTCAAGTTCTATCTATCATGTAAAATTTCTATTCTCTATTCCTTATATTTTTGGCAATAAAACTTGTTTACATACAGATGGCAAAATATTGCATGATTCTGTACATAATATTATTTTGATGATTGTTTTTATTTAATTCGTACAATTGACTGATAAACATTATTTTACAAGAAACAATAGTGTTCATATGTCAGCAAGTAGAAGAAAATATATTACTGTGATATATTTGTTTAAGGTTACTTTTAATTCTATTAAGTACGTTATAATTGGTTATGATCGGTGAAAACGATATCAACAACAAATCACATTCTCATTTTATTTAATTTCCGTGTCGTTCTAATTTTAAATTATAGTTGGCTAACAAGAAACAATTTGTCAGTAAAAAGTATTTGTTCAATTCGCAAAGATTTTTCTAAAATAAATGTAGTCTATGTTACTCCTTATAACATCAGCTATCTGCCATCAGCAATCTCTCGTCAAAATCGGCCCAGCCGTATCAGAGATTAGCCAGAACAGACAGAAAGATTTAAAAAAATTTTTTTTTCGACTTATATATTATTAATTTAGTAAAAAGCTGTTATATTGATATTACAAACATACACTTTAATTTTATTTATTTGTATAGATTATAATGCTTTTATTTTAACGTATGTTCTAGTCATAATCCAGTTACAGTGCATATGAAAGGCTTTACTGATCAGGTTATTGCGGTGGCTAGACCGTTTGTGGTCTAGTCTATAACTATTAAATAGACAACTGTAACATATGTTATTTAGTCTTGAATATGTTCCAAACGGTTATTTGTAGAGATGTTGTGCAGTTTCATAACGGGAAGTAACAAGTACCAGAGAAATAAAAAGCAGATATACCAAAGGTTAACCATGTATCTTATGTGGGGGCCAGTCAGTGCAGACCGGCGACACTTCGACCCAGTGGGATCTTTTGTGTCGACACTCTCCCAATAACGACTGCCATAGATGTTCATGGCAGCCGGGACCGACGGCTTAACGTGCTCTCCGAGGCACGGAGCAGGCGATAGTTGTTAATCAATACGCACATAATTTCGAAAAGTCATATAACTTTCGAAAGTCAGAGGTGCGCAACGTGGGTTCGAACCCGAGACCCTCTGCATTGCAGTGTGTTGTTACTAACTCAACCTAACCTAGTTTTAGGCGTGCAAAGTCGCGAGCAAGTGCTAGTATTTAATTATTTCAAAATTGTAGATATATACTGTTGTTTCTAAAAACGTGCTGTTTATCAGTCTCAAAATAATAATTATAAATATTTTTAATCTTTCAATAATAATTATTGAAGTCATAACAAGTGCCCTATCTGTATAATTGCTATTGTGACTCTAAAAGCATTTTGATTCTATAGAATTTGACAAGCAATCTAAACAATGGGTGTTTTATAATGGAATAATAGTAAAATATTTGTCACATGCCGGTGTCACAGTTAAACGTGGTGATATCAATTTACAGAAAGTAGTAGTAGAGCCTCGTTGATTTCAGCATGAATGGGACGGCTCGACCGGGGGAGGACTACCCTCTCACAGAATATCGACGTAAAATACCAGTATTCCTACTGTTGTGTTTCGTTCGGTGAGTGAGAGTGCCGGTGGCCTAATCACCCTCTTTCCCTCTGCCCGCTCCTTCTCCTTCCCATTTCCTTTCCTAAATGGTCGGCAACGCGCAAGTGATGCCTCTGGTGTTGCAGGCGTCTATAGGCTACGGTGACCACTTACCATCAGGTGGGCCGTATGCTTGTTTGCCACCTCAGTAGTATAAAACAGAAAGCAGGCTTTCTTCTTAAGAAAAGCTTTGTTGTAGTGGAGCAGGCATCTTTGCCCCTTGCGCGTGTAGCACAGCGAATTCTTTTTCCAAAGATCGGCGTTGTGTTAGCTATATGTCCCTGAAATAGTTTCAGTTCCAGTGACCTACCCACCTACCCATCAAAGCAGGACGCACCATAGTAGGTTTAGTAGGTAGGAGCCGGAACTTTCCATCTTTCCTCGAGTGAGTTTGAGACACCCTCTCCTTTTCCTGCAGAGAGTGATACGTAAATGGCATTCGCTGAAGTCAAAAAAAAATACACCCCTTTTGTTGTAAAGGTTCATAAGCTGTACCCTGTAGCTTGATAAGTTTGAATAAGATAGTATACATATAAACAAACGTGAATTGGATGGTCGGAAAGGGTAGATTTGGCGATTGTTCTCTGACTAGATTAGAGAGTTTCTCTAGAAAGGTTAACTTATGTGTACCGATCCTAAACAGACGACTATGTCGTGCATCCAGATTACGATAAAACTTAAAAGAAGCAATGAAAATCATCTCTGCTCTCATCCCTTTAGGAAACAAAAGTACGTCTATTGTCTCACCCCTCTAGGCAACAAACGTATGACATTATGTGTGTGGGTCCTCATACCTTTGCCGAATGATCAAGGCATGGAATTCTCTGCCAAGGCACGTGTTTCCTTCTACCTTTAATCTTGGGTCCTTTAAGCGGGGCGTGAAAAAGCACCTTCTCAGGCTGTCGAAGTAGAGACCTCAATATCGCCTCAGCTGCTATGAGAACGGTGTGGAGGCCACTGCTCTTAGACCACATGACTGCTTAAGACCAGGCGAAAAGTGGTCATAAAAAAAAAACTGCCCTATCATAAATAGGTATATGTATATATATCATTTATATGAATGCTACTAACATAGTTTATAAGTATTACTAACAACAATATGAATCGCTTGTGTTCGAATTAAATAAATAATAATAATAATATAACACCCTACTTCTGTGTAGTATAAAAGGTAATTCGTAATGTTATAGTAAAGCGTCTCGCGCATGGCGGTTATATTCTCGGTGACGTCATTTGACATTTACGACCATCAAACACGTTACGTGCTTAACATTTTCAAATATAGAATAGGCGTGAAACCTCGTGTGGTTATTTCAAGCCGTCAACCTCTTATCACTGCATTCAAATTGAGAAAATTTATAACCGTCTATTTTGTAATAGAGAATGATAACTGAAGCACAGTGGGCTACTAATACATAATTCTGAACGATTGATGTCTCTGATCTGCGATGACGTAGCGGAGTAACGTGATTTCGCCACATATTCATAACTAGCGACCCGCGGGCGGCATACCTTACTAAATTATACATCTTAACCTTCCTCACGAATCACTCTATCTATTGGTGAAAACCGCATGAAAATCCGTTCAGTAATTTTTTAGTTTACGACCTCGATGGCGTAGTGGTTAGTGTAACCGACAACGACGCCTGAGGTCGCGGGTTCGATTCCCGCACAAGTCAAACATTTGTGTGCTTGAACATGAATGTTTGCCTTGGTCTGGGTGTTTCTATGTATAATATGTATGTATTAACAAAAAAAATAAGCATATATATACTTGTATACATATGTTTATCCATTGAAAGAAAGAAAGAAAGAAATCATTCTTTATTGCCACAAAGAAACATGATTACATATTTTTCTTACAAAAAAGACAAATTAATAAAAAAGACAATTAAATAAACAGTTAGTAAGTAAAAAAAAAAATTTTTTGTCTAGTACCCATAGTACAAGCTTTGCTTAGTTTGGGCTAGATGGTGTTGTGTGTATGTGGTAGAATATTATATTATATTAGTTTATCGCGAACAGACAGACAGACAGAAAGACACGGTGGGGACCTTTTTTATAATATGTAGTAACGAGGGATTTAAAACAAAAACTGTCAAGTCTATCGAATCTGATTCATTGCGGTAGACAACAATGTATTGGAAGGATCATGTTGTTTATCGAAGTGATTGCTATGTCTTAGCGCTTGGCTTTGATTCCCTGGACCGACTCGGTAATATCAGGGATTTCAAAGAAATTCTGAAAGAAATAATTCTTAGTAGCAGTACAGATTCTGAAAAATGAAAGTGTACCTAGTGGTCGACAATAGGCGCCTATATTACGCGGTAATTAGAACCATTACTTTTAAATAAGGGTATAATCTATGAAGTTACTTCTTATTCCCGAAGGGTTGACCATACGGTGAAATAGACATAAGACTATGTATGTATGTATGTGTAGAAATGTATCTTTTTAATCATCAAATATTTATGTCACTGGCAATCGCGTATCTAATACTAGTAAAGTAAAAGAAAAAAAGCGATCATACAACTCACAAGTCTAGCACCTCACCAATATTTACAGAAGAAAGTGAATAAGTAAAACTATGTAACAAAATATAATTACAGTGCTAAGATGACGTGTAACCGTGCCTCATAATTAGTAACAAAATTATCATCTTTTTACCGACGAGTTTTGTGGCCAGTTTCAGTTGTCTCGGATATTTTTAATTAGTAGAAAATGAAAGTGAGCAATTATTTGCCGCTGCGATGCTTAATTATCAGGTTTTATTTACTGAGTAATAAAATAGTCCGCTTAGAAATTATTGTTTTATGTGCTACTAGCCGACCCGCGCAACTTCGTCTGCGTCATATAAGAGAATTTTCCTCGTTATTGCAACATTTTTCATTGATGCGCCGCTCCTTTTGGGCGTAGCGTCAAGTTATATAACTTATAACCTTCCTCGATAAATGGGCTATTCAATACTACACGAATTTTTCAATTCGAATCAGTAGTTCCTGAGATTAGTGCGTTCAACCAAACAAACAAAGCTTTATAATCTATATATATAAAAATCTGTTGCTGTTCGTTTGTCTCGCTAAAATTTGAAAACGGCTGGGCCGATTTAGCTGATTTTGGTTTTGAAATATTTGTCGTAGTCCAGGGAAGGTTAAAACGGTGAGAAAATATAGAAAAATCGTTAGGATAGGTGATACGAAGTACACCGGGTCATCTAGTATTAATATAGATTTTGATTAATAAAATAAAGGCTTGTTTCTTTGATCTCGTATCAATATTAATAATAGTATCAGGCCTTTTTGTCATCTGTCTCACTGCCACGATGTGCCAACTCGTTGCTTTTTATAGAGCAGAGGTTCTCAGACCTTTTCTTGTCATAGATCACTTTCAAAATTTTGCAGGTTCCGGTGGTTCCCCGGGAGCTACATTTCTACCATATTCCTTGGCATTCGTATTATATTTGATGAAATCTCTAAGGGCAAATGTTTTTTTATCCCCTGGTTCTGAATATGGAATATGCAAGATTTTACAAGTAACAGTCGCTGAGCTTCTTAAAATATTATCTGCCTACATTGATAGGTGAAGTCTAGCCAACATTTTAGTTCTTCACTATCGAAAGCAAATTAATTTTCGTGGACGAATTGTTTTTTTTGTCATGCCAACGTAAACCCTCGTCGAGTCTCCCGTGGACCCCTAGGGGTTCGCCTGGACCACTTTGGGAACTAATGGTATAGAGTGTGGCTTGCCGGAAACGAGACTACATCAGCTTACTAACATAACCCAACCTAATCTACTTTTACGCGAGCGCAGCCGCGGGCAAAAGCTAGCAGCAAAATATGGGCGTAATAAACCTCTTTCCTATGTCATAGAGCCTTTCCAGTCGAGAGTCTATGCTATGTTAATTTATTTCTATTAACTACACTATCTCATCTAACATGGCTATATAAATCTACAAGCTTATTAACGTTAAATATATCTGCTACACATTCATATATATGTAAAACTATATATTTAACTAGTTATATCACCAGTAATTGGCTGTATGCACGTTAAATTTAATTAAACTACAACATAGATGTTTCGTTGTAAGTAACAGCTGAACAGAGGAGTTTGTACCTCCACAATGTTTTCACCGAACGGTTTTAAAATAGAGAAAGTTAAGATAATGTGCATTCTGCTTAGTAAAGCCGAGATGGATTTGTCACTTAGCTTTCTTGTTTTCAGTTAGTGCATTTTGTGTAAATCAAGCATTTAGTGTGACTAAAGTTGTTGGTTTTCGGATTTTAGAAAGAGTTTGCGATTTACTTACTTTGTGTTAATTAGTAAGTCGACAATCGGACGCCAGCGCCCAGACACAATGCTTTTTTATTATGTCGCTAGCTTTTGCCCGTGTCTTCGCTCACGTAAAAGAAGGTTAGGTTAAGTAATTTTTTAAATCTGTACTAATATTATAAAGCTGAAGAGTTTGTTTGTTTATTTGTTTGTTTGTTTGAGCGCGGTAATCTCAGGAACTACTGGTCCGAATTGAAAAGTTCTTAGTGTTGGGTAGCCCATTTATCGAGGAAGGCTATAGGCTATATAACATCACGTTACGACCAATAGGAGCGGAGCAGCAATGAAAAATGGGGAAAATTCTCTTATGTGAAGCAGACGAAGTTGCGCGGGTCAGCTAGTCGGTTATATAGTTTTTGAGTGAAATCCTTACAAACAAACAAACACAAAAAATTTGATTTTTCCTCTTTATAATATTAGTATAGATTAACCTGTCAAGTCTTAGAATACCAGACATGATTAAAAATCAATTGTGTCTGGCCACCGGTGTGTCGCTGCGACTTAATAGGTTAAGATACTTGTTCAGACCCAGTGTTAGAGGGCAATAAGCTAAAGAATGTCGTAGTGATGTAATAAATTTATTTATATCAGTTTAAACCGTTTTTATGTTTATTTAAAAACGCGGCCGTTGGATACCATAGCATGCTTAAATATTATTAATTCAAGACGTGTCTGTTCCATTGACCGTGAAAATCACAGATTTGCTGGTAGATTACCGATCTTAGTCGATTGATTGGGTAGGGTCAACATTACAGATAACTTTTTATGTGTTTATTTGTCATAATATAAAATGTAGGTACTTTTTTTTCATATTTATTTATTCATATTATATAAACTTAAATTACCACTGACTGACTGACTTAGAGAAATAGAACTCATACAAGGAGGAGTCGCAGGAGAAAAGTAAATATAGCGTCGTATAGAGAGTCGTTCAGAAGGCCTGGGAGAAATGCATGACCTTCGTAAGGTCATCTCTTGGTGGTGGTACCCAATTGGATCTCGGAAACGGTGATATCTACGGGAAACGGAGTCGTTCTCGAACAAAATCTTCCTAAAACCCTGGTACTTTAAGAGGGGGAGGAGGGGAGGGGAGGGATCCCATACATATAAATTATGAGAAAATGAACATTAAGTGGTCGCCTCGCAAGCGTCGATATAAATGAAAATGGAGTAACTGCTGCTTAGGCAAAAAGAAAAACATTATGCCACTGCACTCGATGACACATCTTTAATATAATAATATGACACAGACACTTATTACTACGTACACACCTTTCGTTACACTGTTACTGATTTATATCCGCGAGTCAAAACATTCGCGATCCATTCAACAAACAACTCGATTGTCTGCTAATAGCCATTGTGTTTTCTCATTGTAAACACAGTTGTTTTTAAAAAGGTCAGGTTTAACAAAATGTTAGACTTCCGGCCTTACGCGACAACTGGCAACTTTCACCGTCTTCTCAAGGACAGAAAATGACGTTGTTTGCTTTTGAATTTAGAAGCGCCGCCATTTTGATTTTGCTGTCAAAGTGACACTGGCCTCGGTCCCTGATTTACAAAATATTTAGATATTTTACTGTTTTACGCACGTTTAGTTACGACACCGTTTTAGTTAAGGAGAATTTTCGGGGTTTTGTTCCGTAACAGTTATTCCGAGTCGTCCTATTTCCAGTAATTGTCAGGATTCAGGGTATTGTGTGCAGTGCAATATGTTTCCGCTAATTGTTTTAAAGTGGTCAAGTGTTGAAATAATGGGTTTAAATTGAAACCGTTTATTAAATTGACCTTTTATTTACATAGCATAATAACACGTACATATATATCACCGCGGCTATGCAGCATATACTCCTACAAACATAAATTGTTGAATTATATGTAACACGTACCGTATGTACGGTACCATTGGAGATATTTCAAGTTTTATTTTTGTAACGCGAATTAAAGTGCATTTTCTGTAACTCACTTAGGCGATTATTGTAATGACACGTTTGATTGCAAAATCTTAATATATTAAACATACCATCATGTGTTTTACGCTACTGTTTAATTCATATTGCACTCAAACGTGCCATTCAAGTAGTCGCCTGGCTCAGATTGAGTGTGTTAGAGTGCATGCAGGTGCAGGTCAAATATGTTTTGGTCTGCCATAAGGAGTATAGTTCCGTAAAATATGGTTTATATTGCAATCATAGGTAACTCTAATAATTCAATATTACAGCATTTGTTTTTGCGTTTATATGAATAGACTAACAACTGTCTGACACAACTTTTGAAAACAACGTACAGTTATAGCGCGGTGCGACACAACGGAGTCACACTTGTAACTAGCTGAAAGCAACTATCTCTTCTTATTTTTTCGCCAGTCTTGTCTTATATTGGAACAGTCGCCGGATCCTTTATGGATACCCCCTCCCCCGGGGGGGAAGGATGGTTATGTGAGACTCTCCGCCCCTGAAGGGGGTCGGTATACACACTAAAAACCTGGGGTGAGCAGTCCCTCCGCCGACGGAGTGGGGCGGCATGGGGTCGCGTTAGCAATCACCATCCCGCCCCGGCGGTTGGCCCGGCTGATGGTGACCGGGCCTCGGCACCTGTGGAGGGAAGGCCTTGCTCACCAAGGCCATCCCCCAGACGTGTCGGGCCGTGCAAGCCGGTAGAGAGTCCCCCGACTCTGTACCAGTGACCCCACTATACAGGAGCGAAAAGGCGGGCAAATCGCCTCCTTCTCGCTCCCGTCCGTCTGCGCCGGAGAGGGTCAGCGAGGAGGTTCGCAAGAGGAAGACCTAGGCGAACGTTTCTTGATCAGATCGGAGGCGTTCTGGACAAAGGCCAGGTTAAGAGCATCTTGAACCGACGGGCGTGTATGAGGAATGTGATGAAAGTGAATGAAGCCAGAGAAGTGTGTCAGGATCGTAGCAAATGAAAATTCGTAGTCTCTGCCTACCCCTCTGGGAAACAGGTGTGAATCTATGTATGTATGTATTATGTGTTCACGTGCTTACGTAGAAAATGACTGTAATTACGTGCCAGTAATCGTAGTTATGAATTATCGATTCTATTCAGTTTAACTATATCTATTTACTTTCGAGGAGAGGTACTTATATAACATTAACTTCATGTAATAACATTTTACACATTTTATACAACGTATTTGAATTTTTGAACATTTTGTTTAAATTTAAAAGTAGCATTTTTATTATACGCACTTATATATCAATTATTGGTTCTCCAAATAAAAATATAATAAATATGAAAACACATGCGTATCTTCGAAGAGTAGTGCAGATATATGTATGCGTGTATAGTTATGTACCGCAACCTCTTTTAAATGTACCTAGATAACAAGTTATGTTAAACAAAACGATTATTTTTGAATAAAGAACTTCAAGATAAATACTCACATAAAGCATTGAATTTCATATTCAACCTCTTAAAACCTTCAAGCTTTCAAGATATCGAATGGCAGTACTAACAATACAATACGGAATGGTGGTACCTAAAGCTCCTTTATTGAACGAACGACGCCAATAATTCTCGTCGATTACTTTAATAGAGCTAACATGTCGCGTACGGCGACTGGGTACGGTCACATGGCTAGACGTCATTACGCACAAATGGGCACGGCGTTAGGACATTAACATTCTAGACCATGAGTCAATCTAGAAACTGAACATCGCTTCCAAAAGAGGTTAGAAACTTGGTGGCTGAGCGCGGTTGTTTTGGACGAGCGCGATGTTGTTGTATGGATAACGAGTAAAACTAATATGGGTACGACATGTTGTATTGTTTGAAGTTTAAGGTCAGCGCCATCTATTGGTTAAAATTTTATAATAGCAATCATATTTCTATCGCATTAATAAAGAACTAGATTAGCGTTTGCCTGCGGCTTCGCTCGCGTTAATTTAGATATTGACAATAAATTTCTATCCCTCGGTCATAGAATCTCTTTTCTGGATGAAAGGTATGTCCTTTCCGCACCCCAGACAACGTGTATGCGAAATTTTACGATGATCAGTCAAGTAGTTATGGCATGCAAGCGTAACAAACAAACAAACTCACATTCGCATTTATAATATTAGTTAGGTTATTTTTTGTGTGTCGTGTGTCACAAGTGTCTCCTCGCTAAATGACAGAGACTCGGCGGCGTTCTCTATGCAATCACATCTTCGTATACATTATGGAGTAATTTTACATGTAGGTTTACTCACAATGATTTCCATCCTTTGTCAGCAAGAATATTTTTCTTACTTAATTTCTCAGAATTTGCATTTAAAGCCGCTTCGTTCGTTTGGTGAAGTGGATCGATTATGTTCATAAACACAACTCAGTAATGGGATGGCAACTTTACAATGCAGCAAGCAAGATTGTGTGCATGTTCATCACATCACTCAGTCTTAACTATTTTCACTCATTGACCGATAAACGTCGATTTCGCTTCTTCTTGGGATCTAGCTGAGAAAATGTGGACCTTGATAAAAACAAGACAGAATTGTATATGTTAGCGTTTGAAAGTCAGCTTTACGTCGTGAAAAGAAACTAAGTGAGAATGTATTTTTAATTTTTGTATATTAATTGCTGCGTCTTTAAGAAATCTTCTGCGCCATCGCTATCAAGCGAAAAATGTTATTCATTATTTTTTAAAGGTTTACTTAAATCTTGTAACATAGTTTTAATTAAAGGCCAATAAACCTAGACTTATATAATTATATCAATCAATGTAATTCGATTAGAATATAATAATTTTCGTTCGCATTTACATTAGAAAACATATATTTTAAAAGTTAAGTAACTTTTAGTGATTTAGATATCAAACTATTTGAAATAATAACTTCAAAGACCCATTAACTATATTCGATTATAGTCGATGAAGATTTCAATTAATAATATCAGCCCTGATTATTAATTGTCCCACTGCTGGACATGAGCCTCCTTTCAGAAAAAGATCTTTCCACACTGACCAAATGGTCAAGTTCAAACGACTTCAAGAACATTATGCAATATACTTGAATATACTTTGACAAAACTATTTAATACGCACGTATCTTCGAAAAGTCACAGTCAATCAAAGGCGCCTTTTGATTTTGTTTACCTGTCTCGGTGGTTCAACGTTATATCCACACGGCTTTCGCAGCTGTAGTGGCAGCAAGTCGTCACAGCTTCATCGTGCTGACGCTATGCTATCAAAACTTCACGCTCACTATAAAGTTGAATGGTTGCGTGTGAAAAAACTGTAAAATCCAATTGTTATTTATCTTTCCATTACAATTTAAGTTGTCTATTACAAAAGATGTAGATGTAACACCTTCACTGTTCGTAATCGGAGTGTGTCTGCCAATTTTTAGTTTTTCTTCACTCGTTTAGTAACAACTGGTTGAGTTCTGACTGGGTTTTAATCAGATTAACCCCAAAACGTCTTGAATGCTAGATTGTTCTGGTAATTTCTGTTGTACCGCGTTCGAGTTAAGTAATATGATATAATCGTAGTCTTCATTGAGTAATTGTGTCTTAGGTTTGGTTTTGATTATAGGTACATTGTGTTCTCATAATTTTTCATTATATAAAATAGCAAACCAATCTTTTTTTGTTATGATCGCACGGTTTCGTTTGGGAAAGTAATTGCTTCTCCTACTTCCAATACATTACGTGTTGTAAAGTACCCGCATTGTATAAAAAGGCATAAGTTAACCGAACATAGCTATTTTAAATGGATTTTACTTTTATCTTTTTGTTTATACAAAGTTAACGTTGCATGTGTATAAATAAGATGTTATAATCTCCAGTTGCTAAACATAATATCAGCCCTGCCCTGATCCTACGTACAGTCTTATACCTGTATGTACCTCTTAATAGTCGGCCTCGATGGCGTAGTGGTTAGTGTAACCGACTGCCACGCCTGAGGTTGCGGGTTCGATTCCCGCACAAGTCAAACATTTGTGTGCATGAACATGGATGTTTGTCTTGGTCTGGGTATTTCTATGTATAATAAGTACGAACTTACAAAAAAAAAAGTATATGTGTATGTTTATCCATTGTCTAATACCCATAGTACAAGCTCTGCTTAGTTTGGGCTAGATGGTGTTATGTGTATGTGGTAGAATATTATAATGGGAAGGTAGAGGTGTATTATTACATCCACCCATCGTCAGCTCTGGTTATCGAGTATTAGGCTCCTATACTCCGGCCTTATCTCAAGATTTCGTGCTGCTATTGAAACCTTAGAAATCTAATAGCACGACGCTTGATCCGCATCGAAACCAAGACAAAATAATCGTTCGCCGACCTGAGTGCAATTTTCTGCCATGTAGTTAAATAGGCAATTGTCGAACAGTTACGAACAGACAAAAAACATAACATTTTATTTTTGTATGTTAGTACCAGTGACCTGCAAAAAGGCCTATAAAATTGGTGGCAATGCCCTAGTTGAATTATTCTAGAACATTCGCCATATTGGTCGCACATGGCAAAGTTTTATTTTCGCACGAATTCACTAGGGGGCGTTGTCCGCGCTTTAATTTATCGTTTTCAACACTCATAGCTGTAATTTACGTAAACGCGGAGTAATTTCGTTGCGAAAATTAATTTGTAAGTATATTTATACTGTTTTCGTTTAAGTATTTCCGTTATTTCTTTCTATGGTAAATATAAGATATTATCTATGTATCTTAATAAATTATGTATTATGGACTCAAAAGGTCTCCTTCTGGTGACATCAAAGACAATTTGCTTTTATAAATAATCTATACAAGAAA
Source organism: Catocala fraxini (assembly GCA_930367265.1). Classification (NCBI taxonomy): domain Eukaryota; kingdom Metazoa; phylum Arthropoda; class Insecta; order Lepidoptera; family Erebidae; genus Catocala; species Catocala fraxini. The sequence goes on along the minus strand of OV884042.1, from coordinate 4,688,293 downwards.
CGATTTTTTAAATTTTTGTAGCAAATGTTTTCTTATCTTATCTTATGTGGGGGCCAGTCAGTGCAGACCGGCGACACTTCGACCCAGTGGGATCTTTTGTGTCGACAATCTCCCAATAACGACTGCCATAGATGTTCATGGCAGCCGGGACCGACGGCTTAAAGTGCTCTCCGAGGCACGGAACAGGCGATAATTGTCAATCAATACGCTCATAATTTCGAAAAGTCATATATCTTCCGAAAGTCAGAGTCAGTAAATATTAACTCTACTATGTATGAATGTAATAGGTTCATAAAAAGAGAATAACAAGCGACGCACTTTTGTTAAAAAAAATCATTTACGTAATTATTCTTTCATTATTTATTATTCAGCAGGGACCTGGAATCAACAATCGGATACTTCATTTTTCAATAATATTTACTCACCGCTAATAATAGATAATAAGTTCACCCAAATATTACAACTAATATTAAATCATTACTCTTTTAATTCAAATCATTCTGTTTTCGTTTGTACTAGGTTAACGGTTAACCACCATCAAATTTTAGACACGGTTCTAGAAAATTCGTTACAGCATAACCTTTGTACAACTATGTACTATTTTTCACAGTGGTTAAATATTAAGGTTTTATTAGTCATATTATTATGCTCTGTAACATATATTTTGCTAACAGTACCGTGCAATTTACCTACTTATATTTTTAAGTTTACTTCCCAGCTGCCATTGTATTCAAATGCTAGCTGTATATTTTCGTTTTCATAATTAAAAGTGAATGTTACCACTTTTAATGTAAATTATTTTCTTTGTTGAAAATGAAATTGTATATTTTTAGTGCTTGTTCGAAATAGGTTAGTATTGGACTATTAAATTTCGTAATTGCTTAATACAATATAACGGTTTTATTTAAAACGTACGAAATGGAAAATGCTACGCCGATATTTTAAATAAAAACTGTAATATTTGTTCTTGTCTCCAGGGATACAAAGGTTCATTGACACGTCGAGTAGACAAAAACTCGCGCAAACGCAACCCGTCGCATTATGCCTGGTGCTGTCAGTTTTCTTTTTTTTAATATACTCGCACGTGTTCGCTTGTTCTGTCACGCCCTATTGCCCACGCGTTGATAAGTTAACGTTTCTGGTAATGATACACGTGTAATGTTTGAATTAAGAAATAATTGACGGTACGGTTGCTGCAATGGAGTTCAATTTTAAAGACTCTGAAGGTCTTGTTCGTTTTTTACATAATTAAACAAGAAATTCTTTTAATGAAGGAATTATATACAATTGCCGAGTTATTTCTTTTAATTAGCAGTAAATTATAGTGTCACCGCCATATAGCAAGATGTGAAAAAAGAATTACCTTCTGCATCAAGAATTTTGAAGAGATTCTTTCTATACGCGTTTGTGCACTTATTATAACTGCGTTTTTACATAATTACGCGGTATAGCGAAAGTGATACAAATCAAGATGAGATAGAAATCTGTTATGCGAACTCCATGACACGAAGAGGTGTAACCTCTAATTTGTCTATGCAACCCACTTTCGAGAGCGCTTTGTTTCCTGCGCGAAGCCATCTGACGAATGTCACTTTGACAGCTTATTGTTTTAAAAAACGTTGCGAAAATGCACGGCACTGACAAAATTGTTGTTATTCGTCTACGTCGTTGTAATTTTCACTGTTCTAAATTTTCACGGATTCTTTTTGTTATTTGAATAATTGCCAGGCGTGTTGCACGCATAGCGAGGCCGTCTGTAGTAGATATCTTAGACGGGTGTAAATCAATGTTTATAAACAATTAAGATATCGTTTCGCTTGTTTGAAAGTTGACTGTCTCAATGTCTGCGAAAACTTGTAACTGTAATGGATAATTTTTTATTCGTTTCGATATGAAATAAAGATTTAGACAGATCTAAATCGTACGTAGTGCGGTGTTGTGAAACTGAATTGTTTATTGCGCTGCAAGTTTGCGCAACATATGCGCATAATCAAATACCGATATATCAAAGTTGCGGGTTGTGACAGCTGCATGATTGCAGCTATTATCCATGTAGGACCTTAAATATAATTGTTTGCAGAACACGATTAGATTCGTCTTCGTGATTGTTTTAAGGACACGTCGAGAAGGTTAATAATATTTGAAACCCCGAACCGGAGTTGATGCAACGGTATAGATATAGAGATTCTTGCTGTTTTCATCTAGAATATTTGATATATTAATATGTTATTACATTAATCTTAATAATTGCGAAATAAAAATAAGTTATTTCGGTCCGAGGGAATTAAATAAAGCGGCCGTTGCTTAAAATCTCGATTGAAATATCATTTCGTAGGAGGTAAGCAATTGCGTTAGATATTTTTTTACGCGTATCATCGCCATATAAGAATTGCATGTTAAAGCAATTCCATAGATACAATATGGATTTAAGTGAGCATTAGCTTGACCTACCAATCGGTTGCCAACTAGGAGAGGAATGCGGAACTTCGTTCAAACTCGACCAATATGACTGGAAAGGCACTTTTCTTCAGAACATCACAGCTAATCATCTGAGGATCACAAAAAATTTCGTTCCGTTCGGGGATCGAACCCATACTTAAATAATTAGCCACCCAAACAGTCAACTTTATAACACTTTCGCATTTATTATATTTGTGAGATATACATACTTTACCAACATAAATAGGCATCTAGTATCTAGCTAATGATATTCGAATACGCGTATGTTTAATTTATAGTATCTACATAATATAAATTCAACATACGCGTATTCGAATATCATTTGGATAGAGTTATGCGCATAGCTAGATTCAAAATTAACTAAGCAGACTGAAGTATTTGCTTTCACCAGTTTACAAAAATTATTTAGTTGCCAACCATTGACACTAATAGCCTTACTTATTATCTAATCTTAAGTATTTAACAGATAGCTACGTATTAAGTAGCGACTAACTAAGAAAACACCTACTCGTACAAACATTACTCAATGCAAATTTTTGTTGAATAAAGTAAAGTTATTGCGGTGGGCCGTTAATCAAAAGTTAATCATTGATCAAGGTTTCGCAAATATTAGTTGAATAATAGTTAAGTTACAGCGGTGGGCCATTCACCAAAAGTTAATAATTGATCAAGGATTTAAGAGCTATTCAATTGAGACGTAGTTAAGTATTAGTAAGCGATATTTTAAAATTAAGACTGTGTTTACTTTTGACCCAAGTGTCTGTTCGTCTGTTTGAATAAGTTTCATCACAAACGATTGCAGGTTTTTAAAGTTCCACCTAACAACGTCGTGATAATCTGCTGCTATAATAATAAAGGCTGTATGTGCTTGTTATAATTTTCAGTTTTCTCATGAGTTATCCAATTAATGTGAAATATTCTATCTGATCTTTACAGTGTATGAGTATGACTGTCGCAATATTGTAAACTAATTAAAGGCATACGTAATAAACCTTAATTAATTAACAAGTTTTGACTGATATATTTATCGCAAAATACAGCACAGCATACAGCAGCGATAGCCTAGTGGGAAACCGTTGGACTGCCACGCAGAGGTCTCGAGTTCGATCCCAAGGCGCGCATCTCCGACGTCTCGAAGTTATGTGCGTATTAAATAGTTAATTATCGCTTGCTTGAAGGAAAACATCGTGATGAAACCTGCATGTCTAAGAGTTCTCAATAATGTTCTCAAAGATATGTGAACTCTGCCAACCCGCACTTGGCCAACGTGGTGGACTATGGCCTAACCATTCTCACAGTGCGAAGTGGCCCGTGCCCAGCAGTGGGACAGTTAATACAGGGCTGATATTATTATACAACGATTATTGGGGTTTTCTGTCAAAACATTTTCAGTAGGTAACAGTACGAAATCTGGAATTGTGGCGGTTAGACGACAAAACGACTTTTACGTAGGATATGAAAGCACACTACTTACCTTATCAGGATACACATGCTTACCTGGGATATTTTTTATTCCAGTATCATATCCCGTGGGAACAACGCAGGCGAAGCAGCTGTACTGATTATATTTTGTAAATATTATATTCGCAATTTTGATTTAACATCTGGTCTCCATTTCGTTTGTTATAAATTCGGTTTCTAGTTTATCAAACTGATAACAAACTGGCGAGTAAAATAGGTTATTGTTAGGATATAAGTTCTTATTAGACGACGCGAGTAAAGCCGTATAGCGAACTATAGTATATATACTCTTGTAAAGCCACAAAGAGCTGTGTTAGAATAACATTTTCATCATCATTTCATCTCCCAAAAATTAAGTCTCTTGACCGACTAAGCGCAGATTCACAGCTTCGTGCCGTTATAGATAAAGGAAGTCAGCATAATAAACTTATGAACATAACAATCAAAGTTCAAGCAGTTTTGGCATATTTCGCACAAAGACAAACGAATAACGGTCGCTAATTTTAATTGACATCAATATTTGTAAAGTGGGTCGTTGTGATTGTTTACAAATTGTTTGACTATGGCGAGCTGTAGCTTAATGGCGAACTGTGAAATTGAGGGCGATTTGAATTTAAACGATCGTGTAATAGGCTGTATATTCGGTTAAACAACCGGTACCATTTGCTAGATATCAATAGTATTTCTATGTATGATTCGAAATGTAAATAATAATTTCGCTAAGATTGTATAGTATACTTTTTAATTAACAATTACCATAATGAGGCGGTGCGCTCTTAGCAGAACGATTTTTTAGCAGTGTTGGTTACGCTTGCCTGGTTTCCCTTACATAGACTTTCAAGCAGTCAAACCTGTTTATCACTGAAGTGGTTACTATTAGTGGAACCTCGCAGTTCTTAGCATGACTGAGTTGGATCGGGGAAGTACTTCCCACTCACAGAATATCGACGTAAAGTAGTAATATGTACGTACTCACATGTTGTGTTGCATTCGGTGAGTGAGAGCAGTAGAGGCTCAATCACCTCGTCAATCTCTTTTCTTCTCTTCCCCTAAATGAACTAGCGAGTAAACACATTGCTGTCTACCGGAGACTTTTTCAGATTCAATGCCACAGCCGAAAATTTGTTACAATAAAATCCCAATAGCACTTCGCTAGATCCAAGAATCGCAACCAGGACGTTATAGTGGAAACATAGCCACAAACTCTTACCACATGACCTATTTTATATGCCACGGTATCACCTTAGACGCATATATTATAAAGAGCATTTGGCACTTTGGGTTTGAAAAAAATCCCGTCGTCATATTTGACAGCTGTCACTTCGTTCGGTAATGCATCTCCGTTATAAAAATAAACGCCATTCCTAATTTCTTTTGCATTTGAAGAAATATTTGACTAAACAAATTATTTTCGCATTAACAACTGTACGGTTTCGTATGATAAATGAAAGATAAACTGATAGAATAAAAGTAATTATATTGCATGAAAAGAATTAAACAGATTTACAACGGATTTGATAATAATCGATACGCGGCGAAAGAGTAAATTGTGCGATAGATCGCCCGGAAAGGTGCAACTACTACTGAAATATCGTTAATGTACTAATTTATATGTAATATGTGTTTCGCTGCGCGTCAATGTCAGCATAAAACTGTAACTATTAATATGTACGGGTTTGCTCGTACAACAACATCAGACGGAATGTATATTGTTATACTTTGACAATAAAAGGAAGAAGGCAATTCTGTGCAAACGATGGTAGCAATATAACTTTAGCACCGTTATAAGTGGGTATATTAATTAAAATAACCAATACTTCAATGATATTTCACACTACCCGCGAATGTCGCAATGCTCGGTAATTACGTTAGGATGTTGGAATTAACTTCGACCTGTATACTGACAACTTGCAACTATCAGGCTATTGAACGTATATAACATACTTGGTCCCAGTTACAAACTTTATTTTGCCAGACCTAGTAATTGGTTCTCAGATTATACTGTCGTGTTTGAATACAGCATATTCATTAACGACACCACTTAGGCAGTTTAAGCCTATTTCTAGTATTTGGAAAAAGCCTGCGGTCAGTTAGTTCAGCAGATTTTATATTTATGTTGAAGACTTCATCTAAATTTAACTCTGAACAAGATTGTATATGTATGTAGTCGCATAATCTGTAATGCGATTATTTTATGGAAATTCTCTGACCTCATTTTAAAGGTCTAAGGCTGGACCTTTCTTGACTTAAAGAATTAGCATTGCTATGCAACGTGGCATGCTGCCAGTCTTCTGGGCACTTCTGTTTTTGGAATTTTACGACGCTACCAAAATCTTCCATGTATTATAATGTTGTTCGCCTTTTTATTTTGTTTTCCAGGTATACCTATGTATGATATCTAACTATTATTTTATTTAAATATAAACGCTGTCACTATAAATGTTAAAGTTTGTGATGTTTGATACTCAAGCATTCTAAAACGGATAAACGGCTTTAGATAAAACTTTGCAAACGATGTTATGGTTCTACGGTATGTTTTTGTTCTTTTTATCCCGATTTGCTGTTCTGTGAGATTCGCGTAGGCGATGTCGCGGTGAATAATTAGTCTACATACAAAGCATAAGCTTAGTATAAACATATATAGTATAAACTAAATACGTAATACCTTTATACAAAACATTGAAGTTCAATACATGCGAAGCTTATATGCACCTTGAGCTATCCTTGACCTCGCGGCGGTCACCCACTCGCCGTGCGCCCGCGCACACTTTCTTCTTCAACGGCCAACATTGTGCGACTGCATTCATAATTCAAGCTTGTTTATGATGTAACTTAGTGTACTCAAGGTGATGAATTGAATTTTATAAGTACAATGTTGATCTGCATACGTGCCAATGAGGAGCGTAAAATTCATCTCATTTTCAAACATTAAATCAACAGACACAAAGAGCACCCAGATTCAAAAAATTTTTTGTGGATCACCCCTTTTTTTGTCCCGGGTGAGATCCGAACCAACACTCGGCGTAGTGGCAGAGGCAATGCGATCATTTACACTACTACGCCATCCACGCATTCAATTATCATTGACGATTTTTTTTAATCGTTACTAAAGTTTTGACGTCCAAATATGGCGGGAGCTAGGTATGTGTGAGGAATAAAGAATTTCAGGGATGGAAAAACAATCAATGACTGGCTTCACCACGTAAGAATGCCTAATTTTATGTAGCAACTACACCCGCGGTTTCACCCGCGTTTATGGTTACTGCGCTACGCCCATGGGTCATAGCGTGATGTTATATAGCCTATAGCCTTCCTCGATAAATAGGCTATCCAACACTAATATAATTCTTAAATTCGAACCAGTAGTTCCTGAGATTATCGCGTTCAACCAAACAAACAAACTCTTCAGCTTTATAATATTAGTATAGATCATTTGATTGGAAGGATGGTATAGTGGTGTACGTGGTCGAATCGATACTGCTACTGCACACGGGATACATAGTTATACCAAGTCTGCTCGTGAATTTAATGTCTGTAAAACTTTACAGGCATTAATGTCAGGCATCAATGTAGAAAAAAAGTAACGGATTGGTTGTTAGGCAAAAGTTATGAAGAAACTGAAAGTTTACTAATGATATCAATATTATGATATGCACAAAGTACAACACACACACACATACACACACCACACACACACACACACACACACACACACACACACACACACACACACACACACACACACACACACACACACACACACATACTCGCACCACCCATACACACACACCTACTCTCGCACTACTACTGCACAATCATAAGTGTCAACCCAATTTTTATTTACTTTTTCTTAGATTTTGTTTTATTAATATTTTATATTTTCTTTTTGTAATTTATTTGAAAACGTCAATGTACGTACCTAAATTAATACCAAATTGTTAAGAAACCTGAAAGTGGGGCCTGGTACCTATAACACAAGTTAGATCCTACCTTGGGTACCAGTGTTCATTAATTACTGTGACTTACTTGTTTGTGATTAATAAATTTCAATTCAATTCAATTCAATTAAAACAACGAACAGACTCGGTACAACTACAAACGGCAAATAACGCAGAGAACTCTCTGCGACACGGGAATTGTTCCTAGCCGGGGAGTTGTTTATTTAAATAATAAATAATATATTTTTATCAGCTTATGTCGCTCAATATTATTGATATTAATTAATAATAATTGTTGTGTAATAATCGCGTGATGTCGTTTAGACGGCCAATTTACGGACAGAGCCAGACATTTCGCACTCTTTATAAACAGACACCTATCTAAGTATTTTGGATTAAACAAATTTAAACTCTGTTGCTTACTTAACATATGTAGATGTAATATTAGAATTTATTCACATAATTAGAGTTCAAATTGCCTAATTGCCAAACGAGTTAAGTCGCTGTTTTATTATAATAGGTATATATTACTTGCCAAAAAAATGTATGTAGGTTTTATAAACATAGTACTTACCTATACATGTGAGCAGCGATAGCTCAGTGGGGAGACTAACAGACTGCAATGCAGAGGGTCTCGGGTTCGAACCCACGTCGCGCACCTCTGACTTTCGGAAGTTATATGACTTTTCGAAATTATGTGCGTATTGATTGACAATTATCGCCTGCTCCGTGCCTCGGAGAGCACATTAAGCCGTCGGTCCCGGCTGCCATAAACATCTATGACAGTCGTTATTAGGAGAGTGTCGACACAAAAGATCTCACTGGGTCGAAGTGTCGCCGGTCTGCACTGACTGGCCCCCACATAAGATACATACATACATACATACCTATACATGTAGTTTTAAATACTAGTTACAATAATAATAAAGTGGGTTGTAGTACCTACTGTCCTCCTAAATTGGCTACAGATTACCATTATCAGTAGTGCGATTTCTCCTTCGAAAAAATGATAGCCCGTCTGCGGAACGCCTAAATGTGGCGAGAATGCAGATAGTGTTACCTTGCAGTCTTGTATGTTCTTGTATTGTAATGAGTGACCTGTGTGCTTAAGCTTTTTTGATATACCTACGTCACAGTTCAACGGTGGTCATATACTTATATGATTCATCGAAGGGTTGGGAACAAAAAGATGTTTATTAATAGAAAGTTAACCAAGTAGGTAGAACACGGTTTTATGAATCTTAAGAAGAAATGTACAGTCAACGACACGTGGAGCCTTACCGCCATATATTAAAAGCATTGTTATTCCATGTCGGAGAATGAGACAGTGCGTATAGTATACCTATGTATAGCTTTGTTTCGTTCACGCATATGCAAAGACAGTGCAGTTCTTTTAAATTTCTTCCAGCGCAGTAATCACTGTTTCAATGATTCCGAATAACAATCGGTATTTTCATGTGCCCGCGTTTGTAGTTGCCGCTAAATTTCCCCAAAAACGTCATAGAAAATCTTCAATAAGCTTGTTTATAATCAAAATGATTATATAAATGTTGTGCTTGAATTATGCTTAATCTATACTAAACCATATTCATTCCAATATCTATTGTTCTGTCTCGGTAACGAAGCGGTAGTTAATGCGACTAACATAAAGTCTCGGACTCGATACCTGGGTCGATCTAGAAAAGCTTTGGAGGATTGGATTGGCAGGATGTAGTAAAAACTGTGCTCGGTAGACGGCAATAGACTTGCCCCATATTCAGCGCCACCTAAACCTATAGCTGGCGAAATGTGAGCATAATACACCTAACGAGACTCTAACGAGCGTCATATTAACATTAAAAAAAAAAATTATCACTTGCTGGGTTCGAGGGATAAGAATTTAAACAATATTACCGACTAAAACGTTTTATTCTAACACACAATTAAATTTAAAACACAACACACACTATACTACACTTTTCCACTCTAAAAGCTTCAAACTCTGTGGTATTTTCACTTCTGTTCGCTCCGATGAAGATTTGACCGCTTACGATTGTAAACTGACTTGGCGTGCGCTGCCTTGCCTCTTATATGTGATTAACAGCGTTTCTGGAATTTTCTAGAAGCCCCATACCCGGCTTATAACAGTACGAGAAAGTTCTAGCGCTCTCTCTACTCTTCGCGTACTAACAAGCTATGTAGTTCAGTAAGACGCCAATAGATTGCGATGTAATAAATTATTAGAAGGCCGGGCGCTTCCCCACAGTGCTGAGTGATGGCACTGGCGATGGCTCTAACTGAAGGTATATTGAATGAAATAATAGGATAAAAAAGACACCCGCAGGATCAGTACCCGTATCACGAGGGATTTTACAGACATTCTAACAAACGACACTTATAGCGGCACAACTATTTGACCCGCGTGAGAAGCGAACGGACAACACTCAACGCCGTTGCAGTGTGCAACACCTAATCTTTCGGGGATACAGGCGTGAAAATATGTGCGTATGTATAAATTTTGCGAAATTACGCGTAATCTTACTAATCCATATTCATTCCTTCTTTTATACAAGTAGGTGGCAAACAATCGTACAGCTCACGTGATGGTAAGTGGTCACCGTAACCTGAAGACGCCTGCAACACCAGAGGCATCACTTGCGCGTTACCAACACTTTAGGAAAGGAAGTGGGAAGGAGAAGGAGCGGGAAGGGGGAAAGAGGGTGATTGGACCTCCGGCACTCTCACTCACCGAACGAAACACAACAGTAGGAATACTGCTATTTCACGTCGATATTCTGTGAGAGGGTAGTCCTTCCCCGGTCGAGCCGGCCCATTCATACTGAAATCAGCGAGGCTTTACTACTCTAAAGTTTTAATATTTATTATTCCGTAATTATGAATGTTGATTTGATTGACAATTATCGCCTGCTCCGTGCCTCGGAGAGCACGTTAAGCCGTCGGTCCCGGCTGCCATGAACATCTATGGCAGTCGTTATTGGGAAAGTCAGTACCCTCTAATATCCTGACACTGGTCTAGCCTTAGGGTATCGTTGCGGAGGTCAGGTGGCAGCCGCTTCGTGTAAAAACTGATATCCAGTCAAATCTGGTTAGACCAGAAAAGCCGACCCCAAGTGACTTGGGAATAATAAAGGCTAAGAAAGAAGATTTATGAATGTTGATTAAGTAAACTTTCGTTATTATCATATTTTGACTTTTTGATTGCACGAATGCCGCGGTGGCTTAAGTGATCACCTCGTTACTACGCCGAGAGACGTGGATTTGACTCCCACACAGGTCAAAAAATTGTGTGATCCTCAAATAGTTGTTTGGAATCTCGATGTTCTTTGTGTCCGTTGTCTAAAGTCCTTTGTTACACGTAGTTGTCTATACAAACCTTACAAAAAAAAATACTACTAGTAAATCCAAAATCTTATATATAGTAATAAGTTTATCAAATTATGTCGATGACTGTACCCTTAAAGGTTAAATTCGCGATTATTATAGTTGGTTAATTACATTCGTGTGGGCGAGACGAATGACGTGACAAGCCACGAGGCGATTGTAGTATATGTATATATGATTCGTATGTATCAGAACCCAGTGTTTCTGATACTTCTTTTTACGGTTTTTGGTTCCCTTCAGTCTATTGGCGTTTAGCGGACACAGTTCAGACTCCGTACTGTTGATACAAAAAATTTCTTCAGCTAAACCCAATAAGAATGTTTTGCGATCCTGGAATCGAATCGGGGACCTGCAGTACATCAGCGACGGCTACGTTGCTCACAAGGAGAAGTTACAGCCATCTTTAAAAAAAATACTTTTGACCTCCCTGAACATATCATAATGTTATGTGTATTGACCAATTGAGGCCAGACACATGGTTTCCAATTATGTCTGGCATTCTGACAATTGATAAGTAAAATATAAAAATTCTTTTAAATTGGACTAGCTGTTCCAGAGGCTCCTTCAAACAAAAACAAACAAACCCTTCGGCTTTGTTATATTTAGCAAAGATTCTGAATAACACAACCATCTTAAAAAAAACGTAGTCTCTGAAGGTACATACCGCGAACAATAAGCGCGCAAAGCTCTGGCATTTGCCTCACCTTCACTTTTGAACTATAGTTATTTCGTACGGCGGTATCCATCACGAAGTAGTGTTGCAACAGTCTGTCACGACCTGCCTTTGTCAGTGTCGGGCTTACGGCTCCGCAGCTGTTATGTATAGAGATTATTGTTTCTGAACGTATTTGTTATGAAATTTTTGGATAATAGACTAACGGTTCTGACGTAAGGTCATGTGTTGTTGTTGCTGCTCTTCAAACGTTTACTTAAACGTTTGAAGAGTTGTAGAGAGCGATGGTGAAGGCAGTGGCCTTGGACGTGGCATTCACTTGGGCACATGATCAATGTAGTAAAATTCGGAAATTATGCAAAATGTCCTGTGTCTCAGGGGACTACACAAATATTAAAAGAACGGACACAAAGAACGCGCAGACTTAAGGAGTCTGACCAGTACACCGTCTCATACCATGACCGTGCTAGGAATGTATCAGACACGAAAAGCAATACGATACGCCCTGCTAGGAACTGCTGGTCGGTGACGGAACGGTCTAGTGGGCATAGTCTTATTCATTTCCTTACAAAGAATATTTTTTTTCCTCACACGTTCCTAGCATGGTCATGGTATGAGACGAGGTAGTGGGCAGAGTCCTTTAGAATAATACAACTTACTAATACGAATTCCATAAACAAAAGGTCTGCACTGTTTCGTACCCACAACAGTCGGCGTAGTGACAGAGGTGATGAGACCAATTATAGGCCATCCGAGCAGTCAAAAATATTGTAGAATTTACGAGAATAAAGGACGTGGCTTTTGCATTGGTCGTAGCATAAAGCTGATTTGAACTTTTTAGTGGAAAAGCTGTCTTTCTTCCTTGCGCTGACAGCGTAATAACTGTTTTAAAGGGTGAGAAAAACACTAGTAATGCAACAAGCGTCGACAGTCGCTTACCATGAGACTGCACGGATGCAGAAATGGTTTGAGTGGCCACCTTGCCACTGCTCTACGTCGAGTGTTGTGGGTTTGAATCTAACAGGGGACAAAACCCTGTTTGGTTGTTCCGAGTCTGAGTGTTCTTTGTGTCCGTTGTTTGAATGTTTGTAAAGTCCCCCGCGACATAGGAATTATTATTAGTGCGAGAGGTGTATTCAGGAAAAGATAGCCAGTATGCTGATGACAGTCTATGTCTTACGCTTAGCAAGTTAGTCCAAAGTCTACTGGACTTTTATTAACCGAAGTTGTTGTGACGCGGACCGCGCGACCACGACGGTTGCGCGTGAGTCGGAGTGGTGGCTGGCGCCCCCCTTCTCCCCCCTGCCCGGCGGCAGCGCCATATATAAGCCGATCGCGTCCTGGACGAGGCACCTTGCGGCTCGGCTCCACATCTCGAGTTAAGTGCTCCTGACTACAAGGACACGCAGCAAGCCTTCTAACGAACCACGCCCTGACTATAATTGTATACTAAATATATTAAAAGTGTATTTGTTATACCTTCTCTCATTGTACTTCCTAAATATATCTACATTTCACCTAAACTAAACCCTAAAGGTTACAATGGCGCCCGGCTATTAAGTTTAAAGGCTTGCTACGTGTTATTTTTACTGTTGCTATATACTGTGTACTGTGCGTGTGTATTCTGCTCAAAGGGTATGTAAGTTTTTTCTTTCTTAAGTGCTTACCACGTGCGTAATCGCGTAGTGAAGTTGCTAACGGTTTCATTACCCACGTCGCGTTATTATTATATTCGAGATAATTCTATTGCACGTGCTATATTTATACGCTTATTAGCTATCGCGTTTTTTTCTCCTTGCACCCTTGGCCAGAATCATACGCTTATATTTCACTGTGTTCTATTAATAGTGTTTTTATTTCGCTGCTTGTCGTGTTATATTGCGTGATTAGTAAAATTTCTCGGCCGTTCGATACCTCGTGACCGTCGCGAACATTCTAAACAAGATGGCGTACGAGATTAAGTTTCCGTTACTGAATAAATCGGAATTACTTTACGAGGTTACCTTGCGTGGTGGCGAAGCTAATACGGTCGATGATCTTCGAAAGTCAATCGCCAAGCTCGCACCAGGTTCTGCTTCTGAGAGCATTTTGGAGTCTCATTTGTCTCCGGAAGTCGATATCGCGGCTCTAAAGACCTCATTATTCAGAGCATCAAATAATGTCGGAGTATTGCGTAATAGATTAGACAGTAATTTATCAGCTAGAACTGAGTCACTATTACATCACATTTTTCATAGATTAAACCGCGTTTGTCTCGACGAACCGTCGATTCAAAATAATTTAAAACCTATTTGGGATGAGTTCCACGGCTTATATGCTTCATTTAGATCGTTAGTTTCTCAGCCGGAGGAATCAACTTCTCAAAATTATAGCACTAGAGCTTGCGAGCAGATCGAGCCTGTAAATGTATTATTCTATGAGCGTAAACTTTTCTCAGAACTTTCTAAATTTAAATATAATGGCAAGTCTTGTGTGCGTGCTTTTATTCAGAAGGTTAATGAATTTATGTCAGCTAGGAACATACCTAAGGATAAGTTATTCTCTTTTGCATTTGAGATCTTTTCCGATGACGCGTTGACTTGGTTTCGTAGTATTCGGGATAGCGTCACTTCTTGGGGTCAATTATGTCAGTTGTTGAAAAGAGACTTTAGCCCTCATAATTTTGATTACAAACTGATGTCTGAAATAAGACAACGTTCTCAGGGCGAATCTGAGAACATAACCTTATATATAGCAAAAATGCAAGGTTTATTTTCTCGTCTCGATGTGCCAATTAGTGAATCTGATAAATTAGAAATTTTATTAAATAACATTAGGCCGTGCTACACTAATTGCCTTTTAACTACCAATGTAATAGATATTCCTTCTCTGATTAACGTGTGTAGAAACTTTGAAAGGTTTGATAGCCGTTCTAAGGACTTTAGGGAGCCACCTAAAGTGTCCCCTAGCACCCTGGCACCTGATTTTGCTTATAATTACCCTACTTCTAATTCTTCTAGTCCTTATAAGGGCAGTTTCAATAATATGAACTTTTATAATAAGTCTCCTAATTATAAAAGTAAATACTTTAATAATCAACCTAGTACATCGGCCGCTACCAAGTCTCACGTTGAAACAATCGGTGCAGCTGTCGTTAATAAAAACCGGTTCTGTCCGCGTTGTAGAAATAATACACATTCATTAAATACTTGTCGTCAGCAGAGATATTTGATATGTTTTAAGTGCGGATTAAAGGGTTTTCGCGTCTCTGACTGTCCTAATTGTAAACCTAAACCCAGTAATACTACTCCAAAAAAACTAATTAGCAAGGATTGGGGAGATAATAGTCACTCTAAATTCAATAAAAAAGAGTGGTCTAATTGGTTAACTTATATTTCTAAATTCTTTAGTTGTTACCACTTATCCTCAATCCGTGACTCTAGTACTGAATTCACTCCTTATATTTCTCTTAATGTAAATGGCAAAAGCGCCGTTGGTCTTTTGGACTCTGGTTCCAGTGTGACAATTCTTGGAAACAATTCTCATAAACATTTTTTAAGCAATAGCCATATTGTAGACAATTCTAAAAAAATTAAATTGATTACCGCGAGCGGAGAGGAATTATATACATTAGGTTCGGTTTCTGTACCAATAGAATTCCAAAATAATTTAGTAAACTTGGTGGTACATATTGTACCAGATATAAAAAATTCTTTAATACTTGGTATGGATTTTTGGAGAAGTTTTGGTCTGTTTCCTAATCACTTAGAATCGATTTTATTTCTTAATAAGTCTGATGCGCACGTCGCTGAACTACAGACGAATGTCGGTTCTCACCTCGTCTCTTATGGTCTTCTAACAGACAACCAGAGAGCTACCGCTGACCAAATTATATCAAAATTCACCGATATTTCTTATCAGTCGCGGGGTCTCGGTTGCACAAACATTATTACACATTCCATAGATACAGGCGATTGTTCTCCTATTCGGCAGAGGTTTTATCGTATGTCTCCTAATAAACAACGTATTTTAATTAATCATCTCGATGAAATGCTCGCGGAAGACGTGGTAGAACATTCTGAAAGCCCTTGGTCGAATCCCGTTATTCTGACCCCTAAAAAGAATGGTGAATTACGTTTTTGTTTAGACAGCCGTAAGTTAAATTCTATTACTAAAAAAGATGCTTATAATTTACCCTATATTGCGGAAATTCTAGATAATTTAAGAGACGCTAAATACCTAACTAGTTTGGATTTATCTAAATCTTTTTGGCAGACCTTGATCAGAAAGGAAGATCGTTGTAAAACAGCTTTTTATATTCCTACACGAGGTACATATCAGTTTAAAAGAATGCCATTTGGTCTTACTAATGCACCTGCTACTCAACAGCGATTGGTAGATACTTTGTTTTCCGGTCCCGAGTTTGAAAACAAAGTATTTTGTTTTGTCGACGATATTATTTGTATATCGTCATCCTTTGAAAATCATATTTCTCTTCTTTTACGCATTCTCGAAAGATTAAAAAGTGCTAACTTAACTATTAATCTCGAAAAATGTAAATTCTTTAGAGATAAATTGAAATATCTGGGCTATGTTGTTGATTCTAAGGGGTTACATCCGGATCCCGATAAAGTAAACTCAATGAAAAATTACCCTACTCCTTCTAATAGGAAAGAAGTTCGTCGTTTCTTAGGCGCTGCTTCTTGGTACAGACGTTTTATTCCGAACTTTAGCTCAATCGCCGCACCCTTAAACAAATTAACTAGCCAAGGTAAAACTTCTCCTCCTTTTTTTTGGTCTCATGAGGCTGATTTGGCCTTTAGTAAGTTAAAGGATTGTCTGGTGTCTTCTTCTGTTCTTTCTTGCCCAGATTATACTGAGCCCTTTGAAATACATACTGATGCCAGTAACTTCGGTATCGGTGCTGTTCTTTGTCAAGTCCTAAACGGACAAGAGAGAGTTATAGCCTATTATAGTAAGTCGCTCACTAGCCAGGAAAAAAATTATAGTGCTACTGAGCGCGAAGCTTTAGCCGTGTTATCTGCTATAGAGCATTGGCGTTGTTATGTGGAGAACGGAAAAAAATTTACAGTTTATACCGACCATGCCGCTCTCAAGTGGTTTTTAAAGCTAAATAACCCTACAGGTCGTTTGGCGAGATGGAGTGTTCGCTTATCATGCTACAATTTCGAGGTCAAACATCGTCGGGGTTCTGAGAACGTTGTACCTGATTTACTTTCTCGTTCTATACCTATATCCTCCATAACTAATGTTACTAATGAACTTACTAATGGTTCTTTAGGATGTCCAGTTACTGATGACTCCTGGTATCTAAACATTTTTAATGGTTGTGTTGATTCACCGACATTATTTGTCGATTATCAAGTGACAAACAATAAATTATATCGCTTTAAAAAAACTCTTAATCCCCTTACTAGGGATTTCCAATGGAAAGAAGTTGTTCCGTCAGAACAGAGGTCTACCATTATATCTAATAATCATGCTTCACCCACAGCTGGTCATTTTGGCGTCTTTAAGACTTATAAGCGCGTAGCACTTAATTACTATTGGCCTGGCATGTATTCTGACGTGGTCAAGTTCGTGAATCGGTGCGATTCCTGTATCGCTCATAAACATCAAAATCATTCCACCTTGGGTCACATGGGCCAACCTAAGTCTTGTCAGAAACCTTTTCAGGTGATTAGTATTGACTTAATAGGTCCATTACCACCTAGTAGGAGTCAAAACTCTTTTATATTTGTGGTCAGTTGTTGTTTCTCTAAATATTGTTTGCTTTTTCCTATCAAGCGGGCTACCGCAGACATAATAACAAGAATACTTGAAGAAAAGGTGTTTCTAGTGCATGGTATTCCATCCACTATTATCTTAGACAACGGTAAACAATTCATTAGTGCAACTTTTAAAAATCTCTTAACTAAATACAAAATTCCAAATCTTCATTATACACCGTTATATTCTCCTCACGTGAACTCTGTTGAACGTTATAACAAAACTATTATGACAGCTATTTCTACCTTTATAACTTCCGATCATCGAATCTGGGACACTTTAACTACAAAAATTCAGTTTGCAATAAACTGCGCGGTTAACGAGACAACCGGTTTTACTCCTAATTTTCTTGTGTATGGTCGCGAGCTTGTCACTTGTGGTTCACTATTTGGGGTCAGTAACTCTGATCCCAATTTGGTTCATATTCCTCATGACAATTACGCTGAGAACCTTGGCTATTTAACTTCTATTTTCGAGAAGGTACAAGCAGCATTATTGGTCGCTCACCAACGCAATTGTAAGTCTTACAATCTACGTCGTAAACCGGTCGAGTTTAATGTTGGTGATATTGTGTGGAGAAGAACGTTTTACCTTAGTGATAAAGATAAATACTTTAGTAAAAAGTTGGCACCTAAATTTATTAAATGTAAAATTGTTTCCAAGAAGTCTCCGTTAGTATATATATTGTCTGATATGTCTGGTAAACCTCTCGGTGAGTGGCACGTTAAAGACTTGAAACTAATTAACTATAAGGAATAGTTTGGTGATTCTAGCTAGTGGACTTTTGTTGTACCAAACCCAAGACTTCGTCGTAGGGCTAGCTAGATCACGACATTGTCTTGATTTTTTTTCTTTTGTGATTCGTTTATATTTAACCTAATTACTTAACTACAAAAGCAATACTTCCTAGCGTAACACTAGAAAATATATACTTCTAAACTGCGTACTTCAATGCGTGTATCTGTCTATAATTTTTTTTTATGTATTATAAAATTTTTTTTAGACAATACTTTGTGTCTTAATTACGCATTCTATCTTCATATCAATTATTGCTTTCGAAAATACTAATCGAAATCTAAACATTTCATTTTTTTCACCCAGTGGTTCAGTAGTTAAATTGTCACTGTCAAGTCGGTCTACAGGTTCAGTCTTTTTGTTCCCGTCATATTTTTTTGCATTCATAGTGGTTCTTCTTATCTGTTTGCTAGCGTACTAATCGCTAAATTTTTGTATTGTTCAATTTCACCGTAGTTGTCGTTTATTGATCTTCATAACAAACTCATTAACTAATTACTTTGTTGACATTCTAAACGTGCTATTATCTAGCGGCCGGCTGTCGAGTCCGCATTCCTAATGAATGAATCACCTTGCCTTTAACGTGTTTTTTTATATATTGTTATCAGTTAATGATCTGTTCGCAACTACGGTGCTATCATATTATAGATTCTCGTCTATTGAATAATATAGTTCTTTTAAAGGACTGACACCTCTTATTCTACCTGTTTCAGGATGCCGATCGGAAGCTGCTGCCGGAGGAGAGGGGAGTCCTCGGGAGACCGAATTTCCCCGAGGAAAAATTCTCTCCTAACGAGGGGGGTGTGTGACGCGGACCGCGCGACCACGACGGTTGCGCGTGAGTCGGAGTGGTGGCTGGCGCCCCCCTTCTCCCCCCTGCCCGGCGGCAGCGCCATATATAAGCCGATCGCGTCCTGGACGAGGCACCTTGCGGCTCGGCTCCACATCTCGAGTTAAGTGCTCCTGACTACAAGGACACGCAGCAAGCCTTCTAACGAACCACGCCCTGACTATAATTGTATACTAAATATATTAAAAGTGTATTTGTTATACCTTCTCTCATTGTACTTCCTAAATATATCTACATTTCACCTAAACTAAACCCTAAAGGTTACATTGTGCAAAGACATGTTTCGCCCGCCTGATGGTAACCTATCTTGTTACAATACCTTTAAAGAAGATCTCTTTTGTACCTTTACTTATCATTTTTGTTTGAAACTACTCAGTAAATTAAGCCAACGTGTTTTAAAATTTTATATATCTTTTAATTAATTAATTATAACCAAATTCTGTTACTACCAGTCGTATTTGAGCTGACGTCATCTCATTGCCGCGGTCCTTATCAAGTTATTTAATTTGATGTAGTTATAACGTTCGTAATCTCGCCACGAGTTTATGCAATTACTATAAAACTGCGTGTGTCGAATATTTAATAAACGTCACTTTAGCGTAATAATGTCGCTTGTCATAAGAAACATCGAACCATATTAATTATAGCTTGCCAATAACCCGCAACTTGGTTGGTATGGAAAACACAGCGACGTATTTAGCATCGTAAAATTACATCAACAATACAATATGAAATACATACTTATATACGAAAGCTGTAGGCAGATTTACCTCCAATTCTAAATCATACTTACATTTCTCAAGTTTTGTTTAGATTCCACGTTATGGGAAACATCTATTTGGGTTCTTTTCAATACATCTAGAGCCTTCAACCAGAATGCCGTCTACTTGGTGGTAAACAGTTTCATTACCTCCATCCTACAAAACATCGCCCTGCAAGCGCTGTGCTGTTACTAGGAAACTGGTGTGTTTATACCTTGAGCTGGCAACCCACCGAATTTTTTACCAAGAATCGGTAACTGGCTAGTGTTTCCCAGGCGCTTCAAGCGTCCTCCAATTCACTTATTTGGTCATAGTACGAATAAGTTTGATCACCTAGCAGGAAGGAGCACACTCATATAGAAAAATTACGTAACAGTAAAATCACGTTTTCTGCGTTTCGCTCAATGAATCAAAGTTCTGGAGGTATTATTAAAGACAACTTCCATACTAGACGTAATTCGTGTAACGCGCGGGACTATACGAACAACGAATACAAAAATCATCCAGACTCGATACAACCATTTGTGGATCGCAATAATTATTGTCCTGTGTGGGATTTGAACCCACAAAATTCGGATCAGCGGTAGTGGCGAGACGACCGCTTAAACCACTACGCCATTGATGCAGGTTTACAAAGCTGTCTCTCCCATTCCTTTAATTCCTATTCATCGTAAAATACCTCAGGCATTGCAAGCCACAGCTACAATAACCTCGTTTGCCTTCATAGCATAAAAAATACGCCAGCCGCTTTACAAATACAATATACGTAGCAGTGTGTATGTGTCTCGCCCTGCAGACGCAAGCTCGCGAACTTTTGCATAATGTATGTCGCAGAGCGATTGATATGCGTCCCGCGGCTCACGCCCGCATTCGCGTTAATATTCCTTTGTTCTACCCCGGAACGTGCAGTTTAAACGCGCCGACATCACGATTGAGAACGGGCAGCGTATGGGTTTTGTAAGTTATGTTTTGTTTGACGTGAGCTCGTCAAGTATAGTCGGATATTTCATTCAAAACAATAACATAAGTTGATATTAAACTACTATATACGGATTTTATAGCGTTATTTATTTTACACTTTATTACATAATTTTGAAACTGTCACACTACTACTAGATACTATTGAACTTTACTAATTTTTAAGCTAATTAATTTATTAAAACTATTTATATTTTAGTTTACACTTTCCCCGACGTTTCGGTTGCTTTTCAGCAGCCATGGTCACGGGGAGACTAAGATGGTAGTTGTCTCAATGTTCCAGTGTCGTTATTTCAAATATAAATAGTTTTAATAGTATCTAGTAGTAGTGTGACAGTTTCAAAATGTTGTAATAAAGTGTAAAATAAATATCGCGATAAAATCCGTATATAGTAGTTTAATTTCAATGAATAATATTCGCGTAAACAGAAGACAATATTAAATAACATAAGATAAAACTATTATAAAAATGTAATGTGAGGGTAGTTGTTACTTAGTTTACAATGATATGGTATGGCGCTGTAATATGCTCGCGTTTGAATTATTTGAAATTATATTACTAACTAGCGACCCATCCCGGTTTGCACGTGTAGTACAAAACCTTAACAAATTATACACCT
The DNA here is from genome assembly GCA_930367265.1 of Catocala fraxini. Lineage (NCBI taxonomy): Eukaryota > Metazoa > Arthropoda > Insecta > Lepidoptera > Erebidae > Catocala > Catocala fraxini. The sequence continues at coordinate 4,666,607 of OV884042.1, read as the reverse complement.
AAACTTTCCAGATGATTCACTCTATCTATTGGTGAAAACCGCATGAAAATTCGTTCGGTAGTTTTTGAGTGTGTCGCAAACAGATAGACGCGGCGGGGGACTTTGTTTTATAATATGCAGTGATAATTATACTTTTACCTTAAATCCTAAAACATAGTTGAAAATATATGAATGTTGTCTCTCTACTCCTTTGGAGACATCGTTTAAAATTGTCATACAATTAAAATAATAATTTTTATTGATCTGAGATAGGGCGATATAGGCAATTTTTCCAGATATACATACCACATTTAGCCAGCTAAGTTCTAGGCACCACGTAAGAGGATACGAACCTATTGCCGACTCCAGACACGTTTCCAACTTCTTGCTACTGTTGATAGCAAGACAGCAAAAAATCATATTAAACTTGTCTCGAACCCGGGAAGGTAATCGTAGGCGCAAACTTATATACCATGAAAGAAACCAGGTCGTCAAAGTGATAATTGTTGGTGGGCAGATTTCAAGCGTTGAGAATACAACTATAGTTTCGACGCAGTGTCCTCCCAATGGCCCCCTTATCTCTTAAATTGTATGTAAAGGTATTAAAATGGTATTTGAAAAAGAGAATTCGTGATCCAGGGCTCAGCTGTTACAACCAGCGCAAACATACAGTCTGGCGATAAGGTTTCGTCACGATATTAACAGGTGTTTATAGTTCAACACAAGAACTTATCTGGGAATAATTTGTTGGAATATTTCCAGGAAATGCCGAGGCTTGTAACTGGCGACAATGTTTTATAATACGACGAGAAACGTTGACCCTCTTTATAAACCATACTAATACTATAAAGCTGGAGAGTTTGTTTGTTTGTTTAGTTGAACGCGCTAATCTCAAGATCTACAGGTACAAATTGAAAAAATATTTTAGTGTTGGATAGTCCATTTATCGAGGAAAGCTATTGGCTATATAACATCACGCTACGACCAATAGGAGAATCAATGAAGAATGTTGCAAAAACGGGACAAATTCGCTTAATGTGAAGCAGACAAAGTTGCGCGGGTCAGCTAGTACATACATACATAGGGTAAATGAAAGTAAAATTAACATCGCTGTATTGTCAAATAATATACAGTGTTTGTTTTGAAGTTAAAAATATTTTAGTAGGTTACAAAGAAACACTTATAAATGTCCAAGTTTATAGCTTTTTGTTTAGTAATACTTCTAGATGCACTGACAATAATGGTGTGGTACCTCTGCATCACTTGCGCAGTAATAAGGTCTTTCTCATTCTCTATGAAACTAGAGAAATGAAAATTAAAACAAAAAATACGACAGAATTATATAAAATAGTACAAAGCATAAAAGCAGTACTGCAATCGTTTTGCAGTATTTACGAAATTGTGACAATGATTTCATATCTGTCGGGTAAGCATTATAGGTAGTTGAGTAACGTTCCAAGTTTCTAGAAGGCAAAGAATAGAAAGGTTTTGAATGTCTACCTAAAAGTATAAAATATTTTTTTATGTTTATCGCGTTTTATCGCCTTATACTATTTTATATATGTTCTTTATATTCATATTCCTATTCTTTCAATTAATGGATGCGTGTGATAAGAGAGAGAGAGAGAGAGAGATTTCACATCGAAAGTGCAAATATTCAAATATTTTGTTTTCATTCGAATTCAACGAAACCAAACCGTGGTTAGTTATGTAGCAAAACTGACGACCAAGCAATCAAACTAGAACCTTCATAACATTTATTACAGATAATTTGTTTAGATGTGAGAGTGTGTGAACGACTTTACAAACGTTGAAACAAGTGACACAAAGAACACTTCTCTCTATTTCTTCCCGGCTAGTAATCTCACAAAGCGGTGGGACAGCCATTTTTGCGTTTTTGCTCCACTTTAAATATCAAGTTTATAAATTTGATATATTTTTGTACTCGTATCCAACCTTCACTATCTGCAATGTTCAAAAGATTTTCTATTATGTGTAAATGAATGTCAAGAAGGTCGACGAGTATCATATGTTACAATGCGGAACTCGTCTATTACAGATATATTGTGCAGGTCATCATATGGTCTCCCAACCGGCACGTTCCACGAGGAAACAGTCTAATTACACAAGCGCCGCTTGCTTTCACTATCAATACCCGGTTATTTTGGAGCGAATACTTGCTTGCTGTACGCGTTGGAAAGTGTTTAGGACTACCATCATCAGGCTATAAATCTATCTGTTTAGGAGTATAGATATCTAATGTTTATTCAATTCTGACAAGGATTACGCCGTGAGATACTCCACTATTTTAAGGTGTGTCGATTTCAATGGTTACAATGAGAATAGCGGGCAATGACGTTACTCTTTACACGTCCTTGATTTTAATCGTTTTTAATATTCGGGATCACGATGTGATCTAGGCCTAATATGTTATGAACACATTGAAAGACAAAATAGCACGTTATGGTTTTGGTCTAGTATAGCCTACCTGCTAATAATGTATTATTTAATTAAGAAGCTCTAGAAATCTTATTACTTCAAACTCAAAAAAATATCTGAATTATATCTTATAAAGGTAGGAGGTACTTCCCTAGACCTTTTATACTAGGTATGAACGAACCGCGAAATCTAAATTTGACTGCCTGATCGAATTAGGCATTTGCTTCCTGTAGAGCAATTCATTTCTACTGTCACAAGTGTTTAAAAGCAGAATTTATAATTGGCAGACTGCTTGTGTTATTGAGTTATTTTGTAGTAATCAATATCGACTCTAATGCGTACATATATTATTCTTAACAGAACAACTATAATATAGTCGTTACAAAGTAAGACGTTAAAATGATGTTTTCTTTATTTTCAGGGTCAGCACCATGTTGCAGCAGATCCTGCGCGATATGTGGGTGGACCCCGAGATCCTGGCGGAGCTGGATGAGACGCAGAAGCAAACGCTCTTCTGCAAGATGAGAGAGGAACAGGTACTGTGATATCAATTATTACCATTACGAATGTAAGCAGTAATACGCAGTGATAGCCTATTGGAATACCGTTGAATAGCCACGCAGAGGTCTTGAGTTTCAGTATCTCTGATTTTCGTAGTTATGTGCTTATTAAATGGGAAATTATCGCTTGCTTTAATGGCGATGCAAAAATATTGTAAGGAAAACTTAATGTCTGAGAGCTCTCCATGATGTTCTCGAAGGTATGTGATGAACGATGGCCTAACCCTTCTCACACTGAGAAGAGACTCGTATCCAGCAGACGGACAGTTTAATTCAGGGTTTAGTTTATTGCAATAGGTAGAGACATAGTAGACACAAATTTAAGATCTAATGTTGTAACGTTGTACGATCTAATGTTATACACGATAAATAGTTTGTGGCGTACAGACGATTAAAGTCCTACCAAATGGCATTCAGCAAAATTTTATATTTAAAACCTTTGCTAGAATGGTTTGTTAGCACAGATTCTGGAAATCTCCGTGATAAGAGTTAGTTTGTCCTCTATTATGTGGCACTTCAAACATAGCTATCAAAGAGGGAATATATAATATAATCTGCATCAAGGTTTTCTGGATATAAAACCTAACGTACGGATTTGAACATGATGACAAGCCACTTTTGTAGTCAATCACACCTAAATTGGCACACGGAACTGTCTCAGGCCGTGACGAAATCCATTTACGATATCCTATACAATTTCACACTTAGCTGTGCCAGTCTTAGAATGGACAATCTGCATATCAAACCGATAGCCTTGAGAGTGCATGCCTTATTTTAGGTGCATTAATTACTTCTTGGTGTTATCGCGTGTTTAATTAAACAAAGGATTAAATGAATGCTTCGTTTTGTATTTGTGTATTGGATCTTTACTTCTTTCGATGAGAGTTTTATTTAAACGACTGGTAATTTTCTAAGGAACCTGGACTTATCAATAATAATAATAATAATAATAATAATATTGTTTTTATTTCTCTCAAAAAGGTAAGTACATTGATATGTTACAATAAGGTACAGCATGAACTAAAACCTTAGTGAGAGCTGGAGTTTGTACTAGGTACGAAACCTGTGTGACAAATCTCCAGGCTCTCGCCTTTAGTAATACAAAAATATGCAGCTAGAGATTGTAAAATGTGTCAGAAACAATATGTACTTCAAAGATACAAGAAAATGTAGGGCAATCGATAAGGTAAATTAGCAAAAAGTGAGGGAATGAGAGTGTATATTTAAAGAGTATGTGTGTATGTGTGCGTGTGAGTGCGTATGTGTATGTGTGCGTGTGAGTGTGTGTGTGTGTGGCCAATCTATTGGCAAACTTATTTCTTGATCTACAATTTTATCAGTCTTCCTATCCAATTTTGTCCTCCGTCGTATTTAGGGTTTAAAATGTATACAACCGTTTCCCGTTGGACTTAAAAGCTTAAATTCAACGGGAAACGGTTGAATACATTTTTTTGTTAGGAACGACTGACATCGGCCTTTAAAGGGATAACGTTATCCTTAAGTTGAAACATAAATATGTCAGTTTATTTAAGGATACTGATTCCTTGTATCGACTGTTACAGATGTTTCATCCAGCTAAGGCCCGGTGCTTATACTTAAGAAACGAGTCTTTTTAGCTACAAACAGTTACATTTTAACATATTTTCATAAAATACGAGTATGTGTTAAAATTATCTATCATTTGGGGACACGACTCGTTTTTTAGATATAGGAACTTGGCCTTGACTTTTTGATTAATTACAAAATAATTCGATTTCAGAAGAATTCTCATAGTCTCACATGTTCAACTTTATATCCTAACTAATTAATATCCGTATTACCTTACTAAGATTTTGATAAACTTTGCTTTAGACTTTGATAAAGGACATATACAATTTTTAAAAATCAATCGTCTGCAAAGACATGTGTAACGGCTAATACGCGTTTGCTTCAGTAATATCTTCACCGTGGATCCAGTACATACATATGTAGACAAGCTGTAGATGACTAAGGCAAGAAAGACAAAAGCGCTTGCTTTTCTTAAGTTTTAAAACGGACACACAAGAGCACGGTGTTTTTATTTTGACATGTAACTGTGTATAACGACGTGTATTAGTAAATTCTTCATAAGATGATTACTATAATAATTGGACTTTCTCTGTACAGCATTGGAAATTATCGGCATGTCGCAACATAGGCTCTCTTTAGATATAACATATTTTATGGGAATGTGTTGCCTTTGACCACTTAAGTATATTCTAGTCATTATCTACTTCTTGACGTGAGTAAGGTTAAATCCTCCTTTCGATTTCGATGTTAGTCTTAATGTTGAAGGTCAAATATACGTTTAAGAGATGAGGGAAGTTGTATCTAAGTTCCTTTAGCAAAAACGTGTTAAGATTTTGAATCGACGTGGATTTAAACTAAAATTGAAGCAATTTAAATATATATATTCTCGCTCACACACACAAAAGCACACACACACTCACACATGAACACACAAATCCAGAGATGGCAATTTTGTTTAAAAGTTTTAAATATATAAATATATTTCTTAAATTACCCTCATATTTTTCTTACTTAATATTGTTTTTATGGCTTACTTACTAATGCCCCTGCTTGCCGTGGGGTGAGTGAATTTTTTGTGCCTAATTCAGACACCAGCTCCTCACATATTGTAGACTAAGTTTAAAATGTACTTAAATAGATATAAGTAAATCTGTAATAATGTTAAAGACTGTTTGTAAGGAGGAAATAAATATATATTATTATTATTATTATATGTATACACAGCCTTGTGTTTAAAGAGATAGGCAGTTACAACAGATGTTCACTTACTAGGATCCTGGCACTCTTAATCTAGCCTTTGGCCAGAATCTGAGTCATATAAATCTGTTAGTTATTAGTCAACCTTTTGATCGTTAGCAATCACCGTAGCGTATGGACGCCTTAAACCTGCTAGGGGCTGTCGATCCACCGGAAAGGATCACTATGGTGCCAGCATACGGGACATAGAGTACGCTAGTTCTTTATTGAGAGTAAAGCCCCTATTATCGTAACCCAAAAACCTTACTCGCTACAGGAACGCGACAAAAGATTGTGTGGCTGATATTGCTATAGAATTGGTGAAACTTTTTTAGTCCACCCACTTTAAATTAATTGAAGCAAGGAAGTTGACCGGTACCTCCCTTCAAACCAGTATTTCTATTGACAAAGGAGTAAGAGATCAGATTGGATTAAAAGAAGTACAGACGCATATGGATGCTGCCGTCATCCAATATGTCAATATAAATCAGTCTTAAACTATTCCATGAAAGCAACAAGCTCAATTGGCGGAACGAGATCTGAATTAGCGTTTACAAGAATTTCAATTCGAATTCATTACACACTGCATGAAAAGTGTCATAGCGTTCTATAGCAATGTTGTAAAATTAATGGGTGGAGACTATAGGCGTGGTGAATGATCCTTTGTAGTCAATACAAAATAGATGTCAAGTGACTTAGGCGACCTTACAAATGGTATTAACGTTATTTAAGAGTATCTATGTCCCAGCGGGATCCCGGTTTAGGCTTTCGTACAGATTGGACCAGCAGCTAAGAATGCAGCTTCATTCTGTAGAGGTTGGTAGAACTTTTGTGTGCTGCTTTGAGTATGATTATCCGGTTGCCCTAGGACAGTCACATCAGAGTGATTATTTTGCTGTCAGCGCGGTGTCTCATTTATTAAGGCTTGACAAGCACCCATCGCAGTAAGAAGACTGTTCCCTATCGACGCTTAACAGAAGGGCCATAATCAACTATAGAAGACATAAGAAGCTTAGAAAATAAAATTAACATTTAATATGAATTCAAAAGCCAGCTAGTTTTACCAAATTTTAACTCGATAATGTTAGCATCCTTAAAGGTGCTAAATGATTTCGAGACTTTCTTAAAAAAGGATATGACTTTTGAAATGCTGCCTAGCCCACGCGTCTTACATCTTTTTGAAAACTTAATTAACATAAGCGTAACCTTTTAAAATGCATTATCGTGTCTTTAGAAACGACCTAAGATATTGTATTGTATCCATTAGCTATTGCGTATCCTGACTGATGAATGTGGGCTAGAAGGTCACGGCAGAGATCACGCTGTTAACCTTGATGCGTTCTACAGAGTCCGACCGCAATACTTGTGTGTGCCTATGTACCCTGTACTACAATTCTAGATACTTTTTATCTTAGCTACAGTATGTGCTACAAATCTAGTTATATTATTATCGTATTCAGCTCTATGGAAGTCCGTACTTTCATAATACTTAATAATATTATAAATGCGAATGTCATTTTATTTGTTACGCTTTCACGCCTGTACTACTCGATCGATCATCATAAAATTTCGCATATACGGTATCAGGGATACAGAAAATGGTATACGGTACTTTTTATCCAGAATAAAAGTGCTGTCCCCGAGCGAGCGACGCCGCGGGAAAAAGCTAGTTACATAATAAAGGCGAAAATATCTGTTTGCTTGCTACGTTTGCATAACTAAACCATTGAATTGATTTCGATGACATTTCGGTATGGAATAGCTTGAGGTATAGTGGAGCTCATAGAACACTTCAACGCAGGTAGCGCCTAGAATAAATATATTATAAATGCAAGGAATTCTGTATGCCTGTCTTTTTGTTAGGTTGTCACAAGTAAATGCTGAACCAAATTTCTTTTAATTTGGTATGTACTTAGTTTACCCTTGGGAAGGATAGCTGCCATTTTTATTTTATACTGTTTTTTATATTTATAAATATATTATAACGTTTAGAACGTCAAGTATTTTTCTTATTGCAAGTGATTTGAGTAGGTAATTATTTGAACATTGCCAAAAGAGGCCACAGAATGGGTTTACGATGCCTAGCCAAAAGAATCTGGTCGACTATATCATAATGGGATAAAGGAATAGCGCGTCTAAGGTACCCTGTATTTTGCTTGTTTCTTTGGTTATCCCATGGTTCACAATTGGCATACTGAGGATGACCACTAAAAAAAAGAAGCAGAATGAATATAGAATCCTATTCCGACTTCTGGGAATTTGAATATCTTCTGTAGAATATAAAAAGGGTTTTCTTCTATAGCCTCGGTGGCGCAAGAGGAATGTATGTTCTGAGCATGAAGTCTCGGGTTTAATACCTAGGTCGGGCAAAGTGTAAGTAATGTCGTTTATATCTGGAAATTCTCAATAGTAGTACAGATTCTTGAACTGTGTCCGATTAACGGTCATAGGCCATCTCTTTTATGTGGAAACAAATTTTGCTTGCAAAATATGGCTGCAATACCTGCACCTCCTTATCCCTATGGGGATAAGGAAGTGCAGGTATTGCAGCCATATTTAGCTTACTCGTGGTAATAGACGTATGACTATTCTAATGCTAACTTATGTTATAAATGCAAATGTGAGTGAGTGTATTTGTTACGTTTTCACGCCTTAACTATTCGACCGAACATCGTAAAATCGCAAACACATTGTAAGCGGTACAGAAAATGACATGAAATGCTATTGAATATATTCATCTAAGAAAAAAGTAGTGTTTCCGAGGCATATAGAAATTAATGGACAAAACTACACTACTGCGAGCAAATCAGCGGACAAGACCTAGTGTACAGTATGTATGTATGTGATTTAAAGAGGCTTAAGAGGAAAGATATCACGAACAATGTCCTCTGTGGATAAAGCTTCGTGAGTCACGGTTAAAGAATAAAAATAATCTTTTACTGTCTGTAGTACGCCATCGCCAGCGTGTAATTACTCCGGAGTTGTAACAAAGGCTTTGTTTACATTTTTTGTAAAGCATTCCTCGCGGTTCATTACAATACTAGTCAAATTATCGCCTCCAATTTAAATACTTCTTTCGTATCTAATTATAATATCAGCATAATTTACGTTATTATATAATTTATTATCTACGTTAATTTTAATATTTTCCTTTTTTTGAGAAGATGGCTATCTACACATATATTAAAATGTAAAACAGTTTTTTTGTTTGTTTGATTAAGCATTTTATGCATGCTGATTTACATAATGGTTGATCGAATTAAGATTCTTCAATTAAGTATATGAGTTAAAAGATACATTTATGTCTTTTCTAAATCACGTGACGTAAGTGAATGAAATCGGCAGTGAAGCTAGATGTCAATATGTTTTTGTTCAAGTTTGTAATGCGATGTGTACCGCATTATTTATGTCGTTTGTAGTCTAATTAAAATTATTTAGTAACGAATTAAGTTATTAATAGCGCATTGTTACATTAAGCAAAATATTTAATGATATCTGTCCATGGCATCAGTTATATAAATATTAATATATTTATATAACTGGTGCCATCTAGATGAGAAGCGCTGGTTCTGGTTATTCTACAGGCATAATTGCCTGTAAAATAACAAGAAACAGCGCTTTACAAAAAAAAAACATGTATCGTGGTGAATATGACAATGTATTATACTAGTTTTTACTGACAAGAACGCATGCTGTGTTAAAGGTATTCTAGATGTTTATTCAGGTCATGGTGCGTATTTTGTATCAAGTTTTATACAAATATGTTAAACAGTTTACGCATGATTGAGTAACACACATAAATCCGTACGGACTGACCTAATCTTCACATATTTTAAACATTTCATTCATTCATTTCAGTCATCCATTTCATTCATCCATTTCATTTATTCATTTCATTCATTCATTTCATTCATTCATTTCATTCATACATTTCATTCATTCATTTCATTCATTCATTTCATTCATTCATTTCATTCATTCATTTCATTCATTTATTTCATTCATTCATTTCTTTCATTCATTCATTTCATTCATTCATTTCATTCATTCATTTCATTCATTCATTTCAATCATTCATTTCATTCATTCATTTCATTTCATTCATTTCATTCATTTCATTCATTTCATTCATTTCATTCATTTCATTCATTTCATTCATTTCATTCATTTCATTCATTTCATTCATTTCATTCATTTCATTCATTTCATTCATTTCATTCATTTCACTCATTTCACTCATTTCATTCATTTCATTCATTTCATTCATTTCATTCATTTCATTCATTTCATTCATTTCATTCATTTCATTCATTTCATTCATTTCATTCATTTCATTCATTTCATTCATTTCATTCATTTCATTCATTTCATTCATTTCATTCATTTCATTCATTTCATTCATTTCATTCATTTCATTCATTTCATTCATTTCATTCATTTCATTCATTTCATTCATTTCATTCATTTCATTCATTTCATTCATTTCATTCATTTCATTCATTTCATTCATTTCATTCATTTCATTCATTCATTCATTTCATTCATTCATTTCATTCATTTATTTCATTCATTCATTTCTTTCATTCATTCATTTCATTCATTTCATTCATTCATTTCATTCATTCATTTCATTCATTCATTTCATCCATTCATTTCATTCATTCATTTCGTTCATTCATTTCATTCATTGAATTCGTTCATTCATTTCATTCATTCAATTCTTTCATTCATTTCATTCGTTCATTTCATTCAATCATTTCATTCATTTTAAACATAATATTCGTAAAACGTACGTAACAAACGTACACTTGCAAAACCAGATGTATAACATGCACGTTGTATATAACTCTAAACTAGGAGCACTAAAGGTCATACCCAACTCAGCAGGGGAATACAACATGATATTGCTTAGATCTACGTTCTTCTGTAGATAAATACTTTCCTAGTGAATTTACTTTCACTTGAGTTTAATTGTCCACGCATCCTATTTGGTTCATCTATGATTTTATATTTCACAAAATATATAATAATAATAACATTATTCTATCACATACACATAACACCATCTAGCCCAAACTAAGCAGAGCTTGTACTATGGGTACTAGACAATGGATAAACATACATACAGACATATTTTTTTAAATACCAACATATTATACATAGAAACACCCAGATCAAGACGAACATCCATGTCCATGCACACAATGGTCACAGATTCAGTTTATCTTCAACCGGGCGTCTCAATTTATTCTTCCTTACGGCCAAAAAATACTTTTTAATTGTTAAATATTATATACAACAATTGTTTTTGTCGATTAGTTTATAAAAAGATATCATTGCATTACAACGCACTAAAATTAAACTAGTAAATAAAAGGGTTATTTAGTCGTGGCTAGTGATCCGTGTAACCGAAGTAGTGCCGAAGTAGTCTAGTAACTTGTTTAGCTGAACTTTCAATTTGGCTCAAGGTCCTTTTTTGTTCGGCTCCTATATCTCAATGGTCAGGTCGTGACAAAGGCGTGTTATCATTTATCTATGATTTTAACAAGTGGTTTTAGACATGGATCGCCATAGGTGTGGTATAGACATGTTTATGATAGCTAGAGGCGGATCTAGACTATGTTGTTTATGCTTTTTGAATTACTCCTTGTTCATAGTGGCAAGGTTGTAGTTTTTTATTTGTCTACAGCTTATTATGTTGCTATCGAATTCGTTGTGGTTCGGTGCTGATCTTTTTTTAAATCATCGTCTGTATAGGCACTCGTAGGAACTAGATGATCTATTACTAATTCCCATAAGTTGATGAATATTATTTTGTTTCTTTTTCAAAGTTTACATGTGTGTCATCGTTTGTAAAACAACTACTCATTGGATATATTAAAACATAATTGTCAGCAAGTTTGTGTTTGTACTACAAACACATAGTATATTAAATTCTTCTCTCTTAGCCTTTATTATTCCCAAGTCACTTGGGGTCGGCTTTTCTGGTCTAACCGGATTTGACTGGATATCAGTTTTTACACGAAGCGGCTGCCACCTGACCTCCGCTACCCGAAGGCTAACGATACCCTAAGGCTAGACTAGTGTCAAGATATTAGAAGGTACTGTTTTTCCCAATAACGACTGCCATAGATGTTCATGGCAGCCGGCACCAACGGCTTAACGTGCTCTCAGAGGCATGGAGCAGGCGATAATTGTCAATCAATACGCACATAATTTCGAAAAGTCATATAACTTCCGAAAGTCAGAGGTGCGCGACGTGGGTTCGAACCCGAGACCCTCTGCATTGCAGTCTGTTGGTCTCCCCACTGAGTTATCGCTAATAGTATATTAAATAATATGTTAAATTCTCACTGTACTTGACGGACACACTTCTGTGTATATCAGTCTGTCAAAGTTTAATTAATGTTTGTTTAATTCAATCGATAATTATTTCGCAAATTCTGTTCTAGTTGTTTATTAATTAAGATTTATTTTAAGTGAGTACCTACTTTTTAACTAATTAATATTTAATATAACGTGTGTATGTTACAGGTGCGTCGGTGGCAGCTCTGGGACGAGAAGATCGGCAAAGACGACGAGAGGCCCAAATTTCAGAAGAATGGCAAGAAACAAGTGCAGTTCCTTAGTGGAGAAGATGGAGAACCATGGGTAAACATTTTGCATCCTAACTAATATTATAAATGCGAATGTGAGTTTGTTTGTCTTTTACGCTTTCGCGCCTTAACTTCTCATCCGATCAACATTAAAATTTCGTATACACCGTTGTCAGGTTGCCGGCCAGTATTTTTCAGCAATAAATTGCAGTAGAAATAATACCCGTTGAGAAGCAAATAACCATAAATCGTTATCACACGACTAATTTAAAAAAACAGACAGCGATAACAGATGAATGTGATGAAGTTGTCATTTAAATGTTCGTAAAAAGGATTGGCCTAGTAACAAACACACAGAAGTGGAAAACGAGGTCTGTAGGACAACCATTGTTGTTTTTTTTATATTATTAAGTTGACAAACATGCATATGACCATCCTCACGATAAACTGGTGTCATAGTCTTCGCATGCTTGGGATACAACTCTGACGTCACCAAATTTTCTAAAAAGGAATCTACTTATCAGAAGTGTAGATGGCAGAAATGACACTGGTCCACTGTTCTTCTTAATATTTTTATTTACAGAAGATAACTTCCACATCATCATTACATATTATAAAATAAAGTCCCCGCTCGCGTCTGTTCGCGATAAACTCAAAAACTACTGAACGGATTTTCATGCGGTTTGCACCAATATACAGAGTGATTCATGAGGAAGGTTAAGGTCAATAATTTATTAAGGTTTTGTTCTACCCGTGCGAAGCCGGGGCGATTCGCTAGTTAAGAATAAATCCTATGTCGGACTGAACAAACATTCAAACAACGGACACAAAGAACACCCAGGCTCGGAACAACTATTTGCCGATCATACAAATTGTCCCGAACCCACAACACTTCAAGCAATCGCAATGATAATATGACCACTTAACTACGCCACCTGTACAATCAACAGCAGCTATAACAGCAGAATGCTACCTTCAGACTCCATAAGATATCCACCGCAGAAACATAACAAAGTTGCTTACGATCTTATTTAGTGTGAAGAAGTCACAGTCAAGCTGCGTTTATATAAACGAAAGGGGCATGCCAAGACGCCATACTAATTCGGACCCACAGTGCACACCTATAAAGGCTAATGATAATAATAGTAAGCAATGCCAATAATTAATTCGCATAAGAAGTGATTTACAAAAATCATGGCATCTTAAAGTTATCAAATCTTCTTATATCTCAACAATTTATATTAAATATGTGGTAATATATTAAATATATCATTTTATACATTATTTTAATTTATTAATGAGTACAATCAATTAGGAATGAAATGAAACAGAATACATTGCAGTTTTATAACTTATAGGTAAAAGTCGTCGATATTAACCGCAATAACACCCGTCACAATGGAATTGCAAAACAAGCAATGATATTCACATTTACGTTTGCCGGCGTCATACAAGTTAGAGATGGTGTTGCCATAATAAACACAAACCTCGATACATCGATAATAGACATTACTTTAAGTTAATCAAAGCAATCTTCCAAAGATAAAAATAAAAATAATTTTTACTTTTGTATAAAAAATTAAATTAACGATTAAAATAATAATTATATAATATAGCAATGGTAAATTACTATTTCGATTAATTACCTGTCAACATATTTAGTGTAAAGGCAACATTTTTAAGTTAATGTACTTGCTTGCTAGTTCCATTACATAGTTTAGTCGTTTTCTTGTTTAATAATTTTAGAAAATATCACCGAATTGTACAGAATAATAAATACAAGGAGAAACTAGGATAAATATTAATATTTTTTTTTAGTATAGCCTTTTTCTTGTGCACCTCTGGGCCTAATACCGGCATGCCCCTTTCATTGTTACGCTTAAATTTAGTTCTTTCTTTCTTTTCGTGTGGCTAGTGGCCAACCTGTTGTCAAGAGTTGTTCAAGCCTCTGTATGCCTCTGACATGGCTTAACGACTGCTGTCAATTTGGCAATAACCGGGACCGACTTTTTATGTGCCCTCCGAAGCACGGAAACGCTCAGATGAAATACCACAAAGCGGTCAGCCATCTAAAGACTGACCACACCCAACGTTGCTTAACCTCGCTAATCGTTTACCGATCAGTGAGTGAAACTGGCTATGAGATGAAATTTAGTTGTGCGTGTAAGATGTAGGCTTGAAACATAATATTTAACATACAATGATACCACGTGATGCTAACATGTATTACAATCACAATGAGACTACCTACCATTAAATGTACTGCGTTGGAAGTGCGGAGCGATACTAATGGTAATATAATTGACATCCGCATTCAATAACTTATTGGTAGACCTTCAACGATTATTTAGTCCGATTCCACATTGAAGGTTTTCCCATTGTTCGTTGTTATTTGACCTCCGTACATACAATGATCTGGTACAACCGTTATGAAGCCATCATCCATTTCGTTTAATCGTTTAAAATTTAGCAATACGAAATATTTTGCATTTTAATTGTTTCGTATATAGTCCGTCAATGGAATGCAGTCACAATCACTTTTATTATCTAGTCTATACTAGTAGATAATAAAAATCTCGCGCGCATAAATGTAGGTTGTATGTCGAAACAGTACTTTTCCTGGATAAACGGTACTCTATGTCGTTTTCTGTTCTCCTGACAACGTGTACCTATGCGAAATTTTATGATGATCGGTCGAGTAGTTAAGACGTGCAAGCATAATAAACAAACAAATAAACTCACATTCGCATTTAATCTTCTATGATAAGTTAAGCCAAATGATTAAATGTGTATTATTATATTTAAATAGTAATTAATTGTATGTAATTGTAATGTATTATATTTTTGATATATATCTTTAATTATTAAATAATATACAGTATTAAGTTGACATTCATATGACATTGTGTTTGTTATTTAATTATGTTAGAATTATTGTCAATGTAAATAAGTTTATTTAAATGAGATTTATGTAACATATAAGCGTGTTGGTTCGGCTGTAAGCTTGTACTGTTTATATAATAAATAAATAAATAAATAAATAAATAAATTATAATTTTAGTTAGGATTCTAAAATTAAAGTTACTCACGTTTATTTTGAAGTCCTCGTCTTACTATTTTACTATGACTTTTGTGGTCTCATACTTAATTTGTATGTCAAAAGCAACGTCCGTAAAGTTCATATGTTTTAGTTCTAGTTAAATGTCATGGTAATTACATAGAATTAGATTGTGTAGATCTTTATCAGTTTACATGTAAAGAATAATAATGTAATAGTAGGTACTCGAATATTTAGTATTCGTTGAAGTCTAACTTTGAGATGAATAATTCGGTGTTTTTATAATTATAATTATAATAATTAAAATTACGCAAATATTTGAATTTTGCTTAAACTGGAGCTTTCCCACTAGAAAGTAATTCCACCCTACAAATAATTACAATCACCCTTGGTTTTATTCCCGTAGTGAGTAAAGTGTCCAGCTTACAAAAGCAGGCGCTCTGTTATTTGGTTTTTTTGAAGTATTAGCACCATGCAAGTGATATCCCTAATGAAATGGAGGCAGTCAAAGCGGGTCCTTGTGTGCATTTTGGTATTTTCGTTTTTATGATAAAATTCAGAAAGTAAATTGACAGGTCGCAAATTTAAAAATAAACTTTTTCGTTTTGTCTTACTTATTAGTATTGCTCTATGCTATATTTAAGTATATGACACAAATGTAATTTGGTATTATATTTGACTGCGGAAAACTAATTAAAAAACGTTTATCGTAATGCGTAATGTAAGTACTTTGTCAACTAAACGAGGGTAATATGCAAACGCCTGTTAAAATACTTACAGCAATACTCCGGATACGGATATATTTCTAATTAATAAAATAAATAAAATAAATTTATAAATGTAATAGGTCTGCCTAGGGGTTAACATGTATTCAATGACATTTATGGTTAAAGCTCCGTATTTTTGGATTGTTGCATAATAGTTATAAAGCCTATAAAATCCTTATACATTCACAGTCAGGCAAATATTCTAATCGAACTTGTGGTAGTCCTTGAAATTATCGTATTTAAATTTATGAACTCTGCAGCCTTATATGATTATTTATGAAAAAATTAGTACCTAATTTATTTGAAGAATATATTATTATATTTCTAAATATGTATATCTTTCAAAATACTTAGTTCCTTTTGTAAATAATTTACTTAGTATCGTTTCTTTGTCTAGGTGTGGGTGATGGGTGAACACCCAGATGACAAGTCTATAGAGACAATACTGGCAGAGGAAGCTCGTGAGAAAGCTATCGCACAAGCACGGGAAGAAGTGCAGCAGTTAAGGAAGTCCGTTGAAAAAGAACTCACGCAGCTCATTGAATATAAGCCACTAGATGACTTAGAACAGGTAAGATAGATTGTACTTTGCAATCTCTTAACTTCAACCAAAATGCTAGTTACCAACATTCTATATACTAACTAGAGTGTGAATGCCAGTTTCGGCTTAATACTATATTTCCACGCACCACTAAAGGTAATACGCTTACGAAACTGAATTGAAATACTATATTGTCCATAATACTATTGTGATGTTACAATGTTATCAATCGTTGTGGATAATTTACAATGGTCTTTCTACAATCGAAGGAAACCGTATCTGTTGTCAAATATTTGAAAACATGGAACAACATGTAATCGAAGATATAATTTATTTTCAGAAATTCGATCTGTCCCCTAAAACGATAGATCCTCTGGAAGATACGCTGGAGATCTACTGCACGGTCGACGAGCTGCGCCAGCGCATCGAAGCACTGGAGCCTGACGTGAAACTCTCGGACAAAGAGCTGGAGATGAGGGACGAGCTTGCTGACAAGGCTGACTTCTGCAATGAAACCTTGAAGCTTGATCTGAACAAAAATACTCTGCATTTTAATTTTATTGAGGGCAAAAGAGATGTCTTGCAGGTTAGTGAAGAAAACAGTAATACTTTAGGTAGATACCTAAGTAGTATATTTTGGATGTCCATATGGATTAATGATTAAAAGGAAGCTTACAGATAGCTTAGTGGAAGACCGTTGAACTGCCACGCAGAGGTCTTGAGTTAGAAAACAAGGCGCGCCTCTCTGACTTTTCAAAATTATGTGCGTATTAAATACTTAGTTATCGCTCGCTTTAACGGTAAAGGAAAACATCGTGAGGAAACTTGCATGTCTGAGAGTTCTACATAATGTTCTCGAAGGTGTGTGAAGTCTGCCAACCCGCACTGGGCCAGCGTGGTGGACTATGGCCTAACCTTTCCTATACTTAGAAGAGGCCCGTGCCTAGCAGTTTGACAGTTTATAAATGGTGCTGATATTATATTATTAATTTTGTTTATTTATGTTTTGGAGTTTGCGTCTTAGAATAATATTAAATTAGGTGCGCGTTTTATTGTAGGATATAGGCGTTAACAGCAGTGGTGACGGCGTCAGTGTGCTGGTGGCAGCATGGGAGCGGCGTGTGGCAGCGGCGCGCGCCGGCGACATCCTGCGGGGGCTGCGCGCGCGCCGCGCCCGCGCCAACCGTATTGCTCAGCACAACGCGCTGTCGCACGACGCCGCCTGGAGAGATCAGGGTACGTCATCGTTCATCATTCATAGAGTAATCTGCTTGTACACTCGACATACATGTCAATATATGTCAAACAAATTACTTTTGATTGAATGGATGTTAGTAAAGCCTTCGACACAGTAGTACATAAAATTTGAAATCAACAGTTTAGTTTTAATTAGGGCTTTGTTAAATAAATGTTAGTAACTTTTAGACCATACTATTCTAATGATATTACACATTGTCTCATATATAGCTGTCACATAGCTGTTAGGTTTTCAAAGCCTTAATATATAAACTGATACATTATTAATTTACTTACTTGATAGCTTATGATTGCCGCAGGGTATCATTTTGGGGCCTTTGCTATAAAGTATCAATTACATGAAACATAACCTACAGAATAAGTATATAATATTATTTTAATAATAATTACGTCTTCGCTCTTATGTATTTCAGAACGCAAAGCAAAAGAAGCAGAGGCGAGTATGCGTGAGATTGCTCGCGCAGCGAGAGAGGCTCATCGGCGTAGTGCGAACATTGTCACGCCGCTAGATACTACCCAGGGTTGGTACAATACACAACAAAAAAGTGCTTATTGTTTCATTCATGATGGAAAATTCACCATATCAGACAGTTCTTTAAATCGTCTTAAAATACATGAAGTGCAAACAAATTCTACTTTTGGTATTGCTAAAAAATGAAAATAATATTGTTAATGAAATTTCAGCTGGTAAACCGCCGAACAGAGAGGCTGTAGTGGAATGGTTTCGGACACACGAGCTCAAACGAGGCTTTGGACTCGACGACAACAACAAACCAGTTGAATGGTTTCATGGTAATTAAATCTTTGCAATTTTTATGACCATATTTACGCATGGCAACATCTTGATAGCAGTGTCCAATAGAACTAACCGGTTGAAGGTTCTATAGTTGCACAATATTTTTTGCAAAGAGGCATTAGAGAGAAGGCTAGAATTCCAAAATAATTTATTAAGTCTTAGAATACTAGGCTTATTGAAATCTATTAAGTCTGGCCACCGGTGTGCCGCTGTGGTTTGAAAGGTTAATTGTTGCTTTAATTTATTTATTGACAAAGACATTAGTTGCGCAAATGCAGACACAACCTAAACACTTCTTAAAAAGAATGCTTCATATTCCATTCCAGGTTTGATCAGTAGACCAGCAGCAGAGTCAGCATTATCAGGCCGGCCCACGGGGAGCTTCCTAGTGCGCGTATCTGAGCGAGTGTGGGGCTATGCAGTAACGTACAGAGCTAACGGGCGCTGTAAACACTACCTGGTAGAAGCCGCTCCGGCCTACCGCTTGCTGCCGACCGGACAAGTGGCACATGACACGCTCGGTAAACTTATTATTAATACTGTTGATGGTATGTGACCACTGAACTAAAGAAACACTATATCACTCCAACACATGGCTGTTGCCTGCGCAAACAGTGCAGGATATCTGTTGGCAGCAACACGCCCTGTTTGTCGGTGGCGTAATGTTTTGTAGGATACTTCCTTAGTCAGGCTATCTCATTAGACGAAAGCCTCTGTATATGGATGGCAGTGATTTAGGTGTTCGCCTTGCGATAGCCACTGCGCCAAGTGCTGTGGGTTCGCCCACCACGCGAGACGAAAAAATGTCTGGGTGTTCTTTGTGTCCGTTATTTGAATGTGTGTAAAGATCCCCGCGACACATAATTTATTCCTAGTGCGGGAGTTGGCCTTTTAAGGGTAACGGAGCGGAACGGGAAATTCATCCCTATTTGCTTCATCTGTTTAGTTCAGTATTAAAAAGTTAGACGTTAGAATGATTGGGTATGAAACAGCACTTTATTACTACCTCATATTTGTTTGTTACACAGTTTCATATGATCCTAACATGATAAAATATTACATTCTAGCGGATCTCATAAACTACCACAAGACGGTGCCGATCACGGAGAGCGGTGGCGAGTTACTGCTCACGCCGGTGGCGCCGGCGACCACGCCCGACATTTTATGCGCGCCGCCATCTTGAATACGTCAGTCACTTAGCATTAGTGGAACATTTACTTAGCTCGCTGTTGCCGTTGTAAGGGACCAAAACGAACCAATCGCAACTTTAAATCTGAATAAATCTTATTAAAATATATATTTATATGTTTGTCATTTTCAGTCTCTACGACGGACAAAACACATGTTTTATTTTTATTGTATTTTGTAAATATAATATTATGAAAATTTAACTAAAATCATACGTTTTGTTCCTTACCTTAAACGCTTAAGTGTACATAGTGGTTCCTTTATAACGGTAACTTTAAGTACTAATTAAAATTATATATCTACTGTGAATATGAAGGCACTTTATACATACCACAGTGTAAAAACATTCCGTAAGTAATCAAGTGATTTTATACAAGTGACTTTCTTCGAATAAATATTTACTCTGTGACATGTTTTATTGTTCGAGAACAGTGAAGCCATGTGCCTTAAAGCAACTGCGTTATAATGCAATATTGGTGCTACATTACGAACGTATAATTAAGTTGATCTCGATAGTTCGAAATTCTTTCTATATTATTTAATTATAAAATGCATTTCGTTAGCAGTAACTAATTAATGAACAAAATTGTAATTTAGTTCTCGTGTAGGCTAATGTGATATTTACCAGTCCTTCAAATATATAGTGCTTCAGTATTACTGCTTGATACGGTGATATATTCGAGCTTGTTGCGCCATTGAGTTAAAAAGACGTATAATAAATCGAGTAATTGTAAGTTTGTTGTCATGTATTGTGACGTCACGTAGGCCAAAGTAAGCTGGATATATTTCCGTGAAGACCGAATTCTGATAAATTAAGCCAAAGTTAAATTGAACCAAGAATCGGAGTCTCCATGTTAAGCTGTTATTTTATAGCGATTTTGTATGCCATTTGTATCGTTCATAGGTGACGTATACATCTATGATATTATTGTACTTTAGTCATTAACTGCCAACTAGAATAATATTATAATTATATGAAAATTATACATGTATTTTATTTTACTACCCCGGGGTAAAGTTTTAAAATGTGCGGTTGAATAGTTTTAATCAACTGCAGGGGTGGAATTATTATCGTAGTTTAAGACTGCGCCGAGCGAAATGTGCCAAAACAGTTACGTGAATACAATCAACACTTTTTGTTTAATACAAATATTAAATATACATTTACCATAACAATGAATGTGTGTATAATTACTCTGTGTAAAAAACTTAAAATAATTAATATTTTAGCCAACAAAATTACGTAAATTTGCACGAAAAATGCAAAAACGTAAGCTTGTGTTACGTGATTTTTAGATTATAACAGATGAAATCTATCCTATTTTACAGCTTAATCAAAACATAAATAGTTATATTACAATTTGTCCGTCCCATATATTTAAGTTATTGGTTGACAATAAAGATACATATTTATCAAAAAATCACTTCAAATCCTCCATATAATTTTACTATGGCGGCCGCGCGCCGAATTGAATATGCGCCGCACGAGCTCTGTCATTATCTGTCTTACGCTCGGCGCAGTCTTAAGTAGTCACCTCGCCTAATGGCGACTGCGCCAAGTAAGTTCCACCACTACACCGACCAAAAATGTATGTGCTCTACTAGTAGTTGTTCAGTCTGTTATTTGCGCCCATTGTTTCTATGTTCATTGCACAAAACTTTTGAGGACATAATATGCCTATAAGTCCCTGAAAACTTTGTGCAATAATAATGACAATTACAATTTTATTCGTAAGCATAAAAATATCGGTAAGGAGGACAAGAAACATGGATAATATTTAATAAAGTGTTTATTAATATCGCGTGTAATAAAATGTAACACTATACATATTTACAAATAACATTTATCGTTACCGCTCGCTTGAGCGCTCGGCTAAACTCGTCAAAACAACAAACATTCTATTATCTAAAACCTTTGGCAAGTCTGTTAACAAACAATCCTATTCCTTCACAATGTTATTAAACAATTTATAAACTAATATAAATACATGAACTAATTTTATAACACAATTTTATCGATATCTAATTACGATTTTTTTATCTCGATATTACAATCGTTATACAATCGTAGAGATATCGTAATTCTTTTAGTAAAATCTCATTGATAAGAAACAGATGAGGATTTCGGATGGATTTGTCCCACCCACCCCCCATCATTTCCTATATTATTATTTATTACTTCCGATCGATACGAGAGAAACGATTGTAAACATCGATATAAAATATTAAAAAATATTAAATAATTAACACGTTTAATTTCTGTGTAATGGTCATAGACAATTTTTATGAGACAGTCACTGTCGTTCGTCAAAGTCTTTGAGTATATGTGTGGTCGTAGTGCTGCGCTGTGACTATGATGTAGATGTTCGTTGGTGGCGGTTACTGGTAGTGTGTCCACCAGTAGCCGCGGTACAGTCACATGAACGGCAGGTTGGTGGGTGTCCGGGAGGCAGTCGTCAGCTCTATACCACTTCGCTGTAAGGAAATGATTACAAAATGAATGTACTATCTTGGAATAATATTTTTGGTGGTCTCTACCTCCAAAAATATTCGCTATATAGCTCGCAGTTAATAAATAATTTATTCCTTTAAAATGAAACAATTGTTACGGCTTGCCCAAAGAAGTAACCCTGTTACTGCGTATCGCTCGGTTTCTATTCTTTTGTCTCATAATTAATTCCTTTACTCTTGGCATTGCAATCGGTAAACGCTTACTCGGGCGAGAGATCATGGAAAATAAAGGAAATAGCGATCTGAACCATCATTGAAATTACTCAACAATTTAAAAACGACGCCGAAGTCTTTATACTCGTCATGTAAAATATAAAGAAAGAGATACATTATTTTAAGCAAATTATTGATACTTTTGATAAACTCACGGTGGCGTCCCAGTTGTCGTAGTTCTTGGAAATATTCTGATGTAGGTGATGTGGCTTCTTCACTTTCTTCACTGGACTGTTGCTCGCTGGGAGCAAAATCATTAAAACTCTTATACAAAACAATATGACTACACATTACGCAAAGATTAATTAATTAGTATTGGATAAAGGTTCGAAGACAGTAAAGCTGTTTCAGGTGCACCATTATTTTCTCAATCAAGAATTACTATTATTACTATTACAAGTCCTTCTCCCAAGCCTTTATTATTCCTAAGTCACTTGGGGTCGGCTTTTCTGGTCTAACCGGATTTGACTGGATATCAGTTTATACACGGAGCGGCTGCCACTTGACCTCCGCAACCCGATGGCTAACGATACCCTAAGGCTAGACCATAGTCAGGATATTATAGGGCACTGACTTCCCAATAACGACTGCCATAGATGTTCATGGCAGCCGGGACCGACGGCTTAATTACTACTGCAAGTATTTTATATTAAGCTATGTACAAATTATAGGCTACTTCTACTAACAGTAGTTACTATTACTGTTAGTAGAAGTAGCCTATAATTTGTGTACGTATTGTACTCGTTCGTTGTTGTTGTTGTATCGTATTGTAGTACGTAGTACTAGCACTTCTGAGTACTGACCTCCTGGCACGTAGGGTAGCGACAGTTCAGGCGCGGTCTTCTTGTTACCCTTCTTAGCGATGGCGCGACCGCGAAGCAGATCCTCGTCCATCACTAGCTTGTGATTTACTCTGAAATTTATTTCGATTATTTGAAAATGTTATAGATTGAAATTAAATTACTAAGCAAATTGGCCGTTGGACTATATACATATATAGGTATAAAGTGCTCACTTTTTAATATAAGGCGTTCTTGGATATGTATTGACCGGCACTGGAAACGTCTGAAATAGAAGAGGAAATTTCAAAGGAAAGAGAAAGTAAATCATGCAGTTCAAGGTACAAGAGAAAAAGTTTAAGCTGTGTCATTTTCAACAATTTTGTAGTATAAGTTGTGTTTAAGCTTCATTCTGTAAAGTTCAAATAATACGCATTAAACGTGTGATGAGAAAAAAAGATTATGAAGGAAAATAAACTAAACAAAACTGTTTACCAAATGTTCACTCAAAATGACAGGTATCGATGATAGCGCGCCGAGCTACGGGAAAATATTGTACTTACTTGGAAAGTATCGTTGATGGCGCGCGTGAGCGCTCGCTGCGAGGCGGGCGCGTGCGGGTGCGCGTGCGCGTGCGGCGCTGCGCCACGCGCCGCTGCCGGCGCTCGTGGTAATGCGCCGTGCTGCGGGCAATACTCTATTTACAACTTTCGTAATCAATTCCTTCATATTTGGATTCAATTGGTTATTTATTAAATTTGGCCTTTAGATAATTGCAAAAGAAATACAACTTTTGGAGTATCAGTCATCCTTATAAGTGTATTACTTACTAATAAGTAGTACAACAGGCATGGAAGTGTACGTAAAAGAGATAGCTATAATTTCAACAATCACGCCTTAAATTTTTGCACCGTTTTTGTTTTAAGACTAATAGAAGTAGTTAAACTGATCACGAATATGATGATTATTTTTGCATTTAGTGTCAGGAAAAGTATAGTGACCCAATGAAGACTGAATTATATGTTTAAAATGTGAGAATTGGACTCATGGGAACTGCACAGCTAGGTCTACTTCCAGAGGCTTTATTTGTGACTTTTGACAATTAAGACCTCCATCCGTATATACCCCATGCTGTCCGTAATTAACCCAACACCGGTCCGTATTTACCCCAAGCGCTACGGGTAATTACGGACAGACAAGGTTTTGTTTTTGATAAATATTTTATAGTTGTTGATTGATCTCATATTTTATAGTAGTTGATTGATGTCGTCTTTTATAGTAGTTGATTGATCTCATATTTTATAGTAGTTGATTGATCTCATATTTTATAGTAGTTGATTGATCTCATATTTTATAGTAGTTGATTGATCTCATATTTTATAGTAGTTGATTGATCTCATATTTTATAGTAGTTGATTGATCTCATATTTTATAGTAGTTGATTGATGTCGTCTTTTATAGTAGTTGATTGATCTCATATTTTATAGTAGTTGATTGATCTCATATTTTATAGTAGTTGATTGATCTCATATTTTATAGTAGTTGATTGATCTCATATTTTATAGTAGTTGATTGATCTCATATTTTATAGTAGTTGATTGATCTCATATTTTATAGTAGTTGATTGATCTCATATTTTATAGTAGTTGATTGATGTCGTCTTTTATAGTAGTTGATTGATCTCATATTTTATAGTAGTTGATTGATCTCATATTTTATAGTAGTTGATTGATCTCATATTTTATAGTAGTTGATTGATCTCATATTTTATAGTAGTTGATTGATCTCATATTTTATAGTAGTTGATTGATCTCATATTTTATAGTAGTTGATTGATCTCATATTTTATAGTAGTTGATTGATCTCATATTTTATAGTAGTTGATTGATCTCATATTTTATAGTAGTTGATTGATCTCATATTTTATAGTAGTTGATTGATCTCATATTTTATAGTTGTTGATTGATCTCATATTTTATAGTTGTTGATTGATCTCATATTTTAATTGATGTTGGTTTGGTAAGTATATAACTAAACTTTCATGATTAATAAAGTTAGACTGATTATTTCTTAAAGTACTTATTTTATATGCTATTTCGCTTTAGCGTCCGCAATTCCCCCATCGTCCCGTAAGTATAGTAGTTTTTGAGTCTTTAAATAATTATGTATATTCTATCTGCTTCTTTTCTGTATAAAACATAATTAAATAAGAGTAAATGAAGCAAAAGAGACTTGCGAACATCATATAGTATTTCGTAGCTCCTGTATAATACTCCTCGGGGCCTCAAACGTCAGTCTGTATATGTGTGTATAAACTACATTACCTCCGTGGTGTCGTGTGTAGCGACCGTCGGCGCTTTCTTCGTCTCCACAGAGCTCGTATCCATCTGCATATCCGAACCTTAGACATAAGTGTATTACCTTTTATTATATTTAGAATTTATGGCTGTCTATACGATGCGGGTTACATGCGCAAGGTGAAGCACTCGTTCGTACGTCGTGGTTATATGCATCATGTAAACGATCGACGCGAGCGCAAATAGACTGTGATTGTAACGCACGCAAGTAGCTTACGCATGTAACTTAGGTCTATGTGGATCAGACTGTGTACTTCGTACACTTTACGATTAATCGAGTACTCACTGGGTGAGTAGTTGTAATCGATGAGAGATTCTCCTGCCAAACTGTCTGCCCTCGATCTACTGCTGTCCTGTAAATAATAATATCATAAATTACTAAAATTTGCCTAATATTGCCCAGTCTATACGTAGATCTTCCACGGTCTAAACATTTATATTTAGCCTTTTGAGCGCCACGGTCTTGTATAGAAGACAAACGTTTCCGTGCCCTCCACGCGATGGCTTTACTAGAAGACTACTAATCGTACGAAACATATATTAAAAAAAAAGGTTTGTTTTATTTTGTGCGTAATTTTACTATTGCCTGAAACTCTAGATTTATGTTTTTTATTCCAATATTTTATTCCTTTGTTTATTTAATTAAAAACATCCAAATTTTAATAGAGAATATGGTTGGAATGTACCACCAGCTTGGGATCCAGTAATACAAATAGTCAAACCCAAGAAGAAGCAAACCACAGCTAGACTTCATGATACTTTGAGCTCATTCTGCGTAAATAGAAACACCAATGATTAAATTATGTTCGGGTACTTTGAAATAACTACACTGGAACATCGAGACAACTACCATCTTAGTCTCCCCGTGACCATGGCTGCTGAAAAGCAACCGAAACATCGGAGAAAGTGTAAAATTAAATTAAATCTAAATAGTTTTAATAATAATTTAATTAGCTTAAAAAATATTAAAGTTTGATAGTAGTAGTAGTGTAACAGTTTTCAAAATTATGTAATAAAGTGTCAAATAAACAACGCGATAAAATCCGTATATAGTAGTTTAATTTCAATGAATATTTTAAAAACAGCAAAATTGAAGTAGCCGTATCTTTTCAACTGTTATAGATTTATAGCTTGGCGCTGGAGGACATATCGCGTTCGGCATAGGTTGGCGCTCAAACAGTTAATGGCAGCTAAGCATATTAAACAAATTGTGCAGTAGGTAAGTAATCTGAAATCTATAGTTAAGATACGACTTTTAGCAACGCATGTTTCTTTAATTTTCAGCAGTCATAGGCATGGGGAATTAAAGTGATACAACTACACTCCGAGATATTGTAATGGATGTCATCTTAGCTTATGCTTATTCTTAACTTTAAAACACTGTAACAACAAAGTTATCAAGATAGTCACATATCTAGATTTAACATTAAAGTCTGAAACATTGGGTATGTATCGTGATATTAGTAGGTGCAAAATTATTGCTTATATGCTTGCTAATCAATGGCTAAAATATTGTTGTTGGTATTTACCAAAAATATATGGGTCTGATATATAATCATGCAAGAATAATAATATAATCTAAGCCTCGTATTAATCTATTCGATTGCTGGGCCCGGGGCTCTTCTCAGTGTGATAAGTGAGATGTGAAGTCGGCCCAGAGCTGGCAGACTTCACATCTTCAAGAACATTATGGAGAACTCTCAGGGATGCAGGTTTCCTCACGATGTTTTCCTTCACCGTTAAAGCGAGAGATAATTAACTATTTAATACGCACATAACTTGTAAATGTCAGAGGTGCCTTGGGATCGAAAGACCTCTACGTGGCAGTGCTACGGTCTTCCTTTAAGCTATCACCTAACATAGAAGGTACAAAGGTGCTTATCAGTGGCTAAAGTATTGTTGTTGGTAGTTACGAAAAAAGCTATGATGCAACTGATATGTGATGTATGCAACAATCCCGTCAATAAATAAAAAACAGGGCAATTAAAGATAGGATATAAATTTGTACTGACTGATATCATGTTGAGAGTCCATTGTTGGCGCGGCTTGCCAGCCACGCGCGCCGCGCTCGCCTGCGCCGGCGGCTGCATAACATACAGTTTAGTTTTTATTCTACTTATGAAAGTTTGTGAACATGTTTGGATGCCATTTTATTATACAATCACCCGTAAATCGTTGAATCGAATGGGATGGAATTTAGTACACAAGCTAGTGCACAAGCACAAGGACATGCTCTAGAATTTAGTGTGTTTGCAATTGAGATATATAGGATACTTTTATCCCAGTATGCGATCCCATACGATTCACGCGGGCGAAGCCGGTTTGTGTAGCTTTAAGCTTGTTTTGGAGGATACTTCTCTAGACGTCAGACTAGACTTCTATTGTTATGCCTCACAATAACAGCTCTTTAAAAGACATTCCTAAATAGCAACGAATTGTTTACAGAGTTAACTAAACTTTAAAAATTTAATTATGTTCTATCTATAAAATTTATTTATTTTGTAAGTAAAATTTAAACATTAAAGATACCACCGTTTCAAATAAACGCCTTTCACCAGTCCGGATAAACTAATCTCACATAAACTAGAGTTTTATAAAATATGCCGTACCTCATTTTCTTTTCCCAATTTTCTTCTCAGCTCGGCGTTGAAGTTTTCCGCAAAACCTTCCGCTATAAAATATCTGCAACAGGTAGTAACACGGTTATTTATTAGTTATTTATTCGTAAACAAAAATATTTAAGGTCCCTAATAATACAGACCATAATCAAATCATTCTTTCATTTTTATTTTTGGCCGACGCTCGTATCTCTGGCACCAGACACAATGGTGGCGTTTTCGGATAATTAATAAGTTAATGGAACAGAGAAAATGTGTGATTTTGAAGCTGGAAGATTTAAATTTACAACTTCACAATTAATAATATAAAATTAGTTATTATAATTATTCTATATTATATATTATTTTGTCCCGAATTTTTGTTTTATTAAGCATGCGGCGAGACATAGACGGTAGAACGACTTGTGTGTGACGGTATAGTACTTTTTAAACAACTTAACGCAAATTGTTTGAAATATGGATATTACGCACTTGTGTCTGAGTAGTGCCTGTGCTGAAGGTCTCGCTCTTGGCTCGGTCCGCAGGCAGGCGGCTAAGAGATCTCTGGCGAGTCCGCTGCCGGGCAACGTGGCGCGGTTGGTGACCGCTCCACTGAGGGCTGCACCGCCCGCGAGTCGTGACACTACTTGCTGATGTCTCGGGGCTAGTTTACCTGTAAGGAAATAATAATTTTATTATTTATTTGCGTGTATAATTTATTAGATCTACACACTCGCGTATGTACCATACCTTCACATTACTAGGTACTATAATTATATGCCTAATAGATTTTCTACTAGAGGACAACAACTTCGCTTTCTTTCACTTCTCTCTATCTGGTGCAGTCTAGATTCCATATACTTCGGGTATTTTTTAGCATGGCAACTCATCACGCAATCTTCGCCTGGACTTTAGCTTTTGCGTAGGTAATCTATAAGTACTGGCAAGCGGACTTTGTAACAAACTATTTGCTTGAATTTTCAACATTTTGCCCAGAAGATTTAGTCAACGTAATTTTTTTTAAATCAAGTGTCTTATAGCCAGTTATTTAAATTTATAGCTACAATTCTGTGTCTCAAAACAACCCACGGCGACTGATTGATTTAAGATGTATCATAAACATTGGAAATTAATTGCGGCGCAAATAAAGCAACTCACCAACAGTCTTGATAATGAGTGCGAGCTGATCGATGTCGGAGTCACCGGGGAATAGCGGGTCGCCTGTCAGCATCTCCGCGAATAGGCACCCCATCGCCCAGATGTCCACTTCTGGCCCGTACCTGACAATATAACGTGGCATGAATAAACATAACTGAAATATTGTTTGTCTAACTGCCGCTAGAGGAATTTGCTCCAGTAAAATATTAGACGAACAATTATAAGCTATTAATTATTTGTCTAATGTTTTACGATAATCTTGCCCGAATAATATCACACGCCTTTGTCATCGCAAAGATTTTGGGGTAAAATATAAAATATGTCATCGTCAGTATCCCTACGTTATTCCTGTCAAACGGTCATATTCTACGCTAACCAAATTAGAAATATTACTGACTTAACCGTTGAACAACAAGCATGAATTTGTTAGAGATTTTTTATGACAGTTTATGTGGATGGGGTTGAAATTGTGTACATATTGTGTATGTTGAGGTAAATAGGATATAACCGTGGTCTGTATAAAATTGCGTGCATATTCATTAATAAAATAATACCTGTGCTCCGCCACGAGTAGTTCAGGCGCGCGGTACCAGCGCGTGGCGACGTACTCGGTGTAGGGTTCGCCTGGAGCCGCTAGCGCGCGCGCAAATCCAAGGTCACACAGCTTCACGATGCCGTTGTTCGATACCAGTACGTTCTCTGGCTTTACGTCTCGGTGGATTATCTGTCAATTGGGAAGGCTTTTAATTTCTGCTGTTACCGTACTGTAACCACATAGGTGGCAAACAAGAAAACGATCTTTCTGATGGTTTGCCTTATGGTAGCCTATATTAAGAGGACAGAGTACAAGAAAGTAAGAGAAGAAAGGAAAGAAAGTGGCCGAATGAAAGAAAAGAATCGAAGGCTTAATATAATAGGGCCGTCACTCATCGAACGACACGCAACAAGACATACCTATTACTGCTTTACGTCAACATTATAAGAGAAGGTATTATTTCTTCAGTTGAGCCAGTCCATTTTCACTAGAACTAGCAAGGCTCTATTATAATTTTGTTTCTCTGTAGCGGTTTTTGCCGTGAGATTGGGTAATTGCAATCTATACTAATATTATAAAGCTGAAGAGTTTGTTTGCTTTGTGGCACTAATCTCAAGAACTGCTGGTTCAAATTGAAATATTTTTTAGTGTTGGATAGCCCATTTATCAAGGAAGGCTATAAGCTATATAACAACGCTACGACCAATAGGAGCGGAGCATTATTTAAAATGTTACAAAAACGAGGTAATTTCTCTTATGTGACACAGACGAAGTTGCGCGGGTCAGCTAGTTTTAATAATGAGACTTTTATTAAGACAAGAATGCTTTGCAGTTTAACAAAGTATTATGTTGCTTTTAATTAATTATTAGCAGGAGCTGCTCTCTGTGTGCAATTCAAGGCAGAGACCAATTCCAATTTTATAGTCGTGCATAAATCTTAAACTTACAGAATTCTGATGGCAGTAATCAATGCCTTTTAATAGCTGGTAGAGGTGTTTTTTAGCGGTATCCTCGCCGAGTCCACCAGACATCGCCTCCAGTTCATCCAGTAGTGTGTGGTCCAAGTATTCGAAGACCAGGTAGAACCGCCGCTTACGGCGGAACACCTCGATCATGTTTACTAAATGGTCGTGTCGAAGTTTCTGAAGGATAAATTAAGATCCTTTTGAACTTGATCAAAAACATAATTTGCATGATTTAACATGGCGTATAATTAAATTAAATTAATTTATAATTTTGGTGAGAAATTTAATCAGCTATAGAAATTGTATTCGAAGTAATGTTCATCTGTCAGTTAAGACGTACATTTATAAAGTAAGAAATTATAAATAAAAATAAACACATACATATGAATATATCAAGCTTAAATCTGGCAGCCAGAGGTACACCTACTTTTCACCAGCTATTCTTTTAGGCCTCACGTAATAGGGGTCGTGCGTCCTTCTACCGGGCACACTTGCAGACTTCGAGGTCCTACTAAAAATTTCGTAACGTAAAAAATAACCAAACCTTGGACTCGGATAAGTCTACGGTTGGTGTTTTTTTCCGCATCTGACCTAATTAAATCGAATCCCATTTAAGACATACTTAACATTAGTAAAGAAGAAAACCATAAACAAGACTAAATTAGGTATAACCAATAACTACAATTTGTAGGCATGACAACGTCGGCACATTTTGGCGACGGCTGCAGAAGTATCATCTACAGTACAACCACAAATGCAGTTGAACAACTGCTGTTAATAACAGTCTTTAATAGTAACCTTCAACATGCGTATCTCCCTGAGCGCCATCTTCCTGACGGCTGCGTCCTCTTCAGTCTCCAAGAACTTCTTAATCGCGACGAGTTGGCCCGTTTCGCGGCGCCGGCATTTTAGCACAACACCATACGAACCCTCGCCAACCTGCACAATGCACATATAACTTGCTTTTACTTTATGATAACTAGGATATAAATGCTTTTTTTTTGGTAGGTGTCTTGCATCTGGTAATAATTCTTAATTCGCGGGTGACTTTACCAACAATCAAAGAACATACTTGGAACAACTCATTATCGTTGATCCATTCACATAAGTTTTTGGCCCATGTGGGGATCAAACCACAACACTCGGTATACTCGCAGTGGCGAAACCACTACGTGCAGTTAAGTTAGGGACCAATTTGTCTGTGGCAGTATATTATATGACTATATTGAGACGTTACGGGAATTGGAGAAGAAAAAGATAGATGCTCTCGAAATGTGGTGCTGAAGGAAAATACTTGGGATATATTGAACGGAGTTCCGTACAAATATCTCCATACTGAAAGAACTCGGCATCAAGCAGGTTCTATCAGTAACTGTCCAGATGCATGTTCTAAGATTCTTTGGGCACGTGTTAAGGGACAGCATTGACTCTATAGAGCGTAAGGTCGTTCAAGCAAAGGTGGAAGGCAGGAGGTGCGCGGAAGATCACTCATGAGATGGACTGACCAAGTTAAGTCAGACGTGGGCGGTCCATTGCATGAGTGTACAAGACGACATGCCGCTGACCGGAAGGAATGGAAGAATATTGTGAGGCGTGTGACGTCGACTCTTCTGGACACCTAGACAACATGATAACCACGACCATTCTGTCAAGAATGAACGACTAAGAAGGTACTGAGTACCAATATTAATAGCCACTCCTACAACTAACAAGTTATCCGAAAGATAAATCGCATACTGTCTCACTCATGTTAGGTAAAGAAGAGAGATAGAGAGACTTTTATCTTATAGATAAATGCTATCTGGAGGTGGTAGTACAACCCCTAAGGCTTATATAATCTAAGCGATACAATGGCTAACGACGACACATATGTACGTCGTGTTCCAACATTTAAGCTATTTTTAAACAGAATATTCCCTTTTTTTTTTACTACAGTACTACAGTCTACTAATGCTAATCAGTACAACGACCATTAACAGTTGACAAAAAGTACTGAGCAGTCAAACAGTAATTCGATACTTCCCTGGCCCGTCTTACTCTGTAACTATGCCAAGAATATTCGAGTGCGATCTTAAGAC
This sequence comes from Catocala fraxini, assembly GCA_930367265.1. Classification (NCBI taxonomy): domain Eukaryota; kingdom Metazoa; phylum Arthropoda; class Insecta; order Lepidoptera; family Erebidae; genus Catocala; species Catocala fraxini. The sequence goes on along the minus strand of OV884042.1, from coordinate 4,633,449 downwards.
AGATTATGATAACAGTATAAAGTTTTATTGAGTAAACTGAATTAAGCAGTATTTTATTAATGTTACTAACCTTTGAATATAACCGTGAACTATGAACTACAAAACCACTCAAATAATTAATAACCAAACCAAAGTACATTTAAAGTTTTCAACATTATTAGTTAATACCGATGTCACGAGACGTAATTTTTATAATCTAGCTGCATTGATTACGAAGTGTATGGAGTTACCTAGTTATAATAGGTAGAATCCTCAAAAGTTTAGTTGGTCGAGCCCGACACCGGCTGTTACAGGGAGGTAATGTAACCGAACTTAATTCCTTGCCGACAAATATGCACAATTGTCGTAAATTATGCCAACATTATTGACAAATACATATTCACGGCATTTGCTATGGAAGTATTTCGAGCTACTTTACACAACGTGTAACAGTAAGATGCGGCCACATTTTCAGACTGTCATGTACCTAAATATGATGACTCATGTCAATTTAAAATAATTCTTCCTTTTACATGAAAATGTGTCCTAGCGTCCTAATTTATTATCTCAATTTTCTTGATGATTATTTTTGTTGTGTGATTTTACGGGTCACGCTCAATACAGTTAATCATTATGTAAAAAAGAATGAAAAAATATGCATTATGTTTGTTGCATAATATGTCGCACATAATCAAAGAACATAAAAAGAAAATAATGTTTATTACACGAGGTTTAAAACATCAAATGTGTGTGTTTTACAGATGACCTAATATTATGTTAATCTTTTTATATCTATTAATATAAAATTAAAACGTGAGGAAAAACTTAATATCCTTTTTTAAGCAAATTACGCTCAAGGAGGATTGTGGGGGTTTGGCATAGTTATAGGTTATATAGGAGATTTATTTATTTATTTACTTAAACACATTTATAATATCTTTACAGGATATCCTAAAACTATATTATAAGCTAAATATACATAATATAATATAAATAAGACAATAAGATAAATAATTTACACGTTAAATACTATGCATTTTTCCGCAACTTCTTTGAATTTCGGCAGGCTACAGTGATAAATATCAACGTCATTGGCAATTATATTAATAAGTCGCATAGCGCGCGACAACGGGACAAACTTGAGTAAGTTTGTCCTCGCTGCTGGCACGCTGAGCGTGGCGGGGCGGCGGCGCGCGCTCACGTGCCCCCGTCCGACGCGCACAGCTACAGCGCCTCCAGCACGGCCGGGTGGTGCAGCTGGCCGCGCAGCACGCGCCACACGTGGCTTACGAGTGCTAGGTCGCGTCGCACGCCCAGCCGCACGTACCCGACCATGCCGAGTACGAATAGACTTGGGTACATCAGTGGGTAAAAGGTATATACACCACTAGTAGTTAGCCCGCGGTTTCACCCGCGTAAGTCCCGTTCCCGTATGAATATCGGGTTTCACCCCTTTCACCCCCTTCAGGGTGGAATTTCCAAAAATCCTCTCTTAGTGCTCCCCTACACTCTCCAAGGAACATACATGCCAAATTTTAGCTTCTTGCGTTGAGTAGTTTCGGCTGTGCGTTGTCTGTCAGTCACACAGTAACGGAAGAGTTATATACATACATATATATAGATATTCTTTAAAATATAAAAATCTAGTAAATTTATTTTGAATAAGATGCAGAAAGCTAATATATTTATATGAGTAGGACTACGGTTTCACTTCAATTACTACATGTAATTATAAATGGTGTAAACTTTAACTCACACACGTAATTAAAATTAAATAAATCTGCTTGGATTCAAGACGGCGCCTGGCCGTAACTAAAGCAGGAACACAATTTAAATTGTTTCGTCAAGATACTGACCACTGATAACTGTTCGTACTTGTCCATGCCACGGCTACTAGGCGTTGACGGGGAGAGCCTGGAGCGATCCATCTTGAACGAGACACACGGACAGCTCGGACATTTTCAACAGTTCACTATAATACGCCTGAAACAAACATTAAGTTGTTAAAAAACTCATTACCTCGTTTATCTATTAAGGGCTTTATGTGGGGCATATGTATGACATTTTAACAGCTTTTGTATATAAAAAAATATTTTCTATTATGTCAAATCGCGATACATATTCCTCAAATGGAAGTTCGTCAGATAGAAAAATCGGCCAAAAATTATATTTATGTTTACTTAATAGAAATAATACTTAATAGTAGACTATTGAATGATTTATAGAGAACGCTTTTAAAGTTGATGCTAGTACCCTACCGTCAACTTGAAAACTGTAGCGATAAAGCATTGCATTATTAGATACTAATTTAGTTCAACTTAATTAATATCAGTTTAGATCAGTTAAGGTATCATGTCGTAAGTTTTTAATTTATGCATTTTATAAACAAAGCTTTACTTTTATCAATCGAGACATCTTGGGTTTAATTAATGGGATTATAAAATCATGAATTTTATGTTAGTTGAGCCAACTTATAATTCCAATGTTCGTACCTGGAAAAGTATGAAAAAACGACAGACAGACGCCGAGATAATTCCAACAATGTTTTAAATTTTAAAAGCGACTTTAGAGATAACTTTGCAATTCGTTAAGATTTATCAGACCACAAATGAAGACAAATAAATGCAACCAAACTAAAACATTGCATTTTTTTGCTTTAGGCTAATAAACTTATAAAACACAATACTCAATGCCGTCATGACATATCAAATACAAACTTTACTTTCGTGCTATTAAAACAAGTTACTTGGAAATGGCTACTGGAAATTACAAGGCAAAGAACTAAATAATAAATAGACAAGACGGCATGATACATCAAGTATGTTTGATACAATCGTAGTATTTCCAACTAGTAACTTTTAATTATAGTACATTGAAAGACATTTTGAGAAAATAATAGGTTTGCGACGTTCGGTCGTGTGTGTCACTGCTGAGAAATTAATGTGTGGTTGTGGTGCAGAATAAGGATGAAAGCGGTTTACTTTCTTTATACAACCCAGTTACTATAAGTTACTGTGTTACTATGAGCAATAGGTAGTCTATATCCATATACTACTTACTGCTTATCTTTACGCAGGCTTGCAATGCCAGCGGTACCATCAGAGGTTATTTTAAGTGGAAAATTCTTATGGACTACCTCTGCATGGGGTCGGCAGAAGGAGGTGCCAGACTGTTACTGTACGATCGAGTGTAGTCGTAAACGCAAGCTGATTCATCGGAATCAACGAAGTAGATGCAATAGAAAATGTACCTCAGTGTTACGTATAACTCAATACGTATAATTCGAGTAAAATCTGTACCAAGTTATACCTTTATGTGCATTGCGCTTAAATCAAATATTTAATTTGACTGCACATTGGTGTTGTGTATGTCACAGACATACTTTACTACCGTTGCCGATTATTTGGTGATAATACGAATAAGTAATTCATAGGAAATCAGTGACTGATTACTAACACTAACACTTATAATATTAAAATTTGTCGGCCTCGATGGCGTAGCGGTTAGTGTAACCGACTGCCACGCCTGAGGTCGCAAGCTCGATTGCCGCACAAGTCAAACATTTGTGTGCATGAACATGGATGTTTGTCTTGGTCTGGGTGTTTCTATGTATAATATGTAAGTATTTACAAAAAAAAAGGATATAATATGCTTATCCATTGTCTAGTACCCATAGTACAAGCTCTGCTTAGTTTGGGCTAGATAGTGTTGTGTGTATGTATTGTGATAAAATATAATACTAGACTTATAAAAAATATCACACATATACGATCAATAGTTTCGGATCAAGGTAGCCGAATGATTGACTGTTTTCTTGTCTTAACAGCTTGGCTTAACAGCTTGGCTTAACAGCCGGCCTATGCATGCCCAAACATAGTTCCAAGTAATAATTGTTTACTTTAGTTTAGTTAATTTTCTAATACTTAACTTATTGTTTTTTAGATAATAGTTGGTTTAGCAATAGCCTAGTGAGAGACCGTTGGATTGCCACGCAGAGGTCTTGAGTTCGATCCCAAGGCGCGCATCTCTGACATTTCGAAGTTATGTGCGTATTAAATAGATAATTATCGCTCGCTCTAACAGTGAAGGAAAACATCGTGACGAAACCTGCATGTCTGAGAGTTCTCCATAATGTTTTCATAGATATGTGATGCCTGTCAACCCGCACTGGACCAGCGTGGAATATGGCCTAACCTTTCTCACACTGCGAAAAAGCATTTGCCCAACAGTGGTACAGTTTAACACAGGGCATATATTATATTTATATAATACTTGGTTTAAGGCTTGTTTGAATCTAACCTTAATCTATTAGTCTACCACCTTCTGTATCTAGCCATAACATAATTATAGTAATAACTAGAACGTTTGCAAAATATGGTCATGTGATTTTTAAATGTTCATTTCAACGGCCTGAGAACATAAAAGATTTGACAAAGTGATGGCCTGGTATTGCTTTCTTGTTCTTTGTCTACTAATACGCGTATCGCTTATAAATTATAAACATAAGTCTTCACTGGTGGCATACATTCACACGGGCTGTAGACAACATTTTATAATGTTACTTAATAGTGGAATATATGATAGAATACCATAATGACACAGTACAATAATTATACAAATTTCATAATTGGAATTATTTCTCTTCTTTTAGTCCAGAATAAGGAATTAAAGTATTATACTTTAATTCCTTATTCTGGACTATGTTTATCGGTCAAATTATTGTTTATGCACACGAAAATAATTTTAGGTAGGTACTGAATAAGTATCTAAAATATATGTACTGCGTGGAAAGCAACGAAATGTTTTCCGCGATTTATCGTATGTACTATGCAACTGTATTTATCCTGATGAAAACTGTTTCTTTTTTGTTAGATTGTACGAATACGTACAAAGTTTACGTTTTACGTGTAAATATTATCGTCGTTTCTGAGCCTCTTCTAGACCGCACAGATATCAAGTCAAACTCAAAAATTATTTATTCTTGTAGGTCACAAAACAACACTTATAAACGTCAAAGGCATCAAATTTATTTTAGTTGTTAGGTTCAGGCAAAGGCTTGAGCCTATAAGAAGAAACCTGCAAGAAACTCACGGCCACTCTTTTAAATCGCCAATCTATATACATACATATGTATATAAAACTCTTCCGTTACTGAGTGACTGACAGACAACGCACAGCCGAAACCACTGAACGCAAGAAGCTGAAATTTGACATGTATGTTCCTTGGAGAGTGTAGGGGAGCACTAAGAGAGGATTTTTGGAAATTCCACCCCGTAGGGGGTGAAAGGGGTGAAACCCGATATTCACACGGGAACGGAACTTACGCGGTTGAAACCGCGGGAAAACTACTAGTTAAATATAATTTCAGCACTCGTATTAACAAGGTATTACAGCCATTATACCATATAATTATATATATGACTATAAATAATTACGAAATAATAATAAAAAATACACAAAGAAATCATGTTCATGTCCTTCAAGCTAATAAAGAAAAACTGAAACTTTCAGCCACTACAGAAGTTTTAAGACATTTATGGTACCAGAAGTTACTACTGTTACTAATCAAGGAAATCAATCAATAAATTTATATTTATTTATCTACGATAATCTTCGTCCACGAGACACGTTTATATTATGTATTGTGTAGTATCTGACTGCTATCGTTCATTGTCAATACCATCAGGTAAATTATTTAGAGTCCTTCACAGTCAGTAAGCGTTTTGATGTGTATCTCACGCACTATGGTGTGTGCCTCATAATAGCTTTTTACTAAAAGCATGTGGGTAATTGGCCGCTGACCATGGCAGTGATTTGTTATCGAAGTTCAATATACATTTAGTTTATGAAGGCAAACTATTTTGTAAATTAATATTAATTGCTATGGTTTCAGCTGTGTTTGTTAACATCATACTATATTTTTCATTTTAAATTTATGCGACTAGTGCCGCACTTGGAGAATTATGTCCTCCAGACCGAATTTCGGCCACGGCGCGGCCAGGAGACTGGCCATCTGCGTAGGAGATATTATAGTGCACAAGTGTGTGCGCAAACACAAGTGCACTCTCTGTTCCTTAACTCTCATGATCCGATGGGACGGTAATCCAACACTACCGGAGAGAGATCGGGCGCAGGACCAACGGCTTTACGTGTTTTCCGAGGCACGGGGGTGCACACCCCCAACACCGCCAACTTCCTAACTCCGGGCTGCTATTGAGATTTCTTAACAGAATAACCCAATAACTTTTTGTTGGCCCGACCCGGGATTCGAACCCGAAACCTCATGCACAGCAGTCGCATTCACTACCGCTGCGCCACGGCGTAATTCCTATATCGCGAGGGACTTTGCAAACATTCAAACAACGGGCACAAAGAACACCCAGGCTTGAAACAACTATTTGAGGATCACATAATTTTTCGTCCTGTCTGGAACCCACAATACTGCGCAGTGGCAGCGGCGAAACTACTAATTAAACCACTACGCCATCGGTGCAGTGCATTGGTAGGCAAAGGTCCGGACAAGAAGGTCTGTAGAATTAAAAAAATAAAAGAGATAAGGTCATAGTCTACCTAAGCTCATGTAATAAATTACTATTATATTATATATAATATTCATTTCCTGATCGTAGAAAGCAACTGAAAATATACCGAAGGTAAGATGCTGTAACGTGTAGTAATGATATAGATTAATGTTTTTACGACCTGGAAAACTGCTATGCAGAAAAAGGCTAGCAGGCTTATTCTAGGAAGCATTTCAGTGAGATACATAATCCGTGTGTAAGCTGTGGCAAAATCCTCCTTAAGTACATGTAACGATAACTTCTACAGACCATGCATATAGTTACTAAATCCCAGTCTTCCTTTAATTTCCTTTCTAAGAGAGTCCGTTTCATTACGAAGATTTCCCATTCGCAAAAAAACAAGATATTTTTTACATTTTACAATTTTACAGAAAAATATATACTAATCTTAGCCGTGCACAGATCATCATTAAGACATTCTACACCGTGTACAACAATAACGAGGAAAACCTGCATTCATCTATGAACTGACTTATACTATTTATTTATATACCAAATGTTTCTTATCTTAACCAAAATATGACTTTGACCATAATTCTTCACGAAGCAACCATGTCTACAATAATCTACAGTTTCTATTACTATTCATTTTTATGCTAAACTAGCTGACCCGCGCAACTTCGTCTGCGTCATATAAGAGAATTCCCGCATTTATTGCAACATGTTTTATTGATGCTACGCTCGTATTGATCGTTGCGTGATGTTATATAGCCTTACCCGATAAATAGGCTATCCAACACTTAAATATTATTTCTAAGCGAACCAGTAGTTCCTGAGATTCGCGCGTTCAACCAAACAAACTCTTCAGCTTTATAATATTAGTATTGTTACGCCCAGTGACATCTCTCGGCATTGTGGGAAAGACTCGGCAGTTCCGTCTCATAATTTATTACACCGTCATCTATTGACATCTTACGGAACTACGTAGTGTGAGTACCCGAAGGGTATAGAGAACGCTGGCACTTTCTCAAACTGTCGTACTATTTACATACCGGGTATAGCGTTACTAGAAAACTCTAGAAACGCTTTACCCGCGTATAAATAGAGCGCACGCGCACCGCCAAGTCAGTTTACAATCGTAAGCGGTTGTGTTTATCGAAGCGAACGGAAGCGGAAATACTATGGAGTTTGAAGCAGTTACAGTGGAAAAGGCAGTATAGTGTTTGTTGTGTTTTAAATTTAATTGTGTGTTTGAATAAAACGTGTTTTAGTCGGTAATATTGTTTGCATTCTTATCCGTCGAACCCAGCACGTAACAGTATAGATATGATTGATATGAATCAATTTAGGTTGATATTCCGAAAATCAGTAAGTGATTTACTTTTTACCTATTATTATAATTTTAAGAAATATACTAGAAACTATAATGATATGAATAGCGTTAAGTATAAGTTAAAGCATTTATATATGAAATACGTTTTTGCATGTCACGTAGAGACGTATTTTAAGAAATCCCGTAACGGCGAATGTATTTCGGCAGTCATAGTACCTCAAAATTACTTTTCATTAACTCTCTATTGTCCCCTTCATTCCAGATCACTTTCAACCGTCCACAGTCGCATGTCACTCAGCAATAACCATAGTCCCTTAATTGGACAATTACGTCACTAGCGACGTTTTAATTAGTTAAAACACAGTGACATGATCACGACACGAAGGTCAAGGTCAACCGGCAACTGTATCAAACCGCAGACTAATGATGATAGTCTAAATATAATTATATTCTGTCGTACAACACCTTAATTTATACAAACATTCGGCTCCATAAAAGATTTACGAATAAACTTGAGGTCGTTATATAATTTTGTTGGTGTAAGTTTTTGGTGATGAAATATGGTACGTCTAATTGAAATTAAACTACTTTTTACGGTAGTATTTTATTGTAGCTTATTTGGTTTACAACTTTATATATTAACTTATACTTTCGTCGACATTTCGAATACTTTTCAGTGGCCATGGTGGTCATGACCTCAATGTTTTGAAAACTACAGTTATTTTAAAACATCGTTGATTATTGGTGTTATTGTTTACACAGAATAAGTTTTAAAGGATCTTGAATTGTTAATGAAAGGGTTTAACCTATTAAGTCGCAGGGGCACAAAGGTGGTCAGACACCTAAGGCTTATAGTAATTATGTCTGGCATTTCAACAATTGACAAGGTACGTTACTAAACCCTATGCAAGTGGGTAGATAATTGATAATATGGCATACCATCGAATGCAATTTCTGGTTCTGGATGCAATTTCTCAGTTCCACAGCATGGACAATGTGCTCGTTAAACAGTGATAAATTCACCCCTTATAATAACTGACCCAAAAGTTCCTGGTAAAATATTGGCATAATACCTACTGAAAACTACTGACTGCCGTTTCTTGGAAAACCGGCTGTGTTTATATTTACCCATCATTGTTATTGAAAATTTGTTGACTTAAACAATATTAATGCTGTTTTCATTGTGACTACTGAATACACATATTTACTATTTAGTTACCACATTGGTATCACAAACACAATAAACAGTTTGTATATGTACTTTATTCCAGTGACATTGGTGCCCACCCTCCCCTCTATTAGAGGGTACAATAAGGCTGTATTAACCACGTGTGTACACTTCGTGCGACTAATGGAGCCGGTTCAATGTCAACCGGGGCCCGTCACTTATTTATTGTGTAGGTATTGATACTCTGTGACAAATTGTAATGTGTACAATTACTGTGCACTGACGTTAACCGTGACATTGGTATATTATGCAAGAGAAAAAGTTCGACCAATATTGACCGCTTGTGCTATTTTTGTCCAATAAAGTTTCAATCATGGAGATATCTAAACAAGCATAAGAGTTTTATGCAATTGAGCAGTTACCTTAATCTTTACATGTGGAAGCTAATAACAGAGTTATTATTCGCACTTTGTTAACTCTGCATAAAAAGGGCTGTGTGAACAAAATTTACTGGTTCCCAAATTGACACATGTGTATGAAGCGTTTTGGACTCTATACGCTAAACAAAAAGTTAATTAGATGTATGCTGCTTTAAATTTTAGGTGAGATGAGCTCTTGTCAAATGTTGTGTGTCTTTAGCAAAATGGCAGAATCTTGATCCTGGCTGGCGGAACGTGACCAAAGAATCTTTGTGGAGTATATAATATGTACATGTATACTAATAGCTACGAATAATAAGATAGTGTGTTCAAGATCTAACATTATCGAAATGGTCATCTCAGAATAAAACGAGTAAGATTAGGCGGTACACTGCTACTTTAAATCGATATCTTGTGGGAGCCAAGTTAAAAACCCACTTGCCTGGAGAAGACAAAAATATAATAAAAATAAATGTCATCCATGCCAAAATCAGCAACGTAGGAGTCTTGCTGAGGTTAGCATCGATTATATTTATTATTTAGTAGAAGACTACTGCAGGCAGATGCTGGATGCGGCAAGCCGAAGACAGGGCGCTATGGCGCTCACTAGGGGAGGGCTATGTCCAGCAGTGGACTATTATAGCCCGATGATGATGATGAGAAGACTACTAACAATGAGTGGTTGGTAAACTTTACACGTAGTTAAGTATTAGTTTACGTTATAGTCAAAAGCAAGCAAATTAGATTAGATAATTGGATAGATCAGATAGATAATTGTATGAATCATACATTTTGAATAATAGATATAATTGATAATGCACGAGCAATTTTCGTATCCGCTATACCCGTCACATTGAAAGTCGCGAGGTATCCACTTGAGATATTGTTACCCTCTCTGTTATCGTAATATAATATAAAAATAGATTTTTCCCGTGGCTTTGCGTAAATGTAGGCTATGTCAATTTTCTATTCCTCGTCAACAGTTCTTTTTCCCAGATAAAAGGTACCCTATGTTTTTTTCTGTACCCCTGACAATGCGTATGCTTTATTTTCATGCTAACTTATAACTTTTTTGAATATAAATATTATTTTATTATTATTTTATGGCGATTCGTCGAGTAGTTAAGGCGTGAAAGCGTACCAAACTAACAAACAAACTCACATTCATATTTATAATATTAGTTATGATTGTAAAGAAAGTATAGTTTCATTACCAAAATATCTGTAACGAATTGATAACATCTTTGATAACTAGTAATTATTAAACTGGGGTACTTTGACCCGTCTTACGATTTGTAGGTTATAAATGAAGCGATAAACTTTGCATTTGAATTGCTAATCAAGAGATTATTTAAATTGATAAATAATAATTTATTATCGTTTTGCTAATATTAAAACTCATACTTCAGTTTGAATAATTAACTATAAGAAAGCTTTGTAACTATCTTTGTTTTGTCGCTGAGTCATCGTGACTCGAAAATAAATTGCAAGGAGCCGTGTCCATGAGTTATGAGTAATACTACAATTTTGTCGACTAATCGTATCTCACTAATCTTACCCTAAACAAAACGATATTCACGGACCTTGGAAATTTCAATGAAATTCTAGTAAATGTATGATAATTGATAAGGTTATTTGGTTTTAAAAAGACAGTTCTTTTAAGATCTTTGAAGTGAAGTCAAGTTATATATCAATTATTCAATCATCAGGTTATAATACCTGTAGTTAGCTGGCCTATGAGAAGATATCTGCAAGAAAATCTCGGCCACATTTTTTCAATCACCACTGAATTTGGTTTTCCACCAGACATTTTAATACTATACCCTGATTAAAAAAACTATTTGTGATTCGTTTTACTGAAAATTCCCACATCCCACAGGAATGCGTACCGGAATATAAAGTATCGCATGTGTTAATCCAGCATATGTTCTATCTGTGTTCCCAGTTTCAATTTCAAATCCGTGTAACTGTTACCGCAAGATTAAAGGAATCCTCGCAAACGTTTACTTTGGAAACATTATAATATAATATAATATAATATTCTACCACATACACACAACACCATCTAGCCCAAACTAAGCAGAGCTTGTACTATGGGTACTAGACAATGGATAAACATACTTATATACTTTTTTTTTTGTAAATACATACATATTATACATAGAAACACCCAGACCAAGACAAACATCCATGTTCATGCACACAAATATTTGACTTGTGCGGGAATCGAACCCGCGACCTCAAGCGTGGCAATAGTATAGTTATAGTAGGACGGAAGATAATAAAAGTTCGTTTTTCTTTGTTATACAACCAAAATGCGAAACAAGAATAAGGACCGCGCCTGTTGGTAAGTGGTTTGGTGGTTGGCGTAACCAGAGGATACTCGCCACACATAAGTTGCTGAAGCTACAAAAAGAAGTTTGTGTCCAAAAAAACTCAGTAAGCGTGGCAAACAAGCGTTTGCTTGTTAAAACAAGCAAATGCTTTTTTGCCACCTTGATTGTATAAAAAATGTATCACGCACTTCGTTTTTAGTATCTATAGCGATCCCTTTAAATATTGAATATAATGTTCTAAGTCCATTAGTTGATGAAAATATTCTCTTAAAGTATGTCTCTGTAACTTCTTTGCTAGAAAAAGCGAAGCTTATGTTGGGTCTACGACATGTGTGGCGATCGTGAGAGAAGTCAGTTTGTTCGCGACTAAAAGTATGGACGTCACCGAATCTACAAATTTGCGACATGTTATGTCTACATCAAGAAAGCGACAATTTGGCGAAGTGTCTTGAACACAAGCTGGATCTTCGAGACGTGCTCTAAGCGTATTCTACTGAGCCTTCTTACACGAGGGCAAAAAATTACGCATCAAGGCAATACGCCTGGACCATTTACGTTGCATCCATTTGTATCCGATGCTAAACACACACCATTACATTTTTATGCATAGTCCCTTCGCGCATAAGCTCCGCGGCGTTCACTTCAGTTACGCTCCGCTTAGATTCGTGACATAATCCGCTTGCGTTTACTTCTTCTACCGTAAACCCACCTCAACATTTCCCAAGACACAGCTACGAGTAGTAAACAGAGTTATTCGCGAATCAGTGAACTGTACAATCAATAGATCTTATCAATATTTATGAGTAGCTAGCAACGACGAAATGTCACTGTTGCAACGTAAACATTGTTTATTGATTTGTAATTTGTTACGCGACCTGCATACCACACAAAGGGTGGCAGTGAGTAAAACAAATTCAGATAGTGTATCAAATAATGATGATGGATTTAAAAGGAGTGCTGAGGGACTAATTATTTTTGTATTTCAGTTGTTTGAACCTAGATACCTGTGTTGATATTAACAATAGACAAAAAGGGTATAGAAGCGTAACTATTTCAGCTATAACATCCTAAACAAAAATAAAAAAAACTGTAACCTGACTACTAAAAAACGGGGTCTAAAAAGGACGAAACAAGAAAATAATTCAGATAGAAATCCAGAAATGCATAGGTACAAAAATGGTCAAGATAGAGCCGTGGTCGCACCCCTGTATACCTACCCTGTCTGTTTAATGGAGGTGTTCCTGGCACCCACATAATCATAGTAGGTATACAGTAGGTGCGACAACGGCTCTACCTTATTTAATACTTCTCCGTTTCCCATTCGGTTTATATAGCCTATGTCACCCGGGCTATTATTACGAATCTATTGACACCTCATTCATTAAAATCGGATCAGTAGTTTAGGCACTACGATGGAACATACAAATTACAAACATACATACACAGACTGCCAAAATCATTGCCCTTCCTTTTGGCTTTCTTTTGGCGAATGTGGTTTGTTTGTTCATTACTCTTTCACAACTTAACTATTCGACCGATCAACATGCAATTTCACATATACGTTGTCAGGAAAAGCAAAGGTCAGGTACAGGGTACCTATAAAAATACGGTTACTAAACTAATTTTACCTACGCCTACCAACCTTACGCCAGCAAAGCCGCGGGCAAAATCTAGTAAATCATAATGTTATTGTTATCTTTTGCACAGTAAAATTATTATTTAATTATCCTGTTTATATGATAAGTTCGATTGCCAAGAAATCTTTTACGTTCCTTCATTATGAGTATAGGTAACAATTCACGTGTGATTTATGATAATTTAACTAGTATTAACCTTGAACAAAAGTATTAGAATGATCGTTTTTTAATTAAAGGTCTCACTGTGTATCATTACAATGATATATAATATTAAATTTAATATTAAGTTACTAGTTTATAAAGACTACCATTATAAATTAAAGTTTTCTGTCCAATATTATAGATTAGTTACAATAACGCGATCACTTAGATAAGTTTTATACTTAAATGTTTGGAGACAACAACAATACACCACAAAATAGTAAACCCGTCTCCTGCAAGAATGCTAATATTTCCATCATAATCATGGTTATGGATTTATAACACGAATATTAAAGTTGGAAATAGTTCATTTAGATTAGGTAATCAATCGGGCACGCTACAATCGTGGCGGTAAGACCCGTTTTTGAGGAGTGGCTGGAGAGACGGTATGGCGCTCTCACTTTCCGGCTGACACAGGTAATGACTGGCCACGGTAGCTTTGGCCAGTTCCTGTGTCGCATAGGTCGGCAAGAGACGTCTGGTTATCACCACTGCGGCGACTGCCGCGACGTTGTCGAGGACTCGGCGCTGCACACTTTGGCGGAATGCCCCGCCTGGGCATCGCAGCGCCGTGAGTTGACCGCGGCAGTCGGTATGGTTGCCCTCTCACTCCCGGCCGTGGTTCAGTCCATGATCCGGAGTGAGAGGTCGTGGAACGCCGTCGCCTCCTTCTGTGAGGAAGTAATTTCCGTTAAGGAGGCGGCGGAGCGGGAGAGGGAGCGCTCAAACTCTCTCCCTAACCGCAGAACCGGGCTCCGGAGGGCGCGAGACGACCTCCAGCCACCCTGAGGTTTGACCTGGGGATGGCGGGCTTCGTGGGCCTGCCTGCCATCCGATCAGCACCAGGTCCGAGAGGCGGCGTGCGTGTTCCCACGCGCGCGTCTGTGTCGTGTCCGTCTCCCCTCTAGGAGGAGGACAGTTGGGCTTTTAAAAGTAGTGGTGACCAAAGGGTAGGTCTTATCGTGTAGTGGCCTATCGTTTCATACGGCGGGCTGAAACCTCGGCGGGGTCGCGACTGCATGTGAAAATGATTCGCGCGGCCCCGCCGATTGCGGTTCTGTCGAGGAACACCGTGGTAGGTTTAGTCGGTATTACCGGTTCATTCTTATAATCATTACCATCTCTTTTTTACCCCGGTGAGCCCGACATAGCCCCTCCGCCCGCCCCCGCGGAGGGGTAAGCGTCAAAAAATTCCCCCACGTAAAAAAAAAGAAAAGATTAGGTAATCAATAGAAATAAAATAACATTAAATTAATGAATTATAAAAAAGCTATAATGCTAATTTTGTGTGTTCTGTTTCTTTTATCTTTTATGTTTTATTAAATAATTTTGCGACAAACTGTACACCGTTTGAACTTTGGTAATCTATTATTATCGATGTTGAATAAATTGTACCTACCTATTTAGGTTAATGAGAAAGTAGATCGATGGTATACTTGCTCGATATTTTTTTACCTAATTCCAAATTACTCATAGGCTAAATTTCTTACAGATCTTATATAATCAACTAAAACTTTTTCTATCAAGATTCGAATCAGTTATTTAACTAATATGTGGTGCAGCTTAATTTCCGACCTTCATATCAAATGTAAAAAGTTTGTAGGGGTGCGACGGGACCCGAACAAAAATGTTGTCGCGTGCCTCCCGCGATTTGAACCGGTATACCGAATTACTAATCAATAACATGCTTGTTGTACCGCCACTATGCAACTTGAGCTTCGGCAATACGATATTGTTTGTTATAGGCCAAATAGAAATCTGTACTTGTGACAACAGTACGTTCTAAAAACGCAGACGGGATGGAAACTGGTCCTTATACTTGATTTGTAGTAAGCTAGTTTGTACAGAGTAATTATTGATTGGATGAGATGTCTATTATGATTTTTAACCCTACAATTGATATGCCTTAACATATGGGATGTAGGAAGTAGGTGCTATGTCTCGCGACACAACTTTGCGGTCGTATGAGGTCAATCAATCACGAAGATCCCAGTTTTGATTTCCGAATCGAGCAAAAGTATATGTATTTTTTTGTAAGAAACTTTTTTGTGACTGGATGGAGTTGCTAAAGTCTAACCGTTAAAGAATTATAGCCCCCATATAAACGTGACTGGCGAAATGTAAATGTACAATCACGTCTGCTTATCCTTTTAGGTCTCACAGTCATAAAACTATGAAAATCAATACAATCCATTTTCATACAATCTGAGACAACAAAGAACGCACAATGAACAGATAAGTATTCCTAAAAATAAAGCTAAACAGAGAAAAACGATTCCAATGAACCCAAATGTTATTGGAGAAAAAGGGAAAGCAATAATCGTGGCGTTTTCTGTTAAGCCACATAAATCATTGAATAAAAGCGTAATTATGGTTCCTCCTGTCCATAACTCACGATCAAAGCGAGCAGAGGCAGGCACGGGACCGGCCTCAAACCCTCCCCATACTTTTTTGTTTAACTAAATTGCTTAATAAGCCCGCCATACTGGGTGCACAGAACGTCGGTAGCGAATACCGAAAGGTCGGTCACGGCATGTCACGTAATAACGCGACAGTTACTTGGAATCGAGGAAGTGATCACGTCTTGCCGTAATCAGTTCATTTCGTATGCCTTTAGTGTAGTCGTTTTTACCATATATAAGTTTTTGTTAACCTGCCAGCTTTCGCATTCGCCAGCAGTGCTTTTAGAGCCCACGTAATAAATAAACCAGGTTATTACAGGGTATAGCCCTGGCCACTGAGAATTTTATAACATAAAAGCCAATAACATTTTTGCCCGACCCGGCAATCTAACATGAGAACTTATGCATCAGATGCTTTAACCAGTCGGCATCCCTGCGGCTGGCCGTAATGAAGAAAGCATTGTGCTTCGCTTGTTCAGTATTCTGGCATAAAAAGAGTTAAAGATTAGCGCCATACATTTTTAACCATTTGAGAACACTAGAATGATGCCGAGTAGATGGAAAATGTTTAGATAATACAAATCAAATGAATGTTTTGTGGTTAGTTTACTGCCGTTACATTTATGTCAATTGCAAGGATTAAGCAAAGGGTACTTAACCTAGCAATTGACATATCATAAGAAGAAGTTTAAAAGGCCGTATGCTTCATTTCACCTGTATGAACCGTACGGCCTCTCTTTTAAGCCCTATAGAATTATAATTGGGGTGAAATGTTTAAATGTTAGTTTCTTGTATTCTATTATTCAATTTATTAATTTATTCAAATAAACTTCCTTACTATCAACCCCTGCTGTAGTTGGTATTGAATTTCCTTGTACGTTACTAGCTAATACCTACCCTTATTATACGTCACCCTGAATGCATCGCCATAAATTAGGCATAGTTTTTTACTGCACCAGCAATTTTGATTTTTTAGTAGATAAAGGCCAACACTAGTTTTTATAGAATAATAATTACTTTACATTATCAGCAAATTATACTTGTGATTGGTCGTAAGATTAATTTTTTATTAGCTCCCCAACAATTGTTAACACCTTATGTTACGAAACTAGCAAGGCGATTAAAAGTATGAAAGCAGTTCTAAAATTATGCCAATAATCTGCAATTAAAATCTTCGAGTACAAATTAAGTGGTGCTAGATTTCACACATATATTAAGCAAATGTTAGTTGACAAGTTAGCATTTGCTCGTGTACGTTTAAAAATATTGATTATGAATGGCTGGAAAAATCAAATAAAATTGATACAATTAGTAAAAATTGAATCATTAACATCCGTTTAACAACCTGATATGAAATGAAAATAATCTACATCTGTTTAAATCTTTTGACTGCTTCCACAAGATTTGTTATTCCTGTATCGCGGGAGACTTTATAAGGATTCCACCAACAGACACAAAAATACCCAGGCTTGTAACAATAATTTGTGTTTCACATAAGTTTTTGTCGTATGTGGGACCCATAACACTATCAGTGGCAGTGACAAGACGGCCATTTATACCACTATGCCGTCAGTCAATCAAAATTATATTGCACAAATATCTTTATATCGTGCTGTGAAAATCTAGATCTAATATTCTTAACGAACTGAAGAGATTGTATGTGTAAAAACAATTATCTTACGAACTAGACAACCGATTTGTTTATATTTTGTTTAGGTAGCCTGTTTATTGAGCAAGGTTAAGGCTATATAAATCGGCCTTCAACCAAAAAATGTGTAGCAGCAACCGTGAACGTCATATAACATGGATGATTCCGCGAAGCACTGGTAGTATTCATACATTGTACGAAAGTATCGTGCTCGCCAAGAAAAGTACATATAATACATATAAGTCTCTATAAAACTCTTCTCACCGTGGGCATAAAGTAAGAATTAGGTTAAAACCATACTTGAAAATTGTATGCCTGTAGTAAGAAATCCCTACTTCAAATTTTACGCTTGTGGTGGGAAGGGTTTCCAGGTACCTTAAGATAAGTGTTATTGATACCCTTTTCGCCATGACCACAGCTACTCCTTTAAGTTTTTTGAAATGGTGTCAGCGCTCAAAATAGGAACGCATTTGTGTTGCTTGGGTGTACGCTTGT
Organism: Catocala fraxini; assembly: GCA_930367265.1. NCBI lineage: Eukaryota > Metazoa > Arthropoda > Insecta > Lepidoptera > Erebidae > Catocala > Catocala fraxini. The sequence goes on along the minus strand of OV884042.1, from coordinate 4,615,310 downwards.
CTAAGAGTTAACCATAAAAGGTATGTAAAGTCTGTTAACCCACAATGGGCCAGCGTGATGGACTACCATTTTCACTGCCAGCTGAAAATCGCGGGGAGCCAAATTATTTTTAGTCTGTTTTAGATACACACGTACGCTCCGCAGATACGCGGAGCTGGCCTCCCGCACACGTCTCGCACCCCGCAGATATGCGGATTTGGCAGCGAATGTGCTACGGACTAACTCTTCTCAAACAGAGAATAGGCCCGTGCTCGGGGGTGGAACAGTTTATGTAGGTACAGGGCTAATATTATTATAAAAGAAATGATCATCTTCTTTTTATTCTATTACATATTAATGTTTAGTATCAAATTATGTAAATAACTCATCTTTCAATACTTTGGACTCATCCTTTTTACCTTGACACCACAGAAATATGCTTGTCTAAGTTCCTTGTCACTATTCTAATAGTATAAAACTAACATAACTTGGCAGTGAATGCCAATTCGCACTGCATATTGGATAATACGTTTTTGCCGTTAACCAGTTCACAGTCAAGCTTCCCTGACTACGTATAATGAACTGGCAAATCGTGAACAGTTAAGCATGTAAACCCCAAAAAATTACGTTTGAAGTTATGTTCAAACTATCAGATACTTTCAATACGTGACCTTTGAGATATCGACACTGTCATTTATGATATGTGGGCACGCTCCAAGAATAACGGTTACAAAAAATAGATGTCATATAAAATCAATATCTGATTATCGTGCAACCTTATTCTATACATAGAGACATAACACGTACAACCACCAGCTTGTTTTTATATCATTACTAACTGTTTCCTCGTTATCCTCACGGTAACAGACATATTCGTGGCTCTAAATTATTTATATGATTGACACAGTTCCCATCACTTATTAGAAACAATGTACAAACCTATATCATTTCCTTAAAAACAAGTGATTAAACGCAAAGATATTTGTCAAATAAAATATTTGACAAATATTTTGTCAAATATTGTGGTAGTTCCAAAAATTGGCGTGTTTAAAGAAACAAAATATATACAATATTTTCGGCTTTATAGAGTTAGTTATTGTTACAGAAACGTTATTTTATATAAGACAATATTATTAAATTATCTGTAAGAAACAATAGAGAGGTTGTAGCGCAGTGGAATCCGTCACTTAAACCTGAGATTTTGCTTAAGATATTAAGAGGACAGCTGTACATGGAAAGTACCTTCGCTCCGAAAATATCTCTGAGTTTAGTCTTCAGAGTCCTTGAAAAGTCCCTCTGTAGAACTTAAAACACTGGCACTATTTTTCTATACAGTGTGAAAGTGTATTGGATAGCCGGAAGAGAAAGTCTTAGGCAAATTATCTTTGACCAGACCGCCGACGGTGTGAAAAAAGGCCAAGTTAAGACTACATATCTTAAATTAAACGAGTGTGCAAAGAATGACATTGGAATGAATAAAGTGAAAGAATGAGCCTTAGCTTGACAAAGCCCCAAAAATACCTCAGACATAGCAATTCATCACAGGCAATTTTTTTAAGCATCCTAGGCAAGACAACCCTGGAAGGGTTGAAAGCATGTTTACCTCTTGTTAGTTTAAAAATATATCAATGTTTGCGATTTACTATTAAAGCACTATAGTCCGTAACCTTGTGCGTCTATAACTTATTCATAGCGGTATTTTCTACACTGTTGCATGTAATTTCCATCAGGTTATTGCATTATACATCGTGCTTGTTCTTACTATTCTATTCATGAGCTTTATTTATTAGTGTGTTTGGATGATGTTGGGACTACCTTGATATTGTGGCAACCATATTCATATCTAAATAGCCAAGGACAAAACAGTTCAGTAGCTTTTCCTCCTATATTTGTGAATCGATTTATTTTGTTGAGTATCTATCTACGAGCTTTATTTTAATTTAAAAATATATATACAGGCTGATATTTACATATAAATAAATCGATAGATTCATATATGTTGTTTTATTATGTAACCTTAAATTTTCAAGAATTATTGTGGTCAAATTCGACCAATTGGCGAACATGGGTTAGATTTAACAGCTTTAGAAAGTTGAGCTCTATATTTATTTGTTTAATTTGGTAAGTTTGATTCTAATTAAAAGCAGCTTTCCCTCGAGAATAGTATGTACCGTTTCTGGTTAAAAGGTACCATATATTCTTTTCTGTGCACCTGACAACGTGAATGCAAATTGTCATGGTGATGGGTCCAGACGATAAAGCATGAAGGCGTAATAAACAAAACAAAAAGCTCACATTGGCGTTAATAACATCTATTAATATAAATATAGACTGACGTCTGTGTTTGCAAAGTATAGGATACACCTACGTTTTCAGACTCCGTGCTCTGCTACTAAAAATTTTGCGACAGTAAGGTCCAATAACACATTTGCCGATCCCGGAATCAAATTTGAGGCCTCAAGAACGCTCGCAAACATAAACGCAAACTTTTGACTCGGACCCAACGAGGAAGTTATATGCCTCTATTTATAAAATAAATTATTTCAACTATGTGTCTAGATTTTACTTACATGCACATTATTATATTACAAATATACATGTATGAGAACTCTTCATAAAATTATCCTCACGAACAATATTAGAGATTCGAGAACAATATGGAGAATTCGTCACAATGTTCGCGAAAATATGTAAATTCTGCCAACTCGTATTGCGCAGTGATCTTACGCCCTACGCCGTCCCACACTGAGAAAATTGCTTGTAAACGAGGTTTTACAATACAACAACAAAGTTTTATAATATTTTAAATAATAATATATAATCTAAAATCTAAAATAATGTATATATCAAATACTGAAATTGTAAGCAAATAATAGATTAATTAAAAATAATTGTACAAAACAATCTACTGTTGACCAAAAATAAAGAAATATTATTAAATACGCGGTAAACAGAAAATTCGTGTTTTGCTTTAGTTGTATTTTTATGTAATGTTTTAAAGCCTGAGCTTAATATTTGTTCATAATAAGCGCGTTATTATATATAAATCCCTGCATGTTACACCTATGTAAATATTTACCTACCCGATTTAAATGTAAAATAATGCGAATTGCATTTTTTTCTCTAATTCATTTTTACGCTATTGCAATCAAACAAACATCTTTTCACATACAGAAGACTACCGCGGGACGCTGTCGCTTACTTCGCGCATGAGTATATAAAACTAAAGCGTCAGCAGTGTCGCTAGATATAGATTGAAATACATGCCTTTTCTTATTTGCCATTTTTTAAACACAACTCATTCTTACAAGTTTCTATACTTTCCATATTTTGGAAACCCTAGCATTTGGAGCGCTTTACTAATCTTGAAGTATTAGGTACAATAAGCCAAACCATTAAACAAATGTTAGTATGTTACTTAAAATTTATCCCATCCAAAAAATCAAATCATACAAGTTGTCTAAGTCCAATAAACCATAAGTATGCATATTTCATATGTTTGTTTATGAATCCTGAACTGGTATTTAAAACGTGAGTAATATTTTAATTATTAAATGGTCACGAGTGAGCCCTATATATAATAATAGTTGAGAAAAGGACATTTCAAAAAATTGTCATTTAGATGAAAGGACATTTTAAGAAAGGACAGTATGCGCTGAGACGATAAAAAGCACATTCTACTCATTTATCCCGTGCCAAAAGTATGCGCTTGTGTTTGCAATGCTTGCGTAGTTCTGGGTTCGATTCCTTGGTCGAAATGTTTTTGGTTTTCCTGTTAGGAAATTCATGGAGGCAGCACGAAATTTTATAATATGCTCATTAGACAACAATGCAACTCTCTATTACCTGAAACCCGAACCTACTTTAATGTCTACTCCTTCGGAGATGCATACGTGAGTATACATATGTATTCTACTGTGATCTTGTGCCATGTGATCGACTAATTAATATTTTCTCGGAATCTTCACTTTAATAGTAGCTTGCACAGCCTTTTATATACCCTTAGATACAACACTAGTATGAACAGCAAGTTAAAAAATAGATACGTATCAAACAATTATAGAAAATAATCCCATTGGTTTAACACCATTGTCCTCAATAAAGTTTATTCACTCAAAACAACTACAATTAAGCACGCTTCGATTTAATTCGCAAATTACGGCAACAATAAAAATTACGGCCAACAAACCGCTCATTAAAAACAGTCGTCCAGGAAGCAAAACAAGGCAGTAAACTTGAATAACTTAGTAAAAGAAACTCACCCCATTTTGGCGTATGAGAAATACATAACATTTAACATTAACATTTCGTAACAATAATAAATAATGTACGAGTATGTAACAAACAGCCGGTAACTGTTATTCGTCACGTGGGCGGTCCGTAGCGCGGTTACGGCGTAGGGGCGCTGTTACAGAGCGGGCGGCTACGAACGCGAATCGGCGTAGACTGACGCGAGGAAGCCTTTAGCCGGCGTACGTCCAGCAAACCCACAAGGAATATTAAGGGAATGTACACACACGCGCGTTATAGAGACCGATATTAAGGAAATTCGTTGACGCAATCATGTTTAGATTTTTTACATTAACCTGAATCTTTTTACAGTGACTCTTTTTGACATTTAATATAAGATAAAAAAAGATTTTTTTTTTTTTATTGGACAAGGCACATTATCTTAGTCCTTTTAGTATTCGGTTATGCAGTCTAAAAGCGTTTGTGACATCAGGGGAATTGGGTTGTCGTCTTTTCAAAGAGGAGCTCCTGTGTTGTTAGCGCAAAGGATATACATACATATGTACATATGTCTGACAGCAAAGAGAGAGAGTGAAAAAAAAAAGAGCCTAGAAACCTGACTAACGCTTTACCGGTTTATTGTGGGATGCAAGTTTTCCCCCTACTGGGTCGCTCAACCATGAACAGAACCTGCATTCAAATGGTTATTACAATTATTTTATGAACATATCAGTTCTGTGTAAGATTCGAGCGAGCTAATACAAACAGAAGCAATAATATCGCAACACGCAATGCTTTTCTCGTGCAGCAAATAATGCAAATTGCTAGTTACCTAATTCAACGTTTACTGACAACAAGTAAAGCAAATGTAGAAAGCAATGCATCCTATTTGCATCGCAAAGAAAAAACAAAAAGAAGACAAATATGAAGCGAAAACAAAACCCAGCTGTTTAAAAAACCGTAGGGATCATAATACAAAATATGGCAGGAATATCTATATCCATATATTAATACGTGAAGCAAAATCTTTGTACCCATTTTTACGAAAATTTCGCGGATGGAGGAGTATGAAATTTGGCACAGTTAAAGTTTATATGGAGAAGGAGGGGGTGAATCATAATATTTTTATAAAATATGCATTAAAAAAACATTAAATTAATGAAAAATCACTACACGCACACAACCATGCATTTGACACACACATTCGAATCGCGTTAGTAGTATTTCGGCATTGTTCGGTTGACTTCGTAGAATGCTTCGTAACTATGGTTACATACATATGTATGTGGAGTAGGTGATTAAATGAAATGTGATTATGAGGGTATTAAGTTATAGACAATACAACTTTAATAACGATAAAATTTAAAATTTAAATAATTTATGGGCGAATTTCGACCACTTGGCGACCGCTAGTAAATATTAATTAGTGAAAAGAAAACTTTGTTCGCTTTTTTAAGTAGATTACGCATACGAAGGAGTGTTAGATTAGATTTGTTTGTTTGTAACGCTTTCACGCCTTAACTACTCGAACGATCAAAAAAGGGCAAAAAAACCTATTATCCAGAAAAAGTACTGTGTTGTACACAGTACTTCCGGGATAAAAAAATTATATAACCTACACTTACGCAAGCAAGATATAAATATTGATTCGAAAAGAAAAAGAAATTGTTCCCTTTTATGATGTATATATGTATATTTCAGGCGCGGAAGAGATTTGGAACAGTTAATATCTATATGCAGAAGAAGTGCATAAAGCACTGCCATAAAAAAATAAATGACGTTCGAAATTTGACCAGTATGAGACTACTAGTAATTATATTATAATACAAATACAGTACATCAACCAACAAGCTGTGTATTACATGTTCAAACAATTGTATCACATTTTAAATTATCGTTTATTATAGTATGTAGCGTACCGTTGGACTGCCACGTAGAGGTCTCGAGTTCGAACCCAAGGCGCGCATCTCTGACTTTTCGAAGTTATATGCGTATTAAATTGTTAATTATCGCTTGTTTTAACGGTGAAGGAAAACATCGTGAGGAAACCTGCATATCTGAGAGTTCTCCATAATGTTCTCGAAGATATGTGAAGTCTGCCAACCCGCACTAGGCCAGCATGGTGGACTATGGCCTAACTCACAGTGAGAAGAGGGCCTCTTCACACCCAGCAGTGGAACATTTTAATACAGGGCTGATATTACTATTATTATTATAGTATGTCCTGTACGGGTTAAAGTCACGTCACGTGTATTTGAACACAGATTCAAGGCAAGGTTGGAAAAAGGGCCTAATGCTCGTTCGTATATATTAGTATATAGTATTGCCATATATTGGTATATACTCTCATACATCCGAACAAGTTTAGCTGAAGGGCCTAATTCTCGTTAGGTTAACATTTTAATGTACTCCCATCCGAACCCTTTTTTCGGTAGAGTAAAAGATTTTACATTTTATCTGAGAGCAACAAACACTTTAGCTTCTCACTAGAGGGTCACTTGTCATATTCTAGATGTTGTATGGAGTTGTTGACAGTAACAACTCCATAGTATGCCACACCAATATGACACTTATATTGTCGCACTGACGTTGCTGCCTGGGTCCGGCGCCATCAGTCACCCTATTACAAACATAATTAATACCTATAATGAAAGTTTTTCACGCAACTCACACAATATTGTTACTACTTTGGTTTCTAGTAGAAGCATGGCGTGGCATATTCCGTATTCATCCTCCTTTCATTCTCAACAATTCTACATGCATCCGCGTGGATTTCGAGTATTATTAACCTGGGCACTGTTTAATAAACATTACAATCCGACAATTTTGTAAATAAGTGACATATTTGTAAAGTTGTATGATAAGTGCTGTTTAATAAAACCTTACAATTCGGAAGATTTTTACAATTAGAAACAATACAAATATTACCATTACAAATGCTGTTTAATAAACGTTAACATGTGCATAAAACGCCTGTAGATTTCGATGACAATATTGTATCTGCAATTTTGTAAATCATATAAATGTACGTTTTTGTTGAAGATTCTTAAATCGAGGTCAAGGTCCACATACTACCATAATATTCGTAGAATGATCTTCGTTTTTGTCTACATATGCGGATTCGTTTTGGCGAGGAGTATCTATTGTGATTAGCGAACCATCTATGTATAATATGTATGTATTTACAAAAAAAAAAAAAAAAAAAGTATATATGTATGTTTATCCATTGTCTAGTATCCATAGTACAAGCTCTGCTTAGTTTGGGCTAGATGGTGTTGTGTGTATGTGGTAGAATATTATTATTATTATTATTATTATTATCTACAATGTCTGCTATTCAAGATATATTATATTTCATAAACAGTCTAGCGATATAAAGCCAATTAGTTGGCCAGCGGATTTCTTCCCCAAATAATTTACTACCACAATCCTACACACATTTTTTTATGCAGTTATGTATCGTTCCTTTAGTTACACCATGTGCATCTACTATAACATGGTATTGTGAGCCACAGCCCATCTAATACAATACACACAACATTTTCTGAGTGGGTGAAGGGCTGCATTTCTCTTAGAATAGTATTCAACATCATGTCCTTTTTTCGTTACCAAATATTCGACGGTAGTTTTGCTGACCCGAAATTTTTGTTGAACGTTATATCTAACACATCAAAAGTAAAGTTTATCTTTTTACGAAAAGCTCGCTGTTGTCGTTCTCTCATATATTCATCATCACTACTGTCACTACTTCCACTATTAGTTGATAGAACCATTTTTTTATGTATAATAATTAAATGTCTTCACTTATTAAGATTGCGCCGAGCGTAAGACAGATAATGACAGAGCTCGTGCGGCGTATATTCAAATCGGCGCGCGGTCGCCATAGTAAAATTGTATGGAGGATTTGAAGTGCTTTTTTGATAAATATGTATCTTTATTGTCAACCAATAACTTAAATATTTGGGACGGACAAATTGTAATATAACTATTTATGTTTCGTTTAAGCTGTAAAATAGGATAGACTTCTACTCTTATAATCTAAAAATTACGTAACACGAGCTTACGCTTTTGCATTTTTCACAATTTTGTAGGCGAAAATATTCATTATTTTAAGTTTTTTACACGGAGTAATTGTAAACACATTCATTGTTATGGTAAATGTATATTTTATTTTTATATTAAACAAAAAGTGTTGATTTTATTCTCTGAACTGTGACCGCCTGTTTAGGCACATTTCGCTCGGCGCAGTCTTAAATTGAAATACAAAATTGTTAAGTTCTGACACAAGGCGAATCCACCTGTCGAAATTGTTCTACAATTTATAAAATATTATGTAAATTTGTAATTACAATTATGTATTCAATAAAACAGTTTTTCTTAAAAATATATAAATCGTCACTAGTAAAGAGAAAATGTTTATTAAACAGAAATATGTAAAATTGTACGTATAATTTTACAATTTTGTCAGTATTCCACCATAGTAAATTTGTAAGTTATATTCTTTATTAAACAGAAACTTGTAGATTTGTAACTTGTAAAATACAATTACAATTTAATACAATTATTTATTTGTGTCCAAAGCGTTTATGTCATACGTTTCAGGTTCTCTATTTACACAATTTTGTGTAGGTCTCCCTTTGGTCGTTTTTACTTGCATATTTTCACTATATGATTTATCTTTTTGGAATGACAGCTCTTGCTCTAATGATAATTTATGTTGCAATGGATTTTACATATATTTTAAATCGGTTACAAAAACGAGCAGGCTCGGTACAGGTTGGCTATATTTACGGATCACTAAAATTAAACCTCCACAAGCACTATCCACCATGCTAACAAATAAATATCTTTTATATTCAAAACACTTTCATAACACACAAATCAAGTAATCACTACTTCAAAAAAAATATACTTCTAAGAGCGCATTAACACGATAGTAAAACAAATCCTTTTATCCTACAATAATACTTCAAAGATAATAAAATAATCAGTAAAAAACATAGTTTTACTATTAAGCTACAACTCAATCCGAAGTAAACGTTCGCAGATCACGATGGAACTGCAACTTATCTATAAACGTGTAGTAGTATCATAACATTCATAACTGCGTCAATATCGGGTAAAAGGCAAGCGGCACGCGCGCACTACGACACAGATATATAAGGTAGAACGCACACACCGCGGCGGAATGTCGCGAGCTCGTAAATCAGGGGCCGCACGACACTGGTAAACGCAAGCTGCAGCGATGCCTGTCCGCTTGCCGTACCAGAAATGTTGGGACGAGACCTCACTGTGAGCGGGGAAGCTACGTAATTTTCCTTTTTTTTATGAGGGGCAACTCCTGCAGTAGGAATAAAATCCTGTATCGCGGGAGATTTTACAAACATTCAAACAAGAGCGTGTATTAAAGTGGTCGTATGCCTGTCTGGCTTATGAGTATTGCATGGTACTGGTTTATGTTTGTATCTTTACATTGTTGTAAATATGATTAAATTTTTATTCCTATGTATTTCAATACATAAGAATATTTACACAAATAATAATTAAAAGTTGCTTGCCTCCCAAACTAGATTAACACCTATTATACATATTGACTGATATTTTTTTATTGTATTCTAAGTTTCATAGAGTGTCATTTGTGAGCATAAAATAGTTAATTATCTAAATCTACATGACTAGAAGCTCTTGTCTAAATGTCCTCGAATATATGTATGTGATCACGTCTGCCAAAGCGTGATGTACTGTGGCCGAACCCGTTTGACATTGCAAGAGGCCCTTACCCAGCAGTGCGACAGTTTACATATAGGGCTGATATTATATTATAGTAGTAAATTTGGTTACACATATCTTATTAGGAGGCTCGTCAAAGTACCCGCTAACAGTGACACCACAGCACAGTACTGAGGTATATCTTCATCAATATTACAATAAAGACAATGTTTTTGCAAGGCCCTCACGTAACAGATGACAGACCAATAATATTTCACAAACTACTTCATCGTAGTACAATTTCGATGCAATCATTTCGCAAAAAGATACAAAACTGCGAATACTATTATTACTGATTGTACCGCAGTACAACCAAATGTTTGATTTCGTTTACTTACTTTTATGGGTATTGCAAGATTGTTTGTGTAATTTTTATAGCAAATGTGTGTCATCGGCGTTCTGTGACATGTCATCATTCTGTGTGTCGTCGACATTTCTATGTGTAGTGGTGATATTGGTAATTTATAAAGGTACAAGGTATTGTAGAATCAACATAATTATTTATTTTGGTTGTTAGTATGATTATTATTTGCTCTATTGAGGTTTATATCCAGAATCTACACAAAAACATATTTTTGTGTACTATGTATTCTATATAGCTAATTATATAGCATGTAACATTAAGGTGGTGTGACTCAGACGTCAAATAGTGAAGCCGCTGCTTAATTTATATCCCAGCAATCATGTCAAAATCCAGAGATTTTAGTGATAGAACATGCTTTTGACTAGACAATTGATAATATAGACCTTGTACAATTTCCTGTTTTAAAATTTTCCCATAGCGTGGGTGTCATTTGAGAAATATCAACTCATATAATTTAAATTCATAAGGCGGTCATAGCTCAAATGTACAGATTTGTCAGAAAATGCCTGTGTCTAAATATAGAGACGACAACAGATTAAAATTATAGTACTAAGTAATAAAATTTGTTTATTTACAAAGTAAAGTACGTATGTCAAAAGGAATCGTTTTTTGTGTAATGATAAGTCGGTGTACGTAATTTTTTATGTCGATTATTTATTTATTAAGGTTTATTTATTTATTATTATTTAGCAAACTCTCTTTACTCTTTACAGGTCTCTTCTAAGTAAGAGATTTGATCACGGTCTATTACGCTGACTAACTACAAGTTAGCCGACATGTAAGTTTTCATCACGCTGTTGTTGTTCATGGTATCAATATTTGTAAAACTTGCTGTTTGATTATATTGAGTAGGTACACACAAGTACATAAACAGTAGACTATATGTCCAAGTTTTTAATCACAGCGTTGACCTACCACAAGTAGGACATAATGATATTAATAGTTAAAAGACAAGCGGTGTGGCTCCCACCACGTGTGGTATGACCTACTTGCTCCGGACTTTTTATAATTACTACTGTCTCATTAAATACACATACGCTCGGTCATAGGGTCATGGAACATATGAATATAACTGTCACAAGTACTGCTTAGCATAATCCTTGGTAAAGTAATGCCCCATTGTATAAATTGGATGGTGAGTGGAGTTAGGTTAGTCTTACAATGTCAGCGGTATCATTTTCGAGTTGCTAATATCCTAGGAAAACAGAATTAAAAGAAATACTTTTACAATTCGAGTCGCGCTTTATAAATAATTCCTATGCACACTTTCAAGCGACATAAACAAATAATTTTCAGACACAGAGCAATAATTTGTAGTTTACACAATTTTTTGTCCGGCGTTGTATTTGAATCCTCAACGCTGAGCGCAGTGGCAGAGGCGAGGTGATCGCTACGCTATCCGTGAAGTCAGATTGCAGACAGAAATTAATGGAGTGGGTGATGTGTATTACAGTCATAGTATTCAGTTATGTTTTGGGACGTATGGGGCTGTAACGGGCACGTTGTTGTGGCTCACGATCACATTACAGGACGCCGGTATTTTATTGAGAATTTGACAACAAATAAATCAAATGCCAATTTCCGAGACGAGTATCAAACTGAGGAACTTATGATTAGCAGTAAGCGTAAACCTAAAAAACTGAACCACAGGCCCCCGCCTGATAAAAGTTTTAGATGAATTAATAATAAGTACTATTTCTTTTCTCAAAACTATATATATATATAAAAATGAATCCCTGTTTCCCTTGGTCACGCCATAATTTGAGAGCGACTAAAGCTTCTTACAAAAATAAAATAAGAAAATGTGCGCAGAAAATTGGATAATTTCAGAAAACCTAACGACTATTTTAACGTCGTGAGTTTAACTGTTCGTCTAAGACACGACAACGTCTGTCGGGTCAGCTAGTAAATAAATAAATAAGAGAGAGACTTTTTTTGGACATGATGTGTTGTAAAACGTTATTACGATGTACAAACAAGCCATTACCGAATAAAGAAAATTACTTCAACATTATTCAACTGTTACGTGAACTTAGAAACGTGGCATAACTTACGATTAACTAAAGCCTACTTAATTATAAGTAACAACATTAAGGCCAATGTTTTACTACCATTAAACATTATACACGATTGTTATTTCTCGAAACTAATAAAGAGTATTGAATACAAGAAAATGAGGTGCAGTGAACATTTTGTGGAATTCTCAATTGCTGATTTGAGCAATTTATCCTTTTATTGGAGTAATTTACTTTTAACTGTTACCCCTTTATTGCATTGGCGGTTATAATTCCATAAGCACCGCTTGCTTTAAGAGGCTACTAAGCGGGACATGATATTACTACTATATTGTATCTCGCAGTGAAGTAATCTAAACGGTAAAGGGAAACGTCGTTCTTTAAAATGTGTGAAATCGGCCAACTAACCTAACCTTACCTAACGCTTACCCTTTACACACTAAGAAGAGGCCCGTGCTCAACAGTGGGAGAGTTTATAAGCAGGGCTGATAATATTATTATTATATTATGTGTCTCACAGAACTTATGACTGTTAGGGCAGAAAAGTACTAGAGTGACGGCCACGCACTGGAAGCTACAGCAGAGATAGACCCTAAGGTGAAACGATCTGGAATCTGGTGCCAAGTGTCGCGGGAGGCGGTTAGATGCATGCGGTCCAAAGATCTCTGTGTAAAATCTTATGGGAGGCCTGTGTCCAGCAGTGAACGTCTTTCGCAGATAATGATAATGTGTCTGCAACATTGTAACTTAAACAACACAAATGGTTGTTTCAAAGAGCTTGAGTTCTTTGTATCATTTGTTTCATTTTAAGTAAAGACTTCCGTAACATAGGGATTATATCTAGTACTCGAAGAATTAAAAAAATACAACCGGCTTACCGCCAGTGGTATATTTTAAAATCCTTTGGTTAGATTGGAAAAAGTAATGTAGTGCCAATGACAAAGAATTATCCAAAAGAGGTGGATAGAGTTGACAAAACGATTGGGCAGCTTCTTAGTCACTAGCGCGGGAACCTATATAGTATATACCAAGATAAATATTATCCTATGGTTTTCTCTAGGACTGGTTCTATCTGCTTCCAAAGTTTTATCTGAATCCATTAAACGGCTTACGCGTGATCGACTAACCAACGTTAAAACATCTTAACAAATTTTTACTTTTATAATAGTAGTAAGAAGTAAGAAACATTATGTATTAAATAAAACAAATTCAAAGAACCCAACCATGCGATAATGCAACGAAATGTTGTAAAATCCCGCGATACTTTTCAGCAGTACAACTCGCCTCCTTTGCATGCAGTAAACATTCCTTGTGTGCGGTTATTGTTAAAAAGCATATTACGCATAGCCGACAATTACAGACGGGTGGTAGACTCCCGCGGTCACGTGACCACCACGTGGGGTGAACGACCTCTCGCGTGTAGGCTACGGTCAAGGAGGTGGCCAGATGTATTGGACGTTCGGTAGCAAAATTATACTCTGAACACTAGGCTGTTCTACTGTTTCGGTTGAGTGGACAGTTCCGACGAACGTGCTAATTTTCTGCGGTTAGTAGGTAGTCGTATTTTAGATTTTACTAGCCACTTGAAATTCCTCGAATAGGTTCAAGCTTATATCGATCAAGAAATATTAAAGATATTTCGTGTAAAGTGATTAACTAAAAAATTGTTTGGTGCTCACTGCCATTAACAAGAACCTATGTAGGTACATATATATAGGAGATTTTGATTCTAAATTATGGATGAGAGTGGATAGTGTTTATTATGGATGGGAATGATGGCCCTCCAATTACAAATCAGGCTTTTATGGTGTCAAAATCTGAAGAAGTAGCAAAGACTTAGACAAATATTTATAAACACTATCGGATTTAATAAACAAAATTTGGATCAAAAAATTATTTTCCACTAGCACTAGCTATACATTCCAGTATCGCATAGGACTTTGCAAACATAGAAGAATTAAAAACTTAACGAATATCCAAGTAACGTCCGATTATTTCTGGATGACACAAATTTGTGTATCGCATGAGGATTAAACCCATATCACTCGAAGGAAACCAATTAAAATACTGAGCCATCCGTGCATAGATTGGCAGTTTGGTAGTAGACGTGCATAGTATATTTACTGTCGTGCTTCGTTGTCACCCACTGTCTATTTATTTGAAACTGTAATTCAACATTAACATATGTTGTAAGATAATGATGCAGTGACAAGCCCGACCTAGACAAAAATAAAAAATAATAGATTAAAAATCGAAATAAAACGCTTTACAAAATAAAATATAATATAATTTAATAATTTTAATGTAAAAAAGCGTGGGGTGGGGGTTATCAAAATATCTTAGAAAGCACCCCAAACTTTTAAGCTATATTGTTTTTCTAAATTATTGTGTTGTCATCGGTCCTTGATAAGTGTGCAAAGTTCAAAGTTAGTTCAAATCAATTCGTCGGTTTGAAAGGGGTGAAAATCACGTTCAAAGATGCCGTATACATACATGCCAAGCTAATAAAAGCGTGTTAATAAGGGTTCTCCATCATACGTAGTTACCTCATTAAAAGTTTCTTCGTTTAAGGATTGTGAAAGCTTCGAGTTTTAAATAAATTTATGCTGCAGCCCGCGACACCATAATTAAAAGTTTTAGTGGCGCCCTTAGCAAAGGCTGAATGTAGCTGCTCTGTGAAACTCTCTGCCTAAATTTAAATAAATTAATTTACGTCTTATATCGCTTGAGACTAGCATCTTCTCTGGACATAGCGTCGCGTTTCGTCTAAATTAAGATACGCGCTTATAATATGGGATAACTCAGTAGAAGCAAATAAAGCATTTGTTATTTAAAAGAAATGTATCCGTTCGTTATTAGGATTAGAACAGATAGAAAACTGTAAAGAATATTTTAAGCAATACAATATAATAAGTACCCTTACCTAGTCTATTAGATGTTTGTATTTTTGTACACAAGCATCCCAATTTATTCACTAAACACAACGATGCCGTGACTAGACCAAGTAGACACACACAAACTTTTAGTCCCTAAGCAAAGAGTGAATATATTTAGTAAAAATGTGTATTGCATGGCGATTCATATTTACAATAAATTACCAAATAGTTTTAAAAACAAAAATATGAACGTGTTTAAAAGTAGTAGTTTCAAGTTATTGATTAACTAATGCTTCTATAGTATACAAGATTTTTTAGATGATAATAAATTATGTATCTGACATTTGACGTTTTCTTTATGTGACATTCTTTATTCAATTGACATGTTTTGTTTTTTGCTATTCTGTATGTTATGTTTACTTGATGTTTTAACTGACATTTGCATTTTACTATTCTTATTCGATATTCTGAATTTAACATTATCTAATCGTTAGACTAATTTGTTAAAATAATAATACAAAATATATCGAAATTAATTATTTTAAATAATAATGCTCACAGAAACTATGAATGTATCAGATAAATTTACCTAACTGTTATCCAAAAACATTTGTACGCCAGTTAATGGCAGAATATGGACAGAACTACCATGTATATTTATCATAATTTGTGAAAATGCCAAGTTCGTAACAGGAATAGAAAAACTGAATACATACTACACCTATAGTAATCTTAGGCCCACGTTCAGATCAACACCTAGACTTTATATTAAGATTAGCCAAATCTTAGAACGAGACTCTATAGTTTTCTATGTATATACATACATGTTAAGGAACCATAAGTTTGAAGTATTAACAGTCATGCGGCACATGTCGTAAACTTACACTGCGATATGACGCCTAATTATCCCTTCGCGTATTACATAAATATTTACTATCAAAAAAAAAAACGTAATCTAGCAGAACTCATATATTTTCGTTCTGATATTAACTGTAAATTTCCGTATAATAACAAAGGAATGTACAGTTTGGATATACATATACAGGGTGTCCCAGAAGTCGACGTCAAGCCGGAGTCAGGTAACAGGCTAAATTATAATAGCTATTAGAAAAATATAAAAAAAACCTAAGTTATGTATTTAAATAATTCATAAATTATTTAATTATTATTAATTTAATGTTACTATCTGTAGTAACAGGAGTGAAAAGACCGTCACAGGGCGTAGATTTTTTTCAAAATGCCTATTATTTTTAGATGTTTTTTTATATTTTCCTGATAGCTCTTATAGCTTAGCCTGTTACCTGATTCCGGCTTGACGTCGACTTCTTGGACAACCTGTATAGTCGTACTTTTTATATATTATTATGTACTTGCAAATGTAAATGTGATACTCAAAAGGACAAGGCCTAGGTGATCGCTATCTGACGTTATAGAGAAAATCAACCAGCCAGAGTAGCCTAAACCGAAGAGAGCGCATAAAGAATTAAATGAAATACCTATATCTAGAACCAACGATAGTGCATAAAGATTCTGATGAAATATTTCTAACTAAGAAGATTATTAGCACGCGAAAATGCATAGTCTCTACCTACCTCTTTCGGAGAGAGGCGTAATTATCAATTTATATCACACAACAAAACAGAATTCCGTCACCACTCGGTTCTTGCCGTCACGCCGTTATTTTAATTATCATGTCAGTATTTTCACAGGTTTATTTTATCACTTTAAATAATTCCATAAAAAAATGAACATTCTCCAAAAAAGTACTTCAATCCAACCGCTTAATATACTTAACAGCAACATTACTTTACAAGTTCCCAGTACTTAAGCCGCTAAGAGCTCTTACCATACTTTTTAAAACGCCATAAATAACACAAGAAATTGCGTCACAGATTACAAGTGCTAAAGTATGGCGAATGGCCGATAAACCATAAACATCGATCATGTATTGAAGTGCAACGACCTGGGGTTTAATATGAGGTAATAAAAAATACCAAGAAGGTGGAAGTTTAATTATGGACTAGTCCTTGCTTACGAGTTCGCTTGCGTTTGAAGTGTATTGTTGAAGTTTGTTTCTGTGAATGATCCATGCTTAGTGGTTTAAAGTATAGCGTTTATTTTTCAGAAAGAAAAGTTTCACTACTTATCCTTGTGTCGCAGGTACGTTAAAGATTAAAACAACGGCTCCAAAAACTAATGGTTATTCGTCAGCAGCAAGCGAATGATATTTCTGATGTTGCAAACATCCATAATATTTGGCAGCCACTTGCCGTAGAGCAGACAATACATGTTTTTGATCCATAACGGGTTTAAAAAACAAAAAGCTCTAAAAATTTTAGTGGAAAGTTAAGAATCGTAATAGCCAGTAGCCTGTTTCCTCGGAAGATTTAAAAAAGATCCGCCGGAGGCAGCACTAGTGGGCAGTACACGTGTTTTGATTTCCTTATTGACAATAACGTTAAACGCATGTCTTATCATTGAAATAAATAAATTAATAAAGTGAATAAAAATATTAAGAAATAAATTATTATCATGCCTACCAAACATTGTTCTTTCGCAAATTGCACTTCGGATAGTCGATACAAACATGGTGGTATAAAATTTGACACGAAAAGGTGTTTCGGGTGGATTAATTTATCGCGAAGAACTGATTTAACAGTTGAAAAGATAAAAAACATACTTATGTGTGTACGAAACATTTTATTAATCCAAATGGTCCAACAGTAGAAAATTCATATCACTGCGACTGTATCAAAGCGTAGTAGCTGTTAATTAAAAAAAAAAGTAAATTGCATATAATCTTTAGTTTTGTGGCATAAGTTACCAATCGTGCGATCGATGTGTAAATTTTTCTCTTAGGAAAGGTACTATTGCAGCATGGATACCGGGAATATAGGTCAGCAGCATGTACAACGTTTAACTATTTAACATGGAATTCGGGAACATACTACGCTCTTATAACTCAACTCAATATGTGGTTATATATCACCTTTGCCAACCCTCTATAACACTAGGCCGTGACAGTTAAGAATAAAAAGCTGTAGATAGTTAAATGTAACTAATAATATAATATAATATTCTATCATATACACACGACACCATCTAGCCCAAACTAAGCAGAGCTTGTACTATGAGTACTAGACAATGGATAAACATATATATGTATATACTTTTTGTGTATATACATACATATTATACATAGAAACACTCGGACCAAGACAAACATCCATATTCATGCACACAAATATTTGACTTGTGCGGCAATCGAAGCCGCGACCTCACACGTGGCAGTCGGTTACACTAACCACTACGCCATCGAGGCAGCCTAAAATAGTTAAATCGACACTATCCACACTAATATTATAAATGCGAATGTGATTTTGTTCGCTCGTATTTTTGTTACGCTTTCGAGGCTAACTATTCAACCGATTATCATGAAATTATGCATACACGCTGTCAGAGAAAAAAGGAAATAATTTATTTCATCACAAAAAATTACTATTTCTATGCGAAGCGGCAGGCTCAATATGTACTCTATTCATTTCGTCTTGAGACAAAATGTAAACAAACAATAAAAAAGGTTACATAATACGTCACGTTTGACTGTGAATATTATAAAGTTAAAATATAATATTTATAAATATATTGTATCGCATTTAAAAGCAGCATATATACTAAAATTCAATGTATTATTCAAATAGATATCATTTTAATGTATTAAATTCTTTAATTATTTTACTAAAACTTGAAATACCCTAGTTTAAAAAAGTGACATAAAAAGAACCTAAAAACGTAATGATTCTCAAAATTAGAACGCATTATAGTACCGCTAAATCAAAAAGTACGGCTAGTACAAATGTTCTGTAGTGAACGTATCATTTCGTTATAAGTTGGGTTATAGCCGTCATTTTCATTCCTTGCCAACTTGTTGATACGAGAGTGCACATTTGATTGAGGAACATTGCTTTCTTTGTTTACCTTTTGTCTTAAGCCTATTTAAATAGAGTATAGTACATTATAAATATTAAAACGTATTAGATAAAGGTTACTACAAAAACAATCAGCGAAACACAACTATGCCAAGTATAACAGCACATCAAACAACCAAACTTAAGTACTAATGTAGGGGCCATTAAACCGTCGACAAGAACAGTAAAACTAACTTTATGCGGTTGTGATACCACCTGCGGTGTACCACTAACGTCACTGTCCCCTAAAAACCTTCTACTTTATTGTATTTATACCTACTTACACCTATACCAGGTATAAATTCACCGTTTAAGCTTATTTATTCACGAGTGTTAAACTGTAGTCTGTTTTTAAGAATAGATCGTCAGTTTGATTCTCTTGGGTGTTGTGGTTACGAGGGATGGTTACGGTGAGACCACGTGTTGTAATTAAGTAATAAAGTTTGTAAAGAATTACTTTGTGTATATTAAGAGAGTATTTATAGTGTGTGTCGAGCTGTATGGTCAGTGTTAGGAATCGTTAAATTGATGCCGTGTACATTTCAATCAATACATTTTGTATAGGATAATCATATTATTTAATAATGAATGTGAACTTCAAATTGAAATCACATATGGGTTTTTTTTATAGAGGCACTCTCATTATTAGGAACAATTCCAGTGACGCGCTGTATTTTAAAACTATTCAAACAAAGGGCACAAAGAACACAAAGACTCGGTACAACCTTTTATGGATCACAAAAATGTTTGTCTTGTGTGGAATTCGAACTTGGCGTAGTCGCAGTAGCGAGGCGACCACAAATCACTACGCCATCCGTGCTTAGTTCTGATTGCGCAATCCTGAGCAATACTTGTCAATAGTTACGTAACGACAACATAAAGCTATTTACTGCGATCCTTCTTATCGTACCGAGAGATGTGCAGCTAGAACATATATGCACAGAATCGAGCCTGTGTATTTCTTAAGACTGCGCCGAGTGAAATGTGCCAAAACAGGCGGTCACAGTTAAGTGAATAAAATCAACACTTTTTGTTTAATACAAATATAAAATATACATTTACCATCATCATTTACAATTACTCCGTGTAAAAAACTTAAAATAATGAATATTTTCGCCTGCAAATTTACGTAAATTTGCACGAAAAATATAAAAACGTAAGCTCGTGTTACGTGATTTTTAGATTATAGCAGTAGAAATCTATCCTATTTTATAGCTTAAACAGAACAAAAATAGTTATATTGCAATTTGTCCGTCCCTAATACTATTATTGGTATTCTTTATTGTCAACCAATAATTAATATACATAGTTATTGGTTGACAATAAAGATACATATTTATCAAAAAAAGCCTTTCTAATCCTCCATACAATTTTAATATGGCGGCCGCGCGCCGATTTGACTATGCGCCGCACGAGCATGTCATAATGACAGACATTATCTGTCTTACGCTCGGCGCAGTCTTAAGGGGAAGGCTGACATGCTACTTACCCAAATTTTGTTAGATATGTATTAAGCCCCAAGTTATTGAAGGAGACTATTTTTCAATGGCATATGCTACTAGCATAACACACGCCGCTAATGAGATGTGCTAAAAGAAAACTATATAACACAATAATGGACCCGGCAAACAAACACGGAATCTTATTTCATACGAATATCTATTTAAAGAGCACAACGAGAGAGTCTCTAGATAACTAACATCACATAACAAGACCACTGCCACTGCGCCGAGTGTTGTGGGTTCGATGCCCACACGGGACAAAAATTTACGTGATACACAAAAATAGTTGTTCATCACAACATCTATTCTTGTATCCGTTGTTTGTTTGTTGAGTAGGTACGCTGCAAGACAGGACTTATTCGTAATAGGGACCTGTTTTTTGTAAAAAAACATTTGCAATGCAAAGCCAGTAACCTTTTTAAAAATTGATTTATAACTGATTAAACAACTTGAATGAATTCCTCCTTTCTCAGATGTTTCAAAACAAGAACGTAGTGCTATTGCGATCACGTGATCGTAAATATTACGTCGTCGAGTGTACCGGCAATATCTGTAACTTTGTTAGTACTTGGCAAGTGCAGTCGACGAACTCGACGACAGAATGTCATGCCGTGACTAAGACTTGCCGGCCGAAAGAGACGACAATCTAACTTGAGTACTCTTTTATACGTTCGTAAACTGTTGCAACGATTTAAAATATTGCTTTTGAAATGTAGACAGTTTTGCGAATAGTTGTTTACGATGAGTCAATTATCTTGAAGCATGGC
Organism: Catocala fraxini; assembly: GCA_930367265.1. NCBI lineage: Eukaryota > Metazoa > Arthropoda > Insecta > Lepidoptera > Erebidae > Catocala > Catocala fraxini. The sequence goes on along the minus strand of OV884042.1, from coordinate 4,593,840 downwards.
ATTCCTATTTCCTATAATCTCATAAGCGTTAAGTTTAGTTGAGTTGGAGTATTTGTAGCTCAATAACGACATCGCTGAACGGATTTTGATAAAATAAAACACGCAGATGGACTAATGCCCGTTTTCACCAACAGATTAGTATCCCTTAGCAGCTTTTAGGGAACCCCTAACAAAAATTTCATTTTCACCAACGTTTAGGTGTCACTGAAGTCTCTAAAGCAGCTCTTATATTTAAGGGCCCGATTGTTTGCTCCTTAAACTACTCTTATGCTTAGGTAACAGAATATTGTTTATTCATACGCGACATACGAGTGTTTCCTATCATGGAAAATGATTTAGGGCATTTTATAGAGAGTCTAGAAGCTATTGAGACTTTAGAGAACATTCAGCAAATAGTAAAAAGACCAAAGACCGTGAAAGAGTCAACCACTTCGATAAATATGACGATGTCGACTTTTTCATAAGATATAGGTTATCTAAACAGAGTGTTCTATATTTATTAGAAAATTCAATGATAACAAAAGATGTAATAATCACACGACGTATGTTAAGAAATGACATAATTAAGGTTTCTCGTTCATTTGTCAAAAAAAGCAAAGGAACACGGGTCTTACAGCCTATACGCATGCACCAAAAATATTTTTATTTTTAAATTATACTAAATAAAGTTCAAAATATGTAAAAAAATATTGTTTTCCAATATATTAATAATACTACTGTTAATACCATTCATTTAAATAGAAATATAGAAATTTTCATCTTATCGATAAAACATCGATGTCAGAAGCGTGACTTTAGAAAAAGTTAACTGTCACTTACTTAGGGAATTCCTTCGTAGGTGATACCTAGTATGGTGAAATTGAATTTAGTTAAGTATTCGATTAAGAGATGCCCCTAGCTTAAAAGACACCTACTTAAGTGGAGCCTAGGGGCCTGTTGGTGAAAACGGGCATAAGATACTTACTTACTCACCCCAGAGATAGCCTTATTTGCCTCGCAATAGAAAAAGCATTATGTCTGACTCATGTCTTCATTTGTAACAAGAGGTAAATATGATGATTCGGCATAAAAGGCGTCAAAATGGCGGTGTTGTATCTTTTCAGACAGACTAGGCAGAAACCGCGCGAAAGCTGCATAAAGTTTAAGTAATATCTTAGAAAAAACTGTGCATATGTCTGTACAATACATATTTACATTCTCAAAATGCATGTCAATAAGAATTTCTACAAATATCTGAAGAAACAAAGTGTAGACTACGAAACAAAAATAGACTTAACGTAACCAAGGCATATACGCTACCAGCCCGTATACAAGGTGTCTATTAAAAATAAATATTAACATATTAGGGAAAATAAATGCAACAAAATGTTTTTTGAAAAATAAATGCTACAGTATAAACGAATTTCTTAACGACAAAGAAGTCCAGATAGGAATAATAATTCCAAATATAAATAAATTCATTGAAATTAAACTACTATATACGGATTTTATCGCGTTGTTTATTTGACACTTTATTACATAATTTTGAAAACTTACACTACTTTTAGTTTTAAACTTTACTAATTTTTAAGCTAATTAAATTAATATTAAAACTATTTAGATTTAATTTAATTTTACACTTTCCCCGACGTTTCGGTTGCTTTTCAGCAGCCATGGTCACGGGGAGACGGAGAGACTAAAATTCGTATATAGTAGTTTAATTTCAATGAATAATATTCGCGTAAACAGAAGACAATATTATATAAATAAATTCATTAAGCTTTATAGTTTAAAATTTGCTCGCTCCTACTGGGTTGTGCCCGATAGGACTTTAATGATCTGCTTCAATATTTAACATTGTGATTGTTGAATTGAATAAAAGTATCAAAAGTAAGGATGACGGTATGTTATACTATGAGTAATCAAAGTTTTTAACACTAACTGTTCCTTAAGTTCCTCAAGAACAGTTAATGTCCTTTTTTACTAATAAACAGTGAAGATATGACTAAGGGGCGAAAGGTTTCGCTAAAAAATAATACCTATATCTTATTTTATTTCGGTTCTCCCCTTGATAAGGGGCTCTGAGTTCAGGAGCTTTCTATGAAAGGGGTGAAAGTCAAAGGTCGTACGGGCTCGAACCCTTTTAAAAGTTCTAAGTACTTTATAAGTTAAGTTTAAAATATAGTATAAAACTGTCTAGTTGATCCCGTGGCATGTTTGTGCTTGTGTGAATATGAAGGACCGGATTCTATTCCCGATTAGAACAGTTTTATTTGGTCACTAGATTTTGCCCGCGGCTTCGCTTGTGTTAATGTAAAGGACCATGGGCAAAAATGTATGAGCTCCGTCCCCACTTACCAACACAAATGGAAGCGATACCACTGTGTTCCTAAAGTATCCACTATTTGAATAAAATCTTTGTATACAATACTTAAATAAATCAGTGGGATAATATCAATAAAAAACAATTTGTAATTATTGATTAACGTATATTTTCATTTTACAATTTTAAGTTATTTTAACTTTACGGTTATATTACAGTACAAAATATGATTTTGTAATTACTCAAAACACATTAAATGTATTTTTCAACTGGTAGTTATACTGTAGAAGACATTGAATATAACTGATTCATATTATTACAATGCTCATAGTAGGCAAATAAAAATAGTGAGTGTATTATTATTGCTCGTCTATTATAATAATGTTTAACAGCTGCGCTAGCAGATTAAAATCTATATGACGACCTATTCCCATGTACAGTCCGATGCAAACTTAATGGCGGCTCTGAACATCGTACAAGTCATTGCGCAGAACCCCATATTAGGTGACAGCGGGACGTAACGGCAAGGGGCGGCAGGGCACCTCCCCGCCCGCCTTTTCTTTCACCCGCACTGGCCCTTCGCGTCTTGTATTTAGTGTGTGTGTTACATACGTATACTGCCTACACCTACCCTACCTGCGCACACCTGCTATCGCAGCTAACTTCCGAGCCGCCATTAAGTTTGCATTTAACTGTACCATATAATTGATATGATACTGGCACAACTTTCTATAGTGCGACTGCCCGCCAAGCAGCTACAGTAATAGTGTGCAATAGCATGTCTGTCAGTAGCTAACCATCAATTAGCATATACAAATATTATATGCATAATATATATTAAAATATGTATTTATAAGTACAAGTTTTGTTACATAGTAGGTACTCATAGTACAAGCTCTGTTTAGTTTGGAGCTAGACAATTGGTGTACCTATGTATGTATGTATCTTATGTGGGGGCTAGTCAGTGCAGACCGGCGACACTTCGACCCAGTGGGATCTTTTGTGTCGACACTCTCCCAATAACGACTGCCATAGATGTTCATGGCAGCTGGGACCGACGGATTAACGTGCTCTCCGAGGCACGGAGCAGGCGATAATTGTCAATCAATACGCACATAATTTCGAAAAGTCATATAACTTCCGAAAGTCAGAGGTGCGCGACTTGGGTTCGAACCCGAGACCCTCAGCATTGCAGTCTGTTGGTCTCCTTACTGAGCTATCGCTGCTTTAATTGGTCTAAGTACTTATTATTATTATTAGTCATCACTCAATGATCGTCCCAAATATATATATATAAAATGGCAATCTAATATGAAATAAATGTACGAAATATAGATGTTCTACAGGATAGTACATATTATAAATATTTTGCAGTAAAACCTGCCTGCCGATAACGTCGCGAACGCAGGAGCGTGGATTGGGGGGCGGGGTATTTTGTAACTGCTTATCTTATGTGCATGCGCCACCGCTGTGCACTAATAAATAGATAAATGAACAGGTACTTTACAATTACTCGTCAATAAAACGTAAACGAAATAATACGTAAATATTTGTATTAACGTTAGATACTATGAGAACCCAATGCGTTTGGGCAACGTTCCCATAGTCAAAAAATATTATCTTGCCAAGATATCTCAATTGAGCTACATTTCATTTTTGTTGATGGGTGGGCACGATTCCTCCCATGGTCCTTTGGTCAATAAATTCTTATCCCTCGTAAACAATACATTTTTCCTGGATGAAAGGTACCCTATGTCCTTTTCTGTAGCCCTACAACGTTAATGGGAATTTTATCATAATCAGCCGAGTAGTTAAGGCGTGTAAGCGTAATAAACAAACTCACATTCGCATTTATAATATTAGTAAGGGTTTTATTATGAAGTGTTCCGTAGCAGCACGGATTTGGATATGTGCCCGGTACGCTTATTTACTGTCATCATTGCAGTGATTTAAAGAAAACACTGCCTACCGTAAGCGCCATAGGTGGCAAACAACCACGCTTCTGATGGTAAGCAGTTACCAAAACCTATGTGATAGAGTCAGGTGATTGGAGAGGAGAACATAAAGACCACTCATAGCCAGTTGCACTCACTGATCGGTAAACGACTAGCGAAGTTAAGCAACGTTGGGTGCGGTCAGTCTATAGATGGGTGACCGCTTAGTGGTATTTCATCTGAGCGTCTCCGTGCTTCGGAGGGCACGTAAAAAGTCGGTGCGGTTGTTGTCAAATTGAGAGCAGTCGTTAAGCCATGTCAAAGGCCTACAACTTGAACAACTCTTGACAACAGTTTGGCCACTAACCACACGAAAAATGAAAGAGACTCATAAAATAAAAAATATAGCTTGAGATTAATGGAAGTTGTGCACCTCTGCCTGCCTAATTATGGTCATACAGGCGTGAGGCTATGTAAGTATAATACCACCGGCCACATCTAAGAAAACCGTGTGATAAGCACTACTGTAGCGTCAGTCAACATTGTAACTCAACGCTCGTTATAACAAGATCAGTATGAATGCGCTGATTCAACTGGCTGCTATCAGTTCCTAGTAGAGAAACCGAGTAGCTTTGCACCAGCGCCGCTGATGCAGCTTCTGTGAAACTAGCCAATGTTTTTGATCGTAAATTATACCACTTAGTAATGTATGTAGAAATAACAAGCAGGTTTAGTAGTTATTTTAACACCGAAAGGAGGGTTTATCAAAACTAGTGGTCGGTAAGTAATATAATAATATAATATAATATTCTACCACATACACACAACACCATTTAGCCCAAACTAATCAGGGCTTGTACTATGGGTTCTAGACAATGGATAAACATACATATATACTTTTTTTTTTGTAAATACATACATATTATAAATAGAAACACCCAGACCAAGACAAACATCCATGTTCATGCACACAAATGTTTGACTTGTGCGGTAATCGAACCCGCGACCTCAGGCGTGGCAGTCGGTTACACTAACCAAAGTAAATAGTCGAAATTTGACCGTAATAATTATATCCTAACTAATATTATAAATATGCAAATGTGTGTTTGTTAGTTAATTTACGCTACGTTACGTACGTTAAGTTGCGCTTTCACGCCTTAAGAGGAAACACTAAGGGCGAGAGAATTGAAAATAGGTATTTGTAAAATCTATTGCTGTCGCGCAGTGTCCTCAGAGCACGATAGAGACAACTGCAGCTTGGACCGAAAATACCTATTAAAAGTACACAAAATTAACGTGTCTTAGTCCCCTGATTCCTTCTCTAAAACTTGACCGCTTTAACTACTATATTCATTAAAAATTGAAGAAAGGCTTTGGCCGTGTTCCTGTGTTTTCTTATTTTATATAATTTAGTCAAATTTGTTTTCTGGATGTTTGAACACAGTGGAAAATCTGGCCAATTTTTGAGATTTTTGAAGGCTCATGTCTCTTTTAACTCATCTCGCGTCTAATTACCAGACACAATAGAAAAAGCATTGTTTTGCGCCCAGCCCTGGGCTCGCGACGCGAGACAGGTTAATAATGAATTTATGGAAAAAAAGAAAACATAGGCACATGCCAATAGAGGCTATACATTTTTTGGAAAAAAATTATTGCTCTACTGGCATTATCCAGGGATGAAACGGGCAGACTACGTTTGTATGGGAAAACGGCCCTTGTGTTTCCTCTTAACTACTTGACCAATCGTTATGAAATTTCGCATACACGGTTCTCAGGAGAACAGAAAAGAAAATAGAGTACCTATGACGCAGGAAAAAGAACTGTTACTGACCTAACCTACATCTACGCGAGGAAAGTCGCGGGAAAAATCTTGTTAAATTATAAAAGTGAATGTAAGTTTGTTTGTTACGCTTTCACGCCTTAACTACTCGACTGATTAATATGAAATTTGACATACACGTTATCGGAACAGATACGGACCTAGAGTACCTTCATTATAAAAAAAAAACCGGACAAGTGCGAGTCGGACTCGCCCACCGAGGGTTTCGTAGAAATTTGTAGGTACATATTATAAAAATAAATTGTCTTTGCATAAAGATCCTCTTTTTTATGATTTTATTACAAATGTATAGTTTTCAGATTTTCCCTATACTTGTAGTATAAGATGGTATTACTTGCCAAATTTCATTGTTCTAGGTTAACGGAAATTACCCTATAAATTTTGATTCCCTTGAGAGTGTCGAAATATACGTTTTTTGCGGCTTAAACGGCCGTATCTTTTTTTTACGTTAAGTTAAAAGTTTAATTTTTTCACAGCTTCAAGAGACTGTAGACTGAGTGTATCGTTTTAATTTCAACTCGATACCTCCACGCGTTCCCGAGATAAAGGGTCTTGACAGATAGACAGACGGACAGAAGGACGGACAATAAAGTGATCCTATAAGGGTTCCGTTACATTTGAGGTACGGAACCCTAAAAAGAACTGTTACTAACCTAACCTAAATTAGTATATTATATATATTATAATATAATAAGAAAGCCGTGGGCAAAATCTAGTACCACATATTATTAGAAATATTTGGTATTGTACTTGCAAAGTCTCACGCCTACATATCCAAGAAAGAGCGGTAGCGGCAGAGCGGTAACTTCCATAACTCTCCAGCTATATTTTCTATTCTTTTATTGATCTTTATTTTGTGCTCCCCTATCATCTGTATCTATCATATGGCGTAGTGGTTAGTGTAACCGACTGCCACGCCCGAGGTCGCGGGTTCGATTCCCGCACAAGTCAAACATTTGTGTGCATGAACATGGATGTTTGTCTTGGTCTGGGTGTTTCTATGTATAATATGTATGTATTTACAAAAAAAAAAAAAACGTATATATGTATGTTTATCCACTGTCTAGAACCCACAGTACAAGCTCTGCTTAGTTTGGGCTAGATGGTGTTGTGTGTATGTGGTTAGAATATTATTATTATTATTATTATTATATATGTAGGTTTTGGTATCTGCTTACCATCAAGAGCGTGATTGTTTGCCACCTATCTGGCTTACGGTAGGCAGTGTATCCTTTAAATTGCTTCTATGATGCCAAGAACACAGCCATGTCCATGAACGGCTGTTACCATCAGCTAAACCGTTAACTCGCTTGACACTAGCAACCACAAAAACAGGTACCGGAAACATATCCAAACGCTATGCAGTTACTAAAATTGTATAACTGGACAACTCAATAAAATATTGCTCGACCCAGGAATGGAACCCGGGTATTCATAATCGCATAAATGCAAACATATGCCACGGGACCAACGAGGTAGTTTTACACTATATTTTAAACTTAACTCAAACTAAAGTACTTGACACTTTTCTCTAATCTGTCTGTGAAACCTTTCTATTTGTTTGCGTGTATTAAAATATAAAAACACTAACTATTTTGAAAGATTTGTGTTTTTTACTAAACTATGCGGGCATTTGAGGAAGTTTAAGGAATATTCATCAACGTATCAGCTGCTAAATTATTTTAAAATTGGTTTCTTTTTATATATTAAAAAAACGTTGTTCAGGAACGCCATCTAAATAATAATACTGTTAGAATGATTATTCATAACATAACATGCCGTCATCCCTAAATACCTTTGATGGTAAGGTATATATTTGAAGAGATCCTTATTAACAAGCATTTTGAGAACGTAAAGTCGTATTGTACAGACATATGCACGGATTTAAGTAATGAACAACTTGTATCTAACTTTTGCCTGGTCTCTGCCCTGTGAATGTCTGGTATATAAGCGCGATTTTCATTTGTTTATTTATTGTGAGGTCTTTTATGACGAAGGATCATATTAACCTTTCCTAATAAAAACGCAGAGTCAACGTATGAGCCAGTTTTCTATTGCATGTGAGATTCCAGCAGAAAAGAAGTCGCAACTATGTCTGAGGTACATAGTAAGCTAGTCAGCTTATTTACATGAAAAGCAATAAATGCATATACTTTGCATGCCAGAGATACTTTGATTTTGATAACCGAGATTTTATAAAACAAAATATGACAGACGATGTCGATTATCAGCGATGTCGTTATTAAAAGTTATAAATATTCCAACTAAACTAAACTTCACATTTATGATATTATAGGAAGTAGGAATGCCATGCCTCAAGATAATTGAGACATCACAAACAACTGTTCGCAAAACCGGAGCATGTCTACATTTCTAATAATTATTGTAGCTCTCTCCAATTCTTCTACATATAAAGTTTTACTATGATAAATCTCACATTCCAACGTGCGAGCAATATGTTTAGCAAGAGATAAAAATTTTCCCCCTAATGTATAACATACATATAGACATAGTTAGTTAGTAGTAGACAAACTCTTAGTTTCTGAAATGTGTGTGTGTGCGTGTGTGTGTGTCTGGTAAACACCAATAAGGAAATATGTATATGTATTTTGATTATTATAATCTAAAAAGATGTTAAAATTTAAATTAAAAATAATAATTTGTTGATATTTGAGGTTTGACATTCAAATGCCTAAAAATGCATGACAAAACGAAATATGTAAAAAGAATAAAGAATAATGACTCTGAAACATAGAATAAGGAATAGTGAGATTAGAGAGAGATGCGGCATGAAAGTGGATATAGTGACAAGAATAGAAAAGGGTATGTTAAGCTGGTTTGGGCATGTAGAAAGAATGGACGAGGAAAGACTGACTAAGAAAGTTTATAAGGCTAGTGTGAATGGAACAGTCGCAAGAGGAAGACCTAGGCGAACGTTTCTTGATCAGATCGGAGGCGTTCTGGACAAAGGCCAGGTTAAGAGCACCTTGAACCGACGGGCGTGTATGAGGAATGTGATGAAAGCGAATGAAGCCAGAGAAGTGTGTTAGGATCGTAGGAAATGGCAATCCGTAGTCTCTGCCTACCCCTCTGGGAAACAGGCGTGAATCTATGTATGTATGTATGTAATAAAGAATAATAAGATGCTTATTCAACATTAATTACTATGATAAGAGGTTAATTTTACGAAATGGTTTAAAACGCGTTAACTTTATTATCTTTCAAAACTGTCAGGCAATGTGGCAATCTTTGGTATATTCAGTATCCAATAAACACAGTCATTATAGAATCGACGTTATATGAAATAAATTAATATAGGTATCGCTTATTATACCTGCCAAAAAAATTGCTTCAGCGTCGAGGAAACGTTCAATAAACGTAAATTTAGCTTCTAATAGCTATCTACATGAATATTAAATAATAGCTGATTACAAGAAGTAGGGAGTTATCGATTCGGTTACAAATATGTTTTTTATGTAGATATAGTACGCATTATTTTTTACGTTAATAAACTGTTTCTTTTTAATAGATAAGGTATTGAATATGGACACGGACTCAGATAGTTATGGCTTATAGATTTAGGATGGGTATAGGTTTAGGAGAGGAAAGCTTGCTTACAATGGCGAATCGCTTGAACTTGAGCAGACGTATTTCTTTTTTTTAATGATAACTAAAAGACAACTGGCACGTGAAATAATTCCTGTGTCACGGGATACTTACCTTTTTTTTCATCCTTACTTATATTTAAATCAAATGTGAGTTTGTTACGCTTTCACGTCTTAACTGCTGGACCGATCAGGATAAAATTTGGCATACATTTAAAAGAGTACAGAAAAGGATAGGTTATCTTTTGTCTCGGGAAAAGTACTGTTCCCGGGGGATAGAAGTTTATTGACAATATGTAGATTAACGCGAGCGAAGCCACGGGGATAATTTAGTAATGTTATAAATACTAATGTGAGTTTGTTTGTTATTGCAGAGAAGTATATGGTAGCATTTATCCAGAAAAAGTACTGTTCCCCAACGTGCATAGCCGCAGGCAAAAGCTAATAAGTTATAAAACCTAGCGCTATATAAGTACCCGTACTATTTGCTGTATAATTTCCTTGAACATGGCGGCTACGTTCCTTGTGGCACAAGTACCCCACAGTAGAAGCGATCTACAACGGCGACGCCACCGTCGGCTGCGGTAGACGTCCGTAATTTTCTACAATTATTTTGATAATCTACGATAACGTTCCAGTCTAGTGACTGCACGTTGTTGATTACCTGGGATATTCTCGTTAGAGTAAAATGTGTTAAGTGAGACCAGTTGTATGTCTTGAATATCGAGGGGCATGCAAAATTACTACAATGATAAATTTATATTACTTCTACGAGATTTTCAGATGTCTTATTTTCATTTTCACAATTTTTTTATTATTTAGTTTACTGTAAGAATATTACTAAATTAGTCTGCTTGCGCTCCTGTTATATAATTGTGTTTGAACGTGGTCATTTAATTTACGAATATTATAGCAAAAATCATAGAAATCTCAATCTCTTAGGAGTTACTAAGGAGAACAGTTAGGCCAATGTTTTGAAGAACATTATAAAATCTCTCAGTTTAGCAGGTTTCCTCAAGATCTTACCTTCCATCATTTAACAAGCGATAAGTTTTGATTTCATACGCACATATCTTTGATGTGCGTATTATGAAGTAAAATTAAAACCTCCGAAGGGCACTCTATCGTATTTCTATTAAGATACCAAACCATAAATTAAATAGTATAAAAAAGACGCACATACTAACTTAACGACATGGTCATCCTACATATCTTTCCTGAAGCCTAGATCTAAAGAACGTTATTCACACTTTTACACTACCTTCATTATGCATCATTACAGATTAGGCTTTATTTGTAACGAACTTTTAATGACATAACTTATATACTACATCACTTATATATTACTCACGACTATATTCCGTAGAAGTAGGAGTTGGATTACACCTTCATTTTGACAGCTACAGTTTTATTAGGCCCCACATAATAGGAGCCTATTGCCGTCTAATAAATAGGTCCAGATTTTATGAGGTTTCTAGAGTAAAAATTTAATAGCACTTTATCAGGCCCGGCATATAATGAACTACAAGACCTTATGCACAGCAATCGCATATACTACTATTACTGAATATAATGACTACTTCAGTGGTGAGTCATTTATATCAAACTAGATGTGCTCGCGGTTTTACCCGCGTTTATGATTACTATGCCGTCCCCGTCGGTCGTAGCGTGATATTATATAGCCTATAGATCGATAAATGGGCTACCCAACACTAAAATAATTTTTCATTTCGTAACGTACGTAATTGCCAAACATATTAGGTGTATTTCTTTGGAACTATGATGGCAGAATAACATACGACCCGTCTGATTATAATCGGTCACTGATGTCTATAGTCACTTGCAATATCTGGGGGTAATGCTTGTGCTTTCTTGCCCAAAGAAACAACGATAGGATAAGTAAAGTTTAATAGTAGTAGTAGTGTAACATTTTATAAATTATGTAATAAAGTGTCAAATAAACAACGCGATAATATCCGTATATAGTATAATATTGTCTTCTAATCAGTCCGCAGTCACAATCTGTAAAATAGATTGTGTACTGCGGACTCTCATACATTGGTCAAACCAAGAGAAACATAGGCACCCGCATAAAAGAACACATAGCTGATGTAAAACACCAACGCTCGTTGAAGTCTGCTGTGTGTGAACATGTGCAACAGGGGACCAACCACTACCTGAGATTTGACAAGCCACAGATTCTCGCTAAAGAACACCGATTCCTACCAAGGATGCTTCGCGAGGCTATTGAAATCAAAAAACATCCTAATTTTAATAGAGAAGATGGTTGGAATGTACCACCAGCTTGGGATCCAGTAATACAAATAGTCAAACCCAAAAAGAAGCAAACCACAGCTAGACTTCATGATACTTTGAGCTCATTCTGCGTAAATAGAAACACAAATGATTAAATTATGTTCGGGTACTTTGAAATAACTACACTGGAACATTGAGACAACTACCATCTTAGTCTCCCCGTGACCATGGCTGCTGAAAAGCAACCGAAACGTCGGGGAAAGTGTAAAAATAAATTAAATCTAAATAGTTTTAATAATAATTTAATTAGCTTAAAAATTTGTAAAGTTTTATAGTAAAAGTAGTGTAACAATTTTCAAAATGTTGTAATAAAGTGTCAAATGAACAACGCGATAAAGTCCGTATATAGCAGTTTAATTTCCGTATATAGTAGTTTAGTTTCAACGATAGGATGTAAAGGAAAGGTCAAGGTGGGTATACAGCTTCGAGAACTTATACTCCCCAGTCGTAACGTAGTAGCGGCGTTACTACACTTACGCTGGGTTCGCTTAAACCGGCTTGCCTAGCAAAATATCTGTGATTTTATATACTTTGGCAACGCGGGGCCTAAAATAAAATGTATTTAATTCCAAAATCGACCGCTAGATAGCAGATAAACAAATAAAACCAACATGAGTTCACACAACCACAATATTTACCATCAACACGTTGACACAGTAAAAATACGAATACACACATGTTTACAAACCGGCCTAACCTTACGTAGAAACACACTGGCACAAACACAGTAATCAAAACAGCCGTAAGAAAAACACACGGCCGGCGGCGTATGGCGGTCGGCTCGGTGACCCACGTGACCGGTCACTAGCAGGATGTCCGCGGTCACTTAGCGAGACGTGGACATACTACTTCCGCGGTACGTGTGGCGATATGACGAATGTTTTTGTTACTACTGTTGCGTGTAATATAATGTAGATTAAACAAAATTTTAGATGAATTTCAAAGGGTCTTTGTTAATATATCTACATATTATGCTTGGGCTACGAGCCTGTACGTTCCTTGACTTTCGCCCCTTCCATAGAAACGGAGCTCCTATTTTTGGGTGAATTTAAGAAGAAACCTAACAAATATCTAATAGTAGGCGAACCTTGCGGGGCGAACGGGCTCGTAACTATGCTTGTATCCTTGAAGAGATAGGCAGGGGTATGATACAGCCACATTTCAGCAACTATGATATTAGCTTTCACGTTAAAGTATAACTAGATATTGCACGTTTTAATTTTTTGTTTTTTTCATATTTTTCTAAACGGCCATCAGTTCTACTATAAGACATTTTAAGTTTATCCATTAATTACCGGACACCCTGTATATGTAAGGAACAAAGTTTCTACTTTCTGATAGTTAGTAGTCGTAACGTAGGCCTCAAGGGTCACAAAAAGTAAACGTGTGCCATTTCTACATGTAAAAGTAATAAAACGACATAATTATGTTAGGGTGGTAAATTTTTGGTGATAAACAATAAAAAGTAAGTATTTAAACAGATTTTTTATGGAAGCTTAAATTGGCAGATTCATATTGAGACTATTTGTAAAATAATTAAAAGCAGTGCAATTTGCTTTATACACGCTGTCGTGGACACTTAAGAATGCGCCGAGCGTAAGACAGATAATGACAGAGCTCGTGCGGCGCATATTTAAATCGGCGCGCGGCCGCCATAGTTAAATTTTATGAAAGATTTGAAGTGCTTTTTTGATAAATATGTATCTTTTAACTTAAATATTTGGGACGGACAAATAATATAACTATTTATGTTTCCTTTAAACTGTAAAATAGGATTGATTTCTACTGTTATAATCTAAAAATTCGTGTCGTGCATATTTACGTAATTTTGTAGGCTAAAATATTAATTACTTTAAGTTTTTTACACGAAGTAATTGTAAACACATTAATTGTTACGGTAAATGTATATTTTATATTTGTATTAAACAAAAAGTGTTGATTTTATTCACTTAACTGTGACCGCCTGTTTTGGCACATTTCGCACGGCGCAGTTTTAATATAGATTCTTTGCTAACAGCATATTACGGGCTATCTGAATCCATTTTAAGATACGAGTGATCTTTTGGAGCAATTCTGCCAACAAGGAAATCGTTTTTGAAGCTCAAAAGCGACGTGTAAGATCAATGTTCAGATTGGACATCAGAGATTCTTGTAAGGCGTATTTCATACGCTATAAGATCCTGACACTTCTGTCCATACATATTAGAAACGGCATTATTTATCAAAAGGAATCCGAATCTTTTGTCGCGTATGGCAAATATTTTTCCCCGAAATCAACGCGATAAAAATAAACTTTGTCTGAAACCGTCTAGGACTGCACTTGTGCGCAGAGTGTTATTTGCATGGCTCCAATTGTTTACAATAAATTTCCTAAAAGTTGGCAAGATCTAACTAGCAAAGCATTTAAGCAAAAAGTAAAATAATTTCTTGTTTCAAAAGCCTATTATAATGTTAGTGACTTTTTAAATGATAAATTTGATTTGATATAATTAAGTACCTACCTAATTAGATTAGACATTTGACATAATATTTATTAAGTAATTTACATTAGATTTAATATAATTATAATTACTTGACATTGTATACATTAATAATTTATGGGCTGATCAGGTATTATTACTTCATTAATATATGGATACACTTTTATATAATGTTAACTATTGCTACTGAATGATTGTTGTTGTTTCTATTTATCCTTTATTATTAATTAATCAGAATGGTATTTGCACGCCATTGTATGGTAAACATGTCTAGAACTTTCTTCAACTTTATATCTTGCATGCGATTGTTTATTGTATGTACACATGTGTTTGAGTAAATAAATAAATAATCTTATCTTATGAAAATCCACTTTTCTAAACGTGATATAAGTTTTTAAGTCAATATCAATAATTTAGCTAAAGTCAATTTCGAAACTGCATTTCATATGAGCACCCGAAGGTTCATTACCTACAGTTAATTTAAAGCAGCTCATCTATCTGATAAGAAATTCGCTGTATCATCATTTTTCCAGTAACTATAGGTATATTCTCATTTTCAATATTTACTACTAGTTTCTAAAATACACGTTTTTTTGGTAAATTATATTTTCGCTTGATATCATTGATTCGTGATCAAACTGATCAATCAGTAATGTCAAAAGTCAATTCAAAATCATGCAAACTTACCTTGAAAATAGTCTGCTGGCAAACTCGAAAAACAAATAAATAAATACTTCTCTCTCCGAAAATAAAGTTAAGTAACGTTTGCGATATTTTTATACACTTGAAATAAAATCTTTAACAAACAGAAACACGACGTGTCAACCAGGTACTGTCAATTTTGGAACATTTTCATTTCATATGTCAAATATAGTTTTTATTCAATCAGGCATCGGTATAACGCTGCTAAATTTTGTTTACGGCCAGTTTAAACTTCGAATGTAAATAAATTTCGATTTTATTCTAAATATTAAATTTTTTGGTAATTTGTTAAAGAAAGAACATGTACAGATAAGATATTTTTTTATATGATGTTATATACATATTTCATACATCATGAACTCTAGACTTCCTGACACTACAACCGCAGTCTTCACACATAGCGTCCTGACAACAGCTTCTCATAAGAAGTTTACTAAACCTAATATATTTTCGGCTTGTTTGTTTGTACACCTAACGGCATCAGCAGACATACATATACTAAAACCGGTAATCTACATCAGCTCTATGTGAACACGCGATACTTAGCTCTGTTTAACACAGGATTAGCCTAAATACACTGACGTATTATTTAAGTAATGTTAATGAAATCTCAGAATCGAACGCCCTTACAACGAAACTTAGCGTGAACTTACACCACAGAGCCAACGATGGGGCTTCTGTGGCCAGTTTTTACTCACAATCCCACAACGTTATTCCGTTGAAACAAAATTATTTAAAACTCTAGATGACAAATAAAAAGTTCAATAAATTACGTCAAGCATTGTATGGTCAGGATTCCACAGATGTTGCACAAGGTAATGAAAAAAAGAACAAAAGGCTGAATGTCTCAATAATCCATATCCAAAAGACGTGTTGGGTAGTCGACAAAGGTTTCTTTTACATTTTTAATTCAGTAGGTACTCGTTTATTAACCTATCGTTTGTTACCCATTATATACATTCTTTACAATACATCCTTTACCCAAAAAAAATCCATTCATAGGCGACAAACAATCAGTGATGACCGTTAAGGTTAGTAAAATAAAGTTTAAAATGTAGCGGCTCGTTCTCATATACAGCTTCCTACCATCATGTCGTACAGAAGCCACCAAGCTTGGCTTGCCCGGCGACAACTATATAACGCCGCCACTGTGGCCGCCACCTAACTGGCAAGATAATAACAACTCATGTGAGACAATTTTATTTAAACTAACTTTCTACGCGGCTTCTTATGGCAAGTGGCAACGCATATCAGGATAAAAGTGTACCATTAGTTACCTACGACATGGTCTATCTATATGCCAACTATTATCCAAATTCATTGAATAGGTTTTGAACCTAATTATCTCTACACGGAAAAACATTTCTGACCCACAAATAGTTGTTCCAAGGCTGGGCGTTCTTTGCGTTTGTTGTTAAATAATTGTTAAGACTTAGGAATTATTCCAAAGGAGTACTCTAAAACCAATATACCTTATTACCCCGCAATGTGCTGCTAGTTTGTACCTATGTAGCGAGTAATCTCTAGAAGACATGATCCGATTGTAAAAATCCTTTCACTAATAAACATCTACGCTATTCTTCGTAACATAGGCTATGCTTTAAAGATATACCATGCGAGAACAACCGCGGGTGTAACCTATTTAATCCTAAGTAGTTCTAGCTTCTAACTAATATTTTAAATGCGAATGTGAGTTTGTTTGTTACGCTTTCAGCCCCAAATTACCCGACCGATTATCATGAAATTTCGCATACTGTTCGTCAGAGATACAGAAAATGAATAGGATACCTTTCATACGGAACAAAATTACTGTTCCCTAGCGAGCGAAGCTGAGGGCAAAATATAGTAATGTATTGTTTTTATGATAGACTCTGACCTCTTTCTTCTCTCTTTAGCCTTTATTATTCCCAAGTCACTTGGGGTCGGCTTTTCTGGTCTAACCGGATTTGACTGGATATCAGTTTTACACGGAGCGGCTGCCACCTGACCTCCGCAACCCGAAGGCTAACGATACCCTAAGGCTAGACCAGTGTCAGGATATTAGAGGGTACTGACTTTCCCAATAACGACTGCCATAGATGTTTATGGCAGCCGGGACCGACGGCTTAACGTGCTCTCCGAGGCACGGAGCAGGCGATAATTGTCAATCAATACGCACATAATTTCGAAAAGTCATATAACTTCCGAAAGTCAGAGGTGCGCGACGTGGGTTCGAACCCGAGACCCTCTGCATTGCAGTCTGTTGGTCTCACCACTGAGCTATCGCTGCTCTGATAGACTCTGACCTAAACTTGTAAAATACAATAACATCTACACTAATATTATAAAGATGAACTGTTTGTTTGTTTGGTTGAACGCGCTAATCTCAGGCACTACTGGTTCGAATTGAAAAATTATTTTAGTGTTGGATAGCCCATTTATCGAGGAAGGCTATAGGCTATATAACATCGCACTACGGCCAATAAGAGCGGAGCATCAATGAAAAATGTTACAAAAACGGGGAAAATTCTCGTATGTGAAGCAGACAAAGTTGTGTGGGTCAGCTAGTATAAACATATTTCTATGACAGGTAGTGATAAAAGTCCGTGCCTACTGATAGCACAGCTTATGAACAGGGCTTATATCAGTGAAGTCAAGCATGAATGTTACTTCAATTAACCTTTTAAGCGCCAACCAATGCCGAACACGATGTGTCCTCCAGCGCCAAGCTATGACTATATATCAGATGAAACATTTTGGCTTCTTAATTTTTGCTGTTTTTTAAATAAACAAAGGCCTCTATTGAAATTGAAATGTAAAACTAGAGTTTTAGGTAATAGTAATATTACGCACCAAATAAAACAAACAAGTTTTTTAAGTTGTTTTTATAAATTTTACAATTAGCCATTGTCTTCAAATAAAGACGTGGCGTGGAGGGTACGGAAACGTTTGTCTTCATTCCAGGACCGTGGCGCTCAAAAGGGTAAGTATTAAAATGACATACATACATATACAGGGTGTCCGGTAATTAATGGATATCCTTGAAATGTCTAACAGTAGAACTGACGGCCATTCAGAAAAAATAAAATAAAATAAAATACATATACCTATATATTTAAAAAGTACAATAGCTAGTCATACTTTTGACTGTCTATCTATTAACATAATTAGTGTTTAATAATAAAACAAAAAAAAAACCAATGGAATTCATTCATATATGGTCGTAGTGTACAAGAAAGTTAAATACATACATACATAGATTCACGGCTGTTTCCCTGAAAGTTTAATCTTCTTCTCCCTTAGCCTTTATTATTCCCAAGTCACTTGGGGTCGGCTTTTCTAGTCTAACCGGATTTGACTGGATATCAGTTTTTACACGGAGCGGCTGCCACCTGACCCCCGCAACCCGAAGGCTAACGATACCCTAAAGCTAGACCAGTGTCAGGTTATTAGAGGGTACTGACTCTCCCAATAACGACTGTCACAGATGTTCATGGCAGCCGGGACCGACGGCTTAACGTACTCTCCGAGGCACGGAGCAGGCGATAATTGGCAATCAATACGCACATAATTTTGAAACGTCATATGACTTCCGAAAGTCAGAGGTGCGCGACGTGGGTTCGAACCCGAGACCCTCTGCATTGCAGTCTGTTGGTCTCCCCACTGAGCTATCGCTGCTTGCTTTCCCTGAAAGTTAAATATGGAAATTAAAAAAAAATCATATCTCAGGTCGTAATTAGGATAGACATTATTCTTTTATCCTGTATATACTCACGGCTCTGTCCTCAAAGGTCTAAGCAGATGTGCATTACACCCACTTTTCGCACTCTATCATTTTAGGTACCGTGTAATAGGGAGCGGCTGCCTGCGTGGCGCAGTGGTATGTGTTGAATGCGACTGCTGTGCATGAAGTCTTGGGTCTGAATCCCGGTTTATGCCAACAAAAACTTACTGGGTTTTTCTGTTAAGAAATCTCAATAGCAGCCCGGAGCGAGGAAGTTCGGTGTTAGACACCCCGTGCCTCGGAAAGCACGAAAAGCCGTTAATCCTGCGTCTGATATCTCTCCGGTCGTGTGATCGTGTCGGATTATCGTCCCATCGGATCATGAGAGTTAGGGAATAGAGAGTGCACTTGTGTTTGCGCACTCACTTGTGCACTATAATACCTTCTGCACAAATGGCCGGTCTCCATAAACACTGGCCGCCGTGACTGAAATTCGGTCTGGAGGACATTACTATTATTTTTTTTTTTTTTTTATTTTTTTTTATTTGGCTCACCAACAATTGATTACACCCATACAATTACAAAAATACATATAAAGATCTTATGTTCTAGTGTAACAATCTATTACAGGCAAACACAACATGCTCAAAAAGTGTGATTAAACATAAATACAAAAGTTTTACAGATTACGAGACAAACACATATACAAGTCAAATACTAACTGCTTATGTTTATTAGGTACAAATAAAAATAAAGTAAAGATAAACAATTAAAAAAAAAACAATACAAATAACAATACATTCAAAAAATAAGAAATGAAAGAAAAAAAAACTATCATAATGCGGGTCGATTACTTGCACAATCTTTTTTGAGCTTGCACATTGAGTCCACATTCACATCAACAAGATCACTAATGCCATTCAATAATTTACACAGTCGGGGTATAGGAGAGTTTGCGCCTAAGACCGTTCTGCGAAGTGGTGGATATAAGAGAGTTATGGGAGTACGAGGAAGTCTTGCGGGGACACGAAATTTAATGTTAGAGAGCAATTCGGGACAGTCAATTTTATTTTGTAAAAGCTTGCCTAAGAAAACCGTGTCAAGGATGTCTCTTCTATTCTGCAAAGATACCATCATGAAATGTGACAGTCTTTCTTTATAAGATGGTTTCTTCCTTGCTATCCCGGAGGAGTAAGCTAGGTGCCACAAGAAACGTTTTTGAACCCTCTCTAGTCTTAATGTGTGAGTAGCGTAATGCGGTCTCCAAACAGTACTACAGTATTCTAAGGAGCTTCGTACGAGGCTGTTGTAAAGGAGAATTTTGGTTTTACTCCGACTAAAATTAGTAACATTCCTGATTACAAATCCAAGCATTCTCGATGACTTTTTGATAACACTCTCGATGTGCGGAACAAAAGTCAGCTTCCTATCGAACAGAATACCCAAATCTCTAACTTGTTCTGCCTCCTGTATAAAACTGTGGCGAATGTGGTAAGTAGAAGGAAACAAGTTAGCTTTTCTAGAGAACTTGACATGGTAGCATTTATTGATGTTCAATGCCATGTCGTTTTTGTCGGTTTTTGTTATTATTAATAGGGAGCGAGCCTATGTTCTTGATTCCGTGCTTCTAATGTCAATTCTTAAATAGAAAATATCAATAACACTTCGCCCGAAGCACGAATAGCCCGAGATCTACGCTACAGAGGCAATAATAAAATGAAAATCATCTATTGCTTTATTTTTTTATACAACTATTGTGGCAAACAAGCACCTGATGGTAAGTGGTCACCGTAGATTATGGACGCCTACACCAGAGGCATCACTTGCGCGTTACCAACCGTTTAGGAAAGGAGGAAGTGGGAAGGAGAAGGAGCGGGAAGGGAGAAACAGGGTAATATGGCCTCCGGCACTCTCACTCACCGGACGAAACACAACAGTAGGAATACTGTTATTTCACGTCGATATTCTGTGAGAGGATAGTCCTTTCCCGGTCGAGCCGGACCATTCAAATTTGCAACAGTAGTAAGTGATTGCAGTCGTAACCCAGCTCGGGTTTCTAGGCGTATATCTAAGTACTGGCTGATCTTGTTATATAGTAGACTAGCGACCAGCCCCGGCTTCGCACGGGTAGAACAAAACGTTAATAAATTATACACCTAAACCTTCCTCATGAATCACTCTGTCTATAGGCGCTCATAGCCAGTTGCAGTCACTCGGTAAACGATTAGCGAGGTTAAGTAACGTTGGGTGCGGTCAGACTATAGATGGGTGCCCGCTTAGTGGTATTTCATCTTAGCGTCTCCATGCTTCGTAGGGCACGTAAAGAGTCGGTCACGGTTGTTGTTAAATTGACAGCAGTCGTTAAGCCATGTCAGAGGCCTACGGGCGGTTTGAACAACTCTTGACAACAGGTTGGCCACTAACCACACGAAAAGAAGAAGACTGTCTATTGGTGAAACCCGCATGAAAATCCGTTCAGTAGTTTTTGAGTTTATCGCGAGAACAGACACAGCAGGGGACTCTGTTTCATAATATGTAGCGATACACACTATAACCCTATTCAACAAAAACAGGCAAACACTAAAATACAAAGGAGTACATATAAAATTGTAGTTTTATTAACCGTTCATACAAAACTCCGTATACTAATAAACTCAATTGGACTGCATGATGCTCCTTAATTGACTACAATAGACAAGAGTCCAGTAACCTTACTCGAATAAATTAAAATGACACTATTAACAACAATAATATACGCAAAAGAGCATCTTTTCAATTTGACAGCGTTGTGTTTAAGTTGTTCAATAGATATTGACAAGTGAACATGACCTCTTTATTTGAGATTTTAGTGCGATTTTTCTGTTGAAATCATGAGTTCATGTGTTGTAAAAAATAATAATAATATTCTACCACATACAGACAACATCATCTAGCCCAAATTAAGCAGAGCTTGTGCTATGGGTACTAGACAATGGATAAACATACATGTATACTTTATTTATGTAAATACATACATATTATACATAGAAACACCCAGACCAAGACTAACATCCATGTTCATGCACACAAATGTTTGTCTTGTTCAGGAATCGAACTCGCGACCTTAGGCGTAGCAGTCGGTTACACTAACCACTACGCCATCGAGGCCGACATAATCTAATAATATAAATGTAAAAGTAATGTTTGGATGTTTGTCACTTAATCACGCGTAGACAGCTAAACCGATTTCTATGCAACTTGGCACATAGATAGGTCATGTCTTAGATTAACACATAGAATACACGTATGTCTCAGTGCACGTATATTGAAATATAAATGTATATCGATTCGCCATGCCATCCATGCCAGCCCATGGAAACGTTTCTACGGCTTCATGATAGCGAAATTGCGGCATATATCTACATGAAATGTATTTGTTTGACATTGTCTTATGCCCATATGCTTGAAGGGTTTTCCAACCATCGCTAAAGAGTAAAGACCCACATAATAAGGCAGCAGGCTATTGCCGCATACCGGGCATAGTTCTAGATAGTTCTAGACTTCGGGCTTCTTGGCAAAAAAGTACTATCGCTGCACCACCAGTAGTCATTTAATAGTTACCATTTAGTAGATATTTAGTTCAAATCATTATTCAAATCCTTACTAATATTATAAATTCGAAAGTAACTCTCTCTGTCTATCTGTCTGTTATCTTTTCACGGCTAAACCACTAAACCGATTTAGACGAAATTTGGTACAGATATAGTTTGAAACCTGGGGAAAGACAGGCTAATTTTTATTGATGTAGGTACCACGCAGGCGTAGCCGCGCGCCAAAGCTAGTATAGTATAATAATGATTAATCAACTATTTGACGAAATAAATCAGTCTCAATAAAATGATGTTGCGTCTACGCAAGAGCCGGCGCCAATCGTTCGGCCATTAGCCAATAGAAATGCAATGAAAAGTGGCGTTTTTAGAACAGTTCGCCGGAAATTAGTATGGATACTATAACGCATTACGTGCTTGTGATGGCTGGAGTCGACGACCGAATGTTCAACAATCTTCATATTGAATCAAATTAGGCGTTGCTTGACGGAAATCCGTTGTAAAATAATATTCGGGAAGAGCGGAAAACAGCGAGAAATTGAAAACAGTATAAAAGTTGCTTATAGGTTCTTATTCGTATAAATAAGCCTTCAATGTAAAGACTAATATATAAAAAGACTAGTGTAGTGTCCGTCGACAAAATAAATTATTTTCACTTTAGAATTCACAATCTTAAATCTTAAAAACGTGTTAAGTGACCTCTTGATGGCTCTCGAAGCTTTTGGGACAGGACTCTTGAATAAAAAATAAATTAACCTTTCTATGACAAGGGTATTTCAAGTGCTTTTGCATAAGCTCTACCTCGGACTGCATGGAGCAGCGCTATAATATGGATGTTGCTTAAATTTATTTATTTATGGTACACCAACGACATTTTTACAAAATAATTAATACTAGCGGTCGCCTTATGGTCGAAATTCGACCATAATTGATTTACATTTTAAGTTTGATAGATATTAAGGTTTTATTGTCTAGAACTATACCCTTATAATAACATTTCATTTAGATTTCGATCTATACAAGTTAATTTACCTATCTTTTTCAAACGAATTATTATTTACTTAACTATACTCTTAAATTGACAATATTCCTGAGCTTGCTACTTAGTACTTTGTTTTCTCTTTTCTTTATTACATGTAAATGCGTAAAAATATATTTAATATAAATAGTATATAAAATCATTCATTCCACCCAAAGGTTGCCTGTAAGATATTGCTGATATATGTAATTATATATTGATATAGTTACGAAGAATAGTACTACATCAGCCGAACAATGCCGAAATACTACGAACGCGATTCGACTGCGTGTTAAATGCATGGTTGTGGGCGTGTAGTGTTTTTTCATTAATTGAATATATTTCTAATGCTTATTTTATATAAATATTAGGATTCGCCACTCCTTCTCCATATAAACTTTACTTGTGCCTTTCATACTCTTCCGTCTGCGCAATTTTCGTAAACAGAGGTACCTACAAACATTTTGGTTCACGTATTAATATAC
This sequence comes from Catocala fraxini, assembly GCA_930367265.1. Taxonomy (NCBI): domain Eukaryota; kingdom Metazoa; phylum Arthropoda; class Insecta; order Lepidoptera; family Erebidae; genus Catocala; species Catocala fraxini. The sequence continues at coordinate 4,569,868 of OV884042.1, read as the reverse complement.
AGATTACACATTTATTAACTTGGATGCTGAGTAAAAACATCACTTAAAGGTGTGCACACCATTCATAGTTTTCATTACATTATTATTTCTAACGCAAAAGTTAAAATTAATTAGAATTACAATAAAAAAAAATTACATTTATTTTTAATTAAAAAGTACACTACTTACATTACCGAGTAGATTACATACTTAATATAATCAAACAAAAAAAAAGCTTTTATAAAATAAACACAATTTTCTCATTAATTTACATAAAATGAAAATTAAATATTTAAATGTCAAATATGAAAGTTGAAATATATGGTATTCTGAAATAATCAAATAATACAATTGCATGTGATATTAAATTTGTAAATTGTAAAGGACATTGTAATGGACATTGAATAAAATAAAAATAATGATATAGGTAATTATATGTAGAGGAAAGACTGACTAAGAAAGTTTATAAGGCTAGTGTGAATGGAACAGTCGCAAGAGGAAGACTTAGGCGAACGTTTCTTGATCAGATCGGAGGCGTTCTGGACAAAGGCCAGGTTAAGAGCACCTTGAACCGACGGGCGTGTATGAGGAATGTAATGAAAGTGAATGAAGCCAGAGAAGTGTGTCAGGATCGTAGCAAATGGAAATCCGTAGTCTCTGCCTACCCTTCTGGGAAACAGGCGTGAATCTATGTATGTATGTATGTATGTAGGTCATCAATACCCATCACTTTAGCTTTAAAGCTAGTCACACTATCAGAATATAATTATATCAATTTCACTGTTACGAGAACTGACTCTATTGTAAGTGGACATCATTCTGTTGACAGGAGCATGTTGGCCTAGATTTGTGCGACATGATCTAGCAGCAAATATTCTTCTTCTTTTCTTGGACCTAACGTGTCATTGGCGAGGTACCTCTAAAGGACATCAGGCATTCTGGTCTAAAAAATAAAAATTGCGCGGCCAGACCTAGGAATATTTCTTATGGCTAGGTCATATACACCTTAAACTATTACTATGGATTTAACCCTGTGACTACGTTTTATGAATAGTAAATAAAAAATTTAAAATGAAATGAAAAATGAACAAAAATGAAGGGATTATGAGCCCATTCCCAGTACGACCCCGTTCCTAGTACGACACCATTCCCAGCACGACTCCATTTCCAGTACGACCTCATTCCCAGTACGACCCTATTCCCAACACGACCCCATTCCCTGTACGACCCCATACCCAGTACGACCCCATAGTTTTCGTACTCGTATTAGTATTTTTTTAATGCATTAAGATATTTTCATATCAATTTTTTTGTCTAAACTGAATAACTACTCAGAAAATGCAGTTACAGGGTTATGTATGTATGTATCTTATGTGGGGGCCAGTCAGTACAGACCGGCGACACTTCGACCCAGTCGGATCTTTTGTGTCGACACTCTCCCAATAACGACTGCCATAGATGTTCATGGCAGCCGGGACCGACGGCTTAACGTGCTCTCCGAGGCACGGAGCAGGCGATAATTGTCAATCAATACGCACATAATTTCGAAAAGTCATATAACTTCCGAAAGTCAGAGGTGCGCGACGTGGGTTCGAACCCGAGATCCTCTGCATTGCAGTCTGTTGGTCTCACCACTGAGCTATCGCTGCTCAGTTACAGGGTTAAGTTCATATATTTTTTGTAGGTTTAATACGTTCGTAACATAATAACAACTAAATAACACTTTGTCCTACCCGGTAATTTGAGCCCGAAACCTCATGCATAACAGATAAAAAATATTTGTTTAAATATCCTTTATGAATAAAAGTTATAGCAGTTCCCTAGTATGGAGACCATTGTATAGACCTTTGTCCGTTTTCTCAACGTTAATACATCCTTTCGTTATACATCCCTTCCTTACCATCAAAAATGCTCGATGCAGATGAAAAAGGTAACCTATGTCCTTTTCTGTAACCCTAGAAACGTGTCTATATAATCTCATGATAATCGATTGAGTGAGTTTGTTCGTTACGCTTCCACAAAAGCGTAACGAACAAACTCACATTCGCATTTATAATATTAGTTAAGACAAGTGTTACATATAATTGATTTATACTTTATATGACCTCCTTATAGAGAAACAAAGCGGGAGGTATTATGATAAAGGCGGCAAATAGATTTGGTACTTTACGATAAGGACCTTCGTAGACGCTCAATTTTTACCTTCTACATCACAGAAAAATGTTTTGCCGTTATATTATTACATATTATAGTAACTGCACGGATAGCGTACTGGTTTAAATGGTCGCCACTGCTCCCAATGTTACAGGTTCGATTTTGAATCGAATTTTTGGTTCGATCGAATTTTGTTGTGGTCCAAAAATAATTGTTCGGAGTCCGGGTGTTCTCTGAATCCCTCTCAACGCAAAAATGACTACAAAAGCGACCAGAGTAGATTTAAAAAAAATAAAAAATGTAAAGGTTTCATTACGTGAAGTTAGCGGTCCGCGGGCAGTTTGAAAATGTTGATTCTTAACTTCTAGCTAAATACAAAAAATGTAGATATAGGTATATTATATATTCTATCACATACACACAACACCACCTAGCCCAAACTAAGCAGAGCTTGTACTATGGGTACTAGACAATGGATAAATATACATAGATTTTTTTTTGTAGATATCTATTATACATAGAAACACCCAGACATCCATGTTCATGGACACAAATGTTTGACTTGTGCGGGAAATGAATCCCAGGCGTGGCAGTCGGTTACACTAACCACTACGCCATCGAGGCCGACAATATGATTTCAAAGTATGTCGTCTGCGCAATAGCTTCGAACCACCGACTGCCTACGTGTCATAATATACTAGTATTAAATTTCTGATGATCAGTTACTCTGTTAATGTAACTACTGTTGGCTTGTTCTAGGATTCTGCTGACATGAGTTCCTAGGAAATGTCGCTTTGCAGAAGCGAGATATCGCTACAATATATTTATATTAGTTTAAACAATACAAGTAGTATACGAATATATACTTGTACTCCTACGAGTACATACATCTATTCTTTTACGGAGTCGTCACTAAATACGAACGAACCAATTATAGACAAAAGGACATCATTTTTTAAGGTATTTAACTATATAACAGGCCTCACATATAAGAAATATTGACAGACTTAGCTTATTTAAGTCCATATTATGTATTTTATAATAAGCAACCGCTTGTTTACCAGTTAAAAGATATTTATTGTTGAGTAGCGCAACTTCGTCTGCTTCACATAATAAAATTTTCCCCGTTTTTGCATCATTTTTCATTGCTGCTTCGCTCCTATTGGTCGTAGCGAGATGTTATATAGCATATAGCCTTCCTCGATAAACGGGCTATAAAACACTAAAATAATTTTTCAATTCCGCCCAGTAGTTACTGAGATTAGCGCGTTCAAACAAACGGACAAACTCTTCAGCTTTATATTATTAGTATAGATAGTACAGATTTAAACGTTCTAATCGATTATTGTATGAAATAGTATTATTTATAAGTTAAAATAAGTTGTTCTCATCTAAATGGCTTATATTGTATTTTAAGAATAAATTCTTTAAACTTAAATATGTGTGAAAAATTTTCAGGATACGTGCTGCTGCAAAAATTTGGTATTATAAAAATCCAACAACAAATTGCCCGACCTAAACGCAGCAATCGAACCTGTAACCTCACGATCAAACGCAAACGTAAGCGCAAATTCAGAAAGTCGGCTCTAACCAGACATAAAAAATATCATACAAAATAGTTGAATTTGTTTTCAATTCTGTATTTCTCATAGGTATCTTTATCCTATACTCGGCTTAAAAAGTGATGTAATTAGAGTTAGATTAATTAAAGACAAAGAATAGACCACATTGTCAATTAAACTAAATGCTTAAAGTACGCGTTATTTAGTGATAAGGGAATACAAAGCAGCGATGGCGTACCTCAAGGGTCATCGCTTAGGCAAGTCCAACTTTGTTGTATTTGTGATATTGTTAAGATAATGTTAATAAATGCTTATTTTGCTTCCTAAAGTTTATTTTTAATATTGATTAACTATTTGGTATATTAGAATTAGAACAAAGAGTAAAAATAAGTTCACTAGTTTCTTCCTGTGGCTTCGCCAGGATAAATTCCTCGAGCAGACATATTATATCCTAATACTAACATCTAGAACATGGTCTATCTGAAAGCAAAGTTTCATCCAAATTTTGAATGAATTCAAAGGTTTATGCGTTATAAAACTTATAAAGTAACAAACATCCAAAAAGCTTCCTTAGTTTTACATTTATTACATTTCATTACTAGGCTATTTAGAGTTGATTTATAATGGCCTCTTGACTTGTATTCAACAACAAAAAGTATATAATATTTTGACATAAAACGTATAGCTAATAACTACGGCATTTTTCTCATAATGGCCGACGTCTGATTCCAGTCAGATTACTTACATATTAACTTCATATTTAGGAATATGATTCACAGTAACCATAGTTAGGTATTCAGTTTTCTAGTAATCTTTACATTCATACCCTGTACCAAGATTTAACAAGAGTATCGCGTCCGTCTATCATTTTGTGTCATGGTAGGTGGTGAACCAAAATATTGCTCTCCTGTAGTCCCGGCGCGGTCGACTGCGCCCACATGGTCGGTATAGTGATGTCACCCAGTATCGATTGAATGTTGTCGGTTATAGAAATATGGTCGATATTATTATTAAAAGGATATTTAGCACACAATTCATAATGCCTTTGTAGTTTTCTCTTTACGCATATAATTCTGTGATATCTTGGCCATTTTATATAAACTAAATCCTATGTACCTACTGACTGTGCACATGTGACTATGATGTGACTGTTATATTTAATTATTCTATAATTTTTTTAATATTGTTTGATATTTGGTGAACTTGATACATAAAATAACAAAAAGCAAGATAGTTCTAAATAAGTGTTTGTGATATTTATACCAATTATTTTTTATGTGTCTATGAGGTAAGGTTTAACGTTAATAAATATTACTTTGTAACCTAATTAAATAAATGATAATATCACAATGTTTAGGTCTGAATTTCAGGCATGTTCAAAATTACTGAATCATTCATTCCAAACGTCCAATTCGATAACTGCCTGATATTCATCGCAACGCATCTCTAATCGCCAGATCTCCCGTCTTAAGGAGCGGCCGCGCTAGTCACAGATCAACCGGCGCCCGCGCGCCCGTTCGGAGCGCGATCCAAAAATACATGCCGACCCGGCCACAACGCGCCATGGCCTGACAAACAAAGACTATAATAAACAATATATTCGATTCAAATTCGGCATAACTTCGGGTATTTTCGTGTGTTAAGTGAGGTTCTTTCTGATGGTGGCATGTCGCCGACTGCTATTGGCGCGGACCTGCCGCAGTGGTGCGGCAAGACCGAAAGCTGTACTCAAGCACTGCTCGGATGGCTCTACTTGACTCCAGATCAGAACGATCAGGTAACTATCCCAAGCTAAAATATAAACTCATTAATAGCTAGGTCAAATATAAGATGAGATCTTGATGAACACTTGTAATTAGTACCAAAATAGATGGGTTCTTCTAATCTTGTATTCGAATATGATATTGTAGATCAAATACTTCAAACAGCCAAGGTAACTACTGAAAATATTTCAATGTACTTTAAGAGCTATGATGTTTTTGTCTAATAGTTCTTTAGCATTTCTATTGTGATATATGTGTATTAGATATTTCTCCCTGATCCATATTACGTGTGACGTCACGACTGAAGCAAAATAAATCTTTAAACGTTTGCATCGTGTGAGTCAACGTTTTCATTACTTATAGCTTTGTAATGTTATGATATGAAACCATCGTTGTATCTGTTAACGGAAGCTTTGAGAAGAGGGGAATTTTTTCTTACCTTGTTATCTAGTTTCTAAATACATTTTATTTATTTTTTGTTTATATGTAATAAATATCATTTTGAACTATTGACATCTATCATTAAACATAATAACCTTATAAATTATAACGTCTTTATTCAAGTTAATAATCTTAAATACACCATCCTTACCATGTAAGGTAGTAACTGTATCTACATTTAACTATTCAAGTACATTCCAAATACAAGAAGTTCAATGTTGTGTATCAGAATCATAGGAGCATGTTGCGTTCAAAATAGTAGCCCGCAGTACGATACAAATCGCACCTAAATCCTGCCCGCACTCGGTCATTGACATAAAAATGTTATTATACGCATATTTGCGCGTAGATATTCATGCGCGTATTGAGGCAATTAATTTACGCTCTGTTCTTAAAAGGGGTATAAATTCGGTACACAGCTGTCATCTGGAATTGGTTGCCCGAAGAATGTCTGGCTTTCTTAGAGACTACAAAAATTGGGTTGGACACGATTTACGTGCAAGTAGTAAGTTTGATTGCGCTATTAATTGGTTACTCCAATTTTCAGATTACAGGAAATTGCTATAAAATTAGATGATTTTAAAAGGAGCAAAATTTATTTTTGAAATTTGTTTAAAATGTTCCAGAGGTTTTATACTTCTTATTTCATAAATCATAATTTAGTAGAATTTCTTAGATGAATATGATTTTTTATAGTATTGTCTTTGCGTGAATTTAGCTCAATAAAAGCTACTTTTGGGCAACGGTAAAATTCGATATTCTTATGTGTTTTTATGAGCTGAGCAAAAATACATTATATCCATGAATTTAAATCAAGTACTCTGGTAGTTTTGGATCAATTGATAATTAATTTTTATTCACCAATGACAAACCTATTATGGTCAATAAAAATGAAAAATCTGGTCTTTTCAAGCGAATAATCATTCGCCATCTCTTTTAAAGGAAAGTATATTTTATATTAAATAACTTTTCACCATAAATCATATCCAAGTAATACATCATTGTGCAGCATTTTAATATTTAAAACACATCTCTAATGAAATAATACGCACACGCTTCTTTTTTAAAAGCTTTGCTTCTTCTTTAAAGCTGTCACCATTCTTATTTCAGTCCTTCTAATTCAACCGGCTTTGTTGAATAAAATTGAATTATACTAAAGAAAGCTTTCGTTCATTATTAATCTTTAATACTTATTTGCAGTTACAGACCACCAATTCGTATACAACACATCAATTTTAAGGTTATTAAAAAGAAACAAAATTATGTTATTGTAGATTCATAAATATAAATCTAGGGAGTCATATCGCAAGTGTATTTAATTGAAGCGAACCGATTGCAAATATATATATCATTAAAACAAACTATCATATCATAAATATATCATTATAACAAACGATTGCTAGCATCGTGAATGCATTTTCTCCACGTGTAAAATGTTCGCCATAAGAAATGTTTCAGTCCTTGCCTAAACGTATTTTAAATGTCTTGTTTTGCATTTTCTGCTTTGCAAGTTAAACGTTGTAAGTAATGTTTAGTCTAGATCCTGGTGTACTTGCTACTTTAGTAGGTCGCAGGAAATGGTCCCGTTTCGTTTTCCAACCTTACGTCGTTTCTTTGATGTTTATTACGGTATTAGCCGTATTAGTATATCTATAAACATATTTTTGTTTGTTGTTAACAATAGTTAGGTTTGTTTAGGGACCTGAAGGTGCTTGTCTTACTTTGATAAAAATTTGACTAAATATACCTATTGAGGGAAGAAATTGCACGCATACCTCTCCACGGGAAAAGGGGGGCGGTGCGCTGTCTCCTATGGTGGGTGGGTCGCTGTTCCCGAAACTACATCAGCGATACATCCAACAGAGCAGTAACTTCTACCGTTTCTTGCTTTAATGTTAAAGAAGCATTATAAAACTACAAGGCGTTTACAGCCTAACATTTGGTACATTCTGTTTTGGGTTTGCTCCTGGTAAATAGTAATATGCGCCTTTTATATTCTGTTACCTGCAACATAACATCCTAAACTAAGCTTTCGTTATAATACTACATAATGTATACCGCTTCCTATGCGATGAATTTTGGTGCTCACCAACTCACGTTAGGTGTGATTTCTTCTTCTAAAGTCAGGTACTGCAATCAAGAATTTCTCAACATTAAAACCCCATAGCACTTTAGCTGACCCGACAACGAAGGTGATTGTACAGTAACGCTAGACAGTATTAGCATTGAAGACAATACGGTAGTTACGATTCTTAGGCATTGTTTCACAAATCCTCCACAGGTTTATTTTAACGTGTTCTAATACGTATATTATTTCGTCACATATCTTCTATTCAGGCCTGTGAATTTATAGGCTACAACGTGCTAGGCCTAAATGGTAGACTGAAGTAGACTCGTAGCTTTGTTACTTTAGATTAAATAGTATCTTTGTATATAAGCTGAAAACCTCACCTTGCATTACCAAAACTTCAGTATGATTTATGCAAATAAAACCAAAAACAAAAAAAAATAACAAAATCGTTTTAATTCGATTTATTGTTAAAATCTCGTAACTATATTACAGAGTTTGCCTTCTTCTGAAATTCTAGGTACGCCAATGAGATTAGACATCATATCAACAATGACAGGCAAGTAAAATATCTTAGCTCTTAGAAACTAAAAAAAAACAAAACCATAAAGTTTGACAGTCAATACTACCAGTCAATCAAATCCGAATATTTATGATTTAAATTTGTACCGATGACGAACAAATATTTATTCTCGAAATTAATTTTGAATTCGTTTGTTTATTTATTATTTTTAAGTTTATCCAATATTTGGCGCCATGTTGCTGCAATACTTAAATTGTCAATTACTGGATGCGGTCGCCACCAGTTTTCATACACCTACAGAACTGCAGTAAAGCAATGCGGAAGAATCTGCACCCAAACTTATCGAGTACCTACTGCAAAGCTAAACAGTCCATTACACACGAGAGCAACACTTCCACGCATTCCTGCTTTCCTAGTACAATCACTCGTTGGTGCACATGTTGGCCGGTATGTATGGCCATAACTCTATTATTAGACCGCATCTCACGACTACCTGTCTGGTTTGTATCAACACTGTCAGCACTCTTGCCCGATGCTTTTTATGTACATACTGGCAGAAGAAAGTATTTTTAGGCTGACGTATTTTGGCAGAATTTTGCTAAATGCTGTTTTTTTAATTCTCAATTTATATTGTATGGAAAATAAAATAATTGATATACAGGGATACACTTTAATAATTTAAGCTTTATTGGAATAAGAAAATGATGTCTTATGTTACAAAATACATAACCGGATGTAAGCCCAAAGGTTGCCTTATAAATTTATTGTTATTCTAGCACTAGCTTATCTTGCGTCCCTTTTGTGATCTCATATACGTGTAAGGTATCAAAATAGGTTTCATTTCATTAAATGTTAAAACATATTATATTGTGCTTGCCTCGAGACCACTGTTGAAATATATTCCTTTCTCAACGGTCAATGTACAAACAAACAAACCATGTACAAAAAGCACAAAAATATAATATTGTCTTCTGTTTACGCGAATATTATTCATTGAAATTAAACTACTATTATATATTTCTGCGTAAATAGAAACACCAATGATTAAATGATGTTTGGGTACTTTGAAATAACTACACTGGAACATTGAGACAACTACCATCTTAGTCTCTCCGTGACCATGGCTGCTGAAAAGCAACCGAAACGTCCGGGAAAGTGTAAAATTAAATTAAATCTAAATAGTTTTAACAATAATTTAATTAGCTTGAAAATGAGTAAAGCTTAATTGTAGTAGTAGTGTAACAATTTTAAAAATTATGTAATAACCTGTCAAATAACAACGTGATAAAAACCGTATGTAGTAGTTTAATTTCAAAGCACAAAAATATACTGTTTACAGAATTTATTTATTGTTAATGGGTACAGTCAATGTCGTAAATGAGAACGGATACGTAAATACAAATGCCTATTTTCAGTTTTATTAGGACTAAGCGACAATTTCTTGTAACAGCAAGTGAACTTTATTTAATGTGCAATAGTAAATTCGCCTCAATATTTACACAGCACGTAAAACTGAACGTAACTACCGAAACGGTGTGAGTTTAATTTCTTGTGTATATTTTGTTATCTTTACTCATAATAACAACATAAGTCGGATCATGGACATTTAAAATCGGTCAAGGACATTTAAAAACTAGAACGGGTCTTAATACAAGGGTATGTGCCTTTGTATAAAGGGGCCCCTTCTGGATCTTGCCTAAAAAGGCCTATGTTACGCAAAAAATGTAGTCGAAAAAATACTGCAGCAGTAAAGCAGCAGTAGTCAATGCGATTACTGTGCAAGATGTCTCAGGTTTCATTCCTGAGTCAGGCATGGTGTTATAGGGTATTGCGACAAAAATTACAATAATAGGCTTGCCCTCATTACGTGGGATCTAAAGGAAAAGCTGGCGAAATGTAGGTGTAATACAACTATTCCTTCGCAGATATAAAAAACCGTTATATTTATGTGTATTACATATGTGTATCTTTTATACACAGTACATGTCTGCTCCTGTTTTGGTAAGCGAACGTACGTTGCGCCTGGTCCTTTGTAGCTATCGTAGCCTATGATTACTACCAGGGGTAGATATCAATTCAATGAAGCCGACACTCTATCCAACAAGGAGGACTCACGCTACCAGCGTTATTTGATCTACGGGATAAAATAGCACAGTAATACATCAATATCTCTGGAGAATGTAGGGAACAGGAGTGGTAGGTGATGAGATGGCGATGAGTCTCCTGGCCTCATACTCATCGAATAAAACCCAAAAACAGTGTTACAACTCTTACACCGGCTTCCGGTAAGATATTTAGAGTTAGTTACTTAGTCTTCTAGTTATAACCTTTCTTTTTTATAAAATACATCTCCTGTATTAGGAATACTTCCTGTGCCGCGGAAGACTTCACAAACATTCAAACAAAGGACATAAAGAACATTCAGACTCGGAGCTATCATTTGTGGATTACACAAATGTTTGTCCCGTGTGGGATTCGAACCCACAGCACTCGGCGTAGCGGCAGTGACGACGCGACGCGGCCACTTACTCTACTATGCTATTTCTGAATGCCGGGCCAGCACACGTTAGTCTCTTATCACCAAATAATTGGCAATAGCGAACTGTGCCGCACCACAAAACATCAAAAGAACTCACGCCAATTCTATCCGAAATATAAGTATAGTATTAGATGGCGAGATGTATAATGAAGTCTGTAATTAAATATATAAACGACTGTATATAATTAATGTTGACAATCTCGGGATCGCGGCAAGCCATCAAAGCAGCACGCAGGATGAAGCCGTTAACGAGGAACTTGAGACTGCGATTACATAACATATTATGGTTGTACCTCGAAACGAATGATTTAAATGTTTGCCGAAGTTTCTAGTACGATACCGTTTTGAATGGTGCGTGCTGATTCTGTGCAATTTCAAAGAAATTCGAAATATTTACGAGTAGCCCGATCCTTCTCAAACTGAGAAGAGGCCCGTGATAGCTAGTTTAGACAGTTATTTAAACAGTAAGAATAGCATATTATTAGATCTAGTACACGTGTATTTGTGTGTACGTGTATGTGTACGTGATTTTGAATTGTCATATATGTACATATTAGCAGCGATAGCTCAGTGGGGAGAGAGAGAGAGAGAAATTCACAAGATTTTTAAGATTCAAAGACCATATATGCCCTACGAATCCGATTACACACAGCGACTAAGTTACTTCAAACTAGAGCAGCGATAGCTCAGTGGGGAGACCAACAGACTGCAATGCAGAGGGTCTCGGGTTCGAACCCACGTTGTGCACCTCTGACTTTCGGAAGTTATATGACTTTTCGAAATTATGTGCGTATTGATTGACAATTATCGCCTGCTCCGTGCCTCGGAGAGCACGTTAAACCGTCGGTCCCGGCTGCCATGAATATCTATGGCAGTCGTTATTGGGAGAGTGTCGACACAAAAGATCCCACTGAGTCGAAATGTCGCCGGTCTGCACTGACTGGCCCCCACATAAGAAACATACATACATATGTATATGTCAAACATCAACCAGCACATATGTATGTCACAACAGTGGCTACCTAAAAAACAACTATATTGATGTGTCTGGACTGTCTAGTTGTCTGTAGATTGCGTAAGGCTAGTACGGCACTCTCAGAAAATATTTAGATCTTAATATATAGAAAGACATACCTAGTGTTCAAGGCGTCGCGACGAGATGCATTGAGAACTATGAACACTCATAGTACAAACTACAATCAGCTGATCTGCTCGATGAGCCATATTAATTTTGCATTTTCGACGATCAGATAAAATACTATCTATAAATTAATACTAACATAGTTTTTAAGATAAATTGTTACTAACAAATTATGGACATTAATTGGTCTGCAATAAACGAATTAATAATAAACCATAACCATAACCACCTTGCCAGTTACCATAGTAACCAACTGTTATTGGCATGGTTGCCGTAGAAAATCTCTAATTATAACGCAGCTAAGTAACGTAGGATACAGTAAACTATATTATGACAACAAAATTGCAATCATAAGGATTTCAAACAAATATGTATATATTTGTGTGCATGAACATGGATGTTTGTCTTGGTCTGGTGTTTCTATGTAATCTTCCAGCTATTTCGTCAGAGCACCCATGATAGATCCTAACAGCTCAATGTCCAGCCGTCATATCCTGACAGCTAGCCAGGATATGACTTCATTAGGCCGCTAAGCTGTGTTATATCAGACTTAAGACTTCATCACTCTTGCCCTGGAGATTCACTTTCCAATATTATTTTTTTCAGATTGGCATGGTACCTAGGCATAATAAATCGCTAATGTGTAGTGAAAATAAACATCCCTTGTATCTAGAATAATAAACATAAGAGCTTCCATATTTGTCGGCCTCGATGGCGTAGTGGTTAGTGTAACTGTCTGCCACGCCTGAGGTCGCGGGTTCGATTCCCGCACAAGTCAAACATTTGTGCGCATGAACATGGATGTTTGTCTTGGTCTGGGTGTTACTATATATAATATGTATGTATTTACAAAAAAAAAGTATATACATATGTATGTTTATCCATTGTTTAGTATTCATAGTACAAGCTCTGCTTAGTTTGGGTTAGATGGTGTTCTGTGTATGTGGTAGAATATTATTATAATATTATTATTTTGACTCCAGCTCACACGATTTATTCCTATTTAGCATTTGTAACGAAAATTGTTGTATAGACCATTTTTCTCGCTAACAAATTGCACCGAGACTGATGTAGATATTATAGTAAGCGATTCCCAAAATTGCTCCACCCACCGCCGCTCCGACGACTATTTTTAGACAGCCGCTAAATAAACTGCACTGTAAGATAGTTTTGTCTTCATATCAACTTTAAGCCCTGCTGGTCATATAAAGTCTTCTAAAACTGTGTTACTTTTGCGATTTGGTAGTAAAAGACAGTGATAACAAGACAGACCTTGCGATGCAAAGGTTCGGATCCAGACTCGTATATTTAGACAGCAACTTCTTGACCTGTGTCATAAAGTTTATTTAATGCTTTTGTTCAGATCCTCTGCTATTACGTGAAACCTACTTATTTCATAAATGTAAGTATAATAAACGTATATTTTAGTCTTTAGTGATAAGCTGTAATTCAGAATCTCTTTTATGTTTTATATTTCAATATTTCTCGGTTTAGTGCTAATCTGGGCATCCATTCTCCGATAATAAGACTAACATCAACCTACAATAGTTAATACCAAACTAGACCTTGATGTCTTTCACGACCTACCTGCGTAATTCAGAAAAAAAACTGAATAGTGGTGAATGGACTCTTTACCAAATTATTTGTATTAATAATATAATATAATAACATGTTTAATTTTGATTATTTATTGGCGAGTGTTATTTTGTTATTTTTTATGGTTACATTTTTATATAGCTATGTATTTTCTATTTGTTAAATGTTTTGCACGTTTCTAATAGACGTTAATACTAGTCTTAAGCAACGTTAGGTTATGTTAACAATGTAAGTTTGTTTTTAAACTGTAGACGAGCCTAAAAAATAATTAAATATTTATTATTGGCGTAATTAGAATGGCAAATGTATTACATAAAGATGATATTAATGAAATATGCTAAGGATAATACTGCCCTATTTAGTTATACACAGCCGATTATACTTACGTATCGTATAGTATTTTCTAATAATATCAGCCACTTAGCACACGACGAAATATTCGACCCATTGACAAATGAGTCTGGTTATTGTTTGGTATGACCAGTTAAGAGCAGTGTTGTGCAATGGAACTAGATCTATGTAATACAGATACAACTAATTCATTTACGTAACTGCAAATTGTACAAGTTGGAACAAAATTATTAATATCGATGGTTGAAAAGCTTTTTGACTTAAGCGCCATCTTTTGCGTTAATGACTTATATACCTATATATATGCCTCCATAACGCAGCGGTAGTGAATGCGACTGCGGTGCATGAGGTCTCGGGTTCGAATCCTGGGTCGGGTCAATAAAAAGATATTGGGTTTTTCTGTTTAGAAATCTCAATACGAGCCCGGAGTTAGAAAGTTGGCGGTGTTAGACACCCCCGTGCCTCGGAAAGCACGTAAAGCCGCTAGTCCTGCGCCTGATCTCTCTCCAGTCATGTCGGATCACCGTCCCATTGGATCAAGAGGGTTAGGGAACAGAGAGTGCACTTGTGTTTGCGCACATACTTGTGCACTATAATATCGCCTGCGCAGATGGCCAGTCTCTGTTAAGGTTGGCCGCCGTGGCCGAAATTCGGTTTGGAGAACATTATATTATGTGATAACAGTAATTTTTTTTGGCCATTTTGCTAGAGATCACTATTTTATTTTTGGCTGAAATTAGCCTATGCTGTCGTTAATAAATACCCATGTAAAGTTTACTCGGAGTAGACTTATTTTCAAGATGCGTATTCCAGCTAATAGTATAAATATGCGCCTGGTCATGCCTACTAGATAAACAATAATCATATAACTTCTCGCAGCGAAACCCTAAAGCAACTTCTCAGCACGACCATGCGCGGAAATACGACGCTAAATTTAAAATACTATACATTATCCATTGTCTAGTACCCATAGTACAGACTCTGCTTAGTTTGGGCTAGATGGTTTTGTGTGTATGTGATAGAATATTATTATTATTATTATAAAGCAACGAAACAAAACCAGACATACAACCACACGTAGTACGCGCCCAAATAAACAATTATCACAACGATGGTACATCTATTTTCGTCGAGCATAGAAGCACCCGCTTCTATTAATCGTATCTAAGAACATACAAAACAATAATCTACGTTCAAAAAACGCACATTAGCATTTATACCATTTGTGTTAGCGCGTGATTCACGGCGTCAACGCACGTTCGAAATTGGAACGAGTGTAATAATTCGTTGAACAGATGCGCGCGCGCACCTCGATCGACCAATGGGAGTACGCGGTTGATTATTTACTGCAATTTCATTTGTCTAATCGTTCCCGCATATTGGTTGTGAATAAGGACGTCTAGGAATGTCACGGTGTTTGAAAGACGTTCTGTAATTCTGTTTATGAATTACTGTTGATTATTTAGTGGTGTTGTGTTTGTATTTAATTGAGTATGATTGTATCCTTGGGAGTGTGACGGCTTGCGCAACTGTCTATATTTGCTAATAAACAGTTGCGCAAGTGATCACTACCTATCACTCATAAGCGAACTTACTTAAAAGTATTTTATTCGTGTATGTCATATAATTCTAGGCATGATTAATAAGTCTTAATGGTACTCACCAATTCAGTGTCATGAAGGGCAATTTTAAAGCTCTAAGATGCCAAGCACGCCAATGACAGTCGACATTAAGATTCGAGAGACAAGGTAAAGGATTATCAGCGTCTTAAAAATATCTGGCATTAAATTAACTATTATTTTTGAACAACCACAAGTAAAGAAAAAGCTCTTTATTATAGTTTAATTTATTGCCGATTTGAATCCAAGGTCGGTAATAAATAAATCTAAATTTAAGTGCGAGTTGGTTTATTTCTCAATTTTGTAATATCTTTACTTTTTCCACTTGTGTTTGTGTACAATGCTGATTTGTTTTTAAATATTTGTATAAATACGTTTTAGCTTCTATTCGCGTAGTCGAATAGAAATAAAATAGGTTGCAGGCCATTACTTAAACTATTGAAGAATCTCTTTTTTATATTTCTGAGGCACTTGCACGTCTATGCTGGCAACACATGAGTGACAGGTCTGATGTAGTAAGCGCCAATAGGCTACAGTACCAGCTTACCATCAGACCTAACTTTTTTGCCATCTTAGCAATTAAAGAAAGACCAGCAATAAAAACAGCCACACTAAAACAAAAATCAATATACTATCAAATCGTAATTCGAATACTTTTTCGCTTTTCGAATAACAATGACTAGCAAAGCAGGAATTGAAATTCGAACTCCAGATTGACTGTCAATTGTTTGACAATGAAATGAGTTTGTAAATCATATATCTACATTTTAAGCAATCGTTGCCAATCCAAAAAAAAATGAACAGACGTACGTTTTGCATCCGCTTTTACCGAGTAATGGACAGCCGGAGTGCAGAGCGTATCATCTTGTCAGTTTGAAAATATAAGTGTCATATTTGCATTTTAACATCTAGATGTTACAATTCAAATATGACACTTATATGTATACTAATAATAATAATGTCCTCCAGACCGAATTTCGGCCACGGCGGCCAGTCTTAACAGAGACTGGCCATCTGCGCAGGAGATATTATAGTGCACAAGTGTGTGCGCAAACATAAGTGCACTCTCTGTTCCCTAACTCTCATGACCCGATGGGACGGCAATCCGACACGACCGGAGAGAGATCAGGCGCAGGACCAACGGCTTTACGTGCTTTCCGAGGCACGGGGGTGTCTAACACCGCCAAATTCCTAACTCCGGGCTGCTATTGAGATTTCTTTACAGAAAAACCCAATAGCTTTTTGTTGGCCCGACCCGGGATTCGAACCCGAGACCTCATGCACAGCAGTCGCATTCACTACCGCTGCGCCACGGAGGCAGTTGCTACTACTTATATATATATACCTAGGTATATATATATAAAAATCTCGTGTCACAGTATTTGTGGTCACACTCCTCCGAAACGGCTGAACCGATTTTTATGTTTTTTTTAATGTATATTTGGTAGGTATGAGAATAGGTCGTAAAGTATATTATACTTATTATATGCGATATTATTTCGTACCGCTAAGAAATAATTTATATAGCAGAACATCGTTTGCCGGGTCAGCTAGTAATTCATAGAATTTGTGTCAAAAATTAACTGCCGCTTTAACCCGGGCCTTTGTCGTAGATCTTGAAGACACACTTCGATAATGTGGAATATGACAAGCGAACCGTCGTAGTAGGGATCTAGCGTGTATGTCCTAGCTTTACCTCAATAAATATCTTATTCTCTTTATATCTTCACTTCATGATCTGTGAACAACACCAATTCCTTATTCCAGTGGGTGCCAGGATCAGTATGGGGTCCACTACCAACGGCGGCCCCAGGATCTGCGGCGCCTCCAGCAGACGACAACAGCTCTTTGACAGAGCAGCTGGCGGCACTGTCCTTGCGACGCCCACCAAGACCTCCGCCACCTGCCTACATGTGCCATTTGTGCTTCAAGAAAGGACATTACATTGGAGATTGTCCTCAGGTAAGCGAGAGATTCAGATGCCTTTACTATTTGAAGAAGTTATTGTCAACTGCTAATGTCAAATGCAACTACCACGTCCTAAAATTGTATCGTCCTATTTTCAATGGATGGAATGCCTAGTCTAGATAATATGAAAAAGAAATTCAGAGACTTTACCTACTCTTCTTTACTTATTTTATGAGAACTTCTTAATAACTTTAAAATTTTTGATATGGTCACACCTTAAAGTTACATACTGTATATTTATTATATACAAATAGATCCCGCTCTGGCTAATTAATGATTACAGGCAAAATGGTTTTGTTGACTCATTTGCAAATTCTGGCTATTCTATAGACCTGGGCCCCCGGCCCTGTTACTTCTGATTAATACCTAAAATGTTGGGCATAATAACCACGGTGATCGATTTTCCTTCTTTAATTCGTTGGTAAAATCCACCAGTTATTTCATCATGTGCACCCATGATAGAGCCTAACAGCTCAATGTCCAGCCGTCATATCCTGACAGCTAGCCAGGATATGACTTCATTAGGCCGCTAAGCTGTGTTATATCAGACTTAAGACTTCATCACTCTTGGCCTGGAGATTCACTTTCCAATATTATTTTTTTCAGATTGGCATGATACCTAGGCATAATAAATCGCTAATGTGTAGTGAAAATAAACATCCCTTGTATCTAGAATAATAAACATAAAAGCTTTCATATCAAATGAATGAATGAATCAAAACATGTCACGCATTGAGATTATAAAAGCAATTACATTGGTATTTTTTAGGTAGCGTACACACGACATTTCTAGTTATTCGACAACTTCCTATGCTACCTAAATGACACAAAAATAAAAAAAAATCTAGTAACTTAGCTTTTGTCTTTCTTCTCTCTTAGCCTTTATTATTCCCAAGTCACTTGGGGTCGGCTTTTCTGGTCTAATCGGTTTTGACTGGATATCAGTTTTCACACGGAGCGGCTGCCACCTGACCTCCGCAACCCGAAGGCTAACGAAACCCTAAGGCTAGACCAGTGTCAGGATATTAGAGGGTACTGACTTTCCCAATAATGACTGCCATAGATGTTCATTTCAGCCGGGACCGACGGCTTAATGTGCTCTCCGAGGCACGGAGCAGGCGATAATTGTCAATCAATACGCACATAATTTCGAAAAGTCATATAACCTCCGAAAGTCAGCGGTGCGCGACGTGGGTTCGAACCCGAGACCCTCTGCATTACAGTCTGTTGGTCTCCCCACTGAGCTATCGCTGCACTTTACTTACTTTACTTGCTTTTGTAATCAACCAAAAATGTTGGTCTGTTTCGAATCCTAATATACCTACTTACAAACGGTGATAAGGCCGAATAGTACTACGTTATCATAGCTTTGGCACAATTGATGTAAACAAATTAATTAAAACCCTAAATTACGGCCCAAAGCTCGAATGTTTGAACGTATACCGTAGGTTTTATGTTAAAAAATCGATTAATTGTCTAGTAAACGGTATTTCCGCTACCAAACGGTCTGCGATCGCGCGATGTCGGCAGATGATCCTCGGCACGATGCCAAATTTATACAAATTATTTTTAATTTTTTACTTCTATCGAGAGAAATTACCAAGCGGCCTTTATGGATTCGCGTGTTTTTTATCAAACAAATATTGCTGTAGAAATGAACAGACACTTGATTGCTAGTTACACGAGCGGGTGTGCACGATCTTTTATAATTTTAGGGGAGGCTGACTGTATAGCAGTTTCCCGACGATTACACTAAAACAAATATTAAGCGTTCAAGATAGGCTAAACACTCTATTAGTCGATACGTACGCCATCTATAAATAATCATTAGCGAACTGTTATTTAAACTGGGTTGTACTAATATTATGAATGCGAAACCCCTGGCTGATAGAACAATTAACGTAAAAAAACTGATAGGTAATAAGCTTTAAAAATATACTGTAAATATATTTGTTAGAAAATATCCATGTAAACATGTTGTTTCGATAAATTTATTAATCATGGCAGTGTTCGAATTAAATAATTTATTTAGCTAGTTAAATGCGTTTTATTTTAATTTAAAAAGGCCTCAGAGCTTCAATATGAATCCCACGAGCCCAGTCATCTATGCTGTCACGACTATCTAATATGTATTAGGTTACTACCACCCCTAGGTATCAGTCTAAAAATACTTTTAACCTATTGTGTCACAGCGACACACGGGCGGCCAGACACAATAGGTTTTCATTTATGTTTAGCATTCGAACAATTACAGGTGTTTTTGGTATGATCTTACATTTCTATTTTAAGCTATCATATGTCGTAGCCGAAAGTAGTCCATAACAATATGCCCAAAAATCTAACATTCAATTCGTTCAGCCCTTCCAAGGCTACTAAATCTAAACAAGTCCTCTTCAAAAACAAGGACCGTTAGTTATAGTCTATAAAAACCTTTTCGTTGAATCCATGTATGCATGATTGTTGGCACGGAGCGCGGTCAATGATTATAAACAAATCTCTTTATTCATATGTCAATCATAAATCTTCTTATCTTATCTAAGCAGTCTCAGCGAAACAAATCGTATGATTCAAGTGAAGTGGAATTATATTTATGATTTAAATAAGATCGAATATTATTTTAAATTTAACTACACAAACGCTTATCAAAATAAATCACGTCTCATAATTCTCATATTTGAGACGTTTTTATTTTTTTTACAACCAAAAATATGAAAGTGCCGTAACAGTTACAATAATAGCAATAGGGATAGTGAAATTTGCGCCTGGACTTTAAAAGAACTTATTGTAAGGTGATAATAGAAAGACGCCATCTTTTTGACAATATAAAGAAAATATGTAGTATTGAAGCAATCTTATTGCCTTCAGACAGCTATCTTGATTTTACCAAGACAGCTCTCTCAAACCATTCAGTATTTTTATTCTTAAAACTTGTCCCCTCTTATTTAATTGCGGCATTAGAGTTGCGTGTTACCCCGCCTAGCGTTTTATTGTATCTTAAAACTCACTATCCTATAACAAACTGTAAATCAACCTCACGATACCTTATCAAGAATGAATGATCCCGTTCAACAACATAATTTTATTCGGAATCAATACAAAGTTGAGAGTTAAACAATGCTACATTCATTTCGGTCCCCAATTCTAGGAACAAGTTGAGCTATAAGTGCTATAACTCACGACTCGCACTCAAAACACGGTGTTCTATCGGTTTTATATTACAAAGCTAGCTCTGTGTTCGGTACCGTACATTGAACTGGACGAATGGGCGATAAAACTCTTTTCTGCTGTTCTAAGTTTAATTTGGATGATCTATTTAAAAAAATACTATTTATGACCTGCCGTACTTCGCTGCATTGGTGTTATTGGCGTCGTTTTCTAAGATTGATAGGAAACGATTTATTGCATTTATAAAGATATCTAGATCTAATATATATAAAAAAACATAATTTAACTTGAAATAAAGCTACTACGATGCTTACCTTTATAGGGTCTATAATTAACAGGTAGGTACTAAGGCTGTAGGGATCCTAAAAGACTAACGATACAAGGTTATTTGGTTGCGAAACTCTGTATTTCTCCAGTTGCTACTTCAGAATGTTTTTTAAAGACCTCTTCTTCTCTGGGAATAATTCCTGTGTCGCGGGGGACTTTACAAACATTCAGACAACGGATACAAAGAACACCTAGAGTCGAAACAACGGAAAATTTTAGATCATACAATGTTTTGTCCCGTGTGCGGGCAAACTCACAACATTCATACTCGCATTCGGCGTAGTGGCAGTTGCGAGGTATCTACTTATAGCACTATGTTATGTATGCAGTCTTCATATTGAGCGTAATCTCATGTGGTCCATTACTGTTGTCCACACCTCTCAAAAGCTTTTATTTTCGCCACAAAGTACCGCCTATTTAATCCACTCTTTATATTATCAACAAAAAGTGATTTCTTAGAAGTTGATAAGCTTAAAGTTTGTTTACATTAATCATTATAACGGAGTCGTTCTGGCGGCGACCCAACGACCTCTTGTAGTACTTCTCAAGTTTATTATTTATAATCGATGTAAATATTTGTGATCCGCTAACGAATTTTGCTTATTTTTAAAATAGATCGCAAAATCGGCTTGTGTTTGTTACGTAACGGGCTCATATAGTAATACCGAATTTGACATTCTTAATTCATGTACATAGCTATACCTGGCAGGGCTTTCTGTTCTAAAAATACGTTTCAGAGTAAATGAGAAATTCCTAAATTCGTCTTTACTCTTTATTATGATCTGATATTTACTGCGAATGATTGTCGAGGTATGTACATCTTGTCTACTCATGTACTGCAGTACTAATTGCAAAGGAATATAGATAAAAAGAGCCTCTTAAACGAATAGATGAAGTTTGTTAAATGAAAAATATACATAGCAATACCAATCTGGTGGTAGAGTTTCCAGACATGATTTGAAATCCTACAATTTTGTCTTAAACTTTAAATATAACATTTGTTGGTCCGCTTACCATTGTAATTACATCGAGACGTGTGGATACGACTGCCACACAGGACAAAATTGTGTGATCCATATATTGTTGTTGTGCGTCTGGGTGTTCTTTCTGTCCGTTGTTTCAATAACTCTATCAACACTAAAGTTACACTTAGTGCTAGAGTTGCTTTCTAACGCAAATGAGGAATAGAGAATCTCTCCTAGTATCTAAAACCTTCTTTTACTTTTCCATATACCCAGACTGAGCCTTATTGTATTGCGACATGGTCTCATATCTCAATAGTCTCAATAGTCTCAATAGTCTGAAACATATATATACTGATCTGATCCCAAGGACACAACGATGAAGAAGTAAAAGTTTAATGTTTTATTATTTTAATAGCTTCATAAACTTAGTTTGTTATTTAACATTTGCAGGCTCGACCAAAAGGCGAGGGTCTGACGCCGTACCAGGGCAAGAAGCGATGCTTCGGGGAGTACAAGTGTCCGAAGTGCAAGCGTAAGTGGATGAGCGGCAACTCGTGGGCGAACAACGGGCAGGAATGCATCAAGTGCCGCATCAATGTGTTCCCACATAAACAGGTGGTTAACCAATTTATACTGCCAGGCGTTTTTGACATATCGTAATCCTAGTCGAATTAAGGCAAAAGAAGAATATGCTAACTTTAGAGGAGAACAAAATTGGTCTTATATATTTATTTTAGAAAGTAGTTTTATAATATTTTGTTTCATTCAGTGAAATAAAGATATAACGTAAGATGAAGTGTATTTAATCAAATTTAAGGTACTTTAGTAGGTCTTTTATGATTGAAAAATATCAAACTTATTATGACACGACAAATGATTTTTTTATATAAACCCTTTATTTTTTGTCAAATCAGAACGAAAATAATTGAGCTTGTGTGTAATTACTTGCACTATTCGAAACTGCAATAAAAAAAATCGACGTAATTGTACTTACGCTTTTATTGCACTGGGGGTCTAATATGATACATAAGCACATATACAAACAGACACAATCATGTTCCTTTTTCTACCTTTTATTATATATTTTTATTAAAACTTTGTTGTCAGCTAAGGTAAAATACCCAGTAGATGACACCTTAATGATTTATTAGTATGTTTATAGACATAGTTTGGTATTAAATCATCTTAGAGGGAACTTCTTATCGGTAGAAGTTGCGCAAATTATTCCCCTTCCAGAATGTGACAAGAATTGTAGCAATAAAACTAATGTGTAATTATAAGTTATTTTTTAATAAAATAAAGGTACTATGCTAGTAGTTGACACCTAGTGAAAACAAATTTCTTTAGTAGTTGACACTTTTTATTTTCAGTAGTTGACACAGGTAAGCTTAGATTAAAATGTACACAAAAAAGAAATTTAATGAAAGTAGAAGATAAATGTAATGACAAAAAGAAAAATGTAATGTAGCGAAGAGTACTTCACCACTCTTTCCTGTACCTAATTCAGCGTTTTGTATCAAAACTTCCATAAAGATTCTAATTCAGGGACCGAGTACACATTTCTCGTGGCTTACATATTTCTCATTTTTAGTGGCTCATTGATATGGTACAACACGTATTCCCATTTATAGTCTAATTGATCCACTTTTTGAGGCCATTTCCAAAGTCTCCCACATTTCTGCATTGCCGAAATAGAAGCAGCATTTTTGGAAAAATTAGTAATAACCCCTGGAAATAACTCTTCTTCGTAGGAAAATACTACATACTCTCCTACCTTTCTCTGTACTGGATTTTTAACATTGTTTTTTTGTATGTTTTATCCATCGCTCACATTTTGAAACTCACTTTCACTGTCAAGAGAAATACCATCAGTTGAGTCAGAACTATCGTTAAAATGAAGCACCCTTTTTTCAGTCTTTTTCTTACGATTCTGCATCTTCCCTTTTTTTGTGATTTCCTTTTCTTCTTTTTTCTTTTTTCTTTGGGCAACACGTTCCATTTTCATTTTTTCTAATTCTTCCTTTTTTGCTAACTTCTTTTTAAAGTATTCTTGACACAGGTGTCCCGAAACTATAGCGGGCATTCTTTCTTTTGTAGGTCGTTTTCTTTCTGGTTCTTCTCTATCTTTCTTGTAATAAAAATGTCTTTTGAAGGGGCTGGGGATTTCCGCGGACACTGAAGAAGGTCCAGCTTGGCAAAGGTTCATACCATTTCCAGGAGAATCTTCATAAACCGTAGGAGTGTTGTTTTCAGATGGCAGGTTGTTATCTTTTGTGGTTTGGTTATTGCTCTCGTTGATCCCACCAGAAGCGAGCAGCGTTACACCACCCGCTTCTGTTGATAACAGATTTATATCTTCACTGCTTTCTTTGGCAGGTTCGTTGATAACAATAGAGGCATTTAGCAAACCACTTTCTATTTCTAGTTTTGTATTTTGCCACAATTCAAACAGTGACACATCTTTTTCATCCAACGCATTTTTATCTCCGTTGCGAAATATAACAAGCTTGCTTTGTGGAATACTTTGATTGAGAAACCGAAGCCCCTCTTTTAAAAATCTTTTACGTTCCTCAACATTTGTGAGTTGATCGTCTACATTGTTTAATGGGACAGTGACAATTTCTGGGTTCCACGGAAATAGCCCACATTTCCTGAAACCATTTTCAAAGATTGTTGCGTTCAGTGAAGTGTCGATAACTTCTTTCAGAAGTTTTGGAAAATCTTTTTTCTTTAAGATTGGAGCTTCCAAATTAGATAATCTCCATTCGTGTACCCTTTTTTTCCAATGGTCTTTCAGAGTCCTAAAAACCGCAACATCCATAGGCTGTAATAGATGTGTTGCATTGGGGTACAGGGCAATGAGGATAATCCCATTTTTTTCGCAAAACTGACCCACTTGTAAACTCAAGTGCGACACATGCCCATCCACGAAAAGAATGACCGGCAAAGGAATTTTTTCTTTCTCCAGCCAAGGATGGAAAATGTCAGCTATAAATTCGAAAAACGCCTCGCAAGTCATCCAACCAGAATCTGTTTTTCCCAGACCCCATTCTGGAGGGAAATTCTGCGCAATTTCCTGTGGAATTCTTTTATACTTAAACAAAACTGTTGGAGGAGGTACAGCACCAGATGCGCTACCTGTCACAAGGACTGTTAGGCATTCTTTCTCACCTGGATTGACCTGCTGGTATACTGTCTTGTCTCCCTTTTTTGCTAGTACCTTACCACCCTTCGGATTTAGAAAAAAAGCAGTTTCATCTGTATTAAAGATCCTTCTTGGATCTTGTAAGATTTCTTTTTGTTGATTCTGATCTAAGAATTCCTCTACCTCCTTAAACCAATCTAAAATGTGCTCCTTGGATATTACAGCTCTTGATCTAGTAAGGTTTTAGGACATGCGAACAGATATTTCAGGATTCCTCTTCATGAATCCTTTCATCCGCGATTTTCCTGGGCAATTGTCATTAAACGGGTTTGGTCTTTTTAATTCTTTTAAGAGACGCTGCACACTAAAGACAACCTCCTTCATAGTGACAGGGAATCCCGCACGGGCCATTCCAAAAATCCAATCTACGATAGTTTTTTCCTCTGTTCTACTCAATACGGCCGGTGGACCCATTTTTCTGAAAAAATGAAATTAGTAAGTAACAACACTGTTATTTTATTGTCGTACTTACAGCTAAATTTAGGCTAAAAATCACTCAATTGATCGATTTAAAACTCTTACCGGTCCATCGGGTGTTTTCCTTCAACCTTGTACTTCAAAGTAACCCTTGGCACGTTAAACTTTTTTGCAGCAGTTTTATACGGAGTTTTATGTAAACGCACATCTTCTACAGCCGCTTCCATAGCCTCTTTTGTATAATTCCTAAAATTTCCTTTTGTCGGTGGCATCTAAAATCGAAATAAAATATAATTCAGTAGTTGGCACTTTTAGCTCCAATAGTTGACACCTCCTGTCAACTACTGAACAAAAAAGTTCTCAATTATTTTAGAAGGTCTCATAGAGTAATTTAACTTATAAGCAGTTAAATAACAATAAATAAAACAGTATTAACCAATAATGTTAAAATCCATTAGTTGACACCCTCCATGTCAATTACTCAAATCTATGTCATTTCAAGTTCCAGTAAATGACATGACGCCATGTGAATAATATTTTTTTATTGTATGACATTTTAAATAATACATATTACGTTTCAAACTCTAATTATAATGAATTAATTAATATTGTGTTAAAATTGTAAAATAATACTTACCTTTCCAACATTAATCTCTCGGCTTGCTCTAAACAAACTGCACAAGAAAATAACAATAAAAATGGCGCGAAGCGTGCGGTTGTAATTAGTCGAACGCGCGGTAACTAGCGATGTTGTTTATGACGCCACGTTAGTTTGTATTTGTGTCGCTAGATGTCTATACTATATCTCAGAACCATCTCGATCTTTAGCTTCCTTTTGTTTTCTTAATATTTAATTTTCTTCGTCAAAGTGTCAACTATTGGTGCAGTGTCAATTATTGGTGGTTTTACCTTAATTACTATTTAGATACTATAAGTTATAACTTATAACCGACCTGCAAAATTTTATAATGGTGCCCAAGACACAAACTAAGCTTTGTTTGGGTACAAGGGAAATTCATGTACCAGCTATGTGTATTTTGGAAATAAAGAAGTATTTATTTTTGTATCAGTTATGTGATCGCCGCAATCCAAATTAACTATCATGGGTGTTCATGGCCTTGTTATAAATTACAGGATAGTGTGATTCTGTAGTCAACCGATACTTTGGTTAAACACTACAATTAATCTACCTAGCCAGCTGGCTAAAATGTATTCATTTCTGACTCTATTCGTTACACGAATAGCAAATACTAATTAGCGAATAAAATAATTTCAGAGGCCTTTGGAGAAGCCGGATGGTTTGGATGTGAGTGACCAGTCGAAGATCCATCCACAGCATCTGTGCCAGAAGTGTCGCTCGCTCGGGTATTACTGCCGGAGGGAATATTGAAACGAAATTATTATACGTAAAGAACTGGTGCTGCTCTACTAGATGATCCTTCTACCGTCGTCTTTGATCTTTGAATATGGTTAAATTCTCAAACTGCTAGACAACTTTAACTTCATAACATAAATAGGATAGTTGCCTATGTCTGATTTTGTAAATTTTTTACACGCAAGAGCATAAAGCAATTAAAACGAAATCTTTTTGTGGCAACCGTATCAAAATTGGTTAAAAATAAGGGAGTAATTAATGTATTCAATTTGGATTTAAGAAAAAGTGGGGTTATATTGAGAATATTTCGCTATCTCACTCGCACAGCTGCATTTAAATAGCGCATACGTCGCAGTACGTATTGTGCATCCCTTTTTGACATTTAACAAATACCACAATTACCAGTTTTATAAAGATAGTATCTTATGTATTTTGAGTAGATGGCAAAAAATATTTGTCTTTAATGTAACTATTTGACTGAAATAATTTCAGTGAACTACTTTCTTCTCAAATTGTTAGAGACTATATAGATTTCATAACATGAATTGGATAAGGACAAGTTGTATAATAGTTAAATTGTTATTAAAAGTAGTAAGTGATGAAGTCATGTTTTCGATCCTCATTTGATTATTTACAGACGTAAACCGAACCAAATACAAGCATAAGCTTAGCTAAAAGTAACAAGAATTCTAGTAATATAACTCAAACTGCTTTTAATCTTAAAAAGAAAGAAAGCAAAACTAATGTTTACACTAATTTATATAAACTAGGTTTATTCCTTATAATTATTCGACATTAGAGTTCTCTAGTAGAGCACGCACCAACAGTATTCAATCTATGTATATCTTAAGGGCTTTGAATTACGAATTTCGTTTAAAATTACTAAAATACCAATTCATTTAAACTTAATATGTGAAGCTACTTACTTTAGTTCTAAGAACATTATTATTTTTAAAGATTTAAGATAATGAAATGTATATTTCGAAGATTTTATCCAAAAACATTTATATAACTTACTTTTTAACATAAGTGATAGAGATGATTGCTGCGTGCTATATTCTATTTTACTGCAATTACTGGTTTAGTTTATTTTAATGGTACAATACATTCATTTTCTTTTGCTGTAGCTTACTGTATACTAATGTAGAATCTACCTTTACTCCAAGATAGTAATAGAACCTATGCACTCTTGTTGTGGCATATTACAAAGTTTATGGAGGTTGATTTGATATGCCCGCCTAGCTCAGTCATACCAGACAGCTATACCAGCGCCCTGTTTCTACGTCACTGTTTTATAATTATATTAGTCTGTAATGGAGCCAATTAACCCACCAAACTCAATATTCTCCTCAAAAACAGGCCGAGTAGTATTCATAACTATTGGCGTTGGTATATATTTCCAGCGAGGACCACCTATTGGGATGTCAAGCGGGATTTCCATTTTACACTATGCTGCAGGCTGTATTTAATTGGATTTAATCAGGAATAAAGTCTTTAAATATCCAAAAATCTCGTGAAACGTATACGTACGCGTAACGCGCTTGGTTTCGTACATTATGACGTTTGCCTTTTTGTGTAAAGACTGCCAGAAATGATATTGAAGACTCGTTTATTCTTCAATCTGCCATAATCTTTTCTGCGTGAACTAAGCCAGTATACATATGTGTAAACAGATAGAAACAATTTAGCACACGGCAACCGCCTCTATAGATATATACTCCAAATGGCATTACAGTGACTTACGGATTTTATATGTATATTTAGACATTTGAATGTGCCTTATTGTAGTTATATTACCTATAATACGCCAATTAAACGAAACTATGCCATGTTATGACAAATGTTACTAAAATATTTCATGCTAACAATATTTTGCAATGTATATTATGGTTTATGGACATTGAACTAACACTAACTTGTATTGATTATATATTGTTACCACAGGTAAGAAAATATTTTTCATATTTTTTTACGCCAAGCCTATGAACGCTAGCCACACCAGTAGACACACGCGTTAACAAATGATTTAAAAAGGTAGATTTCTTTTTATATTTCTAGTGCTGGCAGCACATGGATATGTGCTAGGAATTGCCAGCACTAGGAATAAATATGCCCTTCTAGTTCTCTGGTATAGACAGCGACACATCAACCTAGATTGTTTGGACTTTGAACTATTAGAAGTTGAACGCTGCGAATCGTGCGAGAGAGTGAGTTATATTTTTGTTACGTTCAATCCTTACCATTACATCAACACCACTATGCACTGTCCCTTTCCGACAATTATCTATTTTGTATGTAGCGTAGTTATACCTATATAGGGTGTCTAACTTGATGTGTAGCTGTGTGTACTAGCATTACATCTCGTAAAAGAGATTGGATACCCTACTCACCGCATGTACACCACAGAATCTTGTTAATGTTACGTGCTGGGTTCAACGGATAAGAATGTAAACAAAATTACCGACTACAACACGTTTTATTCAAACACACAATTAAATTTAAAACTCAACAAACACTATACTACACTTTTTCACTGTAATTGCTTCCAGCTCCGTAGTATTTCCGCTTCCGTTCGCTTCGATGTATACTTGACCGCTTACGATTGTAAGCTGACTCGGCGAGCGTTTTTATAAGCGGTTAAAGCGTTTCTAGAGTTTTCTAGTAACGCCATACCCGGTATATAAACAGTACGAAGATTCGAGAATGTGCCAGCGTTCTCTCTACGATTCGCGTATCGACGATCTACGTAGTACCGACGTCAATAGATGGCGGTGTAATCAATTATTAGACGGAACTGACGAGTCTTCCCCACAATGGCGAGAGATGGCACTGGGCGTAACATTAAGCTGGGATCTTGTTTTAGAACAGAAGTACTGTTTAAGGCTTCTCGAAGTCAACAAAAGTCTTCACTATTGTTTTGTTTATGTTTATTTTGTGAGAGAGAGAGCTCTGGTACCCATAACACAAGTTAAATCTTAGCATGGGTACCAGTGTTCACATAATTAGTGTACTTAAGAAAACTGTAACATTTCACGTGTAACTTATGGTACGTGTGTTTGTGAAATAAACGATTAGTATTATTATAAAAAAAGAGGTATTATAAGGCTTGAGCGAAATTGCATATTTAAAAATATGTCACCTTGGCTGACCGTTTGACATGTGCTTTGAATTAACTGCATATTCGTAAAACGAACATTTTGAAATATTAACCGCTAGCACGCAATATTTTTTTATGACGCATATTAGTATAGTTAGTAATTATTATATACTAATCTAGTGTATACCCAAGGTTCAAAACATTGAAATATATAACTTATAATTTTCAATTTACAGTTTTCTACCTGTCTGTTCTTAGACAGATTTTATATGATATATTTTAGTAGTCAATAAAGATAAAAATTTTAGAAACAATTTTTTTAAATAGGGTCTTTTCGTTTTATGCGATATAAACCATTATATTCTTATTATTTCTCTGGCGCACCAATGTTTTCAAAAGTATTTTTAAGAAAAAGAAATGTTTTATCTGCTATGTGCACTACTTGCCTTAGTTTATAAGAAATTTTACTAACATAAACACATAATCCCAAAGAACAAAGTGAATTCTAAACGTGCCAAAAATGTTAGATATAAGTTTTTTACCGCTTGTTGAAACGTGCCATAGTTTATAGAATGGTTTTTATTTATAGCCATTTCAATATTGGCAAAGGAACATGACAATCAGCCATGGAGTTAATGATTTAGTATTATTTGGATGAAAAGTTATTTACCTTTGCCAATGTAGAAAATGGAAATTATGAAAACAATTACCTAACGAAATAAATTTTAAGTATGTTTAATGTCGCTGAATCAAAGGTGCTTATAAATTAGTAAATCATTTTGTCTGTGTGTTTTTGTATTCAGTTATAAATGAGAGCCAGTAATACTCATGATCGCATTATTTATGCCAGTCATAAAAATATATAAATAATCCATTAATTTAGATTGTTTTGTTTTGTTCTAGCAGAAAATACATGTGTTTTAGATATTTTTCGTTTACACTGATTTCTAGATAATGGTAATTTAAAAATGTGAGAAACATTAACTGTTTACTTATGTCTTTTATAGTTTTCAGCGGCTTTTTATTTTTTATTCATG
The DNA here is from genome assembly GCA_930367265.1 of Catocala fraxini. NCBI lineage: Eukaryota > Metazoa > Arthropoda > Insecta > Lepidoptera > Erebidae > Catocala > Catocala fraxini. The sequence goes on along the minus strand of OV884042.1, from coordinate 4,538,576 downwards.
TTTGCCAAAAGTGTAGATGTTAAACATTAAATTTATATTATTAACTTTATTTACAACTGATTGTGAAATTAATTGTGTTATGTTACTTTATGTAAGTTCCATTCATCTTTTTTGTTAATTTTAAGTATTATTTCAAATGTATTACTTAAACATTATTGGTGAACATATTATTGTAATCTGTTACTTAAATAGATTTATTGTATGCTGACATTTTTTAATTTTAAATAAACTTTATAAAGAATATAATATTCTTTTATTCCCAGAATTACAGGCAAAAATGTATGCCGCTTTTCCAATTTTCCAACACTGGCTAAAAGGCTCCAACGTTTTGATACCAGGTGTGGGTGGAGGGACCCACGGTTTCCGAACCATTGGGACTTGAAGCAGCTGCTTCTATTTTATTAAAAGTAGGTACCTCCTTAACCTTCTGTCACTTCTGGGAGGGGACGTCTTCCAGTCTCTTCCCACACACTTGTAATATAATATCTTGGTGAGTACTTCAGCCTTCAGGTCCCATGCATGCATGTAGCATAAGCTACGTTGTTCTACACCATGTGGTAACCGCACGGTACCCTGACCGCCATGACTCTCTGTTGTCTCCTCAGATAAATCCTACTTCCACCACAGCGGTTGCTAATACCAGATTGCCTATACCAACTTAAGTCATACTAAGAAAAACTAAATTAAGTATGTTCATGCTCATGCAAATCAAGGGATCATGAAAATGTTACCAGTAAGTTCTTGACTTATATGCGCACAAGCAGACAGAAAGTGGAATATTACGTAAAGAAGATAAAGACAATGATAATAAGTGATTATTGCTTTCATGTCTCGGCTTTACTATGTGATAAACAATTACTGACAAATCGTTTGCTCTCACTAATTTCTTTAACAGTGCCCTAGGCCGTATTACTGAAACATTTTTCTGCTTGAACTACCTTTACTAGAAAGGCACTCCAAACACTGTTTATTCATGTGTTCGCCTAGAAAATTTGATGATACCTCCTACTGAAAATTAACTACTACTATACTAGGAGGCAATATAAAAGAAAAGCAATTTTACTAGAAGGGAAGAATCGTAGAAAAAGAGAAAATGTCATATTGCTGTAGATGATTTAAAATTTTTTTTTAATAATTTACAGGAAAAAAGAAATATAATGGTCTCTGTAAAACTTATATTTGAGTTGAAACTTGAACTTGAAAATGATAATACTTAATATGAGACATTAAATAAGCTTTTTATTTACCTTAAAAATAATAATATATTGAATATATGTTAATGCAAATAGCCAGGTAATATACGGATTCTATGGGGACTCTCAAAGTTGTTCTCGTAGCTAGAATCAATAAAACCTTGTTCATTATCAATGGCTCTCTTTACAAAATGATGAGCTCTTCCTTCAGAAGAATGTCCAGAAGGCACCTTTACATGTTCACGATCCTCGTTCTTCTTCGCAGAAGACGTTTTAATCCCCAAGAAACAGACTACTAGAATCAAAACTGTCAGTTTGGTAATCGCCGCCATCTTGCTATAGAATACGAACGTTCCGAATTTGATTATCGAATGCGTTCAAAAAATACTTTGAGTCTTTTATATGCCTGTATTGTTTTTCTTTTTAATTTTCAGGTATACGTTAATAGATTTGTAATGCGTATTTCCGATAAGTTAGTTCTTTACAAAATATTTTCAATGATTTTGTTTAGCGATGTTGTTCTAATACGAGTTAATATTGTGAGCAGATAAAGTGGTTTAAATATAAGTGGCTCGTGGCTTTTGCGCAAACAGATCGAACCTTAGATAAACAATATTATAGTGTACGAGGTAGTCTGTTCCGTGTATAGCATTCTTATCAGAAATCGATCTAAGCTTGTCAGTTTATCTGGCCGATAAGTCAAATTATTTAAAAATTCTTAGAACGCCAAAGTACCTACACTATAAATAATGTTGTCTGATGTTTACGCGAATGTTATACATTGAAATGTTATACGTTGTTTATTTTACTTTAAAGCACTTTTATTACATAATTTTGAAACTCTAAACACTACTGTTATTGAAGTTTACTACTATTTAAGCTATTTAATTTAATTAAAGCTATTTATATTTACGTTTACCCTTTGCCCCGGCGTTTTAGTTGCTTTACAGCAGCCATGTTCACGGGGAGAGTCTCCCTGTAAATATATATAGTTTTAATTAAATTTCTTCTCTCTTAGCCTTTATTATTCCAAAGTCACTTGGGGTCGGCTTTTCTGGTCTAACTGGATTTGACTGGATATCAGTTTTTACACGGAGCGGCTGCCACCTGACCTCCGCAACCCGAAGGCTAACGATACCCTAAGGCTAGACCAGTGTCAGGATATTAGAGGGTACTGACTTTCCCAATAACGACTGCCATATATGTTTATGGCAGCCGGGACCAACGGCTTAACGTGCTCTCCGAGGCACGGAGCAGGCGATAATTGTCAATCAATACGCACATAATTTCGAAAAGTCATATAACTTCCGAAAGTCAGAGGTGCGCGACGTGGGTTCGAACCCGAGACCCTCTGCATTGCAGTCTATTGGTCTCCCCACTGAGCTATAGTTTTAATTAAATTAAATAGCTTAAATAGTAGTAATATAGTAAAGTTCAATAACAGTGGTGTTAGAGTTTCTGTTCGGGCCAGTTAGCCTTCACACTTTACACTTTATGGTATTGGTAGAGTTGTAGTGGAGTACGAAAAGAAAGATAGCCGAAAGTTAGATACTGTATATTACTGATGTTAGTTTATGATTATTACAATGTAAATAACGGTGGTTTATCTTTCCTTGATAGTGTGTTGTAGTTATAAGTTAATAATATACTCGTTATTACTTGGTAAATAGCTTATTAATATAAAAGGTGTTGCGAAATACTTTATGACGCATGTTTGTATTGGACGTAGGTGCTGCGTCGGCACCATTGGTATGTACGGTAATGAACTCGTGACCTGTACAGTTTCAAAATATAATAAAAGTGTTTTAAAGTAAAATAAATAATGCGACAAAATCCGTATAAAGTGTTTGATTTCAATACCTACACTATAATTTAGGCTCTCGGAATCATCAAACAAATACGTAATAGCTTGTTTATTCTGGTCGTGTGGTATCAGGTTAGACCCCAAGTGGGGCTAAGTGTTATTGGGTGGTATGAAAATTATCAGTAGTAGCACGAAGTTTCGAAATGTGCCTACTAGATCCCACTAGTGGACTAATTACGTAGACTGGAGCCGGAGGATGCAAAAAAACCAATTTCTTAAAATGAATTTAATTGAAAAATTACAATTACAATTAATTATTACTGTAGTGATCAATGGTCGATGTATGTACCAAGAATGAATTAATATTTTATAAAATACATAATTACAGCTACGGAAATAATGTTGCGAAATAGCGGTGGTGCGATGTAGCGTCACGTTTGCTGAGTCGGCGCCTCGTGCCGGCCGCAGTTGTGTTGCGTAGTATTGGTGTCGATTTGAATCAGCGGTCCGCAGCTACGGAAATAATGTTGCGAAATAGCGGTGGTGCGATGTAGCGTCACGTTTGCTGAGTCGGCGCCTCGTGCCGGCCGCAGTTGTGTTGCGTAGTATTGGTGTCGATTTGAATCAGCGGTCCGCCTGTTACACCGATGCGTAACACCTCCCCCCGAAGAACAGCAACTATTTGATGAGTGAGCTCGAAAATGTTGCTGCAGGAAGATTGGGCATAATCTTCACTTCATCTGGTCTGATATTTCCTCTGGGTTCAACTTGAGCGTAAATCTGTTGAGCAGGTTCCGGCTGTGTTGAATAGCTTTTCTCTGACTGCTTTCTCGCATAAAATCGTCGACATGTTAGTATGACTGCAATTACACCTGCACCCAATAGTATAAGATAGAAGGGAACAGTAGTGTGATAGATACTGCCGGAATCAGCGTTGCTGAGCGTCACCGGATGCTGGACTGAGATTTTCTGATGACTGTTATGTAGATTTTCGAGGTTGATCGAATGCAGATTTACTACAAATTCGACTTTTCTCAGCACATTATTCTCGATAAGAGGTGATTGTATAATCTTCAATATATGACCCTTGATTCGATTATTGATGTTGGATATTGTGAATTCGGGTGTCTTGATATAACAGTTCTGAGGTACTGTAGCCAGATAACTTCCTTGGACTGTTTTATATTGTTCTTGACCGCAGGATAACTGGATTTTCGTCGGCATAAGGAAGCTTAGCGTGTAATACATCTCATCCAATTACTCTACCGCTTGTTTCTCCAATTTAACAGCTGTAAACATGCAGGAACTGGTGTTCTGTTGCGTGATCAGTCGCTGGATGCAATCAGGTTTGTCTTGAAGTTTATAGCTGACTGTCTCCTCGCAGAGATACCATGTATTGATCTTCGGACATTCAGTCTCTATGTACATAGAATATGTTCCCTGAATTGCTATATAGGGTAAGGTGGGCATAAGGACCAGGTTATGTTTATTGGGTACTGTTGCGAGTTTATATAGGATATATGTTATGGGAAATACAATCGGGAATTTAATAACTACAACTATATTTTTATTGCTATAATATGACCCTACTTTTAGAATATTATAGTATTCTCTAAGATCAACGCTAATTATTTCATCTTTTGAATATAATAGTTTTAATTTGCTTAACATATTTCTAAGATTATCTAAACTAACCATAGAGTGCATTGTACTTGATGTACGTATAAAAGCTAATATAATTTCTATTCTAAATAATTCATTAGATAGTGTTACAATATTATCGTTTAAAATAAGTAAGTGTTGGGCTAAGTGAGCGTAAAAAACTAAGTCTACTTGCCTAGCATTTTCTTGGACAATTAAAGAATTCACCTTATCAGCGATCATCTCCCGATTTGCACTTATGTTGGTTAATATATTAGAATACTCAAGTATCCAATCCTCAGTTAAACTTATATGATTTAAAAATTCTGACTGTAACTGATCTTCGTTTCCTTGTAAAACTCGGATAGCATCGTTGTACTTTAGAGCGTCTGTATAATCTAGATTTCCTGATATACTTTTGATAATTGAACCTAATCCGTCTATGAGACCACGCTTATTACGACTTGGCTCAAAACTTTCTAACTGTAGCGATATCTTTTCTAATTTATTATTAAGATAGTTCAAATGAGGTTCAAAAATGGATGCGGTTCTGTTGTTAACTAAAGGACTGAACTTATTTAACTGTAATTTTACTAAATCTAATTTTGATTCTATATCTTCAAGGTTAATATATAGTAGGAAAGAGTGATAATGCGATATTACTTTTGTTGTTCCAAGTTTAAAAGGTAGCAATCCAGGCCCATTGTCAAGGGTGTCAAGTAATATGTCCTCTGCTTGAATCAGATGGACCAGGAACATCATGGGTAGTAGTATCCTGAAACAATTTACCGGTATTAGGGGTTCGCTTTAGACGGGATTTTGCTACTGGGCCGCGTTTCTTTTTCGTGTATATGTGTATGGGAAGATCTGCTAACACTGTGTAACTGGTGTAACGTGGAGCAAGCTTTTGTCTGTCAGCTAGAGGGTTACGGACAAATATTTGCTGGTTAGGTTCGTACTCTTCTTCAGGCTCCCTATCCTTATTTCTATTTTCAATTAACTCAGTACGTTTATGTAGAGATGTTTCATTGATAAACTCGTAAACTTTTGCCATCTTATCCCTATGCTCTTGCACATATTGTTGAAGCAAATGCACGGATAAATCTACATCCAAAGGGTCACGAGGATCTGTATGGCCAGTGACTATATCTAAAGGTCTACATTTTGTAAAGCTATGTATACTACTATTATAAGCTATTATAGCGTATGACATCAGGTTAACGACTGGTTCATTTGGATGTTCTAATTTAAGAAGCCTAAGGTGTTCTAAAATGGTGCTACGTAGCCGTTCTATCATACCATTATCATTAGGGGTGTGAGCTAGAGTTTTATGATGTTGTATTTTTTGAACTCGTGCAAACTCATTAAATAATTGATTATTAAATTCGGGTCCTTGGTCTGTAACTATGGATAAAGGAATACCATGATGGGAGCAAAACTTTAAAAAGGCTTGGATAACACTAACAGCCGTACCGTCTCTGAGATGATAGGCTTGGGCATATTTTGAGAAAGAATCGATAATCGTTAAATATTTTTCATTCTGGGATGTAAACAAGTCAAGGTGAACGATATCAAACGGTTTTGACGGTGGCGGTACTACACAAAATTTTTGCTTGATAGGATTCCTATCGTATTTAGCTTGACCACAAATATTACATTCGTTTATATATTTCGCTATACAATCTTTCATTTTGGGCCAATAGTATTTATGGGATAAAGCAAGATAGCATTCGCTAATACCGCGATGGTTGGTTTTTCCTTCGTGATATTTCTGGATTATCTCTTGTTGCCGAAGATATTCCTTGACATTTTCTAACTCGGTTTTGACTAAAACTAGGTTCATTGCAGAGCTTTTAAACTTTTCTTGAATTATAGGAATTATTTTATACATAGCTAATGTAGGATGAATTATAATACCGGTCTTTACTTTGGGGTTAACAAACTCTTTAACTGAATTTACTATGTCTTCTTCAAGATTACTTTCTGATAATTGAATGGATGTACGAGTATGAGACTCAAACGGCTTAGATACAGTAGGTCGTTTTTTTATGTCACCTACTACAGTAAAACAGATCTGTCTATTAAAGTTATTTAATGGTTCATCGGATATTGGTATCTCTAGGATAGGATCCTCAGCACTAGTATGGGCAGAAAGAGTGCTTGAATTAGCTAAAGAGTGTGGTTTTTCTGTAACATTAACTATTACAGAGCTAGTTTCTTCATTATTAATTTCTATTCGCGATAAAGCATCCGCATTAGTATTGCATTTGCCTTGCTTGTAGATGACTGAAAAATTGTACTCACTTAATTTAAGTCTCCAACGAGTAAGTCTCGAATTGGGTTCCTTTAGATTCATAATCCACTGAAGTGGTTTATGATCTGTAATAATTTTAAATGTACGTCCAAATAAATACGGTCTGAAATACTTCGTGGCCCATACAATTGCTAATAATTCCTTCTCAATCGTACTGTAATTTATCTCGCTACTATTTAGGGTACGTGAAGCGTATGCTATGGGTTTGTCTGATCCTATCGGTCCTTGCGAAAGTACTGCTCCTAGGGCTAAATTAGACGCGTCAGTAGTAAGTAAAAATTCTTTTTCAAAATTTGGGTATTGCAATATGGGATCATTGGTTAGTAAAGTTTTACATTTCTCGAAGCAATTTATGTAATTAATATCATTGCAGTTAATCTTCGAACCTTTTTTTAAACATTGTGTCATCGGTTTAGTAATTTTTGCAAAATCTGGTATAAATTTACGATAATAACCTAATAGACCTAAAAACCGTTTTATCTCTGTAGATGTTTTCGGGATTGGAAATTTCTGTATACTAGTAATTTTATCAGGATTTGGCTTGATGCCGTCTTTACTGATTATATGGCCCAGATATGCTGTTTCTAATTTTAAAAATTCGGATTTATCCATTTGTATTTTAAAATTGGATTCTCTGAGTCTTTTAACCGGTCGTATACCGCCGGCTCGCATACCAGCCGGCAGATTTGTACCCGTCGTAGGCCGGTGGCTCGCATGCGAGCCACCAAATTGGTTTTACGTTAGCTTAAGCTAAAGCGAAGGCGGCGCGCGGCGTTTTGGCGCCAATTTGGTGGCTCGCATGCGAGCCACCGGCCTACGACGGGTACAAATCTGCCGGCTGGTATGCGAGCCGGCGGTATACGACCGGTTAAATACCTTTTCAAGATTCACAATATGCTCTTGTAATGAGGTGCTAAATACTATGATATCGTCTAAGTAGACCAGGCAAATAGAATTTTGAAGATCCCTAAGAACATTGTCCATCACTCTCTGAAATGTGGACGGAGAATTTTTTAGTCCCATTGGCATTCGGAGGAACTCGAAATGACCATGTTCTACATTAAATGCTGTTTTAGGGATATCCTGGGGGTTCATTTCCACTTGATAAAAACCACTCGCTAAATCGAGGGTTGTAAAATAATTACAGTTGCCTAATTTGTCTAACACATCGGCTATGTTGGGTATGGGGTACTTATCATCTATGGTTTTCTCGTTGAGTTTTCTAAAATCAACGACTATTCGCCATTTAACCTTCCCGGAAGCATCAGCTTTCTTAGGCACTACCCAAATAGGTGAGCTCCAAGCAGATTCCGAAGGGCGAATAATCCCATGTTCTAGCATTTTTGAAATTTGACTACGAACTTCCTGACGATGTATGAACGGATAACGGTAAGTTTTGGTATATACTGGCATTTCATCTGTGGTACGTATACTATGCTTAATTTTATTAGTGAACGTGAGCGGTTCGCCCTCTATATAAAACACATCAGCGTACTGTGAAACTAAAGATGTTAAGTTAATTCGCTCCTCTTCGTTTAAGTGGTTTGTACGGAGACGAGATAATACTTCTTTAATGCGCGACGGTGAAGGTTGTTTTGTACTAATGCATTCGGTATTAAATATTTCAGCTTTCACTGGTGCATCCATAGAAAAAATTAAATCATTTGATGTTGTATTAAATACTTCTAAATATCCACGGTTATTTTTAATGCTAGTAATACATTCATGAAGGCTACAACCTGAAATAGTTTGTGTAGGAATTAACGCATCACCATTACCGATGTTAACTGGGACTCTAATTAATTTGGAAGAATTTGCAGGGATTATGTCTTCATATAAATTGCAATTATGGGAATTATACATAACTATAGGGTTAACTGCATTCTTAGTTACTAACTTGTTATTTTTAAGATCTATGTTTGCTTCCCATTTATTTAAAAGATCTAGACCGATCAAACCATCAAAGAAATTATGAAAGTTGTAAATAAAAAATGTTAAATATTCTTGATTATTAAATTCTTGAAAAGACGGTAAATTAATAGAGTAATCATTACGGCTAGTGGCATGTACATTAGTAACTTCAAATGGATCATAATTCCAAGGCAAATTAGAATAATATTTCTTGACAGTTTCAGGGTTAATAAATGATTGGTTTGCCCCTGTGTCAATAAGTAATTTTAAAGGTGGATCTTTAATTTGAATGTATGGTAAAAAGCGTTGTGTCTGCAAATTTACTTCTATTTTAGCTCTTTTATAGTCGGATCCTTCTGAAAATTTTCCTCAGGACACATAACAGCTTCAACAGTAGGTGTATCTGCTGATACTGCTGGATACATTGTATCTGAATATGGTGTGGATTGTTGTGCCATAGACATGTCATAGTAATAACTAGACTCAGGATATTCATAAAATTCATACTGATAGGTTTCAAAATTATCATATGGTTCATACTGATAGGGATAATCATAACATTCATTAAAATTCATTTCTCTCGTCTTAAAATAGTTAAAAGGAGGTGGGTTGCCTTGCCGAGACCAATCATGACCGCGGAATGGCATTGGCTTAGAAACGAAATGCGAAACGCCACTCATTGGCTTATGAGTATCGTTTGCGCTAGGCCCTTTAGGAGATTGGAATCTAAATGAACTATTCTGCGAATTATAGTTCGGTGGTCGAGCACCAAATATTTGTTGAGTGCGCGAGGGACCTTGCGGAGGTTGATTAATACTAGGTCTCCACGGTGCTGGAGGCCGCTGAGGAAACATAGCAGGACCCGGTCGAGAAGGCCCGGGCATATTAAAATTAAAAGGTCTAGACATGGGCATAGCTGATGCTTGAAGAGCGGGACTACCTATTTTCATTGGAGGGTTAGATAACTGTAAATGCTTTTTATCTGGGATACGTTCATTACGCTGTTGTAAGTATAAGGTATTCATTTCTTCATGAACAAACTCGAGGGCCTTTTCTATTGTCTCAGGACGCATGCATCTAATACGTGCACCAAGAGGGTCGCGGAGGCCCCTGAGATACGACTGCAGGGTTAACTTCTTATAAAGTTCACGTTTAGAGTCTATGGTAGTCTGTACAGTTTCATGTAAGCTTATATACGTCATAATGGTACCGAATAAATTTTGACAAGTTTCGTAATATTCTTGGGGTGTAGATGACCCTTGGGTCAAAAGTGCCATGTCGTTATAAAGTGAGGTCTCATCGCGCTGGTCTGAGAAATTGTTAACTAAAGCACTACGAATACCTGCCCAGTTTTCAGGAATGCCGTTCGTATTAATTAATCGGGCGGCTGGTCCCGTGACTTTATTGAGAATACCATTTAATAAAGCTAAATTAATAAATTCGTTCCCTGGCGCACTTGTTTCGTAAGTTGCAACTAACTGATCGCATAATTTTATAAATCTTGTAAGAACATTCGTGTTGCCGTCGAATTCGGGCACCATGCGCAAGGCCTTAAATATTTCGTCTACTTTCGACATACTGCCTAACGTTTCAGTATTAACTAAGTCACAAAAATTAAGATTTCTATTTAAATCTAATAATTCCGATCTCAAATCTCTATCTAACCTAAGATTGCGCGATTGCCTGGGATGGAAAATCTTGGAAAATTATAATTAACACTAGGATAGAAAGGAAGCAACTCAAGAACAATTCTGGAGTACTTACATATGCATAATTGGCCTCTCTGCGGTATCGATGTCTGGATACGCCTCTGGCTGCAGCTGCCGTAGATCCGGATACTCGTTGTCGGTGCTTGAAAGCCACCCGGGTGACCCGCGAATCGATTTTCCAAAGACTAATTTAGATATTACGCTCGCGAACCGGCCCGCGAGTATCCTACCGACTGCGCCAATTACGTAGACTGGAGCCGGAGGATGCAAAAAAACCAATTTCTTAAAATGAATTTAATTAAAAAATTACAATTACAATTAATTATTACTGTAGTGATCAATGGTCGATGTATGTACCAAGAATGAATTAATATTTTATAAAATACATAATTACAGCTACGGAAATAATGTTGCGAAATAGCGGTGGTGCGATGTAGCGTCACGTTTGCTGAGTCGGCGCCTCGTGCCGGCCGCAGTTGTGTTGCGTAGTATTGGTGTCGATTTGAATCAGCGGTCCGCAGCTACGGAAATAATGTTGCGAAATAGCGGTGGTGCGATGTAGCGTCACGTTTGCTGAGTCGGCGCCTCGTGCCGGCCGCAGTTGTGTTGCGTAGTATTGGTGTCGATTTGAATCAGCGGTCCGCCTGTTACACCGATGCGTAACAGACTCACCAACATTTACGTAGAACTATAAACAGAACTCACCTTACATAAAAATTACCTTTTATCTATTTAGAATTCTCTCTGACAATGCTTCTCATTGTTTCAATGTTTGTGAAATCGTCTACTACACGAGAATGTAAGTGATACTAGTTCGATCGTAAAGTCTCAATCGTCACCCATTGCACCACCATCCTATGTTCTGGGGGATATCAGTGTTAAGGCATTATCAAGAATGATAATAATATCTTGCATCGGGACATAAAACCAACTAACTTCTACTTATTGGCTGTTAGTAAAATTTGCAATTTTCTACCTGTGTAGGCAATATTTATATTCAAAATTTGTATAGAGTACTTAATTAAACTGCTTTTTTATTTAACTGGAGTATTTCCTCGGGCATTTAAGACGGCCTTAATTAAGCCGATACACAAAGATGGGGATAGAGACCGAGTCAATAATTATAGGCGTATTTCCATCTTGCCTTGATTATCAAAGATCTTGGAACGGCTCATTAATAAACAACTCGTGAACTTTCTAGAAACCAATAACCTGCTTTCAGATAACCAATGTGGTTTCCGAGTCGGCAAATCAACAAATAATGCTGTTCATGAGTTAGTCTACGCCATTGTAACCAAGTTAGACTGTAAAAATAAATGTATAACGGAATTCCTAGATCTTGCAAAAGCATTTGACTCCGTCTCTGTCCCCCATTTGTTGTTGAAGCTAGAAACAATTGGCTTAAGAAGCCTACCATTAAATCTTTTCAAAGATTATTTCAGTAACAGAACGCAAATAGTAAAAATTAATAACTGGATAAGTGACACGTTACCTGTCAACTATGGGGTACCCCAAGGGAGTAAACTCGGTCCAACACTCTTTTTAGTATACATCAATGACTTGTGCCAGCTCCAGTTGCAAAGTGGTAGGATCCTAACTTTTGCAGATGATACAGTGCTATTTTTCAGTGGTTGTAGTTGGGATGAGGTGTTTCGTAATGCACAGACAGGATTAAGTATGGTTTGTAAATGGCTTCACCAAAATCTCCTAACCCTAAATGTCAACAAAACAAAATACATCACATTTGCGCTAAGAATGAACCTGCTACCTGACACGCGACATTCCATAACATCACATTCGTGTACGCAAGCACTATCATTGCCATGCTCTTGTCCTAAACTTGAAAGGTCATATTCGATTAAGTACCTTGGTGTCATGATAGACCAAACTCTTACTTTCAGACCCCACTTGGAGGTTCTTGCAGCGAGGCTCAGTAGACTAATTTATATTTTTCAAAATCTAAGGCATGTAGCAGATCGCACAACTGTCAAGCTTGTCTATTACGCACTGTGCTATCCTTTAATCACCTATTGCATCACAACATGGGGCGGTGCTGCGAAAACCATCTTGATGGAGGTTGAAAGAGCTCAAAGAGCTATTCTCAAAGTCGGTATAGGTCGGCCCTATCGTTATCCAACTACTGATCTCTACAGTGAATGGAATACATTGACTGTTAGACAGATGTTTATACAGCATACAATTCTCAAAACACATAGTCAATTGTCGTTTAAACCTAAACTAGGAAAAGAGAAGCGTAGGAAAGGTTCCGATCTTAATATTCAGACATTTCATAGTAGCCTGGCACACAGGTTTCATTGTTTTCTTGGCGGGTACCTTTACAAAAAAGCTAATGCGCTTCTGTCCATATATCCTCAAAGCAAAATGACCTGCAAATCATATGTAACCAAATGGCTTAGAAAATAAAATTATGAACAAACTGAGGCACTCTTACATCAACCAACAGATTTAAGACACATGTAAAACTTGGCTTGATGTCGTGACCTCGTTGCAGCCTCTATCGCAAACGCACCACGGACGCCAACAAACACCACCTTTGCCTTTCAAATGGATTGCAACCAGTGGTGACTGGCTGCAATCCATTTGAAAATCTTGATTTCCAGATAGTTAATTTTACTAGAGTAAAATAAAAGTTACTAGACAAAACAGACATACTTCGATTACAAAACTTTTATACAGGAACTATTTAGCAAGTCTCCATTAATAACAATTTAACTGACGTAAAGTTCAACGCATATTTCACTCATTAAACGAGTTCACTACTCGCTGAATCCGCAACGAACTCGATCATGTGTCTAACTAGTTTCATCAATGACTTGTGCAAGCTTGTTGTTGCTAGCCATTACCAAAATAATAAGCGGCCATAGTCAAGTGGGAGACCGTCGCACTGCCACGCAGAGGTCTCAAGTGCGATCCCAAGGCATACGTTTCTGGATTTTATAACTTATGTGCATATAAAATAAATAATAATGAATTATCGCTCGCGTTAACGGTGATGTGGAAGATCGTTATATGAGAGTCCTCCATATTGTCCTCGAAGATATGTGAAGTGCGCCAGCGTGGTAGATTATGGCTTCGCCCTACATACACTGAGAAGAAGCCCGTCCTCAGCAGTGGGACAGGACTGACATTATATATTGACTGAATAATACTCGTTATTAGATAAGCTCTGTTTATTGTCGACTTGTTAGATCTAAACATATACTATGAGTTCTTATAACTCTAGAAGCACTTCGCCATTTGGTCGATCCATAATATGCTAAGGGTCTGTTCCGACCTCCAAATAGCATTTATCTATAGGTAAAATTAAAGTCTCACCATCTCTCTTCTTTAACCTAACAAGACTGAGACAGCACGCCATTTACCTTTTGGATAACTTTTACTTGATAGTGGTAAAACTGGCAATAAGAGTAGTATTTTATACTATACCGGTTTTAACGACTATCGTTAAACGCTTATTATTTGCAACACATAATTTCACATAATTTTTTATCAAACGTTCTGTTTCCAAGATATAATTTAGTTTGAAAATCTGTAGTCTCCGTTCGGTATCCGGGAATAATAAAACGTATGAGCAATAATAGATAATGCAATAATTTTATGTAGAGAGTACTTTCAATCACTTTTGGGAGGTGACATATGTACATTTTTCTCCCGTACTTCAGTCCGCAGCACATCAGCCTCCAAGTCTCACGACACCATGCGGTAACTGCAGAGTGCCGTGACCGTGCCATTACTCTGTGGTCTCGTTAGAAAAGTCCTGCACTAGGCGGTCAGGGAGTCCACCCACACAGGTTTATAATAGTAATGGCGTATTTCCATACAAATCAAAAAATAATCCAAAATGGACTAGTATTTCTCGAGTTAAAAGCGTACAACAGACAAGAAGTCGCGGAGTTGTAGTGATATGTAAAAAAGATAAATATGATAGATCTAAAATATGAAGTTAATAGATAATTATTTCCTTCATATCTCGGCTCTATTAAGTTATAAACAAACAATAAATTACTGACCAATCGTTTAATCCCAAAATGGTTACTTTGAACGTATTACTGAGATGTTATTGTGCTAATAGTATCTAATTTTACCAGATTTAAGGCCCTCTTACTGGATACTAAACTAGGAGAAACCTTGATGGTTTCTCTTAGTTTACACAAACAGTTTCACTAAACGTAGGATATATAGGCTACATAACGCATTACGTAAGATTATACTGTGGCTAAATGACAACAATTAAAAACTTAATTTCAAGAAACCCCACATAATGTCATTTAGGCAAAGAAGCAAACTAATATGGATATAAATTATGATAATAAAACCATTAGTAAAATTGACTATACTAAGTTTTTGGGAATTTGGTTATTTAGTACATATAGACAATATAATAAAAAACTTAACCAGTATTGCTATGCTCTATAATTTAAGTAAGGTTGCATGACACTGTTCTTACTGCATGCCACGCATATGTCTCTTCTACACTTAGATATGGTATAATATTTTGGGGTGATTCGACAGATGGAGATAAAGCATTTAAGGCCCAAAAAAGTGCCGTCGAGCAGTATGCATGTTAAAATGAACTGAAAGCTGCAAACATCAAAATTTTAACTCTTCCACGTCTGTATATATAAGAGGTAGCCTTATTTGTCAAAAGAAATTTAAGTCAATTTGAAACCCTCACTAACAGACGTCATAAAGACAAAATACGGATGCAGCAACATCAAAAAGCACTTCTTCTAGAAGTTATTTGGCATGGCTCCAAAAATATTTAATAAAATCCCTATAGATATAATCTTTAGATTTAGATTCAACAAATTTAAGAAATCCCTTCACATGTATTTCCTTGAATAACATATTCGATTAATGAGTTTTTCCGATGATAAGACACATACTTTAGATGTCTCAGAATCCGATATATTTGTAATCCCAATATCATATTAGTACCTCATATATTTATTATTAGTTTAATTAAATGATTTAATTTTAATGGAATATTAATAATTATTATTGAAATAAGCTATTTATTATATTAATGATTATTATTTAAATATGTGATATAACGATGTTTATACTATGATATTAATAATTAATTTGATAATTTGATTATGATATTGTAATTTAAAATTTAATACATTTATGTATAATTAATAATTTATGTATAGGTAATATAAATAATTTGTCCAACAGGGCGAAACATAGTGATACTTTTTTAAATCTATTCTAATATTATGAAGCTGAAGAGTTTGTTTGTTTGTTTGTTTGTTTGAACGCGCAAATCTCAGGAACTACAGTTTCGATTTAAAAAAATATTTGGGTGTTGGATAGCCTGTTTATCGAGGAAGGCTATAGGCTATATAACATCTCGCTACGACCCACGGGGGCGGCGCAGTAACGATAAACGCGGGTGAAATCGCGGGAACATCTAGTACCTTATAACTTGTACCTCAACCACCTATGTATGTTTCACAAATAAAACAATTTGATTTGATTTGATAAGATTTAATTTTTGGTTGTTACGATAATAAATAATTATTTTAACATGCGATGGTTACTGTAAAACTTATTTCCAAGGTAACTCGAAAATGATAACACTTAATAGACGTTAAATACGCTTTTATTTAACTTAAAATTAATATAATACACAAATTCCATAATCCATTGAACGACACATATTTTAATGCAAATAGCCAGGCAATATACGGATTCTATGGGGACTCTCAAAGGAGTTTTCGTAGCCGGAATCAACAAATCCTTGTTCATTATCAATGGCTCGCTTTACAAAATGATGACCTCTTCCTCCAGAAAAATGTCCAGATGGCACCTTTACATGTTCACGATCCTCGTTCTTCTTCGCAGAAGACGCTCCAAGGAGACCCAAGAAACAGACTACCAGAAACAAAGCAGTCAGTTTGGTAATCGCCACCATCTTGATATGGAATACGAACGTTCCGAATATGATTTTCGAATGCGTTAAAAAAATACTTTGAGTTTTTATATACCTGTACTGTTTTTCTTTTTAATTTTCATTTATACGTTAATAGGGTTGTAACGCGTATTTTTTTTGTGTTAGTCCGACAATATAATTTTTTTTATTTTGTATCAAAATATTTAGTTGTCGATGTTCTTCAATACAAGTTAATTTTGTTAGCATATAAAGTAATTTGTTTAAACAGAATATTGTCTTCTGTTTACGCGAATATTATTCATTGAAATTAATCTACTATATACGGATTTTATCGCGTTGTTTATTTGACACTTTATTACATAATTTTGAAAACTCGAAGAGAAGAAAAGTCGATGTATGTAGATCTTCTTTTATTATGAATGTTTTTCATTGGCTGCTTAACTTTTTAGTGGTTTTATTTTGTTCCTCTTGGAATGCGTTCTTTTCGGGAGTGTATGTTAGAATAGCAGCTTTCCTTATTTTCAGATAACTTTCGGGAAATAGATACGAAGTTGTTTTTTAAAGAATCTTTTCGAGTGTGAGAATATACTTGCCTCGGTATTGTATAACCCATTGATGAAACACCAACTTCAGAACCTAATTTATTCAAAAATCTTGTCAGGGTGATCTGTTTAATATAGAATTCTTGGGCAGCAGCTTTCACTTTTTCTTCATCAGTGACTCTTTTAACCGAGAACCTTTGCAGCATCATTTTAGTCTTGGGCAGTGTAAGAACCTCTTGAAATCTTATATATAATCATCATTCCGCATCCTAAAGTAAAATAAAAATCATAAATTACTTTAGTTCTAAATTGAGGGGTTAAGTAAGCAATTATTGCTCAACTAACCCCAACCCAAAAATATGAAACAAAGGTGAAGTAATGACAAACCTTTAAGAATGATATCCATATGCTTTATACATACCGAAAATATACAAAATTTATAAAAGTTTAAAACTTACCTGATTGAAAACGGGTAATATTTGACTCCTTCAGTATATAAATCGTTGAAGGATACGCAAATATTTTTTATTAACCTTTCCTTCAACACAAAGATATTTGAGACAACAAGAGCATAAAAACGCTAGAATTTGCGTCATAACAGTACTTACAAATTTATCTAACAAATAATATAAGCAGTTACCCACGAGTTCGCAAATATTAACATGAATACGAGAATTTACGAGGATCAGAGTATACGCCGCGCTGACAGCACTGCCGTCATAAGAAAAAAAGACGTATCAGCCAAAAGTTCAGATGCTTCTTTTTTACTGATTCAACTAAGTAAAAATCTTAATATAGAAAAGAAAATTTAGATCCGTCTTTTTCCTTATGAGCAGCGATAGCTCAGTGGGGAGACCAACAGACTGCAATGTAGAGGGTCTCGGGTTCGAACCACGTCGCGCACCTCTGACTTTCGGAAGTTATATGACTTTTCGAAATTATGTGCGTATTGATTGACAATTATCGCCTGCTCTGTGCCTCGGAGAGCACGTTAAGCCGTCGGTCCCGGCTGCCATGAACATCTATGGCAGTCGTTATTGGGAAAGTCAGTACCCTCTAATATCCTGACACTGGTCTAGCTGGGTATCATTAGCCTTCGGGTTGCGGAGGTCAGGTGGCAGCCGCTCCGTGTAAAAACTCATATCCAGTCAAAACCGGTTACACCAGAAAAGCCGACCCCAAGTGACTTGGGAATAATAAAGGCTAAGGAAGAAGACTTTTTCCTTATGACGGCAAAGCACATCTTTTTAAATATCTTAGGCAGCGCTTTTCCCTGAAAAACCAAAACAATTGCCGCTGTAAGGAATTAACTCCGAACTTTACTTGGGTTGATGTCATGCCCTCGTAGTAGATGCCAACATAACATTTTTAGCTATATAAAAATGTTTAAATCCACGTTTAATAAGTACAAAAACGTAGTTTATCATCCGCGTCAGTCTGTCTGTTCGCGATAAACTCAATAACTACTGAACGAATTTGCATGCGGTTTTTACCAATAGACAGAGTGATTCATGAGGAAGGTTTAGGTGCATAATTTGTTAAGGTTTTGTACTACCCGTGCAAAGTCGGGACGGATCGCTAGTTTAAATATATCTTATTCTGACATGAGGAACCCTATTCGGTATTATAAGTATCACCGAAATCTAACCAATTCGATCACGCATTACTATGCTGGAATTATCAAATTAACAGGGAGAAATTCAGTAGGTGAACAGCTAATCATCCACTATTTTTACAAAACTTTTAATTGTTTAGTACCTATTAAAAAATTTAATTTATCTGTTCCTTCATATTATTTAAAATATCATATATATAATCATCGAGACAGTACTATGAATAAAGTTATGCTTAGTCACACGAAAAATCATAAACGAATACGCAAGCCGATTAAATATAATAATAATCCATATTTAAAATCTTCATATTCTAACATAGGTAGGTACTAATTTCTTGAAAGCACGGTTACGTCATCTCTTAGGCTTTAGAATTCAATATCTGATTTCTTAAATAAGTCTTTGGTTACAACTCACGCACAAATGAACACATAATATTATATGGGTACGTGTACACCAATTCAGCTGATGTCAAGTGCCAAATAACAAAAGTTTTACATACTAGTTCCACTGCGTGGCTTGGCTTTTTTTATTTTACTTATCAATGATAATGCTATCATTACTAAAATCTAAACAAACTTAATAAACGAACGCACACACAGGTCAGCTAAATCTTGATTAACTTAAAAATCCAATAAATAAATATTTAACAGTGTTTTAGTAATGATAGTAACTGAATATTAAAAAGGTAGATCTAGATAACACCAAAATAAGAATGTGTTATTGTTTCCGGAAAATCGAATAATTTAAAATTACTCAAGCGATTATTTATTTACGTGTTTTCTGCACTGTCTATAAATCGAACGATAATCAAATATTGACTACCGATCTAGTACCATATTGATGTTTGGCTATGTTGACGCTGATCATGTTCTTTTGGTAATAATTTAAATCTTTTAATATACTTTACTGCTTGTCTTCGTGCACGTCTGTCTTGAACATTTTTAAAGCTTTCGATTGTTATCGATTCGTTATCGTATATTATTCGGATCAACGATACAAATGTTTAATTGATAATTGCACAAAACACATTCTACTCTATAGGCAAAAAAATATGTCTTGATAATTATTAACCAAAAAAATAAATCGATTAAATTAAAAGAGATAGGGTTCTGAATGATAAGGATACTACTAAATAAACAAGGGCTTGAATCTAGGATGGCCACCGTACAGAAGGTCGGGATTTTGATCGTGTGTCGTTAATGCAAGCAAAGTATTCTAATAAAATACAACCAAACTGGAAGTTAACACCTTCACAAGGTTCTCTCATTAGCTATATCTCATCATCTAAAGTTTAAAAAAATCTCAATGAGTGCTCTATCTATTACACATTTAAATCTCTCGCCTATCCTATTCGAGGCAAGCAGCTTTCAACAAAAAGAACAGCTGTAATACCAAGACATTGATCTGAAAATATATACATACGCACAAACACACATATCAGTTGTTTGTTTTCAATACTAGCATGCTCTATTAAAGGCCATTAAAACTGGTATTTTATTGACGTCGCATATTTCATTGGCGACAAACGTTTAAGTGGTGTGCACCCGCGGGAGTGTAGTGACAGTCACCTAATTGTATACGAATTTATTTCTCAGCTGTACTAGTAATGTCTGTAATTTTAGATTCAGGAGATAAAGAAAGTACTGACAGTTCTCTAGTACTATCGTCGCGGCTTCAATAGTTCCGATGTTATGTTGGATAACTTCAAAGGTCGTGCTTTTGTTTTATCACCTTTGTATTATTTGACGATCAGAATTATTCAAGCGACGCGTTTAGTGCCTTATAATACGGTAACAGAGAATGTGCAACGAAAGAAGGTTATGTAATTGTTTAGAAACGCCGGTGCATTTAGTTATCAATACGTAGCTTGTTTTTTTATGTGAGAAGCTAACATAATTGATTATTGTTATGTTTTATAACTCATTGTTGGGTAATATCAAGACAATGTTTCGAAATATATTGAAAGTTAAATATCGCTTTATAAGCAACAAATTTCGTTATATGTTTAATTAATATATTTATAGGCTCAAACTGTACAAGTTTTGCTGACAAACGCAACTTACATTCGGCGTGCGTCATTTTACTAACCTGATTAAATGCGTCAATTACAATTAAGTTAGTGTGGCTTAGACTGTGTAAGTGTACTTAATAACTATAGAACAATTATATGAAAGCATAGTTGTCGATAGTTAACCTAAATGTGTGCATGTAATTGAAACTTTTTGATACTCTTTTCGCACTTACTGCACAACTTCATCGAGAACAAGTGTACCGAGAGTACGAAACCCTACAATATTATTACCATTTAAGAAAAGGTTGTAATTATGAATAGTTCATCCTGTGGCAATTCTTGAAACAGGTTAATGTTATATAATCATATTTGTTATGGTAAGTAGGTCACAATATAAATAATATCACAGCTTGTATTCACTAAAATGCCAGATAAGGTATAATCCCTATAACGCAAATGCATTTTGAAAATTGTTTTAACTGTAATTATTATTTAGTTCAATAAAAAAATAATATAAAATATAATAAAAAAACAAAAAAATATAAATAAATGATACACAAATATCTTGAAGAATGATTACGAAATTCAAGCAAGCAAACAAACAGTTGTAATTTTATTATATATTTTTGACCAGTTGCTTCTAATTCTTCTAACATCAACATAAGGCTGATCTCTATGTCGATCATGTCAACAAGTTCTTTACTACGTTTACCTTAAAGTAAATATATTATTACGTATGCAGTATATACACTAATAAGCTATAACTAAGCTATATACTTCGTTGATATACCTAAATAAAAAGGGATAGGCTCTGCCACGCTTATTATTAAAACATTAGTATTTTTAAGCACTTTGTAGTAAATCACACTCTTATAATGTAATCCGTGATTTGAGGAATATTTATCATCATTGTTAAAATGCACGATTAAACCTCGTTTATTGTATTAACTTCTGTTATCACCTTAACAACAGTTTGCTTTAACAAAGTCTGTCCGGAGATAGAATATCTAATATATAGTAATATCTAATAAACAGGTGACGGGAATCCTTATCTTGTGAAGTAAATAAAAGTTATCTTATTGACACTAAAAACGTGCACATACAACTTACATGTGTTACCATGGCTTTGTTTGTTAATTTCGTTAAAATATAGTCGGTTCTAAAGTGCTACCCTGTGGCATGCCAATATGGTATAATAAGCTATCGTCAAATGTGTATCTTTGAATAAGTATTTTATGTCCCTAATTAAAGGGTATAGTTAGCTAGTTAGCTATATATACTGAATAAATTATTTAATATTGCATAATATATCACAATATTGGTAGTAGAAATTAAATGAACTTTTAGTACCAATGATGACAACGTGATCACCAAAAATCAAGGTCACAAATTCTACACAAAATAATAATATATTTTTATACAATAAGGAAACGGTCATTATTGACAGTAGTGAAAATTATGGAGGGCAATGATAGAATATATGGGATCCGAAACGACAAGTACGCGAGACGAGGTTGATACGTATATATAAATAAGTCAACATTGAAGTCCAGATCAAAAACCATTTATTTATTTAGATTGCAAAGGTTACTTCATATGTGTTAACATACTATGTCGGCCTCGATGGCGTAGTGGTTAGTGTAACCGACTGCCACGCCTGAGGTCGCGGGTTCGATTCCCGCACAAGTCAAACATTTGTGTGCATGAATATGGATGTTTGTCTTGGTCTGGGTGTTTCTATGTATAATATGTATGTATTTACAAAAAAAAAGTATATATGTATGTTTATCCATTGTCTAGTATCCATAGTACAAGCTCTGCTTAGTTTGGGCTAGATGGTGTTGTGTGTATGTGGTAGAATATTATTATTATTATTATTATTATGAACATTAAGACGAAGAAAAAAACGAGTTTATCTAAGTGACTGAAGTTGCATTCAAGTTCTTCCCTAGGCAAAAGTAATCCTGAAACAATCCCAAAACCTGAGAACTTAACACACAGTGGTGTTTATTGTTAGTTGGGAGGCTGGGTCATGAATATTCATGACCAACAGCTATGTAATATATATTACATAGATGTCTATGTAATATATTCATCACCGTGCCTCACGAATCGAGTTGAATTCTCACAGAAGACTGAATGACTTTCAATGTAACATTGTTAATTCGCCATACTGTAGCTATGTTATCTTAACTCAGTTATATTGCGATATTACACTACTATTATATTGGAACATACAAACAAACAGAGATTACTTCATGATACCGTACAAATATAATTCATATGATTAAACATCTCCTTTCACTCACTACCTATTATCACACACAGTTGAGTATTTACTACAGGCCTTTCAGTGACTTTCAATGTGAAACATGTAAAAATACCAGTGCTTTTTGTTTAGTTCGATAATGATATAAAACGTGACATAAATAAAAATAAATTAAATCACAACTTGAAAGGTAAATATTTTGAAAACAAACTAATAAGTAAAGAAAACGCCAAACTTAATAAAATATTAAAATCAGATATTGATATCAAGATACATATTCAAATTTGACTGACTACAGATCAATTCATTGTATCAAGAAGATATTAAGACAGAATTAGCTAATAATAACAAGATGGGTGTAGACAAAAGTAAAGAGAAGAAGATATGTGACATATCAGAACTGATGGAGACGTTCGGCAAATACCAAATCATCCAATACATACTGATATGTATTCCATCCTTGTTTATCACGATGGTCAGCATTAACTATGTTTTTGTGGTGGGAGACTTGAATTATAGGTAAGGCCAATTCTATTATTACCACATTGAACATACCGGTCATAAATAACCGCAGACAAAACATTTTTGCTGTATCTGCACAAATTATTTAATGTGTTAAACTTTTCTTATCAATATCACAATAATAGAAAACTGTACAAATTAAGATGCTTTTTTAATTCTTAAAAGTTACATTCATGTCTTTAGGGTTTCATGGATTGGTTTACTGATACAACTTGCTGTATATGGAAAATAAAAAGCTGTACTACATTTTATTTCTCATATAAGTGCAATACATTTCCATACACCACGAAAAACAGTATCAACAAACCGATTCGTGAAACTATATTATAGAGTTGAACATAGAGTTATGTCCGTTTCAGTAAGCAGTGACGTTATTGGCTAACACATCTGTAACATACAAACAAAATCTGTATATTATATTATTTCTCAATAACTTCTCTCAATAACAAAGGCTGATTCACTATTACATGGAGTAAATTAATTTTATTTGACGTATGATCACAATGTGATATAATTTTATTACAAATTTGGAAAAGCCCGTTCTAATCGCAATGTTTTTGAAAATTAAGATTTTATAACAATTATCAAAAACAAAATCCGTGTGAATCTATATAACATACCTTAGTTATTCTATTACAGTGCGAGCCTAATTTAACTTTATAAAGTACCTCCTAAAATTTCTATTTTATTTGTTCATAGATGTCGAATCGACGAATGTGATGACGCAAATTCAACAGCCCAGTTCCCTAGTTGGTGGCCAGATACAAACATAGACAGATGTTCCAGGCCCGTACTTAAAGCTGGTGAGGAAACGTGCACTAACAACAGTTTCACTGGTGAATTAGCTCCGTGTGACCATTGGATCTATGAGAGCCATAACACTGTTATTGCAGAGGTAATTGTTAAAAACCTAAATAATAACACCAAATTTACAATACGAAGCCATTATATCCCAGGTTTAAGCAAGGAGCTATCCAGCTGTAAGGAGAAGGTTTATGCAAGGAGCTATCCACTACATAAAATTGCAGCCATACTACCTTGCACCTTATATGTGCATATAATGCAGAAGAAAGAAAGTTTAAAAATAATTATAATTACTACACATCATACGTACATCTCTTTACCAGATTCACACGGATCGAAAATGGATGCGTCAAATTTGTAACTTAAAAAAAATGAACCATATGGTTACTCTAAAAGATCGTATAAACCAAGAAACAATTAACCCTTGACAATAACCGAAATTGTAAATTTGCTGGGTACAGAACATTCCCTATCTATAGATAAACAAAACACAGCATTAACAATTTTAAAAATTAACTGTTAGATAAGTACTCATTAGAATTGTATTTAACTTTGCAGCTAGACTTAGCCTGTCAGCCATGGCGGTCAAACCTAATTGGCACTATCCACTGTTTAGGTATGCTGGTAGCCATGATCTTATCTGGATGGATGTCAGATAGGTAAGACTCTCATACTAATATGACATGAAACAAAATTACAGTAATTATTAAAATATATAAATATATTTATTGATGGTTGACTCAACACAACACAACAAATCAGAAAGCAGATTTAAGAGACACATAAGTCAAAACACAAAAATTTGAAATAATTAGGTTCTTGAAATTTCATTTAGATCAATATCCTTTTTTTATATTCCATCTCTCCTTTTGTTTAATTTATTTCTGAGTGAAAAGAACTTGTTCTGCATCTTTGTCTAATCTCGCTAGAAATGGCGCTGTTCTTAATAAAATGAAATCACTTAAGTCTATCGTTTTATTTATTTGTAATATTATTAAAAATTACAACTTTATCATCTTTAGAAATTATGGTCAGAGAATTAAATAATAATAATAATAATAATAATAATAATAATATTCTACCACATACACACAACACCATCTAGCCCAAACTAAGCAGAGCTTGTACTATGGATACTAGACAATGGATAAACATACATATATACTTTTTTTTTTGTAAATACATACATATTATACATAGAAACACCCAGACCAAGACAAACATCCATATTCATGCACACAAATGTTTGACTTGTGCGGGAATCGAACCCGCGACCTCAGGCGTGGCAGTCGGTTACACTAACCACTACGCCATCGAGGCCGACATAAATAACGAATCATTTCACATATTGAATGTACCGCTGTTTCAGGTTCGGCCGTAAGCCAACATTGTTATTCTGCGTGGTCGGAGGTTGTATCGGGAACTTTAAAACCTTCGCTACCTCATACCTTATGTACGTCACTATCGAGTTCTTTGAAGCAGCTGTCACTGCAGGCTCGTACGCTTCTGCTATGGTCATATGTAAGTTTTTCAAAGACTATTTTTACATAATACATACGGGTAATATAATTACTCGATGGCGTAGTGGCTAGTGTAACCTACTGCCACGCCTGAGGTCGCGGGTTCGATTCCCGCACAAGTCAAATATTTGTGTGCATGAACATGGATGTTTGTCTTGGTCTGGGTGTTTCTATGTATAATATGTATGTATTTACAAAAAAAAAGTATATATGTCTGTTTATCCATTGTCTAGTACCCATAGTACAAGCTCTGCTTAGTTTGGGCTAGATGGTGTTGTGTGTATGTGATAGATTATTATTATTATTATTATTATTATTAATTGTTCGGCTCACGCCTATAAATATTAAAGATGGGCAGAAATGTACTACATGCACATGTACTATGTTTTTGTATCCTAAGTTTAAAAGGACTAAATTATATTGCCATTTACCGGACACCTAACGGGCCATTAAGGATTTCTTGGTAGAGTATCCCCAAATACACCATTAAAGACCCGGAAACCTACCCAAAAAATGACCCACAGCACTTGCAAATACAACCGCTATATTTTACATAATATAAATAAAGTCCTCATTCTGTTTCTAGGTGGAAATCTCCATAAACATTACGTGATTAATATCATTGTCAGTGGCGTAACTATACGATCTGAAGCCTGTGGCAGATTCTTTAAATGGGGCCCGCCCTGTAAAAATATTAAGTGGAGCCCAACCTTAACGATTAGTTTGCCTTTGTATATTATGGTCTTTAGTTGTGTCTCACTTTAATTGATTTTAAGTAGGTACATAAAAATGTAGCTTTTTGATTTTGATTTTGATTAGCCTAAAATATACGTAAAATACTTTGCGCCAAAATTTGCTCCAAATTCAGGAAATTATGAATATTTTTTATTATGAATTATAAAATATACTCAGAAGTATTTATACAAAGAAGAACATTTTATCTACCACATTTTTATTAGTAAATCAGCATTAAGAAGTTTTTTATTATATATATAAAACAATGAATAAGGAACAAAGTTACCCATTGACATGGGTATCTTTGCTCCTAGATACAATTGTCAACCAATCTCAACTATGAAAGTATTTGGAGCAAATTTACGCTTTCCTAATTACATATTTCCTAATAACATATTATACGATAAAACATTTTATATTATAATTATATATGACATCTTGTATTGGAGCATAATTACCCATAGGAGAGCAAAGTAGGACCATTTTGCTGTAATTAAATAATTATAATTTTTAAGTACTTAGGTAGGTACAAAATGTTGTTAAAAGTGTTAGGTTATTTCTGAGCTCACGGCCTCTTGGGACGTGGTCCTCTCGGGTCGGCGGCCCGTGGCATTTTGCCAGCCCTGCCGCCCTATAGTTACGCCACTGATCATTGTAACACAAACGAGTCATCGTTACATCAAGAAGATAAAATTTGCAAATATTTGCTATTTGCTTTCGTTATGATGTCTCGTGATAATAATTTAACTAAAATTAAGACATTGCTGATAATTCTGTAAATTAAACTTCTATAAAGATATAATTATATCACATAGTACTCTTTAAGATAATTGTTGTTTTAAATGTTTGTTTCAGTGTTAGAAATCGCTGGTAGAAAACATCGATTGCTGTCTGGAGTTATCTTTGCATATGCTATCTACCTCGGTGAATGTATGTTCGCCTGTATCGCCATGTTCGTGCCCTACTGGAAGACCCTTATTCGCATTATCAACGGACCCCTCATCTTCTTTATCGTTTACATTTTTCTCATAAACGAAAGCCCTAGATGGCAGATTGTTAGCGGTAGAATAGACAAAGCCAAGAAAACAATGAAACGAATGGCAGAAATAAACAAAATCCATATAAACAACGAAGAACTTGAGAATATTGATGAAGCCACACTTAAAGAGAAATTTAATATTGGCAAACATGAAGTTAAAGAAAACTTCATACATATATTTACGTCTAAAGAAATTGTGAAACGTTTGTTGGTGGCAGGATGGTGTAGATTTACATCCAGCTTTGTGTACTATGGGTTGATGATAAACTCCGTGTGGTTGCCAGGAGACAAATATGTAAATTTTCTGCTCTCTACGGTCATGTCCTTCCCGGGGGAACTTATTTGTTTATATTTTATGAACAAAGTTGGAAGGAAGTCACCATTGATGTTCGGATTTACTCTGTGTGGGGTATTATGCGTTATTTCTGCTGTACTTCCAGCTAGTGAGTATAATATTTCTCTTTTCATTCTTGTATCCGACTGTACCAGTATGAGGGTTGATCTGATCAGTGTATAGTTTTGCAATTCAATTGCTGGATTGCCAGCCATAACTGAAATACAATTGTATCTGGCTTCGCCGGCGATCCACTGCAGCTCAAGACGTTAATCAATGGAGGTCAAATATAGTAATTTTTATTTGGCAGAGATATTAAATAGCAAAATAGTTTTTTTTTTAACAACTAATGTGGCATACATTTATACGGCCCACCTGATGATAAGTGGTCACCGTAGCCTATCGACGCCTGCAACACCAGAGGCATCACTTGCGCGTTGCCCACCCCTTAGGAAAGGAAGTGGGAAGGACGTAGGAGCGCGAAGGGGGAAATTGGCCCTCCGTCACTCTCACTCATCGATCGAAACATAACTGTAGGAATACTGCTATTTAACGTCGATATTCTGTGAGAGAGTAATCCTTACCTGGTCGAGCCAGCCCATTCATCTTAAAATCAGCGAGACTCTCACATATTTAAGAAATTTAAATACCTTATGTGCCAGTTGGTTCCAGTTACTTTAACTGGCAATAGCACGACATTGTGGTTTAAGTGGTCGCCTCGCTACTCCTCTGCGCCGAGTGTTGTGGGTTCGATCCCCACACGGGACAAAAATTTGTGTGATCCACAAATGGTTGTTTCGGGTCTGGGTTTCCGTTGTTTGATTGTTTCTATAGTCCCCCGCGACTCAGGAATTATTCCTAGTGCGGGAGTTGACATTTAAAAAAAGAAAGATGGCGGTGTCCTAAATTTCACAGATAGTGCTATTTATCAGGTTTTAAAGACGAGAATAACCACAGCATATACAAAATGCCTATTCCAAATACACGGATGGCGCAATGGTGTAAGTGGGATCTGGTTTTTTGTGTCCTTTCGTGTTTTTAATGTTTGTATAAGTACTCATCGTGCAAGAATTATTTTCAATAAAAATTGTATAAATCCTTGATTTTCAGCGTACTTATGGGCGAAGCTGTCACTCTTCTTGCTCGGGAAGGTGATTATATCAGCGTGCTTCACGGGTGCTATCACGTATATCATGGAGCTGTTCCCTACGAGTGTAAGGGGCTCTCTCCTTGGTATGGGATCCTTTGCTTCGCGGATAGGAGGCATGTTAGCGCCGCTTACTCCGATCTTGGTAACTATAACATAATAGCTGAGGGGAGTGTTGTGAAAGAAAATTAATGAAGATTTACTACGACTTACTGTTAGACTTACTGTACTTTGAACTTTCAAAATACTTATATACCTGCGGTGGATTTTAATACAGAATTTAAACCAAAATATATAGAGAGAGTTGAATGCACTACATTTGAATGATATAAGTCTTGGTAATAGTTATCTTACAACATGGGGCACCGCCCAGTTAGACGTAGGGTACCAAATAACCTTGATCTTGATTTACGAACTCTACTACCTATATAAAATTATGAATGTTAAAGGAACACTTTTATGTAAACGCCTAAATTATTGTCATAGCAGACTTTGCAAAACCGAATAATCATTAAAAAAAGATTCACCGTTATATTTTTAAAATCAATATGCAAATAGAAAAAAAAAGAAGATCCTCCGTGTCTTCTTTTACTTTAATTTTTATTTTTTAATTGTAATTTATTGTATACAAATATAGCTGTAGTAACACGAAGATACAGAGGTTTTCATACTTGGATCAGAAAACTTTAAATTACAATACCTGCCCTGGTCATAAACCCTCCAAGCTTACTATTAGTATGAGAAAAGATAGATTGGATGATGGCCGCTACTGCCACTACGCCAAGTGTTGTGTTAAATTCCCACACGGTACAAACATCATGTTATTCGCAAAATATTGTTCCGAATCTGCTTGTTCTTTGAGTCCGTTATTTAAATGTTTGTAAATCTGCTGCGATAGAGGAATGACCCTACTGCGGCAGACATTAAAAAAGTAAGGTAGAAAGAACATTATTATTTATCTCCAAATCTTTCTTACTAAAGCCTCTTTTGGCCTTTGCTAAAATATTTATGTAGGTATGTATATTCAATTTTAACAATTATTTATTTATTTGAAAAAACACCTTAAACTATCTTTACAGGACTTATCCTAATACGACAGCTAAGCTAATTATGCCTCCTCTCTTTCAGAACACAGTGTCAGAAGTTCTTCCATTCACGCTGTTTGGTTGCTCCGCGATCATAGCTGGTTTACTCCTAATCCTGACACCAGAGACCAAGGATTTGCCACTTTTTGACACCATCAGACAAGTCGAAAGCTACTGCAAGGGTAAAGGTTCAGCAGAGAAGACAAATACAGATTGTTCTGCAGAAACTGTGGCTAGCAATGCGTGAAGCTAGCCAGATAAGACAATTTAATTTTTTTAAGATTATCCGAATGATATTTGTTAGTAATCTGTAGTTTTATTTAACTTTATAGCCAATTGAATAAGCAAGTGGAACAGAACTTTCTCGAACATTTTCTGACTAGAGATGTTCTGAAGATACGCCATGTTATGAAATATAGGATATTACATACTATATTTCATGCCACAACATGGCGTTTCTGAATGATGAATCCTGAGTGTGAAAGATGCAAGTGGAAATCCGTAGCTTCTTATAGATTCACGACTGCTGCCTGCGATGATAAACCCTTGCAGACAACAATTAGACAACAGTGTAGGTTTGTGTATGTATGTCTAAACCTACTAGCAAATTAATTTGAAACACTCCGTGGATAAGAATTGTAAGGTGTCGACGTAAACGTTCAATTTTAATCGTAACATAAGCCATTAATCCTACTAGTTGGCATTATGGGTATCGTTCAATAATAATTCGAAACTTTATTGCTTTGTATATTTAACTTTAAGTTTAAAAATATTATAATCATGCGCCATAAAGTAAAAGATATTCAGCTAAAATATTTATGACCAAATCTTACTGTTACGTACTGTATTGCCAACGTGATTTGCTGAATATCATTTTCTGGGAAAAATGTCTTAAATTTTGTTCTTTCTATGGATTTCCTACTTTCTCGGGCATTAAAAGGCTTTATGTAGAATTCTCAGACATGCAGGCTTACTCATAATATTTTTCTTTACCAGTAAAACGAGCGATAATAAGCTATTAAAAAAGCTACATATTTTTATAAAGACACAGTTGCGTGCCGTTGCAGCAAACACAAGATCCATTGAGCACCTAAGAATGGTATACTTTGCGTTAGTCGAGTCAAAACTAAGATCCTGTTTTGGGGAGGAAGCTTTGAATATAATATTAACAAGGCATTTGTCGCACAGAAAAGAGCCATTCGAACAATTGTAAATATTCAAATACCAGATTCATGCAGACCACATTTCAAAGAATTAAAAATATTAACCGTTCCTAGTTTATATATATTAGTACTACTCTCTAACTTATCTAAACATGTTCATGAGTTTGAAAATGAAGATGAAAAACAGATAAGGGAGAGCACGAGGAGAAAGGATCTACCTACCCAATGTATACCACATCTAGATGTTGTAAAACAAACCGCATATTACAGATCCGTTAAAATATTTAATAAATTACCTTTAAAAATTAAAGAAATATTTCGCAAAAAGGACTTTTTAAGCGAACTTAAGCGATTTCTCTTAGAAAAATGCTTTTATACAATTGATGACATGTGAAACGCAAAGAAAATTTTATCTTCTTATTTTTCGTTTTATGACTATTTTATTTATTATTATATTATTTATTGAAATTTTACGAATTTTATATTTTTAGTTGCATTTGACATTTTATTATTTTTCTTGGTGTTTGACATTTGATTGATTTTAATAGTTTATACATATTATTACTATAATTAATTGACTTTTAACTCTTTTTTATGTCTACAATTTTATTGTGATGTCATCAATGTTTATTGTAATTAATCAAACTCAGATTAATATTATACTTATCATGATTATTGCACTTGGAAAATATTTAGGAATTGTAATTGCAAACTGTAATTGTAAAACATTCGCATACAATGTAAATTGTTTCTGAATAAATAAATGAAATGAAATGAAATGAAATCGTATAATGCTCTCCTACTATCGCTGCAATTTATATAATCAATAGAATGGTATTCATAAATAGCCCCTATGTTAAACACATAGTAATAAAAGATTATTGTCGAATACAAAAATATTTATTACAATCCTTCAAGTGCAAACAACAAAAACATTCTTAAATTAAGACAATACATTACTCTAATATTGGACCTTACAAACGAAGTGGGAATAAAATACAAAACGTCCAAATATAGCCGTGTAGATGTATTACTTAAATGTTGAATATAGGTTTACCAAGCCGTCCTAGGCGCGGCATCAGCGAATGCCTTTACCTTCGGTATAGAATACACGTTGTCAGTCAACTTTTTAAAGGCAGGGTATTTTGTGTCAAGATCTGGCATTCGCAAAATTATCTTGAAGTAGTCGTACAATCCCGCGAAGTGGAAGTCTCCCCATGTTAACTGAAAAATGGAAACTTTATTATAGCCAATCAATTAACGACAGCAAGTGCCTGTAAAAAAGTGACCATTGAATTGGTTTGAAGTCGTTTTTATAGCATGTATATTGACAATAGAAATAGATTAAGGCCACCTTTGTAGCATGTATCTTAAAAAACATATTTATCTAAATATATCTATGTACATAAATCATACGGCGAAATCTCTCTACCAACTGCCTTGCGAGCGCTACATTTACGGACAATAGACGAAACTGATGTAATGGAACAACATGCTAAAGTATATCGTACTAGCACGTAATATAGCACAAAATGAGTGCCATCAAACGTCAGCAAGGTCTTCAACGTGTTATTTTCCGGCTTTTTGCCAATGTAAGTACGTAACTTTGCGCTAAGTTTTTGACTGCCTCTGCCTGCCTGCTTTAAGCAGCGTCGCAATGATACAAAACAGTCGCACAGGGCTACCTAGACGAAGGGATGGGATAGAAATACAGGCAATAGCAACTTCAGAGCGAGCTGAAGAGCATACTTTCTGGCTTTCTCCCTTTTTCAATTTATCATTTCTTTAGGAAGGTCTAAAAAGATATTTCAAGTCCACCAAAGTGACTTGACTAAATGCTTACAATCATGCAGCATAGAGTCAATTTGTAAAGTAAAATATGTAAAAAGAGTAGCATCAGTAAATTTGTAATCACCTTGCCAGCAGCGATGTGTCCATTGTTCTTCTCGATAATGGCGTTCAATTTCTTCAGCATATTAGGATATAGCTTAGAGTATTCTGCATGTTTCTTCTCTTTGATATCTTGATCCTGTTCCCAGTGTACCAATGCCGCTTCTGTTACAATAGTATTACATTAATATCCCTGGAATTATTACGCAAAATCGAACAGGCCATATGGCTCATTAAATTTAAGCCTAAGATGACACTGGCCAATCTCGCCTTAAACACAAAGAAATGATTATATGACTAATGTTAAAATATAATGTGTACCTACATAAATTAGCCATGCAATGTTCAATAGCAAGATAACAGTATACGAGGCACTAGTAAATTTTGTATTCAGTATCTAAAATTGAGAACAGCGCCATCTTTTGTACGTTGTACCTTAGTTGTGTATATGTGAAAATCATTAGTTAAGACAAGATAATTAATAATGCTAAGAAAGACGAAACCCAAAAATGCATGTGTAGACGTGACGTCACCTAAATAATACAAACTGAATACTTTACTAACTTAGTCTGATATCGTAGAAAAAGTCGACGTTCTGGTCGATCTCGAAGGCTTCCTCGTCATTGTCTCCAGCGACGCCATACTTCTTGCCGAGGTACCGGCAAATGGCCAAGCTTGTCGCATACTCCTTGCCGTCTATCTCCAGCACCGGTAAAGCACCGAAAGGCATTTCTGTAAAGACAACAAACTTACTCGATTACGTAACATTCGAAAATCGTACATACATAGTCAGTTTCAGGAGTTATGACGTCACGGCATGCAGTTACAAAAAATAGAAAAAAAAGACCAGTTAACATTTTTAAAAATAAATATAGGTAAGTTATATCAATTAAAAAAAAGGAAAATTAATGTTAATCAACATAAGAATACCTTTCACAATTGGACCGTGTTGTGCAGAAATGATCCAGGGGTTATTTTTTTATTTATCTATAAGTATGAAGGTCTTTTGAATAAACATGAAGTAATGCAAAAATCTATATTCAATTCTTAATAAACTAAATGCATTACATGATGTGGTAGGATAACAGTCACAAGAAAAATGAACTTATGTTTCAAATCAGCATAACTATAATTTATATTTTTGTGGATTGGATCATTTCTGCACAACACGGTCCAATTATTCTCAGCAAGATTCTACTGTCTTTGATCATAATCAGTGCGGCAATTCTTTTATAAAACTGTTAAAGATAATTAGGTATAGTCCTAGTGTCTTAAATATCACAATAACCCCTTTATAAAAGACTAGCTGTTGCCCGCAACTTCGTCCGCGTGGACTTTAATTTATTACCCAATACCTACTGTTAATTTGTTATCTAATTTTAATATATAAAACTACAACTAAAGAAATTAATAAGTCTAACGACAGCTATATAGGTGTGGTTAGCTATATATTCAAAAAATACATATGCAAAAACATCAAAAAATAGATATGGTATCGCGGACTTTTTTGTAAATATTGATACGTTCTATAATACTGTAGAACATTTTTTTGTTCTATCATCAATAGTTTCCGCAGCGCATGCGATGACAGATTTTTTATGACTAATTTTTTCTCACCTTGGGTTATATTATTGCATTTTTATTAAGGATCCCTATTTTTTTTGAAAATGTAGTATAGCCTATGTCACTCAGTGAAGATGCAGTTTTCTAATGGTGAAAGAATTTTTGAAATCGGTTCAGTAGTTTTTGTGTGAAAACATTACAAACATACATACAATAACACAAAAGTTTCCTCTTTTTTAATATTAGTTTAGACAACGCCCGCACTAGAGATACTTCTTCTGACGCGGGGGACTTTATAAATATCCATACAGACACAAAGTACAACCAGACTTGGAACAGGTTAGGGGATCGAACCCACAACACTCGACGCAGTGTCGACCACTTAAATCACAACTCCATCAGTGCAGTCTCATATAATTACATTTTATTAATTAACGTCAAATGTCAATTCCATTTCACATTTGATGTATACTAAACTGGATCAGCATTCTATTTCGAACTGATTCTATTACGAGAATTGGCCCACGGAAGTACTTACTCGGTTTCTCTTCGGGCCATTTGTCAAACGGGATCCGTTTGTCTGTGAACTCCTGACCTCCATACGCCAGTAATAGCCGTATGCCCTCACCCAGGGCTTTCGCCTCGAAGTAAGTGACAGTTACATTCGGCATTTTCTGAAAAAAAAAGTTCATCGTCACATATTATGTAAGGATGGCATGATAGACCAGCACCATCAAATGGATGGATATTTTTTTAAATTTTGTGTTTCTTGA
Organism: Catocala fraxini; assembly: GCA_930367265.1. Lineage (NCBI taxonomy): Eukaryota > Metazoa > Arthropoda > Insecta > Lepidoptera > Erebidae > Catocala > Catocala fraxini. The sequence goes on along the minus strand of OV884042.1, from coordinate 4,503,071 downwards.
CGTTCACTTTTAACTTTTGGATCCGCCCGTCGATGTACAGTCGGTAACATAAGTAGCTGAACATAAAATTGTGTAGGTATAAGGATTTAATGAATTCATAATCTTAATTATTATTCAATATTTTTGACTTGATTGATTGATGATTAAATCAAATATATTTTATATAGTTAACATATATTTTATTTAATCATCAATCAACTGCTATAAAAATGTTAAAATATGGAGCTAACGAAATCTGGCAAGTGTGTATCCCAAACCCAGACTTTAATCATTATTTATTTATTTTACATCAAATAGAACGACTTGCGCCAAAACACTATCATAATATCATAACATAAATTTCAAATTTAGCATTCACTCATTCTGCTCACTGAACCTCATACATTCTAATAATAATAGGTACCTTCCATTCATTCCTTAAAGGTTAAAGTCCAAGAGAGCGTTAAAATGCTTTAGTGACGATTAGTGAGCGAGGTATGGGTGAGTTAAAACGTGACACATTGTGGCATGCTGGAACCACCAGCAATCGGTGTTTTCTACCACGACAATTATAGTTCTTAGGTACACAAAATCTGCAACATTTGTCATGAAGACTCGGTGCCTCGATCACTATGTTATTATATCTGGATATGGTTAACCATATCCAGACATAATGACTTTTCAGCTTAAGCTGACTAAGTATTGGTAACTTTTAAGAATATTCCAGGTTTTAATTGAATCCGTTACATATCGACGCCAGATTATGTACATAATTGTTGTATCTCTAAAGCAGCAGTTTATTTTTTTATTAATTGACACCGTCGACACATCACATGTCGGCAGCGGTGGCGTAGTGGTTAGTGTAACCGACTGCCACGCCTGAGGTCGCGGGTTCGATTCCCGCTCAAGTCAAACATTTGTGTGCATGAACATGGATGTTTGTCTTGGTCTGGGTGTTTCTATATATAATATGTATGTATTTACAAAAAAAGAAAGTATATATGTATGTTTATCCATTGTCTAGTACTTATAGTACAAGCTCTGCTTAGTTTGGGCTAGATGGTGTTGTGTATTTGTAAAAAAAAACCTTTAAAGACCCCATACCCTTAGCTGTGTTTACAGCTAAGGGTATGGGGTATTTAAAGGTGTATACAGCACTTGCAATTATACACAAGAATACATGTTTTTTTTTTAATATCTATTTCGATTCGAACCCAAGACAGCAGTCACATACACTATCGCTGTGCCACTGAGGCAGTTTGAGTGTTTTTACCACGTAAAAGATAAAAGTTATATAATAGTGATGAATTCAACCTCGCCCTATGCTCTCTTGACGTGAGTCAACTCCTAACTAAAGCATTAAACTAAAACTAGAATTTTACTAGTAATTAGTTAATTATTCATAATTATAAAAAAACATTAAATATTCACAGTATGTAGACCATCTAGTCTCAAAATACCTCTTATTGTGTGCAACGTACAAAATGAACTATCTACTTTTAATATTAATCCCAATCGATAATGCGAAATGTAATGACGATTTGTCGAGTAGTTAAAGCTAAAAAGCGTAACAAACAAACTCATATTCTCATTTATAATATTAATTAGGAAGTGAGGATTATATTAGTGACTGTAGTCGTTAATAGCTAACTCAATTATAATTACTATAATGACGACTGATTATTTATCCATTAGAATTTACCTCTAGAACTTTGATATTTGTACACATCATTCACTGTATATTCTCGAAGCTATGTTTGTTAACAAAAAATCGACCTTCAATCATTTGTAAGCTGTCAAAACCGGTAATTTGGAACAGACATTGTTACATAATCTTTGCTTATATCAAGGGCCACGCTTCTTGGATGTAATAAGTAAATCCGACATATTATATTTAAATATTTATCTATATATATTTAATTATCTAGTTTATTTCATAATTATGATGTAATCCATCACATAACATGCAATCTATTAAAAACCTCTTAATGTTCTCGAATTCATTAAGAACGCACACACATGATAACGATATTTAAATTTAAATATCGTTTCAATCGTATGGGCCTATGGTAATATAAGTGGGGTATATGATAGATGATAATGTGGCCAGTCGACAGTTTCAGGGTTATCCATAATTTACGCCACACCTGTGTAATATGAAGAATTTTTTACCGGCTACGAATGAATGTTTTCGGTTATTATATTATAAACATACAATAAGATAATATAATAATATAACAAGCAGCGATAGCTCAGTGCGGAGACCAACAGACTGCAATGCAGAGGGTCTCGGGTTCGAACCCACGTCGTGCACCTCTGACTTTCGGAAGTTATACGACTTTTCGAAATTATGTACGTATTGATTGACAATTATCGCCTGCTCCGTGCCTCGGAGAGCACGTTAAGCCGTCGGTCCCGGCTGCCATGAACATCTACGGCAGTCGTTATTGAGAAGCCAGTGCCCTATAATATCCTGACACTGGTCTAGCCTTAGGGTATCGTTAGCCTTCGGGTTGCGGAGGCCAGGTGGCAGCCGCTCCGTGTAAAAACTGATATCAGTCAAATCCGGTTAGACCAGAAAAAGCCGACCCCAAGTGACTTGGGAATAATAAAGGCTAGGGAGAAGAGGATAATATAATAAGTATTGGAATTAATATTTTTCATAGCTCGTTTTATGTTAGTTTATAAAATTTTAGAAGAAACTTTTATATAGCATGGTATAAAATATATTAAAATAATTTGTGGCACTAAAATAATAACGTATATTTTATAAATATGCACGATAATTTGTTGTCGTTTGCAATATTAATATCAACTTACCTTATACACGTCTGCCGGGCTATCTCGCCTAAATAACACTAGAGCGGGCCTGTGCGCTCATCTGACGAATTATACAATTATACATAATTATGTCACAGATATAACGCACAACCTCAAACACCCCAATTAGATTATTAAATCGTAATAATAATATAATCATTAAAATGTTACTTTTATGTACTTAAATATTTTAATTTAACGAATTAGTTCTCCTTATTGTGCGCGGATAGTATGGGTATATTACAATAAATCTAACATTATTGCCTTTATTGCATTAAAAACCTTATTGCCTTGAATTATGATACATTTTCGTTTATTTCAGCTGTTTAATAAATGGGTGACTATAATTTAATTCATTTTAATTATTTTAGGGATAAAAAATTACCTATATTAAAAATTGCTGGAATTAATTCAGTAGCCGATTTTGAACACACTACTTTCAGGATGTGCGTGTATTATGTTACATGTTGTATATAACGGAGCAGAAGGTCCAGAAGTATTTTTAAAAGCTGTGACGCCAGCAGAGCTGACTTCACTATTTTTAATAGATGGATCACTCATTGCAAATAATGAAAGTAATGAAACACGCTTTCGATAATAAACACTTATAATTCTTAAGCACAATCTTAATCTTAACTACATAAAGCAACACAGAAAATATCTATATCAAATTTAGTACTCACAAGATTACAATTTGTGAAGAGCTCTAGCCTCGAAGAGAACTCTTAATAGAATGTTTGACTTCACAACGCGCTCAAGATGGCGGACGTTGGGAAGTCAATACACAATCACAATATTTCACTATTATTTTAACACACACTTTCTTAATAGCTAATTGAATAAAGTTAATTCTTTACAAAAATCAACAGACTGTTTTTAATATTAGAACATTTTAATTTCAGTGCAAATGTTTTAATAACAGACTTTTTGACACTTCAATTTAATATTGAACTTGTATATTCGAATTACTTTGAACTTAACAACAATATCTATAATCAATTCGTTATTGCTTAAAAATCAAGTTATGAATTTAGCAATTGCTTAATTACTTCAAAATTAATATTTAAATTATAATGGGTAGGGAATAGTTTGTCGTCTCGAACAACAACAAACCATTACAACTCTTATTTTAAGCAATAACTGGTAAAACTCGCATACATAATGTGGTAATCAAGAAATAATCTTAGTAAATAAATAAAGACCTGTTTATAAGTCAGTTAGCGGTAAATTAATGTATTAAAATAATTGGTTATATGGACTTGCGCCGACATAACAATAAAAAAGCAATTGGTAGTCGTAGCCACAACCTTGCTCGTAAGCATGACTTCGCACAATGTACCTGTTTACAGTAGCAACATAATTAAGGATAAATCTCAGAACACATTGATGAGCATATCTACAGACTGCTGAATAAATCTTAACTAATATTATAAATGTGAATGTGAGGTTTTTGGTTACGCTTTTACGTCTTAACTACTCGAACGATAGTCTCGTTGTACACACGGCTACACATCAAGTTAGACAGCCTGTGTACGCATAACTACGCAACATACAAAAAAGAGAATTGTCGGCAAGGGACAGTAAATAGTGGTGTCGATGTAATGGTAAGGATCTCTATCCTTCGTCGCGTCCAATTCGGTGTGAGTGAGACAAAATAACAAAAATATAACGCAATCTCTCGCACAATTCGCAGCGTTCAACTTCTAATAGTTCAAAGTCCAAACAGTCTAGGTTGATGTGTTGCTGTGTGTACATGTTGTTAGGGATACAGAAAAGGGCCCAGGATACGTACCTTTCATCCAGATAAAGAGTACTGTTCCTGGGCGAAGTCACAAGTAAAAGCCAGTATATAATAAACTTACTTATACAGTTTTTTATACGCGGCTTTACTCACATTAATTTAGATTTTGTTAATACATTTCTATCCCTCGAGAACAGTACTTTTTCTAAATAAAAGTTATCTTATGCTATTTTCTGTACCCCTGACAACGAGTATAACAAAATTTCATGATGATCAAGTAATAAAGGCGTGAAAGCATAACAAACAAACACATATTCCTATATATACTAATATTATAAAGCTAAAGTAGCTGTTTGTTTGTTTGTTTGTTTGAACGCGCTAATCTCAGGAACTACTGGTTCGAATTGAAAAATTATTTTAATGTTGGATAGCCTATTTATCGAGGAAGGCTATAGGCTATATAACATCACCCTACGACCCACGGGGGCGGCACAGTAACTATAAACGCGGGTGAAATCGCGGGCACATCTAGTTTGTAATATTGGTTAGGATTAACGCGTATTTTACTTTGGACAGACAGTAGTTGTTTCTTAACTCCGTAGCGTAGTGCTTTTGAATTCCACTGCTATGCATGAGGTCTCGGGTTAGATAATAAAAGGTTATGGTTCTCAGCAGTGCAGCGGTCCGAAATTAGAGAATTCGAGTTTCGGTGTTGCATAGCTACGGGCATATTACTACATATCGCACCCTTAATAAAACAGAGACTTATCTCAGTATTTTGGATTAAACAAATTTGAACTCTATTGCAAAGATTTAATACAAACATAATATTAGTATTTAACATATACAATTAGAGTTCAAATTGCCTTACTTTCAAATTTCGAGTTAAGTCGCTGTTTTATTAAGAGTGCGATATGTGAAACTGTTGGCCCTGCGCCTCATCTCTCTCCGGTCGTGTCCGAGAGCCGTCACATCCGATTATGCGAATGGAGGAATAGTGTAGTGGAGAATAGTAATAGGTTTGATTCAATTTGGAAAATTAAAAGGACAGGCTGCTCTTGGGCACTTTTAACTACTGAGTATCAGTATCAGAAAAGAGCAGCGATAGCTCAGTGGGGAGACCAACAGACTGCAATGCAGAGGGTCTCGGGTTCGAACCCACGTGGCGCACCTCTGACTTTCGGAAGTTATATGACTTTTATTAAATTATGTGCTTATTGATTGACAATTATCGCCTGTTCCGTGCCTCGGAGAGCACGTTAAGCCGTCGGTCCCGGCTGCCATGAACATCTATGGCAGTCGTTATTGGGAAAGTCAGTACCCTCTAATATCCTGACACTGGTCTAGCCTTAGGGTATCGTTGGCCTTCGGGTTGCGGAGGTCAGGTGGCAGCCGCTCCGTGTAAAAACTGATATCCAGTCAAATCCGGTTAGACCAGAAAAGCCGACTCCAAGTGACTTGGGAATAATAAAGGCTAAGAGAGAAGAAGAATCCCAATTCCAATTACATAGTATCTATGTTTCGATTTATTTTAGGTATAAGCATTTATTCCTCTATTATAATTTACAAATTAAATAGTAACTTTCAATAAAATAAAATAATTTTAATTACTTACTATACTTATAATATTACCTCGCTACGTCTGCTTACAACCACACTAAGATATGCGGTGCAAGGTTACATAAAGTACCAACTAACCGTTTAATTAGCTGGTACCTTCTGTTACCTGTCAACAATAGATGGCAGTCGTTAACAGACTGTATGCATTTGCATAAGCTAGGCTACAATAACAGAGTCATCATACAATCACCTCCAAATTTAGTTTAATTAGTGTAAAATATGTTAAATAATGCATAATTTATACTATATTGTAAGTAAACCTATATTTTGCATCACCAGCCGTATATCTGGCTTGGCGGAGCTTTATCAGCAAATGCTTTGACTTTAGGAATAGAATACACGCTGTCAACCAATTTCTTGATAGCAGGGTACTGATCATCCAGGTCTGGTCTCCGCAAGATGCCCTTTAAGTAGACGTGCCAGGCGGCGAAGATGAAGTCTCCCCATGTCAACTGTAAAAAGTAAATTATTTATATTTACTACTAATGAAACAAGCCTGCCAGTACCACCTATTGGGTCCAAAGGTAAATCTAAACCATCCAGGGACTAATTCAGACACACAAAGATAAATAATTGCATCAAAATCGGTCCAGTCTTTTAGATGGAATTCAATGTCATGCACACGTACAGAAGAATTATACATACTCGAACCTATGTATATAAAAAAAATATTATGTACTATGCCCCTTTTTTATGTCATGACGAATATGATGATACAGATGGTAGATAATGTCCGTGTTCAAAGTCTCGTTAGTATGTTAGCTTGAGTCAAATAAACTATTATATTCATATCCGGGTTGGATATGAATATGATAGATTATTTGACTCATTTTATAATGATTCAAGCTTTTACCTGCGGCTTCGCTTGGGAACAATACTTTTTCTGGAAGAAAGGTACCCTATGTCCTTGTACCCCTGACAACGTGTATGCGTAAATTCATGATGATCGGTCGAGTAATTAAGGCGTGAAAGCGTAACAAATAAATAAACAAACTTACTTACGCATTTATAATGTTAGTTAGGATGTTAGAAGAGAGTAAGGATTTAGGATTATTAATTTAAATCTATTTCAAATTGCAAGGATATATTTTGGACCACAAATATTTTTTTATGTGTAAAGAAATGGTCAGTGCCATTTGGGATCCCTGCAAACAAATATACCGCCTAGTAGTAGTCGAAGCTAGGGTGCCAGCCGGCAGACACATGTATGATAGGCAGTATGTGCTTATATTTCTCAAGTACAACTTCTAGTCATGTACTCTAAGAAGATATTTGGTAATAGGCATGCTGACAAGGTTAAAATGATTCTAATTAGTAATTCTTTTAGATTAACAAAAACTATTGACCACATATTTTTTTGTTTTAGAAAACATTAAGATTGACTAACATATACTTAGCGCATTAAAGTTTGGGAGAGAGTGCTTGTGACGTCACTCTCTTATAAAATTTGTACTGAACAGTGACGTAACACGAAATTTAAACGCGTTGTATCTTCGTTGTTATTGGTTTGTGGGACAAAGGAAAAATACGTGTCCAATATTTTTTGTTAATCTAAAAGACGGACTAAATCTTTTTTTTCCATCTTGCCTACTGTGCTGAGCAAAAACTCAGATTTAGCAGTGTGTACATAGATTTTTCGTTTATGAAAACTATGACATATAAATGTTACCTTGCCGGCGGCTAAGTGTCCATTGTTCTTGACTACAATGGAGTTCAGTATCTCTAATAGAGCAGGGTACACCTCCTTAGCGTTTTCTTCGTGTTTCTTTTCTTTGGCAACTTCGTCCTGTTCATAGTGCACTAGCATAGCCTCTGAATTAAGTCAAGATTATATATACATATAGCTTGTACTTTATACCTCACCTACAATTAAGTATTTGTTGATTGTTCTTGTTCTTGGCGTATTTAGGTATTTATGATACTATAATTATGTAGCATTAAATATATAAAAACTTTTATTTAAAATTAACCACAATGAAATATCTTTTGTTTTGCAATTCATCCGCATTTTAGTTTTTAGTTATAATTCATTCTAAACCTGTAGAAGTAAAGAGAATAATGTAGACAAAAAAATAAACAATTTAATGGCTAGTCAAAAGACTGGATTCAATTTTCACAGGATCAATTTACGAATGTGTCGTTAATTAACCTGTTTTTGTTTGTAGCAGAAATTAAGAAGTAGTTCGGTAGGTAGGTATTAGTTTAACCACCGTCAAACCATAAAGAAGAAGATCGATTATTCTACGTTAATTTAGTCAGATCTATGTGCCCTACATATATCTTTCAAAATTTACACGGAATAAGAGATAACAGCCCATGTAACACCAGTTTTGAAAGTAATAAATTAAACACTTACTCATACGAATATCATTGAGGAAATCCACGTTCTGATCTATCTCGAAGGCTTCCTCGTCGTTGTCTCCTGCGAGTCCATACTTCTTGCCGAGGTACCGAGCGATGGACAAGCTCTGAGCATATTGTTTACCATCTATTTCCATTACAGGAAGCGAACCAAAGGGCATTTCTAGAATAAAGACACAATAACTTAAGGTCCGGTATCCACCAAAGCAGAGAGGGGAGGAACATGAGGAGAAGAGCTGCGCAGCTGGCTGGTTAGCAGAGATGTGAGCTTTGAGAGCTCAAACCCAGTCAGTCGAATGACGCTTTCGGAAGTGCATGGCGCGGGGAGAAGGCAGCAGGGACCGGGGTCGCGCAAGCACGGGCGCTGCGCGATGCCATCCGACCGCTCAGCTACACACATCTCCGCTCTAGCGCCGCTTGCACGCTCGTGGCACAAAAGTCTATAGAAAAATGAGATATCTCCTCTCCTCTCCGCTCGATCCATTTCCACCGAAATTAAGCGGAGAGGAGATGTGGAAATAACGAAATCTGATTGGTTTATTCAAAACACATCTCCTCTCCTCTCTGCTTTGGTGGATACCGGGCTCTACAACTAAACTTTTCAACGTTAAATTTTATTATCAGTCACATCAAAAACGGCTATCGTGCTTAAATTCACCGCTAGAGGTGGTAGTGGTTAGGTCTCAAAAACTCATACTCTATTGTCACTTCAACAGTAACCATATAAACCGGCTATTATTACCGCCAAATATGGCTTTTGACAGAAGCTGTGACAGGTTTCTTTTTTTACTACATTTCTTCCGGGGTTTCATTTGCGTTAGTCTAGATTTTGACAATAAATTTATATGTCACGGGAACCATTTTTTCTAGATGAAAGGTAGGTACCGTGTGTCCTTTTCTGAACCCCTGACAATGTGTATGCGAAATTTCATGATGATCAGTCGAGGAGTTAAGGCGTGAAAGCGTAACAAAGAAACTTACATTCGCATTTATAATATTAGTTAGGATTGATAGGAAATACGTTACTAGGTTTAATTGCTGGCCATTCCTCACGAGTGAAACGTTGGTCTTTGAACTCCTGTCCACCATACGCTAGTAACAGACGAGGACCTTCTCCTAAAGCCTTCGCTTGGAAGTAATACAGCGTCACATTCGGCATTTTACCAGAAATATCGTCCGATCGCTCACAAAACAAATTCCAAAGTTAAACTTGTAGACGCTAAGAGACAATAGTCTAGCTCTACGGCCAGTATAAACTGGCCGTATCACGGACAAATACGAGTGGTCCTCAAACACATACAATATAAGAGCCTCTTATTACATTTTACATTCACAAGTACACAGCACTTTGAAGTACTTTGTTTGTGCAGTCAGCACGATACTACAAAACCTGTTAAGTATAATGTATCCATGCAATTATTTCTACATACATAACAAGATACCATCACGCCAGTTTCTTAAGAGATCGACAGAAATGTAGCACTTAACAGCTATATTTAAATAGGTAACATCTGTTTTACAGAGGGTAATTTTTTTTTATAGATTCCTAACATTTTTAGTTTCAAATTACTAATATTCTTGGTAAACCCTCCAGCTAAGATAGAATGCTTGTATTAGGAATGGGTTCACGTCGGTAGTGCAATAGGTGGGATTCGAACCCGCGACCTCTCGATCGCAAGTCCATTGCCTTATCCATTGGGCTACCGTCATTTAGTTATGGTCATAAAGGTAGCACGGTCACGTTTATTGTGAACCAAGAAATCTATGAACAAGAGTAACTACACAATCATTCTTAAATAGGAAATAATGTAAGAGCCCAAAAATTAATGTTATAATGACTAGATAACTGCAGAAAAATTCGCCGTAGATAGGCATAAATATGCAGATATGAAAACTTGACATTTTGTTTATTTTTATTTAATTTTATACATGGCAACCCCATATCGACCTTTTCCCTTAAATAATATTTTTATCCTGCCTTTTTTATAAAATTATTAATAATTATAATCGCCTATAAACAGCTACTTTTTATACGCGTTTCTTTATACTAGCAGTCTAGGCAAGCACATTTCTTGTTATTCAAAAAATGAATACAATACGAAAGATCAAAAAATAAAATTTGCAACAAATCTTTTGCAGATTATCAGTAAATACCCCTAGTGTGCTGTATCTCTGCACTTCACATTGATATTGTTTATGAGGACATCTATATTAAAAATATTCATGGGACAGCCGAAAGAAGCAGTCCATTATAGCTCCAAGTTTCTAGTCTTCGGCTTTTAGCTTAAAAATGTTTTCTTGAAAATTTAAATATTTTTATGCTCCCTTAATTTTTGTGAGTAGTGTATATTGAATCTAATTAGGTGTACTTGGCGAAAATTCATTGTGATCTAGGGTGGCCATTCCGAGGGTTCAGGGTGGGTTCTTCTCCTTCCAATAGTTTTATTACAATGAATTTCGACCCAGTAACGCAAAATTCGATTCAAAAAAATTACTAACTTGTCGCGTCCATTCGGTCTTGTTATGTCACTCTCGCATTAATTCAATCACTATTTTCATTTTAAAGCCTAAATAACAAATTAATAATATATTAAATCAAACCAAGTGGCTAGTAATGCATGACAAATCAAATAGATAACGATTGATAGCCGTGACTATAACAAGATAGAACTTAAATCAGTAAGGACTTGTCTCTTCACCTCCAAATATAATTTATCTATAAGATAAACGTCTCGCCATCTCTCTTCTTTCACCTAACATGAGTGAGACAGCATGCGATTTATCTTTCGGATAACTTTCACTGGTTAATTGTGGCACTAGCCATAAAGACAATATAGATTATTTTTTTAGTTTAGGTAGTATTATGGAAATCCTAAATCAACACACTGCTCATGACTATCTGATCGAAAGTATGTAAGTAATTAATCATTAAATCGTCATAGTTCAAAATGTTTCATCTAGTTTCGAACTATATTCTACCATTATCTGGCATACAAATATTGATATATAGTTTATTTACAAAACATCGAATCAAATATTCATATAGAAATGATATGAAAAGCATTTTTGAGTGTTGTCTTTACAATTTGGGAAGAAAGTTTCAGAATACGTATTTTTTAAGAGTATTACATGCTATTGTTTTTATAATTTACTAGCTGTCCCGACGGACGTTGTCCTGTACACACGAAAAAAAAAGACCCAAATCTAAACCATCCTCGAATCCACATGAACACACACAAAATTTTTATCAAAATCGGTCCAGCCTTTTAGGAGGAGTTCAGTGACATACACACATACAGTAGAATTATATATATAAAGATAGGTGGAATTAGTTTCATTATTACTTACAGAGAGTACTTTCAATCAGTCAAGTTCTTATAACAGAAGCAATTAAAAGTCGATTGTGTCTGGCCACCGGTGTACTGCGACTCAATAGGTCAAAATGTATATATATAAAACTCTTCCGTTACTGAGTGACTGACAGACAACGCACAGCCTAAACTACATGTCTTGGAGAGTGTAGGAGAGCAATAAGAGAGGATTTTTGAAAATTCCACCCTAAAAGGGGTGACAGGGGTGAAACCCGATATTCACACGGGAAGGGGACATACGCGGGTAAAACCGCGGGAAAACTACTAGTATTATATAAACCTAAAGTTGTTTCTTTTAATACCTTCAACTTAAATGTAGTATCGTACTTGTATGTAGAAGTAGAATGTTATGATTACCGACCATCTTTTGTCAAATACATTTTGTAAAAACACACTGATTATCATCATCACTACATATTAAAAAACAAAGTTTTCCGCCGAGTCTGTCTGTCTGTTCACGATGAACTAAAAAACTGCAGAACGGGTTTTCATGCGTTTTCTACCAATAGACAGAGATTCATGAGGAAGGTTTAGGTGTATAATTGGTTAAATTATACACATAAACCATTTTTTTTTAATATGATGATTTATATTCAGTGTGTTTTTGGTGATGATATTCTATGATGATATTAGGTAGGTTTTGCTCTAACTATGCGAAGTCGGGGCGAATCGCTAGTAAAATATAGATTGAAAAGAAATCATGCCATAATAAATTTAATAACAAATATAACATTATATTAGATTTATAACAATAAAAATTATATTGGCAAGTTTGATAACAATAAAACCGCTTAAAATCACAATCTTAATATAGCCTTCTGATTTATACAAAAAGAAAAATTGCAATGTGCAATTACTACATACTGCAGAAAACGTACATGTTCCATAGTTGACGTTTTAAGCGATTATTATTTGAATTGTTATCGTATATTCGAAACACAATTCGAAGATGACAAGTCGATATAGATTAATCGATCGATTTGTTGATTTTTACGTACGCAGGCCCTTTTTTTGGGTTTTTCCTTTTGAAATTCGACTGCTAATACATGATGAAATGTCAATTATCGTTTCGGATTTTCGAAGCACTTGCACATAGTTATATATATATATAAAGGCCTATTTACAGAGGCCAATTTTCTTGAAGCAACTGTCATACAATCCCTCTCCTTTTTATAAAGTTAAGACTGCGCCGAGCGTAAGACGCGGTTGGAGTGAATAACAGAGCTCGAAATTCAAATCAGCGCGCGGCCGCCATAGTCAAATTGTATGAAGGATTTGAAGTGCTTTTTTGATAAATATGTATCTTTATTATCAACCAATAACATAAATATTTGGGACGGACAAATTGTAATATAACTATTTATATTTCGTTTAAGCTGTAAAATAAGATAGATTTCTACTGTTATAATCTAAAAATCACGTAACACAAGTTTACGTTTATGCATTTTTCGTGCAAATTTACGTAATTTTGTAGGCAAAAATATTAATTATTTCAAGTCTTTTACACGGAGTAATTGTAAACACATTCATTGTTATGGTAAATGTATATTTTATATTTAAATTAAACAAAAAGTGTTGATTTTATCAACTTAACTGTGACCGCCTGTTTTGGCACATTTCACTCGGCGCAGTCTTAAACAAAGGGAGCACTACACTTGCTACAAGAAACTTGTCTCATAAAAATAAGCCAGTATTGTACACTATTTGTCAAACAATCACCAGCCGTCAAACACTTGGTGGCGCGGCGTCAGCGAACGCTTTCACTTTGGGAATGGAATATACGCTGTCAGTCAACTTCTTGAAGCCAGGGTATTTCTCGTCAAAGTCTGGCATCCGTAAAATCCCTTTTAAGAAGGCGTACCAGCCGGCTAAGACGAAGTCTCCCCAGGTCAACTAGGAAAAAAAAACATTTACAGTTTTATAAAGCTAGTCTCTATTTATTGACAATTGAAGTTTTTGGCAATCATTAATATAATATAATAATAATAATAATAATATAATATAATAATATAATATTCCACCACATACACACAACACTATCTAGCCCAAACTAAGCAGAGCTTGTACTATGAGTACTAGACAATAGATAAACATACATATATACTTTTTTTTGTAAATACATACATATTATACATAGAAACACCCAGACCAAGACAAACATCCATGTTCATGCACACAAATGTTTGACTTGTGCGGGAATCGAACCCGCGACCTCGGGCGTGGCAGTCGGTTACACTAACCACTACGCCATCGAGGCCGACATCTGGTTAAATATGGGACGAAGTATCAGTGATCCACACATGGCCATCGTGTCAAACTCGAACATGGTGTCTGAGTGTTGTTGTGTTGATTTTCTTATTGATACTATGATTTTCAATGAAAAACATATGCAAATGTATGAAACTTGATTTGACGGCAGTATTCTCAAACTGACAAGAATATTCAGATCATATTTCTTCAGTTTGACCAACGGGGCTCCCTCAGTATTAATAATAATAGTCAATGGTTTAATACCTAAGAGCCTCGACCACCACCTGCAGAGGCTCGCGTTAGATGGCTGGATCAAGTCCTTGATGCAAAAGGCAGTACTACTCGACACGGCGCCTATTGTGAGGAGATTCCTCTCTCTGGGGCCCTAACCACCGGCAGCTTGGACCCTGTTCCCGATGTCGGTGGGTCATTCCAGTTTTTATATTTTTAAATATGTATAGTTTTTATATTTATATTTAAAAATGGAATTATTAGAGAAAAAGACTAATAAAGAGAATAATAATAATATTCTACCACATACACACAACACCGTCTAGCCCAAACTAAGCAGAGCTTGTACTATGGGTACTAGACAATGGATAAAAATACATATTTACTTTTTTTTTGTAAATACGTACCTACTTATTATACATAGAAACACCCAGACCAAGACAAACATCCAAATTCATGCACACAAATGTTTGACTTGTGCGGGAATCGATCCCGCGACCTCAGGTGTGGCAGTCGGTTACACCAACCACTACGCCATCGAGGCCGACAATTATCATTATTATTATTATTCGAGTATTGTCGGCAATTGGCATGAGAATATCATTTAGCAATGGGCAATTGCAACTGAAAAATAAATTCGATTATTCGAATATTGCATGACCGCGTACTACCTATTTAATTTTAGTTAACTGATCCCGCTCGTACTTGACCCGCGAGATCAGTTGACCTAATGTATATTTCGAATTGGTCAACTACAACCGAAAAAAGGGTTAGACATAAATATCAAGACATTACTACGAAGCCGCAGACATATTGCATTCAACTCCAGTAAACTTTGATTGATGACAATTCCATTGTCAGAGATAGTAATTCAAATCATAGTCAAATACTCGACACTTAATTTGATGATGGCTCGACCGACCGCGTTTTGTCGTTTGTCGACAATGTTCGTATTTATATAGCCTCGGATAACAGTGATAACCTTTCTAGTTATGACATAGAGCTAATACATAATCGAATTATCAGTCAATATCAAAGTTTAAAGCATTCTAATATGCCTGAAAGGTCTAAATACTTCAATTTATTTGAAAATATTAACACGTTCAGTGCGGCACGAGGTCTAATAAGCCTCGTATGTGTCTTCCTTGCGGTGCAGCTAAGAAAAACATAGACTTCTCTGCCGTGCCGTAACTTCAATTTGATTTAATTTAGGAAAGAGATGAATATTTATCTAAGATACCCTATTAAAACAGAATGCAGTGGTGTATCTACTTTAATACGGGGTCACTTTGAGCTCGTACCACATTGAAGAAAAAAACCTTTAACTTTCTTAAACGTTACGGGGTCTAATAAGCTCCTTTCCGCTATAATGATAGTTTTAAACGAGGTCTTAAAAGCCCCGTACCGCAGGAATGGAAAGAATACAAAAATGAGTGCCGCTGTCAATGTGTTAATCGATAACGTAATTGAATAATGTGTGTTACCTTGCCGGCAGCTAAGTGTCCCTTATTCTTCTCGACAATCGCGTGCAAGCTCTCCAACATGTCAGGATATACATCCTTAGAGTTTTCTTCATGTTTCTTTTCTTGAGCTTCTTTATCTTTCTCGTTAAATACCTCCATGGCTTCTGTTACAAGATATAAACATGTACATTACAACTACTGGCATAAATGTATGTACATAGTTTAAGGTACCTATAATTGCAGTAATTGTAAGCCAGATAGTTATTTGTAATAACAAACAACACAACAACAAGTCTAACAAACAACAGACATATGATTTCGTTGCATGTAAAATATTCTAGAACTTTCATCTTACGATACTTTTTTGGTCTACTAGCGAAACCCGGTCACGATTTGCTGTGGCTTAGTAAGAACAGAACGGGGATCGGTTCTCGTGAGAAATTCGGTCTATAGAGTATATAAAAACACATTATATTATAAAATCGATATGATACTTTCATAATAATTAAGAAAATTTAAAAAATAACGAGGCAATCCATTGACTACTTATCGAGTTTTGCGAGCACGAGTAAACGAAAACTGAATTAATTAATAAAGATAACAAGAGAAAAACAAAGTCGGAAAAAAATGTGTTAACATATCACACTAACTAAACACCTGCTTGAGTTGAGTAGAGGCATAAATACTAATATAATAATAATATTCTATCACATACACACCACACCATCTAGCCCAAACTAAGCAGAGCTTGTACTATGGGTACTAGACAATGGATAAACATATATATATACTTCTTTTTTTGTAAATACATACATATTATACATAGAAACACCCACACCAAGACAAACATCCATGTTTACGCACACTAATGTTTGACTTGTGCGGCAATCATACCCGCGACCTCAGGCGTGGCAATCGGTTACACTAACCACTACGCCATCGAGGCCGTCGTCTGTTTCTTATATGCAGTTGGAACCCTCGTGAGTTGAGGTCCGTGGGTCGAATAGGTGATTAACCCGGTTGCACTAGCCATGGTCACAGTCTATCTATTTGCTTATATTACATAATTTCGTTGTTTCAAAATACATCCTGGGCCTACTACCAAAATACTATTAAATGTAGTACGAAACTACCGCACTATTCTGTTAAAATAAAAATCGTCATATTGTTTGTAACTATAGTAACCAGCTGTTATTGCAATGGTTATTGCAGATAACGGCTGACTGTGATGTGGGTTTAGCAAAGGATTTAACAGGATTACATAACTAATCTAATTGGCACCAATTTAACTGGTTTACTTCTTTACGACATTGTTTTCTTCTAGAGGACAGTAACATTCCAGGTTATTGTAAGCTAGATTTAGGACAATATATTTATTCACACACACACGCACGCACGCACGCACGCACGCACGCACACGCACGCACGCGCACGCACGCACACGCACGCACGCACACA
Source organism: Catocala fraxini (assembly GCA_930367265.1). Lineage (NCBI taxonomy): Eukaryota > Metazoa > Arthropoda > Insecta > Lepidoptera > Erebidae > Catocala > Catocala fraxini. Next base: position 4,485,777 of record OV884042.1, on the reverse strand, counting down.
CACACACACACACACGCACACATACCCACACACACGCACACACACGTACACACATATTATATATACATAATACCTATGCTTCGGCAACCTATTAGATTGTTATAAGTAGATACCATTACGTTTACTATTTATTCCACTTACCCGAATGAATATCGTTAAGACAGTCAACGTTCTGGTCGATCTCGAAGGCTTCTTCATCGTCGTTTCCTGCGAGGTCGTACTTCCTGCCGAGGTACCGCGCTATGGCGACGTTCTGAGCATATTGTTTACCATCTATTTCCAGTACTGGCAGTGTATCGTATGGAATTTCTAAAATAATAATTTGTCATAATTAGCTATCAATATAACATAGAAGCTTTCGCTCGCGAAAAAGTAAGTTAGCTTATGTTGGTAACAGGTAACAGTATGTTAATTTTCAAATTAAATATTAAGCCTAAGTAATGTTGTCTTCTATTTACGTGAATGTTATTCATTGAAACTACTATATACGGATTTTATCGCGTTGTTTATTTGACACTTTATTACATAATTTAGAAATTTTACTACTATTAAACTTTACTTTCCCCGACGTTTCGGTTGCTTTTCAGCAGCCATGGTCACGGGGAGTACCTAGTAGTAGGCTGTATGCTCTATTTTGTACAAGACAGCTGTTATTGGTGGCATCATCAGACCATTCAGGATAAATAATTATGGTAACCTTCGTGTTGGTCGATGATAATGCGCTGGCACATCGAGCTCTCCAGAAGTACGAAAACACGCGGTTAGACTGGCCTGTCGGCTCTCCGGACTTAAACCCAATCGAGCATGTATGCGACGCTCTCAAGCGAGCTTTTTGGAGTCGTCAGCCACCTCTAAGAACTCTGTCAGAGATCAAGGAAGCCACCATTCAAGAATGGGACAGGTTACCATAAGAACTATTGGACAACTTGATCTACAGCATGCCCAAAAGGATTTGCGCATGCGTTCAAGCCAGGGGAGGAGACATTTTGTATTAAATTTGTAAATAAATAGTATATAAAAATGAATCAAATTATTTACTTTAATCAAATCTTTGCATTTCTTCAAATTACAAATTTTACAGAGATTAAATAAACTATATTTGAAAGAAAATCAATAAGAATATAGAGATTTTCATATTAAAATGGTATGTTATTAAATGTTAAAGCAATAAATAATGCATTCATTAATTATATTATGACACGAGAAAAAATATCTCAATTTTTCAAGTGAACGCAGACTTTTTTGATATGTGTACTTACTCGCTTTGTATGCTGGACATTCCTCGAAAGTATACCGATGCTCTGTGAACTCCTGGCCGCCATACGCCAGCAACAGACGACTTGGCTCACCGAGAGCATCCGCAGTAAAATAATAGAGTTTTACGTCAGGCATTATCCTGAAAGTTATACATATCTGATTTAGTAGGATGCCCACGGTGCCCAAATAAAGCACAATTTCAACAGCAAATAGAGTAACCCATTCTGTCTCTTTAATCTTCAAGTACCTTTTAGAAGTTGATACCTATTTAAATTTTACGACTTCTAGTACGCGGCGTATCAAAATGCAGCAGATTTCAAGTTAAATGTCTCTCCAGCAATACATTTATGAAAATTGCATTTAATTTCACGCAGTAGTTTTTGTGTATTTCACGTAAAAACATACGGACAGACAGACAAAATTCTAAATATAATTATTTTGGTTTCTATAGCTTTTACAAGACAGTCATACAGTCTATAAATATGACCTATGTACAGGCATTGAACAGTTGCAATATTATTTCATTTCACTTGAATGACAAGAATGAAGTCAACTGTTGTATATATTTAGTACTGGTACACACTAGGCCATTAGTAACTACGACCAGTGGCGTACCGTAGTGTGGCGGCAAAGGCGGACAATGACTAATAATATCTTGTAAATATTTGTACTATATTTTGTCGGCCTCGATGGCGTAGTTGTTAGTGTAACCGATTGCCACGCCTGAGGTCGCGGGTTCGATTCCCGCACAAGTCAAACATTTGTGTGCATGAACATGGATTTTTGTCTTGGTCTAGGTGTTTCTATGTATACATACATACATACATACATAGATTCACGCCTGTTTCCCAGAGGGGTAGGCAGAGACTACGGATTTCCATTTGCTACGATCCTGACACACTTCTCTGGTTTCATTCACTTTCATCACATTCCTCATACACGCCCGTCGGTTCAAGGTGCTCTTAACCTAGCCTTTGTCCAGAACGCCTCCGATCTAAACAAGAAACGTTCGCCTAGGTCTTCCTCTTGCGACTGTTCCATTCACACTAGCCTTATAAACTTTCTTAGTCAGTCTTTCCTCGTCCATTCTTTCTACATGCCCAAACCATCTTAACATACCCTTTTCTATTCTTGTCACTATATCCACTTTCACGCCGCATCTCTCTCTAATCACACTATTCCTTATTCTATCTTTCAGAGTCACACCACATATATTTCTCAGCGCTCTCATTTCTACAGCATTTATTCTGCTCTCATGCTTCTTTTGCCATACCCAACTTTCACTTCCATACATAAGTGTTCTATGTATAATATGTATATATTTACAAAAAAAAGTATATAAGTATATTCTTCCATTGTCTAGTACCCATAGTACAAGCTCTGCTTAGTTTGGGCTAGACAGTGTTGTGTGTATGTGGTAGAATATTATTATTATATTATTATTATTATCATCTATTGAGGAAGGCTATATAACATCACGCTACAACCAATAGGAGCGAAGCGTTAATGAAAAATGTTACAATATTGTGGAAAATTTATTCCTATTGAGAGCTTTCGTTGCGTGCGCTGCGTAAACGGTTAAAGTTATGAAACAGTCATGTAGGACGGGCTTGTTCCCCGTAATATTCATCACTGAAATAATTTTTGGATTCAAACCGTCGTCGTTCGTCGAATTTTTGAAGTCGTTCAACACAACAAACTCTTCAGCTTTATTATATTAGTATAGATAATAAATTATATATTCTAGTTCGAACAGTTCAGTAAAGCAAGCTGTACTTTTCGAGTTATAAGCTAGTACACTGGTCAGAATTCAACACAAAATCCTAAAGAAAATATATAATAATTGTAACTAGCGGTCGCCTAGTGGTCAAAATTTGACCATAACTGATTTAAATTTTAAGTTTAATCATTATTAAGGTTTTGTTGTCTATAACTTTACCCTTATAATCATATTTCATTTAGATTTCGCCAAGGCTACACAGGTTAATTTACCTATCTTTTTCAAACGAATTATTATTTACTACCTATAATTATTATTTACCTACTCTTTCATTGACGATATTTCTAAGCTTGCGACTTTGTTCTCTTTTTTCTACATATAAATAAGGTATAGGTAACCATAGTTACAAAGAATTGTACGACGTCAAACGAACAATGCCAAAATACTACGAACGCAATTCAACTGCGTATGTCAAATGCATGGTTGTGTGCGTGTAGTGTTTTTCCATTAATTTAATGTATTTCCAATGCATATTTTATAACAATATTAAGATTCGCCACTCCTTCTCCATATAAACTTTAACTGTGCCAAATTTCATACTCCTCCGTCAACGCAATTTTCGTAAAAAGGCTTTTTTTGCTTCACGTATTAATATATAGATAAAAATAACTTGACTTACCTTCGAAAAAAAATTTGGTGATTTCACTAACAAATAAGCGAACAAGTCACAATCACACGTAGTCGCCGAATATACAAATAGTCGGTTACATACACGGCAGTATATAGGTATCTATGTGCGCGATGATGATATAACAAAAGATACTGTAATCCGAAGATATAATACATTATGTGTTATCACAATTTTTGTTTATGTCATTTGTCATTTTAGGTATTTATTTCAATGTAGAGGTGTTAATTATCGCTCGGTTTAACGGTGAAGGAAAAACATCGTGAGGAAACCTGCATGGCCGAGAGTTCTCCATAATGTTTTCGAAGATATGTATATGAAGACTGCCAACCCGCATTAGCCAAATGCCAACCCATTTTTAACGCAGGGAAATGTGCAAATCACATTCCCCATCATCGGTTTTGGGGCGGGCGATGGAAATATGTCGAGATCCAGCGCATAAGATGGAAATTTGGGCTGAACCGACTAAAACCACCGCGGTGTTCCTCACACTTTTATGGCGGGGTCGCGCGGATCGCTCTCGCATTCAAATCGCGACCCCGTCAAAGATTTAACCCGCCGATGGACGTGGTGGGTCCCACACAACCATCACACAAACACACAAATTGGGGGACCTGGTCCCCGACGACAAAGCGGGGACCTAGTCCCCCTTCCGACATCAAGAGGCGTGCGCGGAACACGAACGCCGCCTACTCGGACCTGCGCTGATCGGGCGATGTTCGGTCCCAATGGGTCCACCGCCCGCAGGCTTCTATTCAAGGTGGCCGGAGGTCGTCTCGCGCCCTCCTGCGCCTGGTGGACTATGGCCTAACCCTTCTCATTCTGAGAAGAGGTCCGTGCCCAGCAGTGAGCAGTTTAATACAGGGCTGATATTAATATTATTATTTATTATTATAATTATTGTATTAATTTATTATGAAGTAGATATGAAATAAATAAGCCCATAACATCCACCAGATCGAATTTCGATCACGGCGGCCAATCTTAACGGAGACTGGCCATCTGCACAGGAGATATTAAAGTGCAGAAATGTGTGCGCTAACGCAAGTGCACTCTCTATTTCCTCACTCTCATATTCCGAAGAGACGACATTCTGGCATGACCAGAGAGAGATGAGTCGCAGGACCAACGACTTTACGTGCTTGCCGACGTCTAACCTAAAGGTTAAAACTGTAACAATTGCAGATTTCTTTACAATTGGTGTCTCATATAGGCATCGACCAATTTAAGTCTAAAAATAGGTTTATCGGTAAAAGTGATTTTTATCGATAGACTATTTTACATCCATAAACATAAACAAACATTTTACTTTATTTTTTGCAAATTAATCGTGAGGAAGGCAGCAGATTGCCTAGTGATAAGTGACAATCGCTGCTACCAGCGGCACTGCCCAGGAATGCGTACCAAAATATGCTGCGTTATATAAGCAATAAAATAAGGTCTAGGCTACATCCACTATGATAAGTGATTAGAAATTTGTGTGGTCCATAAATAGTTGTTCCAAATCTCGGTGTTCTGTGTATCCGTTATTTGAATGTTTGAAAAGTCCCCCGTGATCCATCCATAATAATAATAATTGATAGTCAGTTATAGTGATATTGATGATTCATAGCTTTACTATTGGATTTCACTTATCATTGAGATAATGGTTAAGAAATTAATTGTTTAGCATCAGGAATATTAAATAAATTTTAACAGGGAGATATAAAAAGAGAAACAAGGAACTGAGATTAATAAAAGACAATCATCTCGATATTAGTCACAGATAATTTTATTTGTATTTATATGATAAATTCCAGAAGGTTTTATACTTTATTTATAAATGCCAGGAGGTTCTATCACCAGCCATTTGGCGTGGCTGGAGCGGCGTCAGCGTACGCCTTGACTTTGGGAATGGAATACACGTTGTCAACCAGTTTCCTCAGAGCTGGGTATTTGTCGTCAAGGTCTAACATTCGCATCATACCCTTAAAGCTGGTGAATGACCCCGCCAATATGAAGTCTCCCCATGTCAACTGGAAAAAGGAATAAAACCTTTTGGTCCCACGATGGAACATTGTCTCCTAAAATACAAGCTTTAGCTTAGTTTGGAAATAACCTGAACATAATGTCCTTCTCCACACCGATTTCGGTCAAGGCGGCCAATCTTAACGGAGATTGGCCATCTGCGCAGGAGATATTATAGTGCACAAGTGTGTGCGCAAACACAAGTGCACTCTCTGTTCCCTAACTCTCATGATCCGATGGGACGGTAATCCGACACGACCGGAGAGAGATCAGGCACAGGACCAACGGCTTTACGTGCTTTCCGAGGCACGGGGGTGTCCAACACCGCCAACTTCCTAACTCCGGGATGTTAATGAGATTTCTTAACAGAAAATCCGATAACTTTTTGTTGGCCCGACCCGGGATTCGAACCCGAGACCTCATGAACAGCAGTCGCATTCACTACCGCTGCGCCACGGAGGCAGTTAACCTGAACATACTGTGAAATAAATTGTATATGTCAGCCATATGAGCAATCTATGCGGATGTTCTTGGTGGCAATAAATACATTTTATAATATTTTTATTTCTTTAATCGTGTCTGCACGGATGGCGCAACGAGTAAGGAAGTGGTCGTAATGTCGTTGTCACCGCAGTGAGTAAAGGTTTGTATCCTTCACAAGACAATTAATTGTGGATACCACAAAAAAAAATTCAGTCTGAGTGCACTTTGTGTGCTTTATTTGAACGTTTGTAAAGATTCCTGCGACGAAGGATTTATTTCTAGTGAAAGCGTTGTCTATTTAAAAATAAAATAGTATACACCAAAGTAAATCAGTCAGACTGGGTTTAGGTCTACACAGCATTTATTAATACTTCATAGAATCCTTTCTAGAAATGGATCAGGTAGACAGTATTTAAACTTTATCTTTTAGGCGCACACGCTCGGTGCACTATAACGCAAGTCATCTACGCAATCGTAGCAAATGGAAATCCGTAGTCTCTGCCTACCCCTCTAGGAAACAGGCGTGAATCTATGTATGTATCCGTCAAAATATTCTATAAGTCTATACCTTTCCAGCGGCTATGTGTCCGTTGTTCTTCTCAACAATCGCGTTCAACTTCGCCAAAGCATTAGGATATACGTTTTTGGAGTTCTCTTCGTGTTTCCTTTCTTTGACAGCCTGATCCTGTTCATAATGTACCTTCGCAGCACCTGTACCGACCACCAATCGTATTTTAACAATATTTAGTGTCTGTAGTTCAGGTATACTACTGACTACAACTCCCTGCTGCTTGTTACTGAGTAACCGAGTGCCTCAGCAGAGAATTACAAGCTTTAACTCTGCACGGATGGCGCAGTTCCTTAACTGGTCACCTCGCCGCTGTCACTACGCTGAGTTTCGTAGTTTCGAATCCCACACGGGACAAAAATTTGTGTGATTCATAAATGGTTGTTTCGAGTCTGGGTCTTCTGTGTCCGTTGCTTAAATGTTTGTAAAGTCCCCCGCGACACAGGAATTATTACTAGTGCAGAAAATGTATTTCACAAAAAAAGCAAATAATAATAATAATAATATTCTATCACATACACACAACACCATCTAGCCCAAACTAATCAGAGCTTGTACTATGGGTACTAGACAATGGATAAACATACATATATACTTTATTTTTTTGTAAATACATACTTATTATACATAGAAACACCCAGACCAAGACAAACATCCATGTCCATGCACACAAATGTTTGACTTGTGCGGGAATCGAACCCGCGACCTCAGGCGTGGCAGTCGGTTACACTAACCACTACGCCATCGAGGACGACAAAATAAAAAAACATAAAACACCTAATACCATAATTGGCGATATGTAGATGTAATAAATGTAATAATACACCTTTCCCTGACCTTTTGAGAATATAGAATCGAATACACTTGCAATAACAAATTTTCGTTCGTGGAATCGCTTTGTTTGTTTGATACATTATATGTTGCGTTTAAGAACAGTTTGCAATGAAGATAAAAATTATGTTAACCATTTTATCGTTATCAATGTGTAAGCACTAACAGTAAACGAATCCTTAAACACTGTTTTACCTTGCATTGTATGTAAGCAGCGATAGCCTAGTGGGAAACCGTTGGACTGCCACACAGTGGTTTCGAGTTCGATCCCAAGGCACGCATCTCTGACTTATCGAAGTTATGTGCGTATTAAAATAGTTAATTATCGCTTGCATTAACGGTGAAGGAAAACATCGTGTTTAAAAGTTCTCCATAATGTTCTCGAAGATATTTGAAGTTTGCCAACCCGCACTAGGTCAACGTGATGGACTATGACCTAACCCTTCTCGCACTGAGAAGAGGCCCGTGCCCAGCAGTAGGACAGTTTAATACAAGGCTGGTATTACTAAAATGTATATTATTATAATACTATTTTATATACCAAACTGATCTTACTTGTCCGAGCATCGATAAAGAAGTCGACGTTCTGATCTATTTCGAAGGCTTTTTCATCGTTGTCTCCTGCAAGTCCGTACTTCTTGCCGAGGTACCGAGCGATGGACAAGCTCTGAGCGTATTGTTTACCATCCACTTCTAATACTGGTAACGCGCCGAATGGCATTTCTGTAAAATTAAACACTGATCAAATCGAGAAATGGATACCTAGATTAAAATTAAAGTCTTAATTTTTTTTAACTTTATGTATTTATTTTTATTACCAAGAGACATTAACAATATATTATACTATATATATTTACAAACGTATTAGCAAAGACAAAGTAATTATGAACCATTGTTTGTGTCTCTAATTAGCGAGTATAGAACGAAAGCCGTTTATATAATGAAAAAATATGTATTAGTCCTCAAATATCTCTACATACCGGGACATACATTTGTGTGATCTACAAATAGTTATCAAAACTCTGGGTGTTCTTTTCAAGTCCTCCGTGACAGAGGATTTATTTATTTATTTAAAACTTCATGCACAAAATAGTACATCGGCAGACTTAATGCCACATGCTACCAGTCAACCATTGGATGATGCAGAAATAAAAAGCAGTAGGTGCATCATTAGGGTGAAATATACATTTACATAATATACTCAGCATATTATTATACTAAAAAATATCATAATAAAAACGATATATTACATAATATATACAAATATATAAAGATATATGCATATATATCTATATCTTAGCAGCGATAGCTCAGTGGGGAGACCAACAGACTGCAATGCAGAGCGTCTCGGGTTCGAACCCACGTCGCGCACCTCTGACTTTCGGAAGTTATATGACTTTTCGAAATTATGTGCGTATTGATTGACAATTATCGCCTGCTCCGTGCCTCGGAGAGCACGTTAAGCCGTCGGTCCCGGCTGCCATGAACATCTATGGCAGTCGTTATTGGGAAAGTCAGTACCCTCTAATATCCTGACACTGGTCTAGCCTTAGGGTATCGTTAGCCTTCGGGTTGCGGAGGTCAGGTGGCAGCCGCTCCGTGTAAAAACTGATATCCAGTCAAATCCGGTTAGACCAGAAAAGCGGATGCCAAGTGACTTGGGAATAATAAAGGCTAAGAGAGAAGAAGATAAAGATATATGCATACATATATAAATGTATTATATTATAGTTGAGATGAATTTGATAAACTGTCAAGGAGGAGAGCACGTACTTTCACCTTGAAAGTGTTACGGTTTATGGACATCCTGACTTCATGAGGGAGCGCATTCCATAGTAAAACGGATTGGACAGAGAACCAAGAATGTAGGAAACCAGATGTGTGGGAGGGACAAAGTAAAAGAAGGTTATTGGAAGAACGAAAATTTCTATCGTGATTGGCACACAGGTATTGCAAAAGGCAGGCTTTGACACAAACCTCAAGGAAAAGAAATTCCGCAGATGAAGTGTAGTCAGTAGGCGACGAAACAAGGATAGGATGAAAGGACAACGCAGATAAATAGCCACACCACCTCCTCGCCGGCCAACCCTATCATTCCTGATAAGAATGTAACCAGGTAAAGGGTACATGGTTGAGAGAAGATGAGGTTTAAGCCAACTCTCCGAAATCAGGATGGCATGAACGTTGGTATTACTAAAAGTCTCAAGAAAGTCGCTGTAATGATTGAGAATACTTTGAGCGTTCTGGTGACAAACGATCAAACAACATTCAGGCTGTTGATTGAACGTCTGCTGCATAAAATGGCCCAGCGTATCAGTGACCGAACAAAAACTATCCTCACTCGACAAACTAGCAGCCTCATCAGCAGAAATAAATTATTCATCATCAGACAACATGATAAAGAAAAAAGAACAATACACTATAAGATAAATATAAATAAATAAATGTATGTAAACTAAAATAATAACACACTGATTAATGCAACGTATTAAACTCTGCTCCACCCACCAGCTACCTGTTACACACTATTTGAAAATAAATAGGAAGTTATTTAAAATGAAAAGAATACACAACAAAAAGAAAATTAAGAATGGATAACAAAACGTAACAATATGAGCAGAACATTAAATCTCAACGTAAACGATTAGCGTTTCAGAACGAAACTTGTATGGTTGTCGAATTGACATTGACAGCATAATGACAGATGTCAAACGTAGAAATTGGAAAACTAATATAATATTTTGCGAAGGTGAATAAAATTATAGTAAACAAACAAGTTCATACAAGCTTCGCTGCTAAAAGACTACAAAAATAGGATGCTATATTACCACTGAACTAAATACTCGCAACCATATAATTCAAACACAAGTAACGAAAGCTTATCTCCGCATACTTATTGTTTTTGTTTACGTTTGTGCCCGACGAAACCGCACTCCCGGTATTGCCTACGTTATTCCTGCTGGTTACTCCTTTGTGGAAGTAACTTCTTTAATAAAAATTTTTATATGTCCATTTTTATATAAATATTTATTCAATATTCACTTTTTTTTTATAACAAACTTCAAAGCCAGAATTAAAGTAAACTCTGCAATGAGCTATGTTTAGAGTTTCTTTAAAGTAAAATCAAAATCCTTATTTCAACATTTTTCTACCTGTCCTTTGTGTTTTACGGATGGCGAGAAAGGATCATTGTTAAGTAGCGAAAATATTTTAAGTCTATGTTGTTAAGAGACAAATACATCAGATATATGTAGCTCAGAAAGTAAACAATCTAAGTCACCTAATTCAAAATGTTATAAATGTTGTATTATATTATCTATAACCTAGCCCGGTGACCTAGAACGTAACTGGGATAGACTGGAATCCAAACACAGAAGAAGGACTTGGCGCTAATTAGAAAAGGCTTCATTACATACTATTAAGCAATGGCCTGCAATTGGAACCTTCGTCTTATTAAAATACTAGCGACCCGCCCCGGCTTCGCACGGATAGTACAAAACCTTAACAATTGTACACCTAAAATTTCCTCAATAATCACTCTGTCTATTGGTGAAAACCTCATGAAAATACGTTCAGATTTTTTTGAGTTTATCTCGAACAGACAGTCAGACAGACGCGTTGGAGGACTTTGTTTTATAGTAATTAATATGTAGTGTAGAAAAGAAATATAGGACACTGGTGACCGGCCTGGAGGTAATAATTAAAGGCTTTTATAGAAGATATACTTACTAGCTTTGACATCTTTCCATTCTTCGGCACTAAAGCGCACGTCTTTGAACTCTTGGCCTCCATAAGCTAGTAGCAGACGGAGCCCCTCAGCTATGCCTTTCACGTTAAAGTAATACAATGTGACGTCCGGCATTCTATTAAAACAATACTTAGAATTAATAACTACATACTTGAGCTTGAGAAATAAACAGTATTATGCGCCAAACTTTTAAATCCATCTGGGATCTAGTGCTAGTTGTTTTTACGTTAACGCGATCGAAACGTTTACCGCGTTTGGCTCTCTGATTGGTTAAGAACTTGGAGCGGGCCAATCGGAGCGGCGAACGTCATAAACGTGTCGATAGCGTTAACGTAAAACAAACTCGCACTAGGCACTCTGTAGTCGCTTCGAGTAGCGTTTTAATAACAAAATGACGCGGTGAACGCGAGAAGAAACTGTGCAGACTATATGGTGTTATATAAGAAATATAACACTGCCCGAACTTAGAAATTGAACCTAAGACCATAATTATACAGAGTGTCTGGTAATTCATGGATAACCTTGAAATGTCATATAGTATAACAGATGGCCGTTCAGAAAAAATATGCAAAATAATCTATCCTAACTACTACCTGAGATATTATAATAATTATTTTTAATTACCTTTTTTAACTTTCTTGTACATTATGACCATAAATGAAAAATGAATTCCATCGGTTTTTTGTTGTTTTATTATTAAACAATAATTATGCTAATAGATAAATAGTCAAAAGTATGACTAGCTATTGCACGATTTTAAATATTTTATTTTATATTTTATTCTGAACGACCATCAACTCTGCTATTAGACATTTCAAGATTATCAATTAATTACCGGACACTCTGTATACATTACACACATTACGCCAGCAGTAAATATTGACAGTTACTTCGTAGTTAGTAGCGTCGCAATAACAAAAGTACCGCGTACCTACGGGTATCCCCCTTAGGATCAGGGTACTACGGGGTCAGGCTAGCCCACTGCGCCTCCAAAGGCGTGTTTTATCGGCCGCCGATTAAAGTGCGCGGTGCCTGACATTGAGGTTGGACTCGTAGTAGCTATGTGGTTAGCCGCAGAGGACGACACATTCGTTGCTCGGCAAGCAGGTGGCGTTCGACCGTCGGACTCAAGCGGGGCTAGTGCGACCAGACGGTTCGGGCGAGGCACGGAGTTGTCTTTAGCGAAGTAGCGGCGTGAGACCTGCCACATCGCATCTCGGGCGCTTGCCTGCTCAGCAAGTAAGAGTCATAGCTGGAGTGACCCGGGCAGTACCCGGCTTGTAGGCCTATTTGGGTAGACGTATGGATGTACCTCGGGAAGTGAGCTTGCCTTATACAGCTCCGGCACCATCCGGCACCGTCGGCTTCAGCGAGGTTATCGTTAGCAACTCTCAGAGTTGCGAGTGGTGAGCGGCTTTATTGCTCCGGCACCTATCTAAACAATAGGTAGTGCCACTTGGGCAAGAGGTGCCTCGCTATAACAAGAACCGGATCTCTGGATTTGGGGACAAGACCTGTCTATAACTGGTCCCGGAAGGTGCTTTAGGGCACTGGAAGGTACAGCGGCTTCCACTATATAACCAAAAGGTTGGGTAAGTGGGAACACTATATCATAAACTTGAGTAGTCGTGGAGGAAGGGTCTGCTCGACAAAGTATTCAAACCTGAGACCATTGCCCAGCAGTCGCATACACTATTGCTACGCCACAAAACAATCAATATGCATATTAAAATCAAAATAATAAATATGTTTATTCATGTAGGCACAAAGTAACACAAATGAACGTCAAAGTTACACTTATTAATGTGAATTTACATTTACATTCACCTGTTGCCATGTTCAGCAAAGCAAGAGCATATAAATTACTGGAATTATACCTGTAGGTTTTATTCACAAATCTCAGCTTTGCAAAGTCACTGTTCACGGCAAAATATAAGAGCTCCCCAGCGGGTGTTTACAAGCAAACTGATAATAATATTGTGAACAAAATTTTACAGCATCACTTCACTGGCTATAATAAAATTGTTACTGATTGATGTCTGTACATTTAAGAAAAAATATGCGAGAAGTCCTTAAACGAACCAAAACAATTATCGTTGGAATTTTTGCCTGTCTATATATTTATACGCGTTATACGCGCATTATAAAAAACTACTGCATGAAATTCAATGGAGTTATCAGTTATATTGCTGGAAGTATTACTTAAAATCTGGTTCATGTTTTATCTTGATACGCCGCCTACTTTATTTCTCCCGAAAAAGTAAAGAAAAATCTAGATAGGTACCTACTTCCAAATACCAAGCGTACGGAGTCGCGGGAAAAAGCTAGTCTATACTAATATTATAAAGAAAGGAGGAAAGATTTGATATTTTGTTTGTTTGTAAGAATTTGTCTCAGAAACTATGAAAACGATTTTAAAAATTCTTTGACTTTTGAAAGCTATTTTATCAATGAGTAACATAGGCGATAATTTTTTTAAAGTGATATTACTAGCACAATTTTCTCACGAACAAAGCCACAGGCAAAAGCTAGTCATGAATAATATCAGTCAGAAGAGTCATTTAACAAAGATACATTGTTAAATATTGTAACATAGATAAGATAATATTATCATACGTTTACGGGCATGTTATACATTGAATTTACAGTTTACGGTTTTTATCGCAGTATATTAGGGGTTAAAGTATGAAATTGCCGATTTGTACTGAAAAATTTAAACTCGTTTTTTTCTAAGATGTACCATATTTATTTAATCAAAATATTTACCCTCATTATCAATAAATTGCTGGCATCTAAATGGAACTTCATTTATGCCTTTACGATAGAACTCCGGGGATCTAGATTCGACAAACTGTGTGAAAGCATTTTGTACTGCCTTCTGGGAATAAATTTTTTATCAAGTAGAAAACTGACCAAGTCACGAAAAAAACGGCGATTACGGAGGATAACGTATTGTTTCTAACTGCAGCTTCTGTTGAGTTACAACGGTTTCTCGTGCAATGTGGGGTCTTGCGTTATCATATAGCAATAATAAAGATCGATTCACGAGTCGGGGCTGTTTCACTGCCAGTTTCGCCATCGTTGTTCGAAGTTCGGCAACATCTGCTGTTTTTGCCGACCTGATCTGGGAAAGCTATAGTGAATAACACCATGAAGAGACTACCAAACAGTTACCATTACCTTTTTATTGATAAGCTTTGCTTTAGGGCACTGTTGCGGCGTTTGGCCTGGAGTCAGCCATTGCATTTTTCGCTTACGGTTATCGTAAAGAATCCATTTTTCATCACATGTCCCAATTCGATCTGTACCGACTTTTTTTTTTTTTTTTTACGTGGGGGAATGCATGACGCATACCCCTCCGCGGGGGCGGGTGGAGGGGTTATGTCGGACTCGCCGGGGTAAAATAAGATGTTAAGATGATAAAGTACCGCCCGGAATACCGACTAAACCTACCACGGTGTTCCTCGATAAAACCACTATCGACGGGGCCGCGCGAATCACTTTCGCATGCGGTCGCGACCCCGCCGAGGTTTCGGCCCGCCGTATGAAACGGCAGGCCACTACACGAAAGACCTACCACCACTCCCTACTGTCCCCCCTAGAGGGGAGACGGACTCAACACAGAGGCGCGCGTGGGAACACGCACGCCGCCTCTCGGACCTGGTGCTGAACGGATGGCGGGCAGGCCCACAAAGCCCGCCACCCCCAGGTCAAACCTCAGGGTGGCTGGAGGTCGTCCCGCGCCCTCCGGCGCCCGGCTCTGCGGTTGGGGAGAGGGCTCAAACGCTCCCTCTCCCGCTCCGCCGCCTCCTTGATGAAAATGACTTCCTCACAAAAGGAGGCGACGGCGTTCCACGACCTCTCACTCCGGACCATAGACTGAACTACGGCCGGGAGCGAGAGGGCAACCAATCCGACTGCCGCGATCAATTCACGGCGCTGCGATGCCCAGGCGGGGCAAACCGCCAAAGTGTGCAGCGCCGTGTCCTCAACTACGTCGCGGCAGTCGCCGCAGTGGTGACAACCGGGCGTCTCTTGCCGGCGTATACGACACAGGAACTGGCCAAAACAACCGTGGCCAGTCATTACCTGTGTCAGCCGGAAGGTGAGGGCGCCATGGCGCCTCTCCAGCCACTCCTCAAACACGGGACTTACCGCCACGATCGTGGCGTGCCCGACCGATTCAACAAGGCAACACAAGTTTCAAAATGCATTTCTTTCTGCAGAGCAGTCAAATCATGAGGCACCAATTTTTCATATTTTTTCATCTTATTGATTTGATGCAAATGGGCCAATATTGTAGGTAGGGTAACGTTAAACCATGCCACTAATTCTTGGGTAGTTTGACTCGGATTGGCTTCCGCCATCTCCTTCAATTCAGCGTTATTCACCTGTGTGGGCGGTCTTCCACGTGTTCGTTCTTAAAGTCGGAGTTTCCATTACGAAAGCGTTTAAACCAAAAACGCACGGTGCGTTCATTAGCAGTCTCCTCTCCAAACGCAGCGTTGATATTGCGAGCCGTTTCTGCCGCGTTAGTTCCGCGTCGGAAATCGTATTAAAAACTACTCTGTTTTTTTAAAATACCCATCTTTCCCGTCTAAGCTGAATAAAAAATGCAGTAGAAAGTCGAAAATAGAAAGTTGCACGTTTTTTAAAAGAAGAATCTTATAGGTATCATGTGAAAAAAGTTTCACTCGAAAATCTCACACCATGAAGGTTTTATGTCAATTCAAAGTATCTATTACTATACAACGGCAACTTCATTCTTTAACCCCTATTATCTGAAATAGGTTGTCTACTTTTAGACTTAGTTAAACATTTATTTAAAATTCAATTTATACTTTTTCCAACGTTTCAGTTGCTTATCAGCAGCCATGATATGGGGGCAACTCAATAATAAAATTTGTAGACAGTAGGTTAATTTCAAAGATAGATAACATTATGCCATCTGTGCATCCACGCCATTTGTGCAACCAATTTACTAATTTTGACTTCTCTACTCACTTAAACTCAAACTAAGCACTGAGTATTTTTTTACAGATATTAATATATCTGTTATGTAGGCTTTGGGTGTGGGCACATCTCAAGTGGCTACATTTTGCAACGAGCCTTATCGTAGCGAAGTTCACAATTACATCAGAATTATTATCGGATGCTGATAAGATCAAAAATATGTAGGTCACCTGTAATAGTGCATGGATATCTTAAGGTCCAAAATTCTATGAACAGTTGAATTAGAATGAACATGAATTAACCAGAGGGCGTTGTTTTTAAACATTGCAACGCGTACTCATTTTAGCAAATATATGAAATATAAAAGTATATAAAATATACAGAATAATGTTTGCGTACGAGAATAGCGAGTCATCAAAAATATCTATAAAATAAACTACCCACTATAAATTTTTAAATTCATTTGTAATTCTTTGCCTCTTGTTTTACCCTGTAATGTGTTCTTTTTTAAATAAACTATTGTAAATAGAGATTAAAAAATTGTTTAAAGTAAATTTATCAAAATTGAAAAGTTATTCAGAAATCTACTTCTTTTTATCTTTTAGTAGGGCACCGCCATCTATTACGATACACATAAACTACTTAACAGTTCTTATATCGATTGCCGGTAGATGGCGCGAATTACCAGCTTATACCATTTTAGTTGTAAAATGAGTATGCATTTCTGCAGCTCACTGCACATGTGCTATGTCCTTGAACATGTAAAACAGGTGTCATAACTGTATTCGAATATCATCTGAGTGCAATTATGCGAAATAGGATAGTTGCCTATGTTTAATATTGGACTACACGGACGTAGTGGTTTAAAAGGTCACCTCGCCACTACTAGAGTGTTGTGGGTTCGAATCCCACACAGGACAATAAATTGTGTGGTCCATAATTTACATACAAGAACAATCAAAAGAAATGTTTTTATGAAAACAATATAAAAATTTATTACAGGTCAAAGAAGTATCTAATTAATATTTTAAATGTAGTACGTCGCTATCTCTCTCAAATTGCTGCATTTAAATAACAGCTACGTCACAACGTGTATCGTGCATCCTTTTCCTGACATTTGACAATTACCCCTACTACCTACCAGATTTGAAAAGCTTGTATCTTATTTATTTCAGAGTAGATTTCTAAAACTTTTGTAATTTAAGTATGGGTAACAGTATGACTTGAATAAAAATATTGTAAATTAATAATACTATTATTTAAAATCAATAAAGGACACAATCAAAATTACAATTATTTGAATTACCTTAATAATAATTTACAATATTTTATAATGACAAAACATTAAATTTAACACACGAGTATTTTTGTCATTAATCTTAATAGTAGTATAATCTAAAGATTTATGACAAAAATAAAATGCAGTCTTTTCACTGTCTTCAAGCCTTGCTAGAAACCGTAGATGGACGCGGGAGCAGCGCGGCGTCTGCGAATTCCTTAAACTTCGGGATGGAGTACACGTTGTCGATGAGCTTTTTGAACTCGGGGTACTTTTTCTCAAGGTCTGGCATCTCTAGCGTTGCCTTCAGGTAGTCAAACATACCCGCGAACATGAAGTCACCCCAGGTAAGCTGAAAGAAAAACGATATTATTACTGAAATCAGTTTTCTGATATAAATAAATTATGTTTCTCTTATCCCAGGTATTTTCTAACATATTATATTAGAAAATAGGCTTAGGCTTACACGGAGATATGGGTCCAACGTGAAGAGGCCCTTCGAGAGTTTTAATCACAGGTGGGATGGAACACCGACAGCGGCACTAGCCGCTACAGGCGTAGGACTATTGCTTCGTATGGGTTCTAATATATGGGCTATGGGTATGGGTGTTTGGTGGACCGATATATTGGTAACTATGGATGAAAAACGGCGTCTGTTATGAATACTCTAATAGCATCATTGCAATGGGCAGACGGTGACTCGCCAACTCACTAGATGGGCTCCCTGAATAGCCACCATAGGCATACAAGCCAGCAACAGAGGGCAACACCGGTGCGAGCGGCTAGGGGTATCGAGCGATGCAGCTCAGGTTTCACCATCACGGGTCTCATGACAACGGAGACCCGGAGCGGGTTTCCCCGTAGTTATGCCCTTGAAAATGATACTTCCACCTCCAAGCATATACCTCTAGCGGCCCCCCTCTGATCGGCCGACCAAGTCAAGCCAGAGTGGAGAGTCCTACAGGCGCTCTTGAAGTTCCACCCCAGCCAACCAGTAACGGTAAGCCGGGGACGAGGCCCTAACCGACTCTCTGAAGCATTCAGGACCGCAGTGTCGCCACTCACATTCAGCTCGCCACAAGCTGCCCTGCGGTTTGTGCGCTTTTATCTAACCTGGTGATATTTTTTTTATTTATATCACAAGGCGAAGATGATAGTTTAAAAGCTAGTGTACTGTGCCCTCCGATATCGCGTTAGTCCCATGATGAGATAACGACTGTCCCATAGGGGTTTATTATTATTATTATTACTATAATAATGTCCTCCAGATCTAGTTTAGGTCACGGCACACAATCTTAGCGGAGACTGGCTATCTTCGCAGGAGATATTATAGTGCACAAGTGTGTACGCAAACACAAGTGCACTTTTTGATCCCAACCTCTCATAATCCGATGAGATGGCAATCCGACACGACCGGAGAGAGATCAGGCACAAGACCAACGGCTTTACGTGCTTTCCGAGGTACGGAGGTGTCTAATACCGCCAACTTTCTAACTATTGACTGCTATTGAGGTTTCTCATAAGAAAAACCCAATAACTTTTTGTTAATCCGACCCGGGATTCGAAACCTAGACTTCATGTACAGCAGTCATTCACTACCGCAGTGCATCAGATATTATTATTAAAAAGGTAAGAGAGAAAAAAGTTGAGGTGAAGAAACACAAATTCTCTGTATATTGTATGCTCTGGTTATAGGTTAGATCCCGGCTTGAACAGAGTTTATTGACTTATTCTGTCTCAAGAGAAGTACATAATCTGAAATTGTGTCTGGCAGACTATAAGCAGACTGGACAATTAATTGTATTACACTTCTACATACTTACGTATAAATACAGGCATTAGCTATAAATGAATGAATTGAATGATAACGTAATAACGAGCTTTTGTACTGATATCATGAAAATATCACTTCCGGGCGATAATAGAGATTTTTATGACACAAGCATATTCCGTTATGTCATAAAACTATCATATGATATAGTATACGATTATCGTATTGTTATCAAAGCATCTACTCGTAGAGGTAGATCGTCTATCGTAGATAATCTAAATAGATATCTATGTTTTTGACATATAAAAAAGTTAAGATTAATTCTTCGTGGCCATGGCTGCTCAAAAGCAACCAAAACGTCGGCAAAAGTGTCAATTTAAATAACTTAATAATTTAAAAGATTTAAACATTTAAATCGTTTAAAAGTATCTTATATTTGTTTGTTTCAGATAAAATATGCGATAAAATCCGTCTTAAGTAATTTTAATGTATAACATTCGCGTAATCTTAAGACATAAAACGCCCTCGATCTTCGCGTGACCAGGCGTTTTAAAGGCTCTCTATACAAGACACGACCGATCGGTCCCCAGGAGTCTAACGTTTCTACCCCTAACTGCTCAAAAATTTAATTACCGACTAAATTATAATATTTGCGCAGCTTGACGGTTTCCGCAGCAGCTTCAGCACATCCTTCCGTGCTTGGAAGATGTGATG
Source organism: Catocala fraxini (assembly GCA_930367265.1). Lineage (NCBI taxonomy): Eukaryota > Metazoa > Arthropoda > Insecta > Lepidoptera > Erebidae > Catocala > Catocala fraxini. Next base: position 4,465,758 of record OV884042.1, on the reverse strand, counting down.
GCGCAAGGGCATAGCAACCATTCAACGCATTTTGCCTCCCACACCAAAGTCCTGCCTATATCGCACCCCCAGTGCAATAAAGGCATAAGTACAATTAAGTGGATTTTTTTAATTGCAGATTCGAGATATTCGATTCGATTCGAGAATAGTGCAAGCAAAGATGTGTATCTTTGCTTGCACTATTCGAAGCTTGTGTAAGCTCAATTATTTTCGTTGTGTTTGACAAAAAAATAAAGACCAAGACCAAAAAATTTATTTGTCTTGTGTAATAAGTTTGATATTTTTCGATCATAAAAGACTATAAACCTATTAAAATATTTCAAATTTTATATAAATCCAGATCATGTTACGCTATAGACGGAGAAGTATGAAATTTGGCACAGTTAAAATTTATATGGAGAAGGAGAGGCGAAGCCTAATATTTTTATAAAATATGCATTAGAAATACATTAAATTAATGAAAAATATACAAGGCTGATATTATTACGTTTGAAGTTCGTAATGCATTGATAATGTTACCAAAAACATTAAACCTACATAAGATATATGTATGTTCAAGCTACTAATTAGGTGTTAAATATAAATCTAAAGATTTGAACCATATATTTTTATAATATGGTCACCATTGCTCATAAAAGGCCTAATTAAGTAGTATTTAATTGTTTTAATAAGTAATGGCCAATGGTTTACAATCGAAACTTGCAATCGAGAAGTTCGTTCGATCCAATCATCGCACAACCTTTGTGTATCTAATTACCTAACTCTTACCTGACACAAGTATGTAGCTTAGCTGCTAGGCTGTGTAGGATTGCCAAGTGACGCAAACTACATACAACAAATATAAAGAAAATATTTTACTTAAAGCGGTTCAGCCGCTTGGGTAATGGCGTTTTATTAGCAGATTTGGCCTTTACATGGTTGGTTACTACGCTATCTATATGGATAATATATATCGACTGCAAGTAGTGATGTCCAATTTTAAGTAATAAACAGTAATTTGAATATATTCGACAACAATTTTGTTTTTTTTTTCGCACTTCGAAACTTTTAATCTAAAGTGGGATGGAACACCTACAGCGGCCCTGCCCCTAATACCGATCTTTTCGCCTTTTCTTTCGATAATGCCGTTTTTAAGGTTTTAATGCGGTTAGTTAAAAAAATCTTAACATCGAGTTGAAACTACATGCCAGATTTAGCAAAACTAACATGTGTCCGTTAGCGTCAGTAGCAAATTGAAACATAATTTTGTAGATGTCAGCCATTTTTCTACACTTTTGCTAATTTTTGATCCCACAAAAGAAAGTATATTTCGCAAAATGTTGTCTTCGTGCTTTTTAATGGCGGTAATATGATAATAGGTATACTAAAGAACGTATTTCTTAGTCATTTGACAAATATGTTTTTTTTCTATCCTGCAATTAAATACAGGAAATTTACTGGGTACTTACTTAATATTGGCTTAGAAGGCTGGTATTTGATTTGACAGAGAACTTAATTCTAGCCTAGTGGTATACATTAGGAGTCAAACTTGAAATAAGGGCCCAAAATTGTTATGAAATAAAACATGGCCTCTAACTGATTTCGTGGTTGTTCTGAAGCTGGCTGAACGAAGAGCGAATCATTTTTAGAATACATAGCCAATCGTGTCAACAACTGGCTGCAAGAAAAAGAGATAAGGGATTTTAGGGTTATGTCTAACGGTTCGAATTGCGGGTCGAGCCAATAAAAACGTATTGAGTTTTCCTGTTAAGAAATCTAAATACCAGTCTGGAGATAGGAAGTTGGCGGTGTTAGAATACCCCCCGTGTTTCGGAAAGCACGTAAAGCTGTTGGTCCTGCGCCTGACCTCTCTCCGGTCGTGTCGGCTTGCTGACCCATCGGGTCATGAGAATGAGGAAACAGAGAGTGCACTTGTATTTGCGCATACACTTGTGCAGGGTGGAAAGCAATGGCGACTGTGATCTGAAGTCTGTTCCCAAAGTTGGACCACTTTGGGAACTAATGATCTAATACATAAATTTTATAAAGCGTTTAACATATGAAACGAAAATTCGATGACGATCGTACTAGTATAAACTGTGCCACAGTCGCCATCGCCTTCCACCCTGAGATTGTTTCAATTTTTTCACATCAAGAAAAGAGTGAAATCTAGAATATTTTGGTTTTGACTTCTCTAGTACATTCTAGTAAATCAAAATCTAGTAATTATGTATCAGTGGATTAGTGGCGTAACTATACCATCTGAAGCCTGCGGCAAATTATTCGGATGGAGCCCTTCCAGTAAAAGTCCCAGTACAGTGAAAATTTTAAGTGTAGTCTTGCCTTAACGATTAGTTTGAATTTGTATATGGTCTTTAGTTGTGTCTCCCTTTAATTGATTTTAAGTGGGCACCGTAACAAATTTTAAATTAACTTTAAAATTTATAATTTCTAAGTACATACTTAGTTAGGTACAAAATTTTGTTAAAAGGGTTAGGGTATTTCTGAGCTCGTGGCCTCTTGGGACGGGGCTCTCTCGGTTTGTGGGCCCGGGCATTTTGCCAGCCCTGCCGCCCTATAGTTACGCCACTGCAGTGGATAGTACATAGATTTGGCTCGAGCGCAACCAAACCATTTTAAAATGTAAAATTGTTAGGATATAGTCTACTTTTGTTCGAACAACTTCTGTACATTTTCCTACTTTTGACAATTGCTTTGGATGTAAGATCGCGTATGATGATTGAACCTGTAACACTCAGCGCGTAAGTAAGCGCTGCGGTAACAATACAGTCACTACTATTAAAAAAAATGTTAACTCCCGCACTAGAAATAATTCCGGTATCGCGAGGGACTTTTTCAAACGTTCAAACAACGGACACGAAGAACATCCAGACTTGGAACAACCATTTGTGGATCACACAAGTTTTTGTCCCGCGTGGGATCTAACAGTGGCGAGACGATCACTTAAATCTACGCCATCCGTACAGACTAACTATGGCGTCTCCCTCATTAAAATACAATTAAGTTCTTCTACAATTTTTCCATCCTGACCTTTATAACAACATACGAAGAAATATAAAAATATTCTAGCAGTATAGACAAACGTATAGACAAAAATAATTTCATGATTATGAATGATGAATACTGATGAAAACACACCATGAGAAGGTTATTTTAGTCGACAGGAATCTGACATATGGATAACCTGGTATCAAGGATATTCTCTCATGTACAGGTTATAATAAAAATATATTTACATAATTAATTTTAAAACGAAATAATCTAATATACCTATATTTACAAACGTATTAAAAAAGATAACATAATTACAAAAACACAAATAATTATAATACTAAATATTTACAAAAATGGTTTAGGCATCATAGAATTCTTCAGCATCGCTGTCAACTGGTAACGTGCCCAGAAGACTGGCAGCATTGCCACGTTGAATGGCAATGCTGATTCTTTGGGCTAAGAAAAGACCAGCTATATAGGTTAATTTACTTTTTCAAACAAATTATTATTAACTTAACTATACTCTTTCATTGACGATATTCCTAAGCTAGCTACTTTGTTTTCTTTTTTTATAATAAAAATGAAAATAAATAATCTCATCTGATGACGTGTAACTAAATAAAGTATTGCTGCGCCCAACATTTTGCAGATTTGGTTCTTTCCTCTCGTGGATATCTTATCAGATAGTCTAACATGATCACAATCTCTCGTGCCTCTGGAACAATTCAAGAGTAAACACAAATTCAATATTTAAGATATACCCAAACATGATATACGTGTGTGAATTTGTGACCTAAATAGATAAAATATTTAAAACTGATAGGTGGTAGATTTTTATCTGTAATAATTGCGCAATGTGACGTAATATTGTGCAACTATGCAAAACAATAATAGTAGTACACGTTTTTCGACTCTGGGCTTTACGCAGCTCGATCGTTTTTGATTTGAATTATTTTGATTATTAATTTGAATTATTTTAATTATTAATATTCAAATGAAAATCGAATGTACAAATCATTTATTAATCGAATTGTAGCAATCATTCCGTTTTGTTGTGACCGATCACGTTAGATGTCATTAAATTTTTTTGTCATTTTTACATATTGCTTAACACAAAATATTCAAAATTGTTGTCAAATATACTCAAATGATTCGATTGTCTATTAGGTACATAAAATTGGACATCACTATTTGCAGTCGATATATATTATCCATATAGATAGCGTAGTAACCAACCATGTAAAGGCCAAATCTGCTAATAAAACGTCATTACCCAAGCGGCTGAACCGCTTTAAGTAAAATATTTTCTTTATATTTGTTGTACGTAGTTTGCGTCACTTGGCAATCCTACACAGCCTAGCAGCTAAGCTACATACTGGTGTCAGGTAAGAGTTAGGTAATTAGATACACAAAGGTTGTGCGATGATTGGATCGAACGAATTTCTCGATTGCAAGTTTCGATTGTTAACCCTTGGCCATTACTTATTAAAACAATTAAATACTACTTAATTAGGCCTTTTATGAGCAATGGTAACCATATTTTAGAAATATATGGTTCAAATCTATAGATTTAAATTTAACACAGGTTTAGGTTCAATGTTTTTGGTAACATTATCAATGCATTACGAACTTCAAACGTAATAATATCAGTCTTGTATATAAGCTCTCCCATTTCTAGGCACGGGCCTCTTCTCAAAGTGAGAAGGGTTAGGCCATTGTCTACCACGATGGCCCAATGCGGGTTGGCAGTCTTAATATATCTTCGAAAACAATATCAAGAATTCTTAAACACGAATTTTTCTTCACCGTAAAGCAAGCAGTAATTACTACTTAATACGTACATAACTTCGAACGGTCAGAGATTCGTGCATTGGGATTGAACTCGAGACTTTTATATGACAGTCCATCAGTCTCTCACTAAGCTATCGCTGTTCACGTCGAAGGAAAGATGACAAGTATACACTGTGATGACTAAATTTAAGCAAACAAAATGAGCCATAACACGGTTTTTTGTGCAAGTCATGTAGAATGACTAGCACAAAATACGTTATATGTCAAAATATAAGTACAAAGCGCTATACGGTGCGCCTACCAAACAATCTAATCTGCATGTCCGACGGTGTGACCTTCAGTTATTATCATGTAATACAAGATATCGTACGATAAGTCAATTGCTTTTTGTGTTTAGAGTGTATTATCACCAATTTCACATTACATAGTTTGTGGGTTAATCTGTTCGCACGAAATGTGCAGGCTCAGTGGTCACTGAAGTTTCGTCCGAAACGACTAGTAAGTCAGTGTGTGCTGTGGTATTATTAGCTATACTGCACGGATGGCGTAGCGGTGTAGGTGATCGCCTCGCTACTGGCACTGCGCCGAGTGTTGTGGGTTCGAATCCCACACGGGACAAAAATTTGTGTGATCCACAAATGCTTGTTCCGAGTCTGGATGTTCATTGTGTCCGTTGTTTAAATGTTTGTAAAGTCCCCCGCGACACATTAATTATTACTAGAATAGAATAGAATAAGTTGTTTATTTTTAAAAAAATTAGGTAATACATAATAGTTATTAAATACATTAATAAGAATCCTTGTATATTTTGCCATTAACGCATGCAAATCTTAACGTTGCTAAGTAATCAACATATATTAATTAATAATAATCAAATAGAATTATTATTGAAAAAATCTGCTATCGAATAATAACATTTATCAATTAATATATTTGTAAAATGTTTCTCTAATTATATTGAATGGCTGTTCTTTTATATAACAGCTTATCTTATTCAATATTGTCTTCTGTTTACGCAAATATTATTCATTGAAATTAAACTACTATATACAGATTTTATCGCGTTGTTTTACACGTTCCCCGACGTTTCGGTTGCTTTTCAGCAGCCATGGTCACGGGGAGACTAAGATGGTAGTTGTCTCAATGTTCCAGTGTAGTTATTTCAAAGTACCCGAACATAATTTAATCATTGGTGTTTCTATTTACGCAGAATGAGCTCAAAGTATCATGAAGTCTAGCTGTGGATTGCTTCTTCTTGGGTTTGACTATTTGTATTACTGGATCCCAAGCTGGTGGTACATTCCAACCATCTTCTCTATTAAAATTAGGATGTTTTTTGATTTCAATAGCCTCGCGAATTTCTTTGTAAGGGTTTAACTTAAAACTTCTTAACCGATTTCAAAAATTCTTTTACCATTTGAAAGCTATATTACCACTGAGTAACATAGGCCTTATTTTCTTTTCAAAAGTACTTCTTTCTTTTCTTTTCGGGTGGTTAGTGGCCAACCTGTTGTCAAGAGTTTTTCAAGCCGCCCGTAGGCCTCTGACATGGCTTAACGACTGCTGTCAATTTGGCAACAACCGGGACCGACTTTTTACGTGCCTTCCGAAGCACGGAGACGCTTAGATGAAATACCACTAAGCGGTCACCCATCTAGAGACTGACCGCACCCAACATTGCTTAACCTCGCTAATCGTTTACCGATCAGTGAGTGCTAATATAACTTGCTCTACACCAGAGGTTCACAGACTTTTTTTCTCATTGACCACTTTGATAATTTAGCAGGTTTCGGTGGACCCCTTGCAGCTACATTTCTACCATATTCCTTGGCATTCGTATTTATATTAGTAAAGAATGTTTTTTTTTATTATTTTTTTTATTCTTGGGACTGAATTTGCCATCTTAATTTTTTTTAATTTATAGAATATGCAAGTTTTTACAATTAATAGTCGCTGAGCTTCTTAAAATACTATCTGCCTACAGTGATAGGTGAAGTCAAGCCAATATTTTAGTTCTTCATTATCGACAGCAAATAAATTTTCGTGGATCTCCATATTTTTGTCACGCCAACATAGACCCCCGGGGAGTCTCCCGTGGATCCCTGAGGATCCTCCTGGACCACTTTAGGAATTAATGTTATACACGAATATGTGAATTCAATTCAATCAGATAGCCATGAGCAGTGAGTTGATTTTGAATTGGCATAATACTACCTAAACTAATAAAATAATCTACATTATCTTTACTGATTTAAGTACTATCTTGTTATAGTCACGGCTATCAATTGTTATCCGTTTTATATATCATGCATTACTTGCCATTTGGTTTGATTTAATATTTGATGTATTTGTTATTTAGGTTTTTAAATGAAAATAGTGATTTAAATAATGCTCGAGTGACACCACACGAGTGAAGTCACGAGACAAGCTAGTTAATTTATTGAATCGAATTTGCTTCGTGGTAGAAATCCGATTGTAATAAAATTATTGGGAAGAGAGGAACCTACGCATCCTTGGATTACCCACCCCAACTATTGCCATGGAAAAGGTTGACAATACCGAAATCCTCTGGGATGGGACAACCGCGTCCTGTGATCCGATGCATGCGGGCGTGCAGTAAGCCGCTTTAAAGCAATCCAAGGGCACCCCCGGATCGCTTCAAAGCGGCACAAAATGAGTCCGTACAAAATGAAAATCCAAAAGAAAATCGATAATATTGTTACGCCCAGTGACATCTCTCGGCATTGTGGGAGGGACTCGGCGGTTCCGTCTAATAGTTTACACCGCCATCTATTGACATCTTACGGAACTGCGTAGTACGGTACGAGAATCTTAGAGAGAATGCTGGTACTTTCTCGAAGCATCGTGCTGTTTACACGTCGAGTACGGCGTTACTGGAAAGCTCTGGAAGCGCTTTACCCGCGTATAAATAGGGCGCACGCGCACCGCCGAGTCAGTTTACAATCGTAAGCGGTCAAGTGTTCATCGAAGCGAACGGAAGCGGAAATACTACGAAGTTTGAAGCAGTACAGTGAAAAAGTGTGGTATAGTGTTTGTTGTGTTTTAAATTTAATTGTGTGTCTGAATAAAACGTGTTTTAGTCGGTAATATTGTTTATATTCTTATCCGTCGAGCCCAGCTCGTAACAATTGGTGTCAGAAGTAAGATAAGAATATGCCAGTACTACCGAAGGAGGAAGTGGAAGGGGTGCGTACCAGGAACCAGCGCCAGCAAGATGTGGACCAGAGGCGCTTTGGAGACGCCCCCTCGCCGACGTCAGGTGAATCACGTGACTCCGCGGCTGCAGCGGAACCATCTAGTGCAGCTCACTCGCCGGTGAACCTCGACCTCGCGACTCTGATGGCGTTTATGCAGGAGCAGGCACGCCGCCAGGAGGAGCAGGCACGCCGCCAGGAGGAGCAGGCACGCCGCCTCGAGGAACAGCTGCAACGCGATAAGGAAGAGGGCATGCGCCGCCAGGAGGAGCAGGCACGCCGCCAGGAGGAGCAGGCACGCCGCCTCGAGGAACAGCTGCAACGCGATAAGGAAGAGGGCATGCGCCGCCAGGAGGAGCAGGCACGCCGCCTCGAGGAACAGCTGCAACGCGATAAGGAAGAGGGCATGCGCCGCCAGGAGGAGCAGGCACGCCGCCAGGAGGAGCAGGCACGCCGCCTTGAGGAACAGCTGCAACGCGATAAGGAGGAGGGTATGCGCCGCCAGGAGGAGCAGCTGATGATGTTAAAAGACCTCAGCGCAACGGTTGGCAAGGAGGTGAAGGAGGTGAAAGAGCAAGTCCAACGCCACGAAAGTCGCATCGCCGAGGTGGAGAAAACGATACGTGGGCTCAAGGCTGGCGATGGGATCGTGGCACCTGCGGTTGTGGCGTCTTCACCACGAGGCTTTAAAGTCCCACCATTCGACGGATCATCGTCATGGTCAGCCTATAAGATCCAGTTCGAGGCCGTCATGAAATCGAACGGGTGGACGCAAGAACAGGCTCTGACCGCTCTCACCTTGGGGCTTCGTGACCAGGCCTTGACTGTGTTAGAGGCGCTTGGTCAAGACATCACGTACGAGAAGCTGTTGGAGGCATTAGAAGCGAGATACGGCGACGCACATCTGGAACACGTGTTTCGCGCCCAGCTGAAAGACCGATCGCAACGTGTTGGTGAAACCTTGCAGCAGTGGGCCCTGGAGGTGGAGAAGCTGGTTCGGAAGGCGTACCAGTCCTCACCTGCGCTCATCGACGGAAACCTCATTCAAGCTTTCACCGACGGGATCCGAGACCTGGAGGTTAGGGCCGCAGTGAGACTCGGACATTTCAAAAACCTGAAGGACGCCCTAGCCCACGCTCTGGAAGTGGAAGCAGTACGACGGGATGATCGAGCTCACCGTATCAGGGAAGTGTTGACCTCACCTCGGTGCTATAGCTGCGGCGAGAGAGGCCACATCAGGTTGAGCTGCCCGAAGCGAAGGAAACCACGTAACAGAAACCAGTCGCCGGTAGGAGGAACACCTGATGTGCGTGCCAGGCAACAACTACACGACTTCGTGATACAGCATCGCAGTGGCAAGTCACATGGTAATGCGGATGCCCTGTCACGTAGACCGTGTACCGGCCAGTGTAAGCACCACTGCGCCAGGAAAGAGGCTAAGCAGGAAGGACTAGTGAGGATGTTGAGGACGGATCTTAGCGAAGACTGGAAGGAAACTTTGCAGAGAACGCAACAAGAGGACAAAGACATAAGACCCATCCTCGAATGGAAGAAAACAGGTGCATCGAGACCTCACTGGAGTGAAGTTGCGGCAATGAGCCCTACCACCAAGAGTTATTGGGCATAGTGGGAAAGCTTGGTTATCCAGGATGGAGTTCTGTGCCGGAAATGGGAGAATGCCCGAGGTGACAAGTGTCACCTGCAAATGGTCGTGCCAAAGCTCAAGGTACCGGAAGTTTTACAACTCTGTCATAATGGGAGTTCAGGAGGCCACATGGGAGTTAAGAGAACTCTGGTTAAGATCCGAGAACGATTTTATTGGATCCATTGTCGAGAAGACGTTGAGGAATGGTGCCGTAAATGCACGAGTTGTTCTGCCATGAAGGGACCACACACTCGCAACAGGGGTGCATTGAAGGTGTACAATGTTGGAGCCCCGTGGGAACGTATAGCTCTAGATGTTGCTGGACCGTTTCCTGAAAGCCAAAGTGGGAACAAGTACTTCTTGGTGGTCATGGATTACTTCACAAAGTGGCCGGAAGTGTTTGCGATTCCCAATCAAGAGGCATCTACGGTCGCCGACAAGCTAGTCCACGAAGTCTTTTGTCGTTTCGGGGTGCCCTTAGAGATACACAGTGACCAAGGTCGGAACTTCGAGTCTGAAGTATTTAAGGAGACATGCCGGGTGATGGGTACCCACAAAACGAGAACGACCGCTTATCATCCGCAATCAGACGGCATGGTTGAACGATTTAACCAGTCTCTGGAAAGATATCTGGCAAAAGTTGTAGAAAGCAAACAAAGGGATTGGGACAAACACATTCAACCGTTTCTCCTGTCATACCGTAGTGCCGTTCACGAAAGCACATCAGTAACACCTGCTTTCGCTAACTTCGGAAGGGAACTACGATTACCTGCAGACTTGATCACCGGCATCCCACCTGAATCTCCACGCAGCATAACAGATTATGCGAATGATTTGCGCAACAGGATGAATGACGTATACGAGCACATCAGACAGACCGGTCAGCAGATGTCTGAGAGGATGAAGACCCGTTACGACCGGAAGGCGAACAATAAAGGCTTCGAGGAAGGATCGCTGGTGTGGTTACATAATCCGGCACGCAGCAAAGGAAAATCTCCTAAGTTGCAGGCAAAATGGGATGGACCCTATCGCATAGTCACTAAGATGAATGACGTGACCTACCGGATCCAGAAAGGACCACGGGGTACACCAAAGATCGTTCATGTGGATCGATTGGCACGCTACTACGGATCCAACAATGTTCGGGACGAACATGTCTAAGAGGGGGGCAGTGTTACGCCCAGTGACATCTCTCGGCATTGTGGGAGGGACTCGGCGGTTCCGTCTAATAGTTTACACCGCCATCTATTGACATCTTACGGAACTGCGTAGTACGGTACGATAATCTTAGAGAGAATGCTGGTACTTTCTCGAAGCATCGTGCTGTTTACACGTCGAGTACGGCGTTACTGGAAAGCTCTGGAAGCGCTTTACCCGCGTATAAATAGGGCGCACGCGCACCGCCGAGTCAGTTTACAATCGTAAGCGGTCAAGTGTTCATCGAAGCGAACGGAAGCGGAAATACTACGAAGTTTGAAGCAGTACAGTGAAAAAGTGTGGTATAGTGTTTGTTGTGTTTTAAATTTAATTGTGTGTCTGAATAAAACGTGTTTTAGTCGGTAATATTGTTTATATTCTTATCCGTCGAGCCCAGCTCGTAACAATATTTTGTCGATGGTTTTAACAAGATTCATAGAAAAAATTAAAGAAACACTTTTTGAAGTTAAGATCCAAAAACTAGAATCTAGGAGCTACTATCGATTGTTTTTAACTTGCTTACAACCATATTTCTTCAAATTACAGCCTGTTCAAAATCACTTGGGTGTTCTTTGTGTCCGTTGTCTGAGTGTTGGAAAAGTCTCCCGCGACACAAGAAGTACTCCTAATGAGGGAGTAGTCCTTTTCAAAAAGAATTCAAGTTTATAAGTTCAACTTTCAACGTTCAACGTTTGCTCGTCTTCACCTTTCGGCTGTCCCATGAACATTAATTATATTATAGAAGATGTCTTCAAAAACAATATCAAAGTGCCGAGATACAGCACCCTAGGTGTATTTACTGATAATCTGCAAAAGATTATAGATCAGAACGTGGACTTCCTTAAATGATATTCGTATGAGTAAGTGTTTATTTTATTACTTGCAAAACTGGTGTCACATGGGCTGTTATTTAAGTGGCCCTTCTTATTCCGCGTAAATTTTGAAAGATCTAGGGCATATACAGCTGACTAAATTAACGTAGAATAATCCATCCTCTTATATGGTAAATAAGTTTAACTAAATTAACGTAGAATAATCGATCTTCTTCTTTATGGTTTGACGGTGGTTAAAGTAATACCTACCTACCGAACTACTTCTTAATTTCTGCTACAAACAAAAACAGGTTAATTAATGACACATTCGTAAATTGATCCTGTGAAAATTGAATTCAGTCTTTTGACTAGACATTAAATCTAGTAATTCTTTATTTAATTAAATTTTACATAATTAATTTTAAAATAAAATAATGTAATAACCTATATTTACAAATGTACTAAAAAAGATAACATAATTACAAAAACACAAATAATTATAATACTAAATATTTACAAAAATGGTTTAGGCATCGTAGAATTCTTCAGCATCGCTGTCAACTGGTAACGTGCCCAGAAGACTGGCAGCATTGCCACGTTGAATGGCAATGCTGACATTAAATTATTTATTTTTATGTCAGCTTTATTCTCTTTACCTCTGCATGTTTTGATGTTAAAATGCGGATGAATTGCAAAACAAGAGATTATTCATAATGGTTAATTTTAAATAAAAGTGTTATATATTTAATGCTACATAATTTGAGTATCGTAAATACACATACCTATACGCCAAGAACAATCAACAAATACCTAATCGTAGGTGACGTATGAAGTACAAACTATATATTAACTTGACTTAATTACAGGGACCATGCTAGTGCACTATGAAAAGGATGAAGTTGCCAAAGAAAAGAAACATGAAGAAAATGCTAAGGAGGTGTACCCTGCTATGTTGGAGATACTGAACTCAATTGTAGTGAAGAACAATGGACACTTAGCCGCCGGCAAAGTAACATCTATCAATTTTCTTACCTTTATTTCAAGGCACAATGTCGTAGTTTTCATAACCGGCAAATCTATGTACACACTGCTAAATCTGAGTTTTTGCCCAGCACAGTAGGCATGATGACAAAAAGAAACATTTTAAGCTCGTCATTTAGATTATCAAAAAATATTGGGCACGTATTTTCTTTTTTCCCAACAAGAAAATTTAACGTGTTACGTCACTGTTCGGTACAATATTTATAAGAGTCACGTCACAAGCACCCTCTCCCGAACTTTAATGCGCTATATGTTAGTCAATCTTTATGTTTTCTTAAAACAAAAAATAGGTGGTCGATAGTTTTTGCTAATCTAAAAGATTGACTAATTAGAATCACTCATTTTAACCTTGTCAGCATGCCTATTACCAAATATCTTCTTAGAGTACATGACTAGAAGTTGTACTTGAGAATTATAAGCACAAACTGCCTATCATACATGTGTCTGACGGCTGGCACCCTATATAAAAACTTAATTGCTGCCCAAAACAGATCCTTGCAATGTGAATTTCGATTTTGGTTACTGCATCATTTTATAATTATAAAAATAAATTATGTCCATATCTTGGTTCAAGCTGACTCACTAACGAGACTTTGAACACGGACATCCTATTATTCTTCATTACATAAAAAAGGACGCACAGTCATAGGTAATTCATAATATATTTACTATAGGTACTAGCTGACCCGCTAAACGTCGTCTGCTTCACAGAAGAGAATTTTCCCCGTTTTTGCAAGATTTTTCATTGATGCTCCGCTCCTATTAGTCGTCGCGTGATATTTTATAGCTTATCGCCTTCCTCGATAAATGTGCTATCCAACACTAAAAGAATGTTTAATTCGAACCAGTAGTTTCTAAGATAAAAGCGTTCAACCAAACAAACAAACTCTTCGGCTTTATAATATTAATATAGATTTAACGATTACCTCGATTCCCAATTATTTTTTGTACAAAATGTATCCTATAACCTGCCCAGGATTAAGTACTATAACTGTACCAAGTTTGATTAAAATCCCTTCACTACTGAAGACACTCCCTTCGTTCGTTTTTAATCCATTCGTGCACATATAGACAGACAGACAGACAAAAAATTTACTGATTGCATTTTTGGCATCAGTATCGATTACCAATCACCCCCCAATAATTATTTTGTAAATATATTCAATATACAGAATTGACCTCTCTAACATTTTATTATAAGTACATTAAATTCTGTTGTACATGTGTACATATCGCATCCTTAATAAAAACAGAGACTTATCTCAGTATTTTTGATTAAACAAATTTGAACTCTATTGAAAAGATTTAACACAAACATAATATTAGAATTTAACATATACAATTAGAGTTAAAATTGGCTTACTTTCAAATTTCGAGTTAAGTCGCTGTTTTATTAAGAATGCGATATGTTACTGAACGCCTTCTAAAAGTCTGAACCAAGTCTGTGATCTTATTTGTGTTTGAGTATATTTCTGAATAGCTCGGATTCACTATTGGATCCGGTAGGTGTAACTGGCAAGCCAATGTTCGGGCAGTACAACGTCAGTGCGCTAGTCGTTCAAATCAAATGAAAATATCTTTATTCGTTTTATTTCGTCACAAAGTAGCACATTACGAACGTTAGGCCTCAGCTGAAAATCAGCGCTGCGGTCACCCGCAGCGTAGGCTGACCTGGAGCCTTTTAGGCGCGCTCTATTGTATTAAATGTTACTGTGTTTACTATGTCTGCGTCTAATAAAGAGTTCATTTATTCATTCATTTATTCAAGACTAACTAAACAATAATATGAATTTACATTTACATTTTACTGTTGCCTCGTTCAGCAAAGCAAGAGCGTAGAACCAACCTTGAACCAATGACAAGAACGGGCTTGAAACTCACGGCCTCTCTTTTTAACGTTTATATATACATATAACCTTTATTAAATAATATTTATAATTTACTTTTTACAGTTAATATGGGGAGACTTCATATTCACCGCCTGGCACGTCTAATTAAAGGGCATATTGTGGAGACCAGACCTGGATGATCAATACCCTGCTATAAAAGAATTGGTTGATAATGTGTACCTATTTCATTCCTAAAGTTAAAGCATTCGCTGATAAAGCACCGCCGAGGCAGATTTATGGCTGGTGAAGAAAATAGGTTTACTTACAATATACAGCTCAAATATAGAGCTCAAAAGGAAATTGTTTGAATATATCCATAAACTGGACTATAATGAAACAGAACAATTGCTTAATGTACCTCGCTAAATCTTATAATCAACCTCCTACACACATACACACACTCTCATAATACACACAAGGAGGCTTACCTACACTGCACAACTCTTAATTAATAATTGATTTGTGATCTGTCTTGTATACAGTGAAATCTTCAAGGGAAGAGCGCTGCTGTCTGAAGCACAGATATTAAGTTATTTAGTTCAGACACAGATGTTCACTGAAATGTATTTATTGTTAAGCTGTATCTGTTAAGTGTTTGTATCATAGAAATTAAGATATTTATTGCTTGCTTGCTTGAAATAAAATTATTATTATTATTATTATATTATTATTATACATTATGCATTATTACTACACTAATTAAGCAAAATTTGAAGGTGATTGTGTGATGACTGTTAATGTAGCCTAGCTAATGCAAATTCATACAGTCCGTTAACGACTATCATCTACTGTTGACAGGTTTCAGAAAGTACCGGCTAATTAAACGGTTATTGGTACGTGCACCGCATCTCTTAGTGTGATTGCTAGCAGACATAGTTTATATATGGTGTACATTAAAATTATAAATGCTCATAAAATAAATGTAAATATTTATAATTGTGTAAGCACTGGTATTGTAATTAGGGGAAACTATTTCAATGGCGTCAATAAATATGATATAATTTCTTACCTTGTCTTTGGAATGCATGTGAAGTGTTTTCTTATCACAAGGATAGCTATAAGTTGTATTTGCCGGTATATTTATTATTTATTTGTTATAAAGTTATTAAGAAGATCTTTAATTACACTTGATTGTAAAAATATGCTATGTAAGGTATATTTTATTCGCTGCTATACCTTGCATCAAATAAAAAGAGAGCAGTGGCGTAACCAAACAAAAAACTGCCGGATGGGAGGCGTTCTGCTAGGCGTATATAAATTTTTACTTGTTAAATTTAGTTATTTGAAAAATGTACTGAGTTTTCTAAAATTGCTAGAATAAAAGGATTTTTGTGTGATGTAAAGAAGACACAACTAAAAAAATAATAGTATTTTTCATTTAACCCTGTATACAACCAAGAGTACTTCTTCTGCTTTTCGTGTAGTTAGTGGCCAACCAAGAGTACTACAACTATCGAAAGACTTTTATAATAATAATAATAATAATCATTTATTCAACTTAAATTGGTACAAATTGATACAGAGCTTAGGTTACATTGTAAATGTAATATATAAGGGGTGCCTGTACTAGGGTAAACCTGTGCCAAATTCTAAAACAATACTTATAAAACATTATTCTTTGTATATAAAAACTTACGAATTATATTATAAACTAAGTGAAAATATGACGACTTAAAGAGTTATTTTATTGCGTAACACTTATTGAACAACAGTCATCAAATTTTCTGTTTGATCGTAGTTCAAGGTTTGTAAATATTGTTGAACTAATTGCTTAGTGTTAGCATAATTTTTGTCATAAATCGCAGTTATTTTGTTTATATTATTATAAAGACAGGAACCTAAAAATACGAAAAACCTATTGGTAAAAATATACTTAGATTGAGACTGAGTAGTACAAACGATATATTTCCGTCGTTTAGTGTTAGTAAGTTCCGGGTGTTAGTAACTTCTGATAAACAACTAAGGTAAACCCTTGATTGTTAACCTAGACCAGTGGTCGGCAACCCGCGGCTCGCGAGCCACATGCGGCTCTTTGACACCTCGTCTGCGAAATGTTTAGTGTAGGCACGGAATATTACTTATTATCTTACCTTATAGGTAAGTATTACACCAAATTTAATTTAATTTACTGTTAAACTAAAAATAATATCCTCCAGACCGAATTTCGGCCACGGCGGCCAATCTTAACGGAGACTGGCCGACTACGCAGTAGATATTATTGTGCAAAAGTGTGTGCGCAAACACAAGTGCACTCACTGTTCCCTAACTCTCATGATCCGATGGGACGGTAATCCGACACGACCGGAGAGAGATCAGGCACAGGACCAACAGCTTTACGTGCTTTCCGAAGCACGGGGGTGTCTTACACCGCTAACTTCCTAACTCCAGGCTGCTATTGAAATATTTTAACAGGAAAACCCAATAACTGTTTGTTGGCCCGACCCGGGATTTGAACCCGAGACCCCATGCACAGCAGTCGCATTCACTACCGCTGCGCCACAGAAGTTACCATTCACCGGAATATAATGTCACTTCCGGAGTGCCCCAGGGATCACACGCTGCGCCGATTATTTTTATTAAATTCGTAAATGATGTGGTACATTGTATCAAACATAGCTGATGCTCCCTATTTGCTGATGACCTAAAAATCTATCGTCAAATTAGGTCACGATAGGATATCACCCTACTTCAATCCGATGTAGACTCTTTACACGGTTGGTGTTTAACTAACGACATGGTCCTTAATGCATCAAAACGTTGCCACATTAAAGGGGAATGCCCACTGAGACTTGTCACCTAGACACCAGACGTGGACAGTTAAATATTATAAATGTATACCTTTTTTTAGGTTTTAAATGTGTTAGCTCATGAGTAAAAACAAACTAAAACGCCGCCAAGCTATTATAATGAACACAAATTAAAATTTAAAAAAGAGCCTTGTAGGGATGACCAAAGTTCGTGTTAGAACTGCATTTAAATGTTTGTATATGCTAGTATAGAGTATGTATGTATCTTATGTGGGGGCCAGTCAGTGCAGACCGGCGACACTTCGACCCAGTGGGATCTTTTGTGTCGACACTCTCCCAATAACGACTGCCATAGATGTTCATGGCAGCCGGGACCGACGGCTTAACGTGCTCTCCGAGGCATGGAGCAGGCGATAATTGTCGATCAATACGCACATAATTTCGAAAAGTTATATAACTTCCGAAAGTTAGAGGTGCGCGACATGGGTTCGAACCCGAGACCCTCTGCATTGCAGTCTGTTGGTCTCCCCACTGAGCTATCGTTGTCTGTAGAATGATAACTACTTTTACTAAAACCTGTTCTTCTAAAAGTGACATCAGTATTTTCTTTAATGATCTGTCTACTTTCAAAACTAAAATAATGAAATCGATGACCTGTGATTTGCTCCTTGCTTGATAATATTTATTCATAGTATCATCATATTTTCATGCATAGTGGTTTCAGTGATCACCTCGCCTCGGTACTGTGGTGGTTTCAACACACGAGACAAGAATTTGTGCGATCCACAAATAGATGTACCAAGTTAAGGTATTATTTGTGTCCGTTGTTTGAATGTATCTAGAGTATCGAGCGACAAAGCATATATTTAAAAAATTTGGAGTTGTCTTTCAAAAACAAGTGAAAATCGGCAATGAATTGCCGTAAATCTTAAAGTTCGAAAAAATTGTTCCAAGTAATATGCAAAGATCACGTGATACCACGTGACCTTAAGGTCAGAGGTCATAGGTCGTAGTCATTTCAGGGGTATATCAACTATGCTGAGTCGAATGGCGTTGACCGCGAGTCTCTAGCTCTTACGGTTCTTGAGTTGAAAGTTGAATAACAGACAGACAGAGCTGTTGTATAAGAGATTTTTCGAACTCTAAAAAGGAAAATATGTCGATATTGGAACCTTCGCCCTTTTTGTTGTGGGTTTTTGTTGTAGATTGAACAACAGATTTTAATGCGGCTTAAGTTTAGGATCAATGTGGTATCTTGAGATTTCAATTTTAATCATGTAGTGACGTAGCGCTTTAGTGGTCGTATCACCACTGCTACTGATCCGAGTTTTGCGAGTTTCGATCCGCACTTGGGACAAAAAATCGCGTGAGCCACAAAATGTTGTTCCGAGTTCGGTAGTTTTTTGTGTCCGTGGTTTGGATGTTTGTAAAGTGTCATTTTGTCGCTTGTCGTATCTCTCACTAAATAATGTAGAACGACATAAAGGCAATAGGCGAGAAATTGCAACTCGTATTAGGCTCCCGGTATTATGCATACCTTTTTTTTTCGCTTTTCACATATTCGTAAGTTCACAAGCAAATCAAAAAACCTTTTTAGAAAACTTGTATCTGTAATCAAAATAAAGTATAACTAATGCGACATTGTTCTTTACTGCAAGATAAGTTAACGGTCAATTTAAAATCTGGTATTGATGGAGATATGTTGTGCAATGAAATTTTAAGATTGCAACACTATCTCGATACAGTCAGTCAACTCCTATCGAAACATAAAACTTTATCAAAAAACACAATCTTCAAGAGTTATATCCCAACATTTGGTAACATCTGCGTATTATATTATATTATATATTCTAAGCTAAAATTGATAAAAACTTATTTGCGGTCTACAATGTTTCAAACAAGATCGACTAATTTGGCCGCGCTATCTATTGAAATACAATTTGCAAAACATCTAGATTTTGCCAGTCTTATCGTCTGATAAGAGAGGCAAAATCTAAAAATTATTTTCTAGCTTTTTTGACAGCAAATTCTCTAATTTGCTGTGAAAAAGCTAGAAAAATATTTTGTTTTGTGCAATGGTTCTTGACGTGACTGACAGACAATATAGATAGGTAAGATCCGGGCACGCCAAGATCGTGGTGGTAAGTCCCGTTGTTTAGGAGTGGCTGGAGAAGCGGCATGGCACTTTCATCTTCCGGTTGACACAGGTAATGACTGGCCACGATTGCTTTGGCCAGTTCCTGTGTCACATAGGCCGCGAAGTTGTTGAGGACACGGCGCTGCGCACTTTGGCGGATTGCCTTACCTGGGCATCGCAGCGCATCGCGGCAGTCGGTATGGTTGCCCTCTCGCTCCCGGCTGTGGCTCAATCTATGCTCTGGAGCGAGAGGTCGTGGAACGCCGTCGCCTACTTCTGTGAGGAAGTCATGTCCTTCCCTCGAACACGAAACCTCGACAGGATCGCGACTGCATATGAAAATGATTCGCGCGGCGCCGCCGATTGCGGTTTTGTTAAAGAACACTGTGGTAGGTAGTCGGTATAACCGGGAGGTCCATTATCATCATTATTTCTCATCTTTCTTTGCCCCCGGCGAGTCCGACATAACCCCTCCGCCCGACCCCGCGGAGGGGTATAGGTTCAATGCGTTGACCCAAATATTTGAAAATAAAAAGGTGCAGTATTTAGACTAGAATTAATGGTTAAAATATGTTATTATTAATAATAATAAGTACATGTGATGTTTGAAGTTTTCTATTAATTCAATATGATATGAAGATATGGTACAAATTTAAAATAAGTTTTTGAATTGTAATGAGCTAAGTACTTATATAGGTATAGGTACTTAGGGCGCCAAAGGCATAAGTCGCCCGGGGCGCCTGGATTGCTAAGGCCAGCCCTGTAAACAGGTATCTACTATTGTGCGAAGTCATGCTTACGAGCAAGGTTGTGGTTACGACTACAAATTGCTTTTTTTGTATACAATTGGTCAGATGAGCGCACAGGCCCGCTCTAGTGTTATTTAGGCGAGATTTCCCGGCAGACGTATATAAGGTAAGTTGATATTCATATTGTAAACGATAACGAATCATCTTAAATATTTATAAAATATACATTGTTATTTTTGTGCCGTAAACAGGTTGTATATTTATACCATGCTATATAAAAGTATCTTCTAAAATAGAATAAACTAAAACTAAAACTGTAAAACGAACTTAGAAAAAATATTAATACCAATATTATATTAACCTATTGTATTTTTACAATATAATATACGAAAACATATATTCGTAGCCGATAAACAATCAGTTTTAAGCGTTAAGGTTAGTAAAATAAGGTTTAAAGTGGCGTGCAATTGGTGGCTCGTATCCGAGCCGCTGTTAAATAAAGGTACACACGGTTACACTTCAAGTTAGACACCCTATATACGCATAACTACGCTACATACAAAATAGATAATAGAGAAGAGAATTGTCGGAAAGGGACTGTGTATAGTCACGATAGTGTTATCTAACAGTATTGTATCTCGGCTCTGTTCCTGAAATAATTACCTGCAGCCGAGCGGTCCGCAAATACGCGAGAAGGCTGCCCACCTACAGTATTTTAATTTCATCTTCCTACTTGAGTTTCATTTTAGTATAGTGATAGTAAATAATATTTTTGTGTTTTTATTAAAAAAAAACTGTAATTTGTTGTGAATGAAATAGGAAATGTTCAATAAAAATCACGTTATGTTTTTTGATTAGTAGATTTAATAAAAAAGCAAAATTATATAATTGAGGCTGAAAAATATTTGATCCTCGACTGAGACGTACGAAAAGCTTTATTGTTAAAATTATTAGTATAAAAAAGCCGCATTCTGATAAAAAAATATTTTTAAAATACTTTTGTTTACTATTGTACTTTGCCATAATTATTATGTAAGTACTTGTACTTACTTCAATCAAATATTAACAAATCGCACGGTTACTGCTTACAAAACTATTACACCGGCCGTTCATCGCTGCGGCCGCGGCGGGCGACAGTACCGACCTCGACGCACGTAGGTACGAATCGCGTTCCGACTGTTTTTATGTAGATTGAATACTGATAGATAACATCACCGTGTCATAATATTGGCCAGACGCCAGTCCAGTCAAACCAGTATTAGTGCGATCGCGCCAGAGAACAGGTGTTTCCTAGACGGCCATACAAAACACATGTAAGCATTTTAAATTTAATATTTTATATTCTATAAATTTAATATTTTATAAATCTATGTTTAATTTGTGTGTGTTCTTATTATATTAATGTTTCATAATTTAACCAATATATTTTATTATTTTTTACATTTTCTTGTTGATTGCATTAGTAGGTGTACCATGTTGGGAAGTAATTAGAAATACAAATTGTTACGAGCGTCGAATTGTTGAATTAACCAAATATATTTATCTCGTTTATCCGAGTATTAAGTTCAAGTTTAGAAAGAGAGCGGTGCTCTTATCAGGTTTAAGTTCATCAAATAAATAGATTCGGTGCCATGGCAACAATTTGTTTAAATTTAGCATTAAATTAGTTATGTGTTAATTTTATTTATATAAAATAAATGTTTTCATTAATTAGTAGTTCTTGATTTTATTTCATTTACACAATCGCTATCGATCGTTCTGCTAGGCAGTGGTTCTTAACCTATAACTTTAGAGAGACCATTAGACAAAAAAATAGTTTTGATAAAGACCACTTATTGTTTGACGGTAATATAATTTTTTACTGGGTTTTCCTATAAGTAAAAACATGCGTAATTGTTCGAAAGCAAGATTATTATAAAATGTGCAAATTTTAAAGATTAAATTTTATGACGACTTTGGGTACGTTCAGGGACCATTAGTGGTTCACGAACCACCGGTTAATAACAACTTTGCTAGGGATATCAAGGATGCCATTTCATGATTTGTCTCTGTTTTTGCAGAATCATGCCGAAATTTGTGTACAACTACTTCGAATGCAAGGCTCTGGGTGAGAGCCCTCGTCTGTTGCTCGCTTACGGTGGCCAGGAGTTTGAGGACAAACGCATCACCGTTGACCAATGGCCCGATTTCAAGCCAAGTAAGTGTTATTTTAATATTGTGGTATACAGTGTTTATAAGTACACGATCATACAATATCGTCACCGAAAAAACATAGAATGATTAGAAAATCGTACGATGTCACATTCAAATGAAGATTGAACGTTGAAATCACAATGTGAAGAGATATTTATAAATGTTTATTTTTGTTGGAGCGATCATGTTGGGTGCCATTAAAACATTTTATCTTCTTTAAGTATTGCTAAAATAAATATTAAAATAGTTTTCGAATATATTCGAATGATTCGCTTGTCTATTCGATAAAATTGCACTTTGCTACTTGCAGTCAATATACCTACATATGCGACGCAGGAGCAATGTAAATACTGTATCTGCTAATGCAACGCTAGTTTTCGAGCGGCTAAAACACCTCAAGTAGAAAGTTTTTTTTAAGCGTCTAATAGTTTGTTCTCTTGGCAATCCTACACAGCCTAGCAGCTCAGCTACATATTTCTGTTAGCTAAGAGTAGCTGAGTGGGTTCACGAAAGTTAAGCAATGGTTTGGATCGAACGAACTTCTAGATTGCAAGTTTCGATTGCAAATCCTTGGTCGTTTATTATAAGAGAATTAAATACAACATAATTGGGCGTATATACGTTAGTCTATACTTCTAGAATATTTTTATATTTCTTCGTATGTTGTTATAAAGGTCAGGATGGAAAAATTGTAGAAGAACTTTATTGTATTTTAATGAGGGAGACGCCATAGTTAGTCTGTACGGATGGCGTAGATTTAAGTGGTCGTCTCGCCACTGTTAGATCCCACGCGGGACAGAAACTTGTGTGATCCACAAATGGTTGTTCCGAGTCTGGATGTTCTTCGTGTCTGTTGTTTGAACGTTTGAAAAGTCCCTCGCGATACCGGAATTATTTCTAATGCGGGAGTTGTCTTTTAATAACCATTAAAACTACAATTATGTATTTGAAGGTCGATGTTTGAATTTGGGGATAGTAAAATAGGTACATGAAACTTTTATCAGATCATGCTATTTCATATCATATCATTCAGATCATGATAATAGATGTGATAGATATAATATGACATATATCACGTGGAGCTGATTAACTAATTATCTAATCAATGATAAACTCAATTGATTACTGAATTAACCTGCCTTTGACAGAGAAGTTCAATTATGAGTTTAATGTAGGTGATAACGTATGAGACACAAGTGTGGCTTTGAGTTTAATTTTTGAGCTGGGTTCGAGTCGGGCCAACAAAACGTTATTGGGTTTTTCTGTTAAGAAATCTGAATAGCAGCCCGGAGTTAGGAAGTTGGCGGTGTTAGACACCCCCGTGCCTCGGAAAGCACGTGAAGCCGTTGGTCCTACGCCTGATCTCTCTCCGGTCGTGTCGGATTATCTGTCCCATCGGATCATGAGAGTGAGGGAACAGAGAGTGCACTTGAGTTCGCGCACACGCTTGTGCACTATAATATCTCCTGCGCAGATGGCCAGTCTCCGTTAAGATTGGCCGCCGTGACCGAAATTCGGTCTGGAGGACATTATTATTGAGCTAGGTTCAAGTGTTTTTCGAGAATTGTTCTACAGTTGTTTGTTTTTATGTTCAAACGCAAAAATTGTGTTATACAACTGAAATAATATTAACAAACCTAGTTAGGTTAAGTTAGTTTATTATTTCACGTTGGCAATGCTGATTCTTTGAGCTAAGAAAAGTTCAGCCTTCTGGTCACGCGAAGCATCGATTAGCCGCTTAGATAAATCTCTGAAAAACATACGACCGCCCAGACCCCATGAACCTAGCTTTTCCACCCAAAGCGGCTCAAAATCGTAACCACCAATTAAATTACTGTATTTTTATACAATTGTTTTATTAAACCATTCGATCACACTTATACTTGTTTATGACAATCTACATAGGGATCCAGTTATCACAAATACGCTAACGACAAGTCGAGCCATGAAATCAAATCTTACAAGCAAGTTATAAACACACACTATATTTATTTAGCACACTAAATTAAAGTAGAACGCGTCGCGCAATATTCGCTCACCACCACTAACGTCATGAACGCGCTCTATAAAGCCCGGCAGTGCTCATCTTCACGTCTCTGGTATGTTCAGAGGCCCGAGTGGAACTTTAAAGTGAATAGTGACTGCAGGGTTCTAGCAGCAGTTCAAGTGATCATCGCATCACTACATATGCGAAAAACCCAATACATAACTTTTTGTTGATCCGACCTGGGATTCGAACCCGAGACTTCATGCACAGCAGTCGCATTCACTACCGCTGCGCCACGGTGATAGAGATATATGTTATGAAAAAATCTCTTTTTAGTTGTTGACACGATTAGCTATGTACCAATTAAAAAATTAATTCGCAGTTTGGAGGCCACGTTTTAGTTCCTAACAATTTTCTATCCATTGGGCTCTTAATTTAAATTTGTGGCACCCCTGAATCAAATACCAGCCTGCTAGGCCGATATTATGTACTCAGTACATTTCGTGTATTTAATGGCAGCTCCATTAATTCCCACTGATAGAAAAGAAAAATCATATTAGTCAATTCTCTAATAAATACTTTCTTTTATCATTTTTCATCAATATAACACCAATCAAAAAGCACGAAAGACAAAATTTTGAGAAATTCACCTTCATTTGTGGGATCAAAAATTAGCAAAAGAGTAGGAAAATGGCTGACATCTACAAAATTCATGTTTCAATTCGCTACTGACGCTAACGGACACATGCCAGTTTTTCCAGATCTGGCATGTAGTCGACTCGTTGTTCAAATTGTTAGCAAACTTTGACAATGCCAAAGTCATAAATCATTTATTCATTTAGGTCACAAAGTAACACTTATGAACGTCAAAATATATAGGTTAGTGAGTTTACTAAGTTACTGAAGCTACATTTGAGTTAGTTGCTAGGTTCAGGCAAAGAATCGAGCCTATGAGAAGAAACCTACAAGAAACTTTAATAGATAAGACCATTAAAAAAGTTATTATCAAAGGATAAAGGCGAAGAGACTGGTATTAGCGGCAGTGCCGGTATTAGGGACATCCAACCTACACATACTTATGCTTAAAAACGATTTCGATAGCACGATGAGATAACGTATGTATAATCTCAACATATCATAAATGTTGTGTAACGAGTATTTGAAGAAATCATTGTGAAATATCCGGGTGTCAAGATAAGTTAGTTAGAGAAGATGGCGGAAGCTATCGTACGACTTCGATCGCTACGTAATCATGCAGAGAGTGCGTCGTCATCGCTTACCTGACGTGCTTATTGCTGGCACCACTGTATCAGGGCATTATCCTTGGGAGACCTAGACAAATATTTCGATACCGCGTTTAAAATGCAGGGCAGCTTGCGGCTAGCTGGATGTGACTGGCGACGTTGCGGTCCTGAATGCCTCAAGGAGTCGGTTAGGGCCTCGTCACCGGGCTGCCTTTATTAGTTGGCTGGGGTAGTACTTCAAGAGAACACCTTGGCCTCTCAACTTTGGCTTGCCTTGATCGGCCGGTCAAAGGGAAGCTGCCAGGGCTATATGCTCGTAGTATATAGGCATAGTGCCTCGTTACGTTGGACCCCGTCTCTGAGTAAGCCTTCCAAAGGGCCCGGTACTTTCTAATAATGTTATATAAATACCTGTGATAAAAGAAACAATAATATAATGCAAATAAGTCTTTATTTGCATGTAACATATTTTTTTATACTACTAAATTGGCAAAGAGACATACCCACCTAATGGTAAGTGATTACCATAGCCTGCAACACCAGAGACACCACATACGCGTTGCCGACCCTGTAAAAACCTCTTAACAGTTGATAGATACATGGTTTGTGTTTCATATGCTTTGCCATCTTATCTTATCTTATGTGGGGGCCAGTCAGTGCAGACCGGCGACACTTCGACCCAGTGGGATCTTTTGTGTCGACACTCTCCCAATAACGACTGCCATAGATGTTCACGGCAGCCGGGACTGACGGCTTAACGTGCTCTCCGAGGCACGGAGCAGGCGATAATTGTCAATCAATACGCACATAATTTCGAAAAGTCATATAACTGCCGAAAGTCAGAGGTGCGCGACGTGGGGTCGAACCCGAGATCCTCTGCATTGCAGTCTGTTGGTCTCCCCACTGCGCTATCGCTGCTCTTTTATGCTTTGCCATACAACAGACGTGCAATTTTTTACAAAAGTTACAGTAATTCTATATTAAATACTATACCACTCCCAATACATTACAGTTAACATAACCTTCTAACTATTATAAGACATATATTCAGCTACTGTGTAAAAACATTTATCTAAGAGCTGCTCCTTAAAAGTATTTATCAATCTTGAAAGGGGTAACTCGCGTATGGATTTTGGAATCCTATTGTATATTTGTATACAACTACAACTACTAGTTTTTAATATAGGGTGGTTGTCATCATATGGTCTTGTAATTTACTGAAGTCCCTAAAAGAGGTTTTTATTAACGCTGGCCTTTTCAAAGATATCAGAATGTTTTTTGGCAATGACGCCGATTTCTTAAATATATATTAATGTTAACAATTTTAACCGCTTATATAGAGGCCTGCTTTACTAACGGACCAGCGGCAGTGCCACGTATTGCTCCAACACATTTTTTTGGGATAAATACGCTTTATTTGTGTATGTCGAATTGCCCTATTAAATTTCCATACCCAAGGAGTGAGCCAAGGAGTGAGCCGACATGTCCATGGTATGCTATTAGAGTAGTGTTTTCACACGACAGCTGTTTGTTGTACGTAAGTAGCCGACGCGAAATATTGTTCGGTTACTCATACCACCTCAGCTCCGTCCAGAAAGATAATAGGGGACCGATGTTGCGCAGTACCTCCTTCATCATTTCTGGACTGTTTAGGAGTTTCGCCCGTTGGTTGCTCACGCTTTTACAATGTAGGAGCACGTGAGCCGATGTCTCCTCGGTCTCCATGCAGTCTCTACATAAGGGACTGTCAGTGATGCCGATGTTGAACAGGTGTTTGTTAATTGAGCAGTGGCCCGTTATTATACCCACTAGGTGGCGTAGGTTTTTTCTTGTGGAACGTAGCAGTCTGCGTGACAGATGTTTGTCTAAGGATGGAAGGGCTTCCTTCGTCTGTCTACATTCCTTTGTTTCTGTCCACTGTTTTTCGTGTAGTTTCGTGGTTCTATCGCATAACCATGTTTTGAGTTGGCAGAAGGGTATCGGGACAATCGGTTCGGTTCCTACCATTTTGATGTTCGATCCTCTCTTTGCCAGTTGATCTGCAGCATCATTGCCAGAAGAGTTGCTGTGACCGCGTATCCACTGCAACGTTACCCGATTTTTTGTTGCAATGCTTTGCAGCTCACGGTGACACTCCAGGATGAGTCCACTGTTGAAGCAGTTGCTCTTAAGAGCTTGTAGTACCGCGGCACTATCCGAGATAATGCGTATTGACTTATCGCTTATACCTCTTGATGTAACCGCTGTTGCGGCCCGGGTGATCCCAACACATTCTGCCTCTGTATCAGTGGTTAGGCGACCACTTGAACCACTGAGCTATCCGTGCAGATAAGACCATTAACAATGTTATTATCAAAGGGAAAAGGCGACTAGGCCGGTTTTATAGGCAGAGGCGGTATTAGGGGCAATCGACCTTACTTTAGTAAGGCTGATAATTTTTAAATTTGATATGCGCAATAAATTTAAATAACAAAATAAAAAAAATCTGAATTTGTGGTGGTTCTCTTTAACTATTGATTGATTTCTTTAATAACTTGCTTTTATATACCGACTTACTTCAATTACAAAACTTTTTACGCTCCTCACAATCTGTATTTCCAATTAGCACCCAACATGGCACTACTACCAACGCAATTAACAAGACTTGTAAAATAACAATGAAATATTTTAATTAAACTATAAGACATTACTATAATTTACTATTATTATTATTACTTACGCCTTCAAATTTTCCGTTTTTGTAGAGACCCTTTTCGGTCAGATGCCAGTACTTGAGATTGACGGCAAACAGCACGCACAAAGTGTTGCCCTCTGCCGGTACCTCGGCAAGAAGTACGGCGTCACTGGAGCCAATAGTGAGGAGGACTTCGAGATCGACCAGAACATCGACTTCCTTAACGACATCCGTATCAGTGAGTGTGTTGTTGAATAACTAAAGGGAGAACTTAACATTGCTAGTTTGATGACAGTATGAGGGACCCGAATCACCCGGGTACTATAATCCTCTTAACAGAGACAGCCCAAGAAATTACTTACCTGGTGAAAGAACATCATTGTTTTTACGTTGGGGAATGCTTAATGGGTTTCGCGCATGCCTCTTCGAGGGAAAGCGGAGAAAGTATAAAGACGGGCACACCTGGGATGGAAAGACCCGGGTCCTAGTGATTAAACCTAAAACGATGTGCCAACTCGCTGCCTTGAATGGTGAGGGATCGCTGGAACTGAAATTTCTTCAGCTACGGTGTAAAAAGAATCTTGGGCTAACATTTTGTACTTTTTTACCTATTTAATAAGTTGACAAATTATAAAAAAATGTAAATTTTACTATGCATTAGAATACACAAGTTATTAATGTTGCGGCGTATGTAGGGCACATCTAGTTAGAACTAAATAGTGGAAGTGCCTCATTAGTCTAAAATCCTGTGTCGTGGGAGAATTTACCACTTTTCCACAGGCTGTTAATTTTGCGGATTTGAGATCTAATTCCTTTCTTTTTATCCCACCTTTGATTCCTTAAACCAAGAGTCGGCAACGCGCAATTTTACTCCCTTGTAACATTACAAGCGATCACCATATATGACAAGTAAGTAGCCTGGTTGCCAGCTTCTACGAGGCCCGAAGGGTCCTAGAATAGCCTGCAAATCGCACTCCCATGTTTGATTGACGCTTTTACAATGCGGAGGTACTTCTGTAGTCAAACTTTGTAAGTAAAGATCTCAGCTTTACCTTCCTTGATACATACGTTATTTTATTGTTGTGCTTTCACGATTCTTTTTAATCTATTATGGACTGAGTGGCTGGGTTAGTTTTAGTCGATTGTCTTTGTATCAATGAGTATTTAGTTTCAATGACTACAGTTAAAAATGCTAACTAATCATGACGCCATAATAAGATTTACAAGAATGGAAAGGAACAAAGTACCATCTGGGTATCCCTCAACATTAATTAAAAAGCCATTAACCTGTCATTGTGGATATCTATGAGTATTTAGTTTATATTACTAAATGCTTATAGATAAAATAGCGAATCGAATACAGTAAAATACTATCTAAACATGATAACATAATAAGATTTACAAAAATATAGAAAGCAACAAAGTATTATTAAAATCTCCCTCAACGTCGATTAATCCTGTTTAAAGACCAGTAATTGACCATTTATTATTTCTGTATTTCCAGAGGCTGACCAGGTATACTATGAGAAAGACAAAGATCTAAAAGCAAAGAGACACGAGGATTTCACCAAGAATGTGTACCCCGATCTCCTGGAGAAGTTGAACGCTATTGTCATCAAGAACAATGGACACATCGCTGCTGGCAAGGTGAATAATAATATCATGACGTTAATACTGATGAGATGATTCTAACTATCCTAACTAATATTATAAATTCGAATGTGAGTTTGTTTGTTACAAAGCACATAGGGTAACTTCCATCCAGAAAAAGGTACTGTTCCCAAGCAAGCGAAGCATAGGGCAAAATTTAAAAATAGGAACCACACGTTATTAGGTTTTCACATCACTGTCCACTTTAATTAAAATGATAGTTATTGAGTTTTTCTGACGACAAGAAACCTCAATAGCAGCCCGGAGTAAGGCGACCGGCGCGCGGCGGTGTTAGGTTAGCCCCGTGTCTCGGAGAGCTTGTAAAGCCGTTAGTCCTGCGCCTGATCCCTCTCCAGTCGTGTCGGATTGCCGTCTTATTGGATTATGAGAGTTAGGGAACAGAGAGTGCACTTGTGTTTGTGCACACACTTGTGCACTATAATCTCCTGCGAAGATAACCCAGTCTCCGTTAAGATTGGCCGCCGTGACCTTAATTTAGCCTGGAGAATATTATTATAATAATAATATCGATTTTCTTCCAGCTTACCTGGGGTGACTTCGTGTTCGCAGGTATGTTTGACTACGTGAAGGTAAAACTACAAGCTCCAGACCTTGAGGTTAAGTACCCCGCGTTCAAGAAGCTCATCGACAATGTGTACGCCATCCCGAAGGTTAAGGCATACGCTGACTCCGCCCCCGCGTCCATCTACGGTTTCTAGAAAGACTTAAAGCTTATTTAATAAGACAGAGTGCATTATATTTTTGTCATTAGTCTGTACATTGTTATGTGTTACATTTAGTGTTATGTCATTATAATAATATTGTAACTTATTATTATTATTTTTATTTGCAGCCTAATCTGTCCCACTGCAGGGCAAAGGCCTCCCTACCCTCTTTCCACTTCTCTCTTTCTTGAACTACAACTTGCCAGTCTTTATGGTAAAGCTACAAATCATTACTCCATCTAATTTTTGGTCTGCCGCGAGGTCGTTTCCGATTTGGTATCCACAAGGTGGTGATTTTAGCCCATAGATCATCCGACATGCGGCAGACATGTCCAGCCCAGTCATATATTAGTTTTGCAGCTTTCGTGGATGTGTGCACTACACATCCATGATTTGTGTTTTGAAGCGCAGTGTGGTGTTTTTTATTCGATCTACGCGTCTTAAATTCAGGATGCTGCGCTCCATAGCTCGCTGACAGACCCTGAGGCTGGACTTCTGATCTGCTGTCAAAGACCACATTTGAGCGCTGTATGTGAGAATGGGGAGGATGCACATGTCCATGAGTCGCCATTTTAAGGCCATAGGCAAGTTTCTTTTCATGAGTTCTTTCATGGACCAATAGCTCCTCCAGGCGTTTTCAGGCCGACGTGCGAGTTCCGCTTATTGTATTGCCTGAACGCACGCTGCGACATCGCACTCCTGCACTCCAATACACTAGAAAATTACATTGAACAAATAGTTATTTCAATACCGTGCAATAATGACTCCACACAGACTCTCCTCAGTGCGGTATATATACCCACTAATTCATCATACAATGTATACAACCTACATTTTGATACCCTTGATAATATAATCGCCTGCTCAAACTATGAAAATGTTATAATAGTGGGCGATTACAACATTCCGACAGCACAATGGTTACATCTCACCAACAGTCAAAACTTCCTGACTCACGCTGGCACAAATCCTATCTGCAATCGTTTTCGGGACTTTATGTCCACACATGATACCAAACAGTATAATCATTTGAACAACTCAAATAGTCGTATACTCGATCTGTTAATTTGTACCACAAACTGTCGCGTATTTAGACCTAATCAGGAAATTCTCCAAGCTGACAAGCACCATCCTCCTTTCTGCGCATTACTATCTTTGAATATTAAATTCACACAATTGCGACCTCAAATCAACCCTAGACATAATTATTATAGAGCAGACTACACGGTTATAAACACTGAAATTGACAAAATAGATTGGAACATTACGTTAGACAAACATACGGCAGAAAAATCTATAGACATATTTTATGATGTAATATATGGCATAATAAAAAATCACGTTCCCTTATCAAAGGCTAAGAAACGGAATTACCCATCATGGTTTTCTACGTCATTGATTCACATTTGCAAATACAAAAAAAAGACCTGAATTAAATGGAAAAAGTATCGCAATATATCGGATTATGAATTATTCTCGCTTTACAGAGCCCGATTTACTTCCGAATGTAATAAATGTTATCATAAATATGTACAAAATGTAGAGGACAGTATCCCAAAAAATACTAAATACTTTTGGACCTACATAAGTAACCGCCGTAATAAATCTGCAATTCCCTCAACCATGCATTATAAAAATAATACCACTAGCGATCCCCATATGATCTGTAATTTATTCGCATCATTCTTTCAATCGGTATATGAACCGTGCAGCTTGAAGGCCAACTGGCGTCCACAGAATACTAATATTGACACCAACAACCATCTTCTCAGCACCATAGATCTTAGCTTAGAATGTGTGTCTAAGCAATTAACTTTACTTGATGCTAGTAAAGGCGCAGGGCCTGATGGCATACCCCCACGGTTTCTGAAATACACAGCAAAGACCATTAGTAAACCCCTGCACATAA
This sequence comes from Catocala fraxini, assembly GCA_930367265.1. Classification (NCBI taxonomy): domain Eukaryota; kingdom Metazoa; phylum Arthropoda; class Insecta; order Lepidoptera; family Erebidae; genus Catocala; species Catocala fraxini. The sequence continues at coordinate 4,433,159 of OV884042.1, read as the reverse complement.
TTTTTAATAGATGCTTGGATAATGGTATATTTCCTGAAGTTTGGAGGAGCGCAAATATTATTCCTGTGTATAAAAACGGGTCTAAACAAAACATTGAGAACTATCGCCCAATATCAATGTTAAATAGTCTTTCTAAACTGTTTGAAAAATTAGTTCATCAAGCGATTTACCCGTTCATTAAAAATAATATCATACCGGAGCAACACGGCTTCGTCAAATCTAAATCGACCATTACTAACCTTGTCATTTTTACTAACTTCCTCTTTGGAAATATGGACAAGCAAATACAAACGGATGCTGTTTACACAGATTTTAAAAAAGCTTTTGACCGAGTCGATCATGAAATCCTTTTAGAAAAAGTTGCATACAATGGTATACGCGGAAATTTGCTGCGCTGGTTCCAATCTTACATTTCTTATCGTAACCAAACAGTCGTATGCAATGGGTACAGTTCTGACGCATTTCACGCTACTTCCGGTATTCCCCAGGGTTCAATACTAGGCCCTTTGTTATTCATTATATATGTAAATGACATTGGCAACTGTTTCCGTAATAGTAAGTTCTTAATGTACGCTGACGATCTAAAAATATACATATCTATTAAAACTATAAACGATTGCGCTTTGCTTCAAGATGACCTTCATAGATTATCAGCTTATTGTGATAATAATAAACTAAAATTAAGCTTGCCAAAATGTAAAACCATAAAGTTTACTAAAAACAAAAACATTATAAATTATCCCTACTCTCTTTGCAATGAGTTTCTAGTAAATGAGCCCTGCATTAGTGATCTTGGAGTTCTACTAGACTATAAACTACACTTAAACCTACATATAGATAAAATAACCACCAAAGCGCAGCAAATGCACAACTTAGTTATGAGAGCCTCATCAGACTTTAAACGATCGACTACATTCCTTCAACTCTTTAATTCTTTAGTTCGTCCCCAAACTGAATACGCTAGCGTGATATGGGATCCACATTACGACAAATATTCGAATGCTATTGAAAGAGTTCAACGTCGATATCTAAAAAGTATGTTTTACAAATGTCGTATACATAAATCCTCCTATAACGAATCGCTACAAAAATTCAATTTACTTACTTTAAAATCTAGGCGTCTTTTGTTGCAAGCCATGTTACTCTATAGACTTATCCACAACGAGGTTAATTGCCCGGAACTGATTAGTAATATATTTTATATTGTACCGCGAACTGTCATCCAACGTCGGGCACGCACTTATCCTCTTTTTGCCACAAACACGAGTCGCACGAACGCAGGCGAGCGGGCGCCTCTCCATAGAATTGTTAACTCATATAACAAGTACTTTCAACAAGTAGATATTTTCGCTGTGAGTCGTTTGAACTTCAGAAAAGAAGTCATTAACATATTGCAATTAAACCAATTAATTTAGCAGTGCTATGACCACCTGCTAATTGTTCAAGATTGTATATTGTGATTAATGTTATATTTGTTGTTTGTAAGTTGCTAAATAATTTTGTTACCAAATTGTTTACTTTCCGTTAACTAGTCTCTAGTAATCTTGTTAACTAAAACGAACACTACATTTGACTATGTAGTTTGAATCACTGTACTTTAAATCGTAATTCGTGAAAACGCTGTGGACTGTACATAAAACTATATGTTATGTTTATATAATTAGGTTAAGATATATGTATAGTTGTTTGTTTTCCAAATAAAATAAAATAAAAAAAATAAAATGAAAGGAGACTAATTGGCCCAAATAGGTATACTCAAGGACATATTCAACTTCCACATCCTCGATGTAGATTTTGCGCTTTGTACTATTTGTCATCAATTTGGTCTTCGACATATTCATCTTCAGTCCAACCTCGGCTGTCTTTGCATAGATCATCCAACATTTGTCCCAACCCTAGAGCAGGTGAAAAGAAAAGCACTATGTCGTCTGCAAACCGGAGGTTAGTTAGTCTCTTTTCTCCGATGAGAACGCCTTTCTCTTCCCAACCAGCTGCAATTTGCCAGAATACTTCGTCAAGTGTAGCAGTGAATAGCTTGGAGGACAACGGGTCACCCTGATTGACCCCTTTTTATATTTGGAAGGATGGTTCTATGTTCGCAAGCTTTTTAATGCTGAGCTATTGATGTATATTTGTTTCAGTAATATACATCAATAGGATTTATTTCTTGTTTTTATAACGCTAGGGAGATGGAAGAATGTTTGATACTGTCAAAAACTTTTGAATAGTCTACGAATGCCAGATATAGGAGGATGTTAAATTCGATATGCTTTTCTAGAAGCTGGTTGATAGCTTGCAGATGGTGGGTAGTAGAGAGACCTCTGTGGAAGCCTGCTTGTTCTGTGGGCTGATGGCTGTCGAGTTGGCCTTCTATGACTATAGTTTTGAGACAAGACTGATTGATCTATAATTTCCGATGTTAAATTTATCACCTTTCTTGTGGAGAAGTACGATATTTGAATGACAAAATAGTTTCGGGAATTTACCTGTCTTTAAAATACAATTGAAAAACTTTGTAATATATGGAAGTAGCACTGGTTCTGCTTGTTTAAGTGATTCTGTAGTTATACTAACGTGCTCTGGAGATTTACTATATCTTATACAACTGGTGCGCGATGAACTTCTGAATCTGTGATTGGGATTATGTCTTCGCTACAATAGTAGTTCTCAACGATGTGATGGGAACCTCCCTTTGAGTACAAGTTTTTGTAGTACTCGGTGAAAATTTGAAGGATTTTGTCTCAGTCGCCTTGCTTTATCGTCCAGTTTGTATACCATACTTTGCAATTTTTAAAGAAGTGTTATTATTTAAAGCAGATTCGACGCGTTTTATATTATAATTGCGCTTAACGTTTTTTTCTTTATTTTTATATTCCGATGTATAATATGTACATTTTTGCCTCTTTTCTATAGTACTTTTAGTTTCAATGCTTAGTTTGATATCTTGTCGTTTATGGGTTTTTATTTTTTTGCTTGCTTTATAAAGTACTTATTTAAAATTATTGTACTGTGTTTGCACGTCTTCAGAATTGTTATTTTTTAAGAGATTGAAACTATTCTTGAGCTCGAGTACAAATTGCTCTTGAATTGCTATTAATGTGATTTTATCTAATCTTTTAATAGAGGTCTGTATCATTTCATATCGCTGTATTTTCAAGTCGAATGCAATTTTGATTTTTAGTAGTAGGGGAAACCAAGCGGGGATTTCGGGATTTACTCGAGCGCGGCAGAATAACATAAGGGGGGCAACCTTGCACTTCGTGAAGTACTCCCACCATACCTGAGCCCTGTACATAGGGTCAAACGTCTAGGGCAGCCGATAAGATTAGTAAAAAAAATGATCGTTAGAAAAACTGGATCGCGTCAGATTAAAGTAAGTTAAGTTAGTTACATGCAGAAAAGTGTGCATTTCAATAATCTGACAATTTAAGCGTAACGTAAGGAAATAGGAGGGACACAAAGTTGCCCCAAAAAACCTCGTCTGAAAATTCTCGAGCGCGGTTAAATTGTTTTTTATTTTGAAGGAAATTAGTCACCAGTCATGGAAATAATATAATTTGCCGATTTGCACAAGCTGAAGAAGCTAAAATCATAAATTAAATGTGGTGCATGCAGTCGTTGAGGACTATGTATTTCCCACTTCCCGCCACTCTGCCTTCAGAGAAAGAGTGAGAATCTTTCTCTATCTCTCAGTCTCTCGCACAGTTCCCATAGTACGTTCCGCCGCCATGATGCCATCACAGCTGATCATAACAACGCAAGCATATACAACGTTTTCCGTTTTTTATTGTGTTTTAAAAAACGTTTATTGAATTTAGTGCAGTAAGTTTGGTATATGCTACAACAATGAGTGACAATAGTTCAAAAATATAAAACAAAATATGACAAAAGAATAAAAATATTTTTTTCAAACTGTCGTACTAAGGAAATCCCACCACATAATTGTCAGATTATGGATCAGGACGACAAGGACATCAAGGTGAAGCGTCTGTATAATAATCTGTCGCGCTCGAGTATTTCAAGGTCACGATTTTTTTTTGGCTCTTCTGTCAATCGTCCATCTTCTGAATAGGTGCCACTGGAGGGTTCACTTTACTTCCCTTATCAATGTCTGACGCGCTCGAATAATTTTTATTTTTCCTATTTTCTACCCTTTCGTACGGCCACCCCCACCATGCAAACCGGCAAATTAATATTTTCCCTCTATCAGAAAGACGTGGGGCGCATACGCTATTACTATCTGAAGCGCTCGAGTATTTCTTTGTGACTGTTTCTTTCATTTTTGAAAACCTGTACACGCTGCCCTCACCAGTGAAAGGGTATACTTCACATAGACTTTTTTCTTTTTAGCATCTAACCTTCACAATCCTACAGGCCCCACGACGCTCGAGTAAATCCCTATTTACCCTCTTGGGCTCCCCTGCTATAGAGGCCTGTGGTCAATTTGTATTTTAAAGAATTTAAAACTTCTACTTTGGAGACTATTTGCTTACTGGCAGAGAGATCAATTTCGTTTTTGGTTCTATTGTTTGGGTGTAACCAGGTCCACCTTCTCTGTTGTTTCTTATAAAATAGCTGTTACTGAGAGTAAGGTTTTGTCCGAATGCGAATTGGGTAATTCGTGTGCCTCTTTCATCGCGTTTACCCTAAGCCATGAGGGCCAAGAATATTAATGTTATCGGAGGGTAAGCGTGTACCGACTGTGGCGTTAAAGTCTCCCATTACCTACAAGATTCAACGAGCTTTTATGTTCGTCATAAGCTTTGTTAACTAAGTCATAAAAATCTCACTTCATCATCCGGGTGCGTGGATGTCGGTGCATGAACCTGAATTATAGTAATATTTTTTGTATTTGTTATACGAAATTTAAGCAGAGCTATGCAGTCATAACATGTTACAAACTGTAAAATGTTATTTTTCCATCGCTTTGCGACTAGGAACCTTATTCCGAATTGGCTACTGTTACCTGTATAGAAAAATATATTCTTATTTCTTTCTACAATATCTTCACCTTCTCTTCCGATTTCTGCTAAACCGACTATGTCCAATTTTATTGATTCTAGTGCATTCTCTAATTCGACTAAATGGCTTTCTGTTCTTAGAGTGTGAGTGTTATACGTCAATATATTAAGCATATCGGCATCCGATAGGCAAGCTATGTTCGTTTAACTTTGTAACTTATTATTAAGGAATTAAAATAAACACTTGTTTACTTGTACTCTTTAGATTGTGTCCTCAAAATTTTTATTATTTAAGTCAAAATGTTATCCAAACTCAAAAAAGCAAAAGTTTTAGAAATCTCTTTTGAAATAGGTAAGATACAAGCGTTTCAAATCTGGTAGTAGGTGTAATTGTTAAATGTCAGAAAAAGGATGCTCGATACACGTTGTGACTTAACCATTATTTAAATGCAGCTATTTGAGAGAGACAGATATCACTACTACACCCGCTCATTATATCCAAATTTCCAACCACTATCCAATTTTAGGGCTATGTCCAGCAGTGGACTATTATAGCCTGATGATAATGATGATGATCCAATTTTAATACTGTTTTGATAGGTATTTGCTCTTGTGTGTAAAATAATGTACAAAATCAAACATAGGCAACTATCCTATTGCGCATAATTTCATTCGAATGAAATTAGAATACATGCTTTACGTGTTAAAGGATGCAGCGCACTTACCTACTGTGGAGGCAAGTGGTGTGATGTCCATCCAACATAAAAGCACGCCAAGCACGATCCTCCTCCGACCAGGGTAATCGTGCCTGGCGGACCGGATAAGTATTGATGTCAGGAACTTGTATAGGTATACTTAGTCACTGTGTAAACTTCAGTTGTGCGATACAGGATTGTATGGTGGACGTGGTTTTTAAGCGCTTTTTGTGCACAGCGCCATCTGTTGGATGTAGTCTTTGGAACTTTCTCGTATGTTTGGAGGCGCCACACTACTATAAGGCTTGTTGCGACAAAATGTAGCCACTTGAGGTGTGCCTACATCCAAGGGCTACACTCAACAGTCATATTATATCTGTCAATTTCTAAATTGGTAAAAGATTAGTAAAATATTGCAAAATGTAACACTAGGGGACAAATGAAAATGGACTGCATGGATCACCACTACCCCTGCGCCGAATATTGTTGGTTTGATTGTCCCGTGTGGGGACAAAAAATCGTGTGATCCACAAATTGTTGTGCTGGGTTTGGGTGTTGTTTGTGCCTGTTGTTTTAATGTTTTTATAAATCACCGCGACTCAGTATTTATTCATAGTGCAGGAGTTGCCTTTTTATAAAACAAAATCAGACAACATTCCGTACTATAAGTTTTAATTGTTTTAATCCATCCGTCACCTTAGTAGTAATGGACTGTATGCGCACAATTATATGACAAGAACCTACGGAACCCTAAAGTACCTACAGCCCTATCCACCCTAATACCCTAAGGCCCTATACCTACCATATACTACGTGATGAATAAATAAATAAATAGTTAAATTCAGGATGCCTGCACCATGCGTCCTTAAGTAAATGTGTGAAGAGTAGACGGGATGTCCAGGATGAGGATAGATAACTCACCAGTCGAGCAGATTCACACGACTAATCAAAGATGGCTGCAGATGTCTTGGCCACAGTGAGGGGTTGGCAAGTTATTGAGTCACCGTCCGTAAGATGGTTATTTTTAAATACAGTGTTTCTACTACAATATATGGTCTTGAAATTAAACTACTATGTTAATTGCAGTTGTAGTTAATCAACTAATACTATTAATAACCTTTAAATATTATGGTGGTGTTCATGACGTACAATTATAGGAATATCATATATATAATTTATAAACAGATTTTATTAAATCCAGTACGTTTCCTCTAACTCCATAACGCACCCTTAATGAAACAGAGACTTATCTCAGTATTTTGGATTAAACAAATTTGAACTCTATTGCAAAGATTTAACACAAATATAATATTAGAATTTAACATATACAATTAGAGTTCAAATTGCCTTACTTTCAAATTTCGAGTTAAGTCGCTGTTTTATTAAGAGTGCGATAAGTCTATAGCTTATTTAGTAAAATTGTATGGACAACATACCTAATCAACAGCTATAGATTAATCTATATGTAAGGTGCAGGCCTGGTCATAGATAAGACACTAGCGTGGTTTTTGTTGTCTACTGCAGACATAACTGTTTTATAAAATTTTAAATTAGAACGATTTATGTTTTTGTTTTTCTATGATGATATTCGGTTTTTTTTCCCTGTTCATCGGCCAGTAATTTTCTTACTTCAAAATATACAAACATTCGAGTAATAACCTTTTCAAATATTTTTGAGATGGCCGGAAATAAAGCAATAGGTTTGAAACAATTCATATAATGCTTACTGTCTATTTTAAATAGTGGTTTGATGACTTATTTTCAACTCGGTCGGAAACACACCGTGTATTTATCTATATATTTATTATCTATTTCGCGATGCGGCAAACCTGTTAACATTTATTCCGACAACGGTACCTCATTTTTTGGTGCATACAATGATATCTCAAAATTTATTAAATCTAATGCAACTTCTATAAGCGAAAGTTTGGCCAATGATGGGATAAGATTCCATTTTATTCCTGCATATAGTCCTTACTTCAGTGGACTTTGGGAGGCGGGTGTGAAGTCAACAAAATACCATCTTCAGCGAGTGTTGGGAAATTGTTATTTAACTTTTGAGGAACTTTACACCACTCTAACGCAAATCAAAGCGATTTTAAATTCTCGTCCATTAACACCGCTGTCTTCGGATCCTGAGGACGACACACCGTTAACGCCAGGACATTTCCTCATTGGTCGGCCACTTACTTCCTTGCCACAACCTAATCTTCAAGACCATTCTACGAATCAGTTGTCTCACTATCAGAGCATCAGCAGCAGAACAACTCCGCCAGCATTTCTGGGCTAGATGGAGTAAAGAGTACGTTTCCGAGCTTCAACAAAGGACGAAGTGGCGTTCATGTAAAGATGGTTTAAAGATAGGATCGCTGGTCATAGTGAAAGAAGAGAATCTTCCTCTTTTGAAGTGGCGGCTAGGAAGAGTTGTGGCAGTCCACCCTGGATCAGATGGTATCGTTCGTGTGGCCGACATCTCGACGTCTGCTGGTGTCTTGAGGAGGGCATTCAATAAGATTTGCCCTTTGCCTGTTTCGTGTTCTGGTTGAAGATGTAACTTCAACGCCCAGGGGCATGTTGAAGCGCCTAATATTAAAATCATAGCAATAATGTAAAGAGCCTAGATTTTCACTTATTAGTTTAAGTTGTCTATCGTTTTGTTATAAACTTTTGTTATATCATTCGGTCATTAAAAGTTCACCACATCGACACATATCCAGTTGATTTTCTTTACCACAAATTCCCTGAGTATTCCCTACAGTAATTTAATAATATGCATCAGCATGGGCGCCGGCAGCAGTGGCAGCAAGCAGGGCAGCAAGAGGGGTGCAAGGAGACACCACCTTGCACTCCCCTGTCAAGAAGAAAAATACGTAGAATATAACATATTTATTTTTGGATGAGCAAAATATATAGTTAATAGCTACCATATCTTTTCTGAGTCATTACCTACTTATATACCTGCGGTCGAACTGTTGTTATATCTTTTTTAATAAGTATCCTAAATTTATAGTACTAATATGTAAAATATATAATACTCATAAGTGAACTGTAATGTTCTTGAGAAAATGAAGTTCTTTAAACCTATATTCAATAAAATACCCACGCAATTTAAATTTGATATTAAATTATTTATATGTGGGAGGGTTGGACGCCAACCCGCTTTTGACATGATGAAGCAATAAAATATAGGCGTAGTATTATATAATATATGTACGAAGTATACTTCGTACGTATACTAATGATAGGCAAATACAAGAGAAATAAAACAATAAAGGTTGATTGTGATTATCTCTGATTTGATCCGTAACGCAGCGAGTTCGTCACACGCGTCTCCGGCGCTTATATAACGTCAATATGACACTGACAGCCATAACTGTCACTCCAACTGACACATTGGCTCAGTGGCGATCTCACTCAAGCTTACGCTTGGCGTTCCAAAACAAACCAATAGATAGCGCTTAATTCAACTCCAATTACAGAAATAAATTGCATATCTGATTATTTTCTTGACGCTTCGACATATATAACATGTAGAATTCTATAATTTATATCAGTTAATAATATAATGTGTAGATGCAGGTGCACCACCATGAAAGTAATCCGGGCGACGCCCATGTGTATCAGTTACTTTTGCTTTTGGTTAACCCACTTTTCAGCCGCTGGTTTTCGATGTTTAAATTCTCTATTTCTTTTCTCATCAATTTTTCTTTCAAATCTCACTTATTTTGGCTATCATTTAATTATGTATATTTTTTTTATACATCCAAGGTGGCAAGCAGGTCTACGGCCCACCTGATGGTAAGTGGTCACCGTAGCCTATGGACGCCTGCAATACCAGTGGCATCCCTTGCGCGTTGCCGACCCTTTAGGAAAGGAAAAAGGAAGTGGGAAGGAGAAGGTGCGGGAACGGGGAAAGAGGGTGATTGGGCCTCCGGCACTCTCACTCACCAAACGAAGCACAACAGTAGGAATACTGCTATTTCACGTCGATATTCTGTGAGAGGGTAGTCCTTTCCCGGTCGAGCCGGACCATTCATGCTGAAATCAGCGAGGCTCTATTATATATATATAAGACAAACTCATACTTGTGTCGAAAAGAGGGGAATCTAAATTTCAATCACCACTCAAGAAGTTATATGTTGAGGTTTTTGTATACGTAGTGTTATATTTTGTTCAGATAATAATAATAACCGCAGGGCAGCTTGTGGCGAGCTGAATGTGAGTGGTGACACTGCGGTCCTCAATGTCTCAGAGAGTCGATTAGGGCCTCGTCCCCAGCTTACCGTTACTGGTTGGCTGGGGTGGAACTTCAAGAGCGCCCGTAGGACTCTCAACTCTGGCTTGCCTTGGTCGTCTGGTCAGAAGGAGGCCGCTAGAGCTATATGCTTGGGGGTGAAAATGTCATTTTCAAGGGCATAACTACGGGGAAACCCGCTCCGGGTCTCCGTTGTCACGAGACCCGTGATGGTGAAACCGGCGCCGCACCGCTCGACACCCCTAGCCGCTCGCACTGGTGTTGCCCTCGGCTGCTGGCTTGTATGCCTATGGTGGCTATTCAGGGAACCCATCTAATGAGTTGAGTTGGCAAGTCACCGTCTGCCCATTGCATTGATGCTATTAGAGTGTTCAAGGCAGACGCCGTTTTTCATCCATAGTTACCGATATACCGGTCCACCAAACACCCATTCCCATAGCCCATATATTAGAATAGATATAGAATAGATAGAATCCATACGTAGCAATAGTCCTACGCCTGCTGCGGCTAATGCCGCTGTCGGTGTTCCATCTCACCTTTGATTAAAACTCTCGAAGGGCCTCTTCACATTTGACCCATGTCTCCGTGTAAGCCTCTAAAAGGCCAGGTATTTTCTAATATAATATGTTAGAAAATACCTGTGATAAGAAAAATATAATATTAATAATCAATTATTTGTAAAAACATGAGTGTACAGTTATAAAAAATTCTAATGTAGGATGTTGATATTTTATGTGGTACGTTCATGTTTTGCCATTTAATTGGCGTACAAATATTTTACAAGGCGTATATTTTACATAGATGTACTATGTACTTAATAAACATTTACTGAAGCTATACAAAGTTAAAGAAGATTTACAATATTATACAAAATAAAAACTAATTAAATACAAAATAAGGTAAAAAGAACAGTTAACAGAAGCATAAATGTCATAATATTAAGTTACTATTAGCTGTCTATAAAATAATTTATGTCATAATAACATTTCTCAATTAGTTATTTCTTTAGTTTTAATTTAAATTGTTCTAAGTTAAGACTCTATATAGATTTTGGTATTTTATTGTATATTACGGGCACCAAACATAGAACACTTTTATGCATTAGCGTTGTATGAGATCTAACCATGCATAGTCTGTCGTTATCTCTACGATTGCGAATTACTATATCAGATAGTCGACTGAACAAATGTGGATTTGTCTTAACAAAAACAGCTATCTTATAAATTAATAGAGAGGGCAGAGTTAATATATTGAACTTAATAAAATACAACTGTATTTCAGCTAGAAGACATAAAATGGTTGGCCATCTCTTACGACATGACACTTTTATTAAAAACATCATTGCGGGAAAGGTAGAAGGAAAGCGCGGAAGAGGAAGGCCAAGAATAAGTTACATTAGTCAGATCAGGGAAACGTTAGGTGTCATGTCGTACAGAGAAATGCAAGAAATGGCACTAAACAGACAGATATGGAGAGACAAGCTACACCGACAAGTCACTTAGACTTAAATAAGAAGAAGAAGAATAAAATACAGTCTACAACTGTCTACAATTTTAAGTCCAAACATTGCTCTAAAGCACCTTTTTTGGGATTTGAATATTGTTTTCTTATTAGTAGAGTTGCCCCAAAATATTATTCCAAAGCGTAACAGAGATCCTACAGTACCGTGGTAAACCATAAGAAGAGTTACACAGCTTACTACAGTTGAAAGTTGAAATAGAACATAAGCAGAAGAACAAATTGTTTTGCAAAGTTCCTCAGAATGCATGCTTATCAGTTATATGAAAAATGACTAACCAAACCGGTTTTTAAAGTACTGTAACGACATCTAGTGACTTCTTTAATTTATTTCTGTAGCACTATTTGTCATAAAATTCATATAACAGGTAAGCTCTTAGAAGAAGAAGTAGGTACAGTAGTTTTTACTATAAGGCACCACTTGCAATAGATTTCTCTGAGCTGGTAGATTTATTAACTGTAATGGCAATGCTGATTAATGGACAGTACGTACCTACGTATCGGTTTGATAGCTGTAGATGTTTTAAATTTTATAAGCAAATTAGGCCGCCCGCCATTGAATATTAACCAATAGGATTGCATAAAATCTCCGCTCCGCTCCAATATGCAATCCTATTGGTTAATATATTTCTCCGTTTCTTCGCTTCGAAACCTCGCTCCGCTTCAATGGACAGGCAGCCTTACGGAGCAAAATTTGAAATAAGTTTTATAAGACGATCTTTAATTTAAACAAATCACATTAAACATTTTTTTTTCCAGGTTAAAACTTTCTTATTTTTCTCAAGTTCTCATAATTTACCACTATTTATGTTATTAACTGTTTGTTAATGTGGTGTGGTGTGGAGTGACGAGAATGGACAGAATTAGGAATGAATACGTAAGAGGTAGTTTGAAGGTGGTGCCCATAGACGAGAAGGTGAAAGGAAATCGTTTGGCTTGGTATGGACATGTTATGCGAAGAGATGATACGTATGTAGGTAAGCAAGTGATGGATATGAGGGTAGAGGGACGAAAAGGGAGAGGAAGGCCAAGGAAAAGATGGATGGACTGTGTGAGGATGGATATGAAAGGAAAAGAGGTTAATGATCAGATGACGGGTGACAGAGAAGTATGGAAGCGAAGGACATACTGCGCCGACCCCAAATAAATTGGGACCAGGGCAAGAGAATGATGATAGAACTGTTTGTTAATGCACCTATTTCTCAGTTCATAAACAAGCAGTTGATTATCCTATTACATGTTAATTTGTATGATGAGGCAAAACAGTGAAGATAACATTACACGAATCGAAAATATTTAACTAAAAATCAATTATTAAAAATAAATTTTCTACGTAAAAAAGTTAAGAGATATTCACGATAAATGTTTACTACAAAACGCTACCTGGCGTAATTATATTCAATCAATAAAGACCACAATTAAAATAACAAGTATTTATTTCAATTCCTTAATAATAAGTTACAAGATATTATAATAACATAACGCTAAATGTAACACATGATAATGTAAAGATTAATGACAAAAATATAATGCACTCTGCCTTATTCAATAATTCAAGTCTTTCTAAAAGCCGTAGTGAGACGCGGGGGCGGCATCAGCGTATTCCTTGACCTTCGGGATGGAGTACACGTTGTCAATGAGCTTCTTGAACGCGGGGTACTTCTCATCAAGGTCTGGCATCTGTAGCATTTCCTTCAGGTAGTCAAACATACCCGCGAACACGAAGTCACCCCAGGTAAGCTGAAAGAAAAACGATATTATTACTAGAACGCTAAGCAAGTAAATCAAGGCGAAGAAACACAAGTTCTGTGTATATTGTGGGCATGTCTCTTTGGTTTTAGCTTTGATTCCCAGATTGAATAGAGATCAATGAGGGATACCGTTTTTGTGCTCACCAGGTGGCGCCACTAGCAAGAAAGGTCCTGTCAAATCTCACATTTGCTGTCAAATGCCGTTTCTAGCAGTAAAAACAGTCGGTTTCTACGGTTACTGTTGAAATGACAATAGAGTATAAAGTCAAAAGTCAAAGTCAAAAATCATTAATTCATTTAGGTCACAAGTAACTCTTATGAACGTCAAAATAAATAGATCAGTGAGTTTACTAAGTTACTGAAGCTACATTTAGGTTACTTGCTAGGTTCAGGCAAAAGGTAGAGCCTATGAGAAGAAACCTGCAAGAAACTCACGGCCACTCTTTTTAATCGCCAATTAAATATAATTTCAGTATTTTACAACTCATATCAACAAGGTGTTGCAGCCATTATACCATATATTACTGACTATTAAAAAAAACTAAAATAATAACAAATATTACTTAATAGTATTAAGGAAATGAAATAATTAGATTTGGTAGAATTAGTAAATACTTTTTCATCAAATAGACAGTAGGATGGCAAGAGGGCGCATACACTTATACTTTGTGACAATGCAAAGGCAGTCCGTGACTAAATACGGTGGGGCATTTATATTTTAAATTTATATTCAATAACAATCGAAATGGAATAGATAACATCACAAATAATCACGAGGTACCTCTACACTACTAAATGGACTTATAAATAATACAGAACTTTGAATCCTGTATAGAATGAGCAACTAGTGCCATGAGTTTTTGTCATTTAAGTAGTGGTTGCCTGAATAATAACTCTTCCAGCATAGCTATATTTTAATAGCACTTTTAAATTTGAGTACCTAATGGTAAATTTATTATTCTAATGGGTAGTTTATTAAAAAATACATATACCCAGTCCCGCAAATGTATTGTGAACTTTATGAACGATGATATGGACCTACTAACTTACACTTATTATATTTCTAGTGTTTAAATTATGAAGGTCCACCTTACTATCCATTAGTACCTCTAGCGGTGAATTCAAGCGCGATAGCTTTCATTGACTTCTCCTGTCATATAAATTTCAAAAGCAACAAGGAACCTGAATGTGTGGCTGGTAGACGGCTATATACTCGATTCAAATCACGTGGTGCCTACAAATCATAGCTGGGTAATGTACCTGTAATACTAGTAACCTATAGATACAGCCATTAGGTATTATTCAATGAACCGAATGATAACGTACTATAACGTATCATAAAAATATCACTTCCGAGCGATAATAGAGGCATTTTCATGTCATAAGCATGTTACGTTATGTGATAAAAATATCATAGTATACGATTATCGTATTCCTATCAAAGCATCTACTCGCAGAGGCAATCTATTCATAATCCGTTCATCATCATCAGTGCTAATCATTGGCATATAAATAAGCAAATATTAATTCTTAACATGACTATTGGTACTGAAAAGCAAACCGTCGTAGCAAGATATAATTTGAATGATGAATACCATGGTTTTGGTCAAGCAAGGCCGTAATATCCTTTTTACCTTCCAAATCGGGAAAAAGTGGAATAAAGTTTAGATACATGTACAAGTAATCTTTCAAATATAGCTGAATTGAAATAACAGGCCAACAAATAATGACTACGTTTATTTCTCGGGGCGCTGAGATGTATAATTTTCTTTAATGTATGAGAATGTCTGTCAAGTCTTGGAATACCAGACATAACTAAAATCTTTATTATAGGCATAGGTAAACCTATAAATAATGAGATTGAAACACTCGATAGGTTTTTAAATCGATTATTGCTTCGCTACTTGAGTGTTTTATGAGTGGTAAGTGGTTTATTGATTGCAGCTCTTTACATAAAAGATTTGTAAATTAAACAATACTGTAAATTTGGCGATTAATAAAAAAAGTGGCCGTGCGTATCTTGCCAGTTCTTCTCATTGGTTCAAAGCCTTTGCTTTGCTGAACATGGCAACAGGTAAATGTAAATTCCCATTTTAATACATGTAAATTTGACGTTCATAAATATTACTTTTTGCTATCTATTATTTCATTCAAACTATATTTAGCCGGATAGTGATGTAAAAACCTAATGAGGTTTGGTTCTTTTTTATATTCTATCATCAAATCAGTTCCAACGTCATGATATGATTATTCACCTTGCCAATAGCGATGTGTCCATTGTTCTTGGTGACAATAGCATTCAGCTTCTCCAGGAGGTTGGGGTACAAGTTCTTAGAGGATTCCTCGTGTTTCTTCGCCTTGAGAACCTCGTCATCCTCGTAGTGTACCAGGGCAGCCTCTAGAAGAACAGAAATAATAGAAGATCAGCTCATGGTCTTTAACCTATTGAGTGGCAGTGGCACACCGGCGGCCAGACACGATAGGTTTTAATTATGTCTGGCATTCCAGCAATTGACTTTGAGAGATATCCTGATATTACTTTCTTTCCATTGTCGTAAATCTTATTATGTCAACTAAAATAGACCCAGTTACCCACCCTTAATAACATTAGAGGAATTGTGAAAGCACAACAATCAAAGTGCTATATATTTTGGGATATACAGTACAGCAGAATCTTAATTTAAAAAGCACTTCTAGAGAAGTATCTGCGCTTTCAAAACATCGCATTTCATCTTTATCTAAAAGCTTGACTTCGGAAGTATGCCTGACTTGTAAAGCGCCAATGAATCTTATTAGTACGCTATTCAGGCTGCTCTACGCTCTGTGCCTCCTGGAAGACTAGATACCTTAATTTTGTCTGAATTTAACCGGCAAACCTTTAACGCTTTAGGTGAGAATGACTACTCTCTGCGCTCCCCTTTTCCCGGGGTTTTGGTAAACTAAAAAGATACTCTTACAACGTATAAGAAATTTATCGAGAGTTTTCTGGTAAGAAGAAGATACTACCGGGGCGACTAATAGCTTAAATATTGGGACGGACAAATTGTAATATAATTATTTATGTTTCGTTTAAGCTGTAAAATAGGATAGATTGCAAATTTACGTAATTTAGTAGGCGAAAATATTAATTATTTTAGGTTTTTTACACAGGTTAATTGTAAGCACATTCATTGTTATGGTAAATGTATATTTTATTTTTGTATTAAACAAAAAGTGTTGCTTTTATTCACTTAACTGTGACCTGTGGCGCAGTCTTAAATCAGCAACGTCTATTATAACTAATTATTCAACAACACACTCACTGGCACGGATGTCGTTAAGGAAGTCGATGTTCTGGTCGATCTCGAAGTCCTCCTCAATATTGGCTCCAGTGACGCCGTACTTCTTGCCGAGGTACCGGCTGATGGCAACGCTCTGTGCGTATTGTTTGCCGTCAATCTCAAGTACTGGCAACTGGCCGAACAGGGTCTCTGCAAAAAAAGGGAAAAATGAAGTCGTAAGTTAAAGTAGATACTTTAAAATTGCCTTATTTGTTGGTTAACTAATTCAAACGCATTGAACGTTAGTATTAAATTCATAATGAGCCAATTATACGGCATGTCTGGAACCCGGGGCACGCGTTAGCGTTACCGGCGCCTGGCAACTGTTTTATATGTATAAAAACGGTTTTTATACATATAAATATATGTTAATACGAGCACAAGAGTACACACATCCCTCCTCACATATACATACATACATAGATTCACGCCTGTTTCCCAGAGGGGTAGGCAGAGACCACGAATTTCCATTTGCTACGATCTTGACACACTTCCCTGGCTTCATTCACTTTCATCACATTCCTCATACACGCTCGTCGGTTTAAGGTGCTCTTAACCTGGCCTTGGTCCAAAATATCGCCGATCTTGTCAAGAAATGCATAAAACAAAACATTTAAATTGAATCAGCCATCGTGGACGCTACCACAAACGAATAGACAAACTCTGTTTACGATTACGACGACACACTACTGACCCGCGCAACATCGGCTGCGTTACATAAGAGAATTTGCCCAGATTTTGCAAAGTTTTTCATTGATGCTCCGCTCCTATTAGTCGTAGCGTGATGATATATAGCTTATAGCCTTCCTCGATAAATACGCTATGCAACACTAAAGAATTTTCAATTCGAACCAGTAGTTCCTGAGATTAGCGCGTTCAACCAAACAAACTCTTCAGCTTTATAATATTAGTATAGATGTACCTATACCTCATACACAACTTTGTTTGTACCTAAGTAACGCAACACGCAAAAACTACTGCACGAAATTGAATGCGGTTTTTACAGTAGCATAGCTGGAGGTCTAACTTAAAATCTGGTGCATATTTCATCTTGATATGCTGCCCAGAAGTCGAGTATTATGTATGTAGATCACCTTGTATACAAGCTTACAATAAAAATGTAGATAGGTGGTAGAGCCACTTCAAAACTCTACACGTACGAAATCGCAATCACAATTTTATCCAATGCCTGACGGTTTTATTATCATTATTGATAATCTATTCATCTACTACAGCTAATAATACCACAGCACAAACTGTACTATGATAATACACTCCAGACGCAAAAATAATCTGACTCATATCGTACGATGTTTTGTATTACATAATATTTACTGAAGGTCATGGCGACGCGACGGGCACGCAGATTAAATTGTTTGGTAGGCACATCGTATAGCGTTCATTGGTTCTAATGAAACCTTCCTCATGAATCACTGTCTATTGGTGAAAACCGCATAAAAATCCGTTCAGTAGTTTTTGAGTTTATCGCCAAAACATTTTATAATATGTATGTATCTTATGTGGGGGCCAGTCAGTGCAGACCGGCGACACTTCGACCCAGTGGGATCTTTTGTGTCGACACTCTCCCATAACGACTGCCATAGATATTCATGGCAGCCGGGACCGAACGCTTAACGTGTTCTCCGAGGCACGGAGCAGGCGATAATTGTCAATCAATGCGCACATAATTTCGAAAAGTCATATAACTTCCGAAAGTCAGAGGTGCGCGACGTGGGTTTGAACCCGAGACCCTCTGCATTGCAGTCTGTTGGTCTCCCCACTGAGCTATCGCTGCTATATCTGCTTTATAATATGTAGGTAGTGATAGTAATTGCCTTGCGTTTACTCGAATTTTATATGTTATCGCTCTTAGTGACAAGCCAGATATATCTTGTTACGTAAACGGATAGTAATAATCATTTTATGTGATGACGCATTCACAAAAAAAAAATATTTTTGAAGATAACACATTAACGTCACGAATATGCGATTATGAAGACAAGGGGCAAACTTATAACAGTGCCTAGTGCGAGTTTGTTTTAAGTTAACGCGATCGACACGTTTATGACGTTCGCCGCTCCGATTGGCCCGCTCCTAGCTCTTAACCAATCAGAGAGCCAAACGCGGTTAACGTTTCGATCGCGTTAACGTAAAATCAACTTGCACTACGCACCCAGACCATTGTATACTTTACTCCTTCACATCAAGTTGTAAAGTATTAGCCATCAATTATTATACTTTAAAAGGAGAAAGGTATGTTACTATGAAACTAAAATAAGTTTCATAGTAATTAATATCGAAAATCTGATGCCTATTCTCCATTTGGTTAGGTATTTAACTAAAGGTGAAAAATGAAAATGAAAATTAAAAATCTTTATTTGTCTCAAAACAGTTACATTAATTATAAATGAGACATCCCCAGTAAGTAATTGATAATACTTGTGTTGGGGCTATCTCGCTCTTTTAAGGGCAAACAATCTTGATGTGTCTTTTTTATCTTTTTATCTAAACACTCAGTTTAAAAATTAAATGCTGCTAAAGATCAATGTAAATACGACAATAACGATTACTAAATCAATTGAACCGTTATTTTATTGATGCAGTTTATTTGTTTAATATGTGTTTGTGTAAAAAGTCACATCAAGATTGTTTACCTTCAGTTAAGTACCTAACCAAATGGAGTATAAATGTTTTATCCAAACGAATAGGTATTATAAATGCAAAACGTGAGTTTGTTTGTTTGTCACGCTTTCACGCCTTAACTACTCGACCGATCATCATGTAATTTCGAATACACGTTGTCAGGGGAACAGAATAGGTATGTCCGTATGGCTTCCGTTCATCCAGAAAAAGTTACATTTACTAACCTAACTAAGGGAAGCATCGGGCAAATCTATTTGTTATGGAAAAATCTTACATGAAAGAGATTACTATCATCCGAAGAACTGCGTTTTGCAACGGCTATTGTTGAACCGATTTTGTTTTGGAAGAATATAATGACGGCTAATTTGAACATTTTTGTATCTCCACTGTTAGTGGACCATAAACACGTTTGCTTTTTTGTCACCTCTTGTACAGACAAGAGGATTTACAGATATAATATCATTAGTTTATGTATACACATGACTATCATTAATTTGTATGCAGCTAAGTCGTTGTTTATAGACAGTACCACAATCGCATACAAATAACAAGCGATCTGTTGTAGCAACCACAAACGTATAGTCAAGAAGTATATTGAAATATGTGAAATATATTAATATGTAGATATACAGGCTGTCCGGTAATTAATGGATAACCTTGAAATGTCTTATAGTAAAACTGACAGACTTCCAAAAAAAGTAATAATAATTAAAAAAGTGCAACAGCTAGTTCTACTTTTGACTGTCTATCTATTAGAATAATTAGTGTTTAATAATAAAACATCATTCATTATCTATTAATTACCGGACATCCTGTATATTAAGTAGTTTCTGTAGTTTCTCCGTTAATAAAATAATTTTTCAATTTGGACCAGTAGTTCCTGACATTAGCGCGTTCAAACAAACAAACAAACTCTTCAGCTTTATAATATTAGTATAGATATGAAAGTTTGTGAGGGGGTGAATCGATGGATGGATGTTTGTTACTCTTTAACGCAAAAACTACTGAAGGGATTTTGATAAAACTTTACTGTGTTATTTTTTATACATATCATCAACAAAAATATCTTAAATCTACATTAAAGGGAGCGAAGCCGCGGACAAAATCTAGTATCTAAGTATTATGAATGTGAGTTTGTTTGATACGCTTTCACGCCTTAACTACTCGACCGATCATCATGAAATTTCGCTTACACGTTCTCGGGGTTACAGATAGGGTTCCCAACCATACTGTTAAAAACAGTATTATACTTTTTTCGATCGTTAATCATTCTTGTTACTATTCTATCAAAAAAGTATACAAAATGCTGTTTTCATGACCGCTGGTATTCGGAACTATAACGAAATTTGAAATTGTGGAGAAGATTGTGAATATTTTGAAAATGATAATACAAGGTTAAATTAGGCAAGACACTCCAAAAAAAAATATGATTTTGAAATGTCGAAAAAATAAGATACAGTTTTATTTCCTAAAATACTCTTCATTTAATAATTCTTAATATACTTTATTTCTCGAACAAAATGTTGGGAACCCTAGTTACAGAGAAGGACATAGAGTACCTTCCATCCAGAAAAATGTACTGTTTCCGGGTTAGCGAAGCTGCGCGCTAGTTAAAATATATTTCAGTAAATGGAATCAACAATACAAGGCATCGTATTCAGCGCACAGCATTAACCTTGAGGTACACTTACGAACAAGGTGGATAGCAACACAATCGCGCGCCGCGATTGCCCCGCATGTAACCATTGTACGTAGAATTGCGACTATTATGTAGTTTTTGCATGAATGTACCTTTTGATACGCTCGATAGCGGATGCAGGTAATTTAACCATGAATAGAGCGAACTAACCAGTGGGAACCGAATCTGTGTGCTGTGATGATCAATAATTCGTACTACCTACCTAATCTAATAGATATAACTAATATTATAAATGCGGATGTGTGTTTATTTGTTACGCTTCCACGCCTTAACTGCTCGACCGATCGTCAGAAAATTTCGCTTACTCGTTGTCACGGGACCAGGGTCCCCTGACAACGAGTAAGCGAAATTTTTTATTTTTTATTTTATTATATAGTGTTCCTTCCATCTAGAAAAAGTACTGTTACTAACATAACCTTATCTTCATTTATGCGGGCGACGCCGCGGCCTAAATCTAGTTATAAATAAAATAAGTATCTATGCTCGTTACGTTTTACAAGCTAAACTGCTGAGTCGTTTGATAAAAAATTTGGAAATAGACTACTTTTTAGTCTAGCTTTATCTATAAATGGGTAAAGTTAAGTAATTTTGCATAGGTAGTTTAAGTTTTATGGACGAACGAATAGCAGTAAAATTTTGATAATTCGTTTGTATGTACATACTTATATACAGTGTGTAACAGAAAGGTGTGGTCATATTTTAGGGTCGCTATGTATATCTGATAAATAACCTATGTGCCCTAACCCCATATCAAAATATCGAAATTTAAATTTTATGACAATTTCAATCATTTTATTTATTTGTTATTTAAACATCGATACAAAACGAGTTATAACAACTGTGCAACATCTGTGGGGTCACCGATCTATGTTAACACGACCAGCTACATTGTAAACAATGAATAGGTAACAGTATCCACATCTGGGGCACAGTATATTGGTCAATGGATAGCAAAAGGGACCAAAACTTCAAAAAATCGATAAACAAAAAAATCTATATCTTCGTGGAAATAATATATTAATTAATTCTCGTGGTTTTCCATTGAACATGGGCTATAAAAATATTATGTGACCCTTAAATATGACCACACCTTTCTGTTACATCCTCTATATCTTTCAATTTTTAGCTTATTATTTAACCTAAATAGCTTGATCTATGGTACGTTGGACGGATGCAATCTTCTAAAGAAGGATGTATTAGTTTTTAAAGTAAAAGCAGCCATGAAGAATATTATTTTTGAATAAAACAAATATGTCTGCTATCAACTATATATATTTATGTAGTCGAAAGAAGAACAAACCGACAAACACAATTTCGCATTAATAATAGTAGCAAAAATTACTACGTAGGTACGTTATAAATCGCTACAAATTATGTCATTTTTAGTTCATCGTAATTTGTACGATTGTGTCAGATAACTATTGATATACAAGCCTACCTACACTTGATTATATAACGATAAACACTTGACGACAATTGCGCTATCAACGATAATATTGTTGACATAAGAATAATTAATTTATAGTTGCTTTTATTAACAACATTACGGTAACTTATATTACTTCACAACATCTTCAGAAAGATAACATAGGTACTATTCAACGTTGGATTTTGATTGATTTGTTTCAAGAACCACTTATGGGTTTTCCTTTTTTAAACAAGGTTTGAATACAGTAGGTACAGTAATACCCCGAACTTACGCGATAGTTGGGAATGAGCTATAACCGCGTAAGATGAATTCGCGTAAGTCGGGGTATAATTCCGCATATAAATACATATTATATATAAATTATTTTTAATTGGAGCCAGTAGTTAAAGAATATAGTAATTTCGACCAAACATGTTTTGTACAATCTTAGTTGTAAAATCTTAGATTATACAAATATAGGGAGTATTTCGATAATCGAGAGTTGTATGACGCTCAAACAAAAGATAACTCGACAAGATTTAAAAATCGCGTTACTCCAGGTTCGCGGTAGCGTAAGCCGAGATATTAGAGTCAGCGCCGACGGACGGAGTGGCGGCGAAGAGACAAATTCAGTAAAAATTTAAATTCGACCTAGAGTGCTTCAGAATACGACTGTATATGGTACAACGAAATAAAATGACGGCGAGCGACTCAAAGCGTCCTCAAGAGCCAAGTGTAGACTCGCGCGGCGGTCTCAGAGTCGCGCGCAGGCGTTCAGTTCAGAGTACGCGACGGCTCTCATAGCTATCTCGCCGCTCAGTGGGTTTTACGACCACTAAACATCGCAGGCAGCGGCTTGGCTATGAATTCTTATTAAAATGACATTGCTAAACTTCATAAGCAGTAGTTACCACCTACTTACCGTTGACTCATCTTTCTTTAAGAAGATAATATGGTAAAGTCCACCCCGTCTCAGATGTTATACGTAGGTATAACACCTGAGACGGTTTGGACTTTACAAACATTAAAATAACCGTCAAAAGTCATTCGTGGTAAAAAATAAATTTCCGAACCCACAACTTTCGGCGCACTGGTAACGGCGATATGACCACTCAAACCACTAAACCATCTGTGCAGTTAATGAAGTCAAAACAAAATGAAAATAGTTCTTCAAGGTCGTTTTGGACTATTACATTTTCATAAAAAAATTTACAAGATCTTTCGGTGAGACTTCCTAATATAACATGTGCAAGAAACTGTGAGTCATGCGTTTTTATCTACACCAATGGCCTCGAAATACATAAAATATGACGTTCGGTTCTGAATCGATATGTCACTTTATTAACGGTTCTCAGATAGGTAAGTGAAATATGTAAACAGTAACAGTGTGTTGGAAAAAAAAACGAACAGGTGCTGATCAAACATTTACGTTTTTTCTAGAAACACTTGTATGACCCTGAAAATAGCCAGACAGAGCAGGAGATACTTTTAACATAGGTAAATAGTAAATAATTAATCCATTATCCTTTTCGTTGCAGAAATATTTTTTCAGGCAGTGACGTCGTACGCGTCTTCCGAATTAGGTGTGTGTTATCAAGTTACACTTCCGGCCTCACATATACTGCTAGTTCGGGTACATCTTAACCACTATATGTACATTAAAACCTATTATCGTTTTATAATTTAATTAATAATTTTATAATCAATAATCTAAATAGTTATTTCATATTTCTTTATTAAGTATAAAGATTATATTTATTAGCTTGGCGCCTTCTGCTTGTCAGCTTCCGGCGCGATTAATAAATAGTACGTATTGTTACTGATCTCTGTACTTTTTTTACACTATGTCGAATAATCAATCCTATAATTATTTTGTTTTACTATGTATAATATAATGATAAAGCTATTAGATTCTTACTGATTTTGGGTTAGGCATAATTTTGTCACACCGGTGCCTCTGCTTCCGGTGTAATAAATCCTTAATGTTACATAATCCTGTATTATTAAATAATAATTGTATATGAATAATCATCAGAATAATTAAGATAAACAATGTTTAATATTATCTATTGAGTTTGTGAATTTAGTATTAAATTAGATCAAATGTTTGTATAAATACCGGCGGTTAGAATATTTTGGGGGCATTCATATTCTAACCGTTGAAACGTGCATTCAAGATAATATAAGTGCTTTTCTGTACAACTTGTGTCTTCATTGTCGCCGCCACCCTGACTATTCACCTTCTTACACTCGTTTTAAGAGGTACGCAAAAACAAACTGTTGCCTAAGGTAGTAGCCGTAGTACTATCCGTAAAAACACAAACATTACAATCTATTCAAGGTATACGAGATTGAGGCTTCCTAAGAAGTGGTACTCAGAAAAATATGGATTAGAAACCATTAATCCAATCAAGTCTTCAATCTCCTGAGACGTAAAAACCCTTTTTCTTTAATTGCCTGTATGTCAAATGCATACCTACTAAATTGTTTAACATACTAGAACTGAACGCCAGAAATAATATGATGTATCACTTTTCAAAATGGCAGTAAGCTGCCAGTGCTATTAACATAGACCACTCACTCATCTCCTAACCACACAAGATTATGTTCATCATCTTCATTAAGGTCAGGACACCCTTACGGAAGAATACAATAATATTGTTTTGCTACGATCCGATCTCCTGTACGATGGAAGATCTTAGCTATAGCTGGTCTGCTCCTATTTGAAACAAATTTTAGCTAGAAGCCCTAACTCAAAAGTTGTTTCAGACCAACATTGTTTTTATCCTTATACGGTATTACAACATAATATACCCCACCGATTCTGCAATGAAATAACAGATAAGCCACTATAAACTCTATTACATAACATACCTACCACAATTAGAGCCTTACTGCAGTGTGTGTATGTTTGTTCATTCACCGCTTAGACAGTGACTGTAATGTCAATAATAGGAAATGGCATAAGACAGTATTGTGCGAACCAGAAGCGTAGTGTCAACATCCATTATCTTCAACAATAACGGGTTCAAACTCACGCTATCGCACCTAAGCATATAAAGATATATATATTACTCAATTAAGTGGAAAAAAGATAAGAATATGATTAATGGTAAGGGGTGATTATATTTTTTAATTATATTTGTCGTCATGAAACCTTTTGGCCGAAGGGTGTGGTTTCCGTCGCTTCTGCGGACAAGTGACACATGAAAGCACAATAACAGAGTGCAAGTGAAGCATGACTAACATAGTTAATAAGTTATATATATATACTAACGCGAATTGTATGTATATTAATCTATAAAGTCTATATACATATCTATGCGTCAATGCCACGAAAAATGATATTGACCTATTCATACAACAAAGACATGCTTCACTGTCAAAGTTAAGCAGATTCAAATGAAGTGAAATAATATTGAAATATATTGCGACCATGAAGCTTATAATAAGTAATTTCAATTGCATTACTATATACACGAAAACGAACTATATTATAGACTTCAATAATGGAACTAAATGGCATGAATTTGTCTGTTTCTACTCCATTTGGTTAGGTACTTAACTAAAGGTAACAATCTTGATGTGCCTTTTTACACAAACACATATTAAACAAATAAACTACATCAATAAACTAACGGTTCAATTGATTTAGTAATCGTTATTGTTGTATTTACATCGATCTTTAGCAGCATTTAATTTGTAAACTGAGTTTTTAGATAAAAAGACACATCAAGATTGTTTACCTTTAGTTATGTACCTAACCAAATGGAGTAAGTGACTATATTATTCACGTGCAAAGTGCTATCTACAATTTGTTAAAGTATCTACGACAGAGGTTTCTTGCGCATAATTTTGCACTTACATATATTAATTGGAAAGTTTGTCTACAATCGTTACAGAAAAGCAACGTTATGCCACTCGTCGACCGGTTCAGCACATAGTCTGGAAATAGGCCAATTTTTAGACTTCGTACAGCTGCTCAAACAGCAATAGATTCGTCTACGACATAGCAGGCGAAATGTCTGTACAATTCACTCCTACTTATCCTTGGCGTATACCTAGGTACTATCCAAGCGTGAATCTATGTACGTACATATTTTAGAGCTTAGAGTACTTACGATATTAGTGTCGACCACAAAAGCGAGTCGTTTATTATCCCTTCAAACGCGACACGTAGCTGATACATTAGACGAACAATGGAAAACTACGGCCGGTCTAAAAATACTCCTTACATTACAGCAGAGTAATGACCAAATCAATCGGTTAATTTGTTCACCCACATTGCCGTCATAAGATAAAGAGAGAAAAAAGACGTATACCTATAACATTTTATTTCAAAATTAAGTTTTTTACATATTTGGAATCAGTAAAAAAAGACACGTAAGTTCGCATATTAAAAAAAAGTTACGCATACGTCTTTTTCCCTTGTGATGGCCATACAGCAAACGTGAGGTAAGTATGTATATTATCGCAAACTCGTCGCGAAACAACAAGAAAATCTTTAAAGTTAAACTACACGAATTTTGTTGTGGTTTATAGATGAATACTTAAAGAAATGGTGGTAAGGTACCTAGTAGTAATAGAGGCTGGATTATGGTAACCATTTACCCCATCAACAGGGCGGTATACATGTTTCCTAAACATAAGTGGATCTTTTAATCATCGAGTAATTTCATCTGATGGTTTTATTACTGTGAGTCTGATTGCTGTTCCATTGAGAGTAAAAGGTACCTCCTTCCTTCCTTTTCATACTATCTGTAATAAATCTGGATCTAATACGTTTTATAGGTGTCCAGCTTATCATTGCCTTCTATATGGAATCCACCGTGTCAAGTCTATCGCCACAGTGCTTTAGAAAGTATGCACTTGTTACCAGCGTATTAATTTTAACGCGTTCGTAACAAATCATTGCCTAGTATTTACTCAACATAAACGATAACACTACGTGCATTACAATTATCGCTTTAATAGGTAACCATAGCAACCATATCCAATTCGACAATAACCATTTTCCTAATCGCCTACTTTGGAAGTAAAACATTTATCCCTATAATTATTGTTCAGCAATTTCATACATCAAGTACAGATCGTGCAATCTATGATGGCCGGACTGAACATAGCGTCTCCGAATTGTTGCGCATGTACAGTCTGTCAGTCAGTACGGATTGCATCCCGCCCCGCCCCCTGTCACCAAAGAGACCTAAAACTTTCAACTGCGACGCCACTCGCGCAATGTTCAGACCGGCCATCATACAGTGCGCGATTCTTAAACCTTTTAAGATTTGATTTAAAGATTTTGCGTTGTTTATAATAGTGTTACTTAAGGAAGCTTATTTCTCTTCCCCAGTAGTTCTACACCTCGTCCAAACAGCTTGTTTGAGAATATTCTACTAAGAAGTAACACTGTGTTTTAGTTAGTTCAAGCACAGTTTCAGTTCCAATAATTGGAAACAGAAGTTGGAGCTTGAACAACCTATGTTTAAATGCATACAATTTATAACTTCGAATATGGCGCTCACTGTAATAAAGATATGCACCAACTAGAAATTTTAAGTAATTTTCAGGTAAATACATAATTATGAACATTACTTAATCCACTAGGTGAGCAGCGATAACTCAGTGGGGAGAACAACAGACTGCAATGCAGAGGGTCTCGGGTTAGAACCCACGTCGCGCACCTCTGACTTTCGGAAGTTATATGACTTTTCGAAATTATGTGCGTATTGATTGACAATTATCGCTTGCTCCGTGCCTCGGAGAGCACGTTAAGCCGTCGGTCCCGGCTGCCATGAACATCTATGGCAGTCGTTATTGGGAGAGTGTCTACACAAAAGATCCCACTGGGTCGAAGTGTCGCCGGTCTGCACTGACTGGCCCCCACATAAGATACATACATATAATCCGCTAGGTAATTTAGACTGAATGTAAAAGATGGAGAAAAATATTGTAGTACAAATTACTTTAAGTATAGGGACGATTCAACATTTTACATTTGTATTCCAAGTGTTATTTGAGTTGTTTATAAAATAACTTAATCTGTCAGTCAGCTATACTGCACTGTGATATAGTCGCTAACTAATGATCGCTTAGTCGCCAAATCTCAAGGAATACAAAGTATAACAATTATTGGAATTTTCTAAATTCGCCAAATACATATTATTATGTTAAATGTGAGTTTCCATTGTTTTCGTGTGAACTTCATTTACATTTGAACACTCGTGTGAACCTTTTGACGCTAATAGTGCTTAGACTTATTATTCTATTTTTGCAAATTGCGTCACAATCAAGTTCTTTTTCAGGTGTATGTTTTTTTATTATTATTGACTGTCAAAATGAGTACACTCCGCCTGATGGTAAGCAGTCGTGTAGATCACGAGCAGAACCCTCCACACCACGTCCTCACGTTAAGTGGTACTAAAGTCTCCAATAAACATAAGTTATCTCAACATATTTTCATAGCTGCTCACACGAGAACATATTTTGTAACTGTTATCTAAATTTAATACTACGAGAGAATTGGTACCCAAAACACAAGTTAAATCTTACATTGGGTACCAGAGTTCAACCAATCCTGTAATAACTTGTCTATACTAATATTATACAGAGAAAAGATTAGATTTTTTATATGTTTGTTTGTTTATTTGTAAGGGTTCAACTCAAAAAATACTC
Organism: Catocala fraxini; assembly: GCA_930367265.1. Lineage (NCBI taxonomy): Eukaryota > Metazoa > Arthropoda > Insecta > Lepidoptera > Erebidae > Catocala > Catocala fraxini. The sequence continues at coordinate 4,404,237 of OV884042.1, read as the reverse complement.
AACCGTTTTAAAAAATTCTTCCATCATTAGAAATATATATTATCACCGAGTAACATAGGCTATATTTTATTAGAATAAAGTACTGTTGTATTTAACCTAAACTACTTTTACGCGAGCGAATCCGAAGCAAAAGTCTCATGATAAATATACTGCGTTCATGCTAACTGTAACTTTTTTTAAATTAATATATTATTATAATTATCGCCGTATATATAGATATATACTTAATTATGTATATTTCTTTAGTACGCTTTACAACCTAAACAGTATAACAGATTCGATAAAAAAAAGTTGTTAGATCCGCTTTTGAATTAGGTATGTATTTTGTTTTTAGGAGATATAATTATGTCTGCAGTCAGTTTACTTGTAATTATTTAGTTTGAATTTAGATACATAAGATCAACTCTGTATTCAACTGTCCCACTGCTGGGCTCGGGCCTCTTCTCAGTGTGAGAAGGGTTAAGCCATAGTCTACCGCGCTGGCCCAGTGCGGCAGACTTTACATATCTTTGAGAACATTATGGAGAACTCTCAGGCATGCAGGGTTCCTCACGATATTTTCTTTAGATTTGAATTTAGATATATCATATAAAACTCACTAAGTTCTGTCTATAAAACAAGTCCAACATAACCTGTGAAAAACATGTTCGTGTAGGTCGTCGTACGAAAATAACCCGTTGATAGAACTAAATTGACAATTGGTAGTGAATTGAACTATGAGATCATTCATTCTCTACGACGATATTTATTCGTCTAGGAGCGGGGTGCTTCTGAAAGCTAAAGTGGTTATGATTGTGAACAACATACCTACTTATTTAACTCAAGCCTGAAATCTATATACTATGATTTGTGCACCAATTGTAGCTAAGTCTGCTTTGCAATTTTCATGACGTCTAGGGTTCATTCCTCTAGTCGAACAAGATGTGGCTTTTTGTCTAAAATTATCAATATCAGCACGAACTGTAAAACTGTGCCTAGTAGACGAGAGAGCTAGTGTTATATTTTAATTACCAGTGATGCGCAAATCAAATCAGAATATTGGATATTCGGATTCGAACGCATATTTGGATTCGAATAATATTTGAATACAGTCGTGCACTGGGTCCTTGACTATACAACATAGGTAGTACTTTGCATAGTCAAGAATCCAGTCCACCTACTTGTGTGTAGGTATATGTTTTAATACATTCGAAAGTAATCAAATACACATTGCTACGTTGTATTACCACACACTTGCTCATTCAAAATTGAATACACTGTCGAATTCATTTTGAAATGGCTGGCAACACACAATCTAATCACTTGGTGTTGCTATGCGTTAAAATGCTATAGCTTTTTAACGCCTTTGTAACCGACTGCCACGCCTGAGATCGCGGGTTCGATTCCCGCACAAGTCAAACATTTGTGTGCATGAACATAGATATTTGTCTTGGTCTGGGTGTTTCTAAATTGTATGTTGTATGTTCCAAAGTACATATGTATGTATGTATTTACATGATGTATGATTATCCATTGTCTAGTACCCATAGTACAAGCTCTGCTTAGTTTGGGCTAGATGGTGTTGTGTGTATGTGGTAGAAATATAGCCAGGGTATTTATTGATTATAAATTTATAGATTTTTACCATATATTTTTATTATTTGGTTACCATTGCATATAAAAAGCCTAATTAAGTTGTATTTAATGGTTTTATAATAAACGACTAAGGATTTACAATCGAAACTTGCAATCGAGAAGTTCGTTCGATCCCAACCATTGCTCAACTTTCGTGAACCCACTCAGCCGCTCTTACCTAACACAAATATGTAGCTGAGCTGCTAGGCTGTGTAGGATTGCCAAGTGACCCAAACTAATAAATGCGTAAAGAAAATATTTCACATTGAGGGGTTTAGTCGCTCGAAAAATAGCGTTGCATTAGCAGATACAGTTTTTACATTGCTCCTACGTCGCATATGTAGATATATTGACTGCAAGTAGCAAGGTGCGATTTTATCGAATAGACAAGCGAAGCATTCGAATGTATTCGACAACAATTCTGATCATTTTCTTTTAGCAATACGTAAAGAAAATAAAAAGTTTAATGGCACCCAACATGACCGGCAGCAACAAAAATTAATATTTATAAATATCTCTTCAAATTGTGATTTCAACATTCGATCTTCATTCGAATACGAAATCGAACAATCTTCGAATTATTTGATTTTTTTGGTAACAATATCGTATAATCGTATACTTATAAATACTGCTTTCTGCAATAGTAAAATAACACTTACTTGGCTTGAAATCGGGCCATTGCTCACTGGTGATGCGTTTGTCCTCGAACTCCTGGCCGCCATAGGCAAGCAACAGACGAGGGCCCTCACCCAGAGCCTTGCATTGGAAGTAGTGGTACACGAATTTCGGCATGATTCTACGCAAACAGAGACAAAACATGAAATGGTATCGTTGATTTCCCTAGCTTAGTGGTTATTAACCGGTGGTCCGTAAACGACTAATGATCCCTAAACGTACCCAAAGTGGTCCACTAAGACGCTATAAAATGTAATGTTTAAAATTTGCAAATAATATAATAATCTTGATTTCGAACAATTACGTATGTGCTTTACTTACAGAGAAAACCCAATAATATTTTATATTACTGTCAAACAATAAGTGGTCTTGCCAAAACAATGTTTTTGTCTAATGGTCTCTTATCAGATATATATAGATTAAGAACCACTTCCCTAGCTGAACGATCGATAGCGAGGTCGCCATTGTGAATAAATGACATAAAATCACGGACTACTAATTAATGAAAGCATTTACATATTATATTTAAATAAAATTAACACAAAACTAATTTAATGCTAAATTTTAACAAATTGTTGCCGTGCACCGAATCTGCACCGCTCTCTTTCTAAACTTGAACTTGATACTCGGATAAACGAGATAAATATATTTAGTTTCAACAATCTTTATGCGATGTGCTATGTGGCCTTGAGGGCCACGGTCTAAAAATAGATATCATTTTTGAGACAAGTATAGTTGTCTAAAAAACAATCCTGTATTTTATACCTATCTAGGTATTTATTCTAGGTGCATTTATTTATCTGAACGCCTATAACAGTCTCAGCTATTGTATAAACAGTGCTTAGGACTCCAAAGTCAAATGCTTCTGACATGTCCAAATCGAACGCTAGGTAAATAATAATTGTTCAATAATATTGTTAAATCATAATTATGAATTGCCACTTGCTAAGATCCTGGCATATCTCTTTTGTTTCAGTCAATCTCGTTTCTTTACTTAAAATATCCTTCCTTTCTTCCAGAATGTCTCCGATCAGATTTAAAACATTCCCCTTCAGACTGAACCGTTCATATCCATCGTACATACTTTGATGGTAATTTTTTTACCGTCCATTCTTTCCACGTCTCAAAATTATCTTATGTAGTGTCTCCATTCCTGTCGTTACATCTTCTTTTACGGTATTTGCCTCTTTATCACACTATGCCTCATTCTATTCTTTAAATAATTGCTTCTCAATACTCTCATTCAATCCACTTTTAAATCTCTTTTGCGATATCCAACTCTTACTACTACACTAATTTATTGTGCTTTTTGCACATGGCGTGCAGAAAGTCCCATTCCATCTTTTTTCCATGTGTTCTTAATTTTTACCATCTCTCGTAAACAAAGTAGCTATTCATATATACAAACACTTTAATTGTTCCAATCCTTTTTAATTAATCAGATTATAAAAAGTGCTAGCAGATTCCTCTTATTAAAAAGTCATGACTTTCGTCTTACTTAAATGCACTTTTAATCGTTTCTCCTAAAAATCTACATGCACAATGCCGTCCATATAATATTGAGGTCAGTAAATAAGAACTTAGAGTTTACGTAAAGATACACGGATCATCTAATAAATGAGTTTGTATCGAAAAAGGTTTGATGAAGAGTTGTGTGCCGTCACTGTGGCTGTTAAACCTATTCATAGACGGTCGTTTTCAAGATTTGCAAGAAAATTAATGCGAATTCAGAATGATTGAGTTACTGGCCAACAACGGTCGGGTAATACTAGCATCGCTGACGGATAAAATAAATTTTTTTGAAAATAGAATCGAGATCCATAGGTACAGAATCATTGCTTTATAATCTAAAAATTGACATTTGAACATATTTTAATGTTCAATTTTTTTTTCATGCTTTACTTAATAAATATTTTTATAAATTAAAAATAGTAAACATAGCTTTGATATGATTTTCCTGTGTTTAAAATAAAATATAACTGTACCAATATTTGACTTAGGCGTATTCAGTAGTTAGTTTAGGGCTTAGTCGAGTTCTGGGCTCTGGCGTCCCTGAGGAGTCATTGACCGCTCTGCTATGGCGCGCGTCGCTCACGGGATTATAACCATAATATTGATATACCGACGCGCAGAGAAAAACAAAAAATTTATTTAACATTTTAAATTTGATAAGTCTAATATGTTTCATACACAATTTAAAAACTGGATTTGAACTGGTTATGGATAATTATTACCACGATATGTCTTTATACTCATTATGAATAAATAAAAAAAAGCAAGCCGGTAACCACGTTAATATTATTATATTATATATTATTATATCATTTGTAAGACAAATAGATCGATATATACCGATTTAAAAATTATTATATTCCGCCTTTAAAATAATAAGAAACGAAAATAACACAACAATTTAAAATTTAAAATCTTACGTTTCTATACCGGCTATTTCAATTATAAAACTTTCTACGCTTGTCACAATATGTATTTCAAATTACCTCCCAACATGACACGCTTACCAATGCAATTAGCAAGAAAATGTAAAATAATAATAAAATAGAATAATAAAACTATGAAACATTAATACTTTAAGAATACACAAAAACTCAACATAGATTTATATGCTAAAACTGTAAATTTAAAATGCTTACATGTGTTTTGTATGGCCGTCTAGGAAACACCCGTTCTCTGGCGCGATTGCACTAATACTGGTTTGACTTTATGCCACCGAAAAGCCGGCCGGCGAAACGAAGCGCCAAGGTCGTCGCACAGTGCAAGCGTAATATTATTTATTTAAAGCATCCCGTTTAAAATTGTAGCATGGTGGACTTAAATCTTAATACTTACTTAAATAGGTATTATTCAGTATATTATTAACCTACATTTACCTTCTATAAACAATATAGTAGGCATTTATTTATAACCAGCGGATCTGACTGCCAGAACAAACCATTCGCAGAGCCACCAAACGGGTCCATTTGCGAATCTAAACCATGCAGGGACCCACTTAAATACTTACAAAAAAATCATCAAATCGGACCAGCCGTTTAGGAGTTTAGTGACACACACGTGAAAAACAATTATAATTATAATACCTACAAAACCTACATACAAAGATAAAATTTGTACCTATTTGAAATGATTTTATCATTTGGCAATTATTATTAAATGTATCCACGTGTTATTACGAGCTATCTTCATCTCGAGAATGAGCAGATATCATTCGAGGAGTAGACGATGTCTTTTTAAAAAACATAAATAATAGACTGGGCAGTAATGAAAAAGGTAGTCATCCAACCTACCCGCGTACCCAGACGGTGACAAGTCAAAAAGAGTCATGAAGTGAAGTCGCCATCTTACGATGACCGTTTACGGCCGAGTCGAAGAGGCGATATGTGTACCACGACCTTAGCAACTTGTTGTCATCGCCCTGACGCACGGTGGGCTGAAAATCGGCTTTCATAGACTTAGGGATTTCAATTTGCAAGTGCCAGATTTTTTGCCGGGTATCGCTTTTTTTAGTTAGTACTATATACAAAAATGATACCCGAGTTAACTTAAATATTATATAATGTTGTCTTCTGTTTACGCGAATATTATTCATTGAAATTAAAGTATTATATACGGATTTTATCGCGTTATTTCTCCGTCTCCCCGTGACCATGGCTGCTGAAAAGCAACCAAAACGTCGGGGAAAGTGTAAAATTAAATTAAATCTAAATAGTTTTAATAGTTTAATAATAATTCAATTAGCTTAAAAATTAGTAAAGTTTAATAGTAGTAGTAGTGCAACAGTTTTCAAAATTATGTAATAAAGTGTCAAATAAATAACGCGATAAAATCCGTATATAGTACTTTAATTTTAATTAAATATTATATGTTTTTTTATATCTAAACAAAACTAAACCGTTTTCTTAGTATAATTAGTAATTATACTAAGAATACGATTTAATTTGGGGCAGTATTAAATACAGATATTGCATTGTAATTATTAATTTCAATGCAATATCTGTATTAAATACTGTCCTAAATATGATTACTGTAATGAGTTTATTAGCTCTACCTATTCCGATCACTGGTAATGACCCAAAAAATCGTCATCACAATCGATTATTCGATTACGATTCGAATTATAATCAGCGGCAACGAATAGAGCAACATTCGAATAAAAGAACGCACTGTTTTCGAAACATACGATTTATTTTAGTAGCGCATTGCTCAAGCTAAAGCGAAGCTGATATGTGTGGTACATTCCTAAGCCTGTTCACTTCAAAACAACCAACAACCAGTCGACAAAGAGCATGATAAGCAATGCAATTGTTATTAAAAACTTCTTATTTAAATAACTATTATATCATAAAAAAATTAACTTTATCAGCTATCATTCTACACAATGGTATGTACATAGTAAATAATAGAAAGATAAACGATGTAGGCACGGTAAGCCTCTTTTTTTTTTGTCGTGGGGCAATGCGCCTGAGTAAGCCTACCAGAACTCTGATAACTTGAGCTATTTTATTTTCGATAAGCTACCCATATGATTTTACCTACCTATTATAACTGCTCCGCTCTTGAGGCTCATAGCGTGATGCTATTAGCCTACAACCCTCCTGAAGAATTAGGTTATCAAAGGCAGAAAGATCTTTTAATTCGACTGGTGAAACCAAAAACAAAAACACTCTTAACCTTTATTGTACAAGAAGTATAGACATATTTCTTAAATTCACTTAGAATTAATACATAACCATACGAAAATTAATAATTATAAATACGAATGTATCCTAAACTATCTATATTTTAGCAGAGTTCGGTATCCTCGCAATTGACTAGTGGAAGAATGGGCCCGTTGTTGCTAATTGATTGGTTTACTCGGCCGGTGTATTTCAACCTTCTCAACCAAACACATGAATAGGAGCATAGTTAGTAGGTTTTTAAGATGAGTGCCACACTAGGAAATATGCCTGTATAGCGGTGGACTACACAGATATATTTTAAACAATGGGCAAATAATACACAAAATGGACAAACATTTTTGGAACACAGAATCTTTTGTCCTGCGTTGGGTACGAATTACTTCGAATACACAATACTTGGAACACTGGCGGTGCGGTGACAACTAATAGTAGATTTGCAGAAAAATTTAATTATTTTCTGATGTAAAATACCAACGCTCGTTGAAGTCTGCTGTGTGTGAACATGTGCAACAGGGGACCAACCACTACCTGAGATTTGAAAAACCACAGATTGTCGCTAAAGAACACAGATTCCTACCAAGGATGCTTCGCGAAGCTATTGAAATCAAAAAACATCCTAATTTTAATAGAGAAGATGGTTGGAATATACCACCAGCTTGGAATCCAGTAATACAAATAGTGAAACCCAAGAAGAAGCAAACCACAGCTAGACTTCATGATAGTTTGAGCTCATTCTGCGTAAATAGAAACACCAATGATTAAATTATATTCGGGTACTTTGAAATAACTACACTGGAACATTGAGACAACTACCATCTTAGTCTCCCCGTGACCATGGCTGCTGAAAGGCAACCGAAACGTCGGCGAAAGTGTAAAATTAAATTAAATCTAAATAGTTTTAATAATAATTGTATTAGCTTAAAATTAGTAAAGTTTAATAGTAGTAGCAGTGTAACAGTTTTCAAAATTATGTAATAAAGTGTCAAATAAACAACGCGATAAAATCCGTATATAGTAGTTTAATTTCAATGAATAATATTCGCGTAAACAGAAGACAATATAATTATAAAACTTACAAAAGCCCTAGATATACGTCGTTGTAAGAAAATTCCTGGTCATAAAAATGCATGTGAATGCTAAGTTGCCTGTAGGTAATCAAGGTTTAGAAAATGTTTGCGAAAAATGATTTGTCAAAACGTTTATTACATTTACTAATTATTATAACTACGGAAAGTATTAAGACTTTAAGAATTAATAATTATTATATAAGCATTATCATAAATAAGATCGGTAAAGAAAAATAACGATGAATTTAAACCTTAAGTTGAGTTCCATGCTTAAAGATGGATTCTTCTCTTGAAAGATTAAAAATAATTTGCGCCTTTTCTAGCTAGGTTATACGTGATAGGTCGGTAAAAGGCTTCTTGCAGAAACTGTGATAACACCTAGGAAAACACTATAGGTATTCTTTGACTTATGAAATAATTACAAAAGAATTGTATTCTCTTAGATGCTGGACTTATTATAATATCAAAGTAATATCTTGATAACTCGATGACGAATGCTGTCATATTTCTCGGTGACATTAAATTTGTTAGTTACATATCATAGATTATATATCTATATAGATTATATGGTTAGATGTTTAAGTTAATAATAAAAATATTATGAAATTGCATTTAAAATGTTTACCCTCGCGTACTACCGATTCAATCGACCATGTTATCAGACTGGTGCTACAGACAATTTCTTAACAGAATTTTCAACACTTACCTATACCTACAGGACCTGCAGCCTCAAGGTCTTTAAGAGTTCTCTCAGCTTAGTTCACATATCTATCTTTTTTATTGCAACAGCTGCAACCTATCTTTGTTTTCTTTGCCCTGAGGTAGCCCGGTACGGCGGCGCGGTTGATAATTCTAGTGTTGTTAACGATCCTGATTGTCACGGCTTACCATCAGGGGCCCAAGTCGACTATTTTTATAAATTCGTCATTCCGACACGACGTAACTGCAATTCCATTGTCATTTTGCTAAAAGTTCGCAATCTGCTAAATTCATAATGGTCGATCATTGGTCCGTCAATGGTCTCGTATTAGGATTGTGGTAGAATGACAGGTTGTTGTTGTTGTCAACGAACGCTAACAATGTTAGGCTACCTCATATTCATTAGAAACTTCAAAGGCTTACGGTGCTGTGCTGCCACCTACCGTACGGCCAAATAACCTTGTGTTGTGTTCTGTTCCTACACAACCCAAGTTTATCAGGTATTCATTTACTGTAGAAGATATCGAAGAATATTCTCGACTGGCCTACCTTTTGAATAAAATATATAAATACCTACATATTATCACTGCATTGCTGGTCTCGAATGCTATATTATATAACAAATTGCCGCTGCGCCGAATTTTGTGGGTTCGATCTTCACATAGGATATAAAAATAATGTAGGTAATAATAATATATAATAGTTGTTTCGTGAGTCCGTTGTTTAAATGTCAAAGTGTTCAAAGTCCCCGCGACACAGTTATTATGGCTAGTACGGGAGCTGTCATTTAAAAGACTCGCTGAGACATTATATTACGTCTAAGCGCGTCTTTATTTTTCGCTATTACGTACGACAGATTTTATAATAATAATAACAATATATAATATTCTATCACATACACACAACACCATCTAGCCCAAACTAAGCAGAGATTGTTCTATGGGTACTAGATAATAGCAGGCAAAAGATGCGTGAGACATACCTCTGCCTTATGCCTTCGGATTTGGGTATCCATAGGCATAAATGATATATGTACTTAGTAATCATTATCAATACGCACTTTTAAACGCATTCTCTAACCGCACCCTCCGCTAAACTATAGGTACCTAAAGGTGTAGTTTCAAAACATAAAAACTACTTACAACGTTTCTAACCGTAAAAATAAATCAAGCGAATCATAACTACATACGAAACATAAAAATGTTTAAGTATAAACATTAACCGTTACATTAGTGTACATATTTTGGTTAATATGCGTTTATTTAATTGATACATGCTTATTTATGCCGTTATATTCCCGAAGGAGCGTCAGAGATGAATTTCGACTGCACCATGGTAATGTTATCTAACAGTATTCAATCTTCATACAAAGGGTCGGAACGTGAGTCATACCTACGCGCGTCAAGGTCGGTAGGCACTTGGTTCGCAACCAGTCGCGAATGCGATGAACGTACGGTGTGATGGTTTTGTAAGCAGTAAGCGTGTAACTTGTTAATATTTGATTGAAATAAATACAAGTACTTACATAATCATTATGGCAAATTACAATTATAAACAAAAGTATTTTTAATTAGAGTTTTTATCCTAATGCGGATTTTATTTATTTTATTTTAAAACTTTATGCACAAAATAGTACAATGGCGGACTTAATGCCAAGGGCATTATCTACCAGTCAACCGTAGGGTGATGCAGAGATAAAAATAAGTAGGTGCATACAGTAACACGAAACATACATGTAAATATACTAAAGAATATCACAATAGTAATTATATAGTACTTAATATTATATACATACCAATAAACATATTATATAATCTAAATAGAATATATACAAATATATATATGTATAAATATATATATAAAGGTACATACATCCATATAGCAGCGATAGCTCAGTGGGGAGACCAACAGACTGCAATGCAGAGGGTCTCGGGTTCGAACCCACGTCGCGCACCTCTCGACTTTCGGAAGTTATATGACTTTTCGAAATTATGTGCGTATTGATTGACAATTATCGCCTGCTCCGTGCCTCGGAGAGCACGTTATGGCGTCGGTCCCGGCTGCCATGTACATCTATGGCAGTCGTTATTGGGCAAGTCAGTACCCTCTAATATCCTGACACTGGTCTAGCCTTAGGGTATCGTTAGCCTTCGGGTTGAGGAGGTCAGGTGGCAGCCGCTCCGTGTAAAAACTGATATCCAGTCAAATCCAGTTAGACCAGAAAAGCCGACCCCAAGTGACTTGGGAATAATAAAGGCTAAGAAAGAAGACATACACATTTTCTTATACTAGTAAATTTAACAATAAAGCTTTTCGTACGTCTCAGTCGAGGCGCAAATATTTTTCAGCCTCAATTATATAAGGTTGTATTTTTATTAAATCTAATAAAAGCAAAATATGATTTTTATGGAACATTTCCTATTTAATTCACAACAAATTTGTTTAAATAAAAAATATAATATTTACAATCATTAAACTAGAAAGAAACTCAAGTAGGTAGATGAAACTAAAATACTGTAGGTGGGCAGCCCTCTCGCGGAACGCTCGGCTGTAGGTAATTATTTTAAGGACAGAGCCGAGTTACAATACTGTTAGATAACATTACCGTGACTGCACGGATGGCGTGGTTTAAGTGGTCGCCTCGCCGCCGCGCTGCCACTGCGAGGAGTTTTGTGGTCTCGAATCCCACACGGAACAAAAATTTGTGTGTTCCACAAATGGTTGTTCCGAGTCTGGATGTTCTACGATTCCGTTGTTTGTATAACTCCACGCGAAACAGGATTTATTCCTAGTGCGGGACAACCCCGCATACTAGCCTCTTGAAACAAAAAAATATAACAAAAAAATAACTTAAACGCAGAAAATACAAAACTTTAGCTAAAGGAAAAACACAAAAACCAAAATGTCATCAATATACACAACCAATTTTTAGATCGGGTTGATTTTACAAAAAGCGCTGTTCCAGTTTCAATAAAATTTATATGGGCCACCTCTGAAGTATGAAATACCAAACAAAAAAGGTGAGCATCAATTACGGGATCAAGTCCCTAATTTAAAATTTACTATTTGAACCTATGTAAGTAAAGGAAGTATGTCAAGACGTCCCTGGTCGCGCCACTTTGACGTTAAAGTGGCGCGACCTTCTGAAAGCGGCAGGCAGGTAATCCTTCAGAGGCAGGTAATTCATACCCGAATATCTAGTGCTACATAATAAAATGATATACAATAATACACAATTGTATTGAAAATTGAGTATATACATGTACATATTATTTACATGTATATACTCAATTTTCAATACAATTGTAAGTGCCAAATTAAAGTTATGTGATTAAAACATTGGTCCCGCCAATTTGATGATTCATGTTATCGCTGAATTCATATGAAAATCGTTAGAACTCCTGCAAAATCAATCAATCAATGTGGCAACTTAGTAAGTCCTAAGTACATGAACCTGTGTTTTCATATTCATTTTCTAAGGACATCAAAAATTATCTATCACCAAAATATAAACATCAAAATCAATTCATAATTGGCGGAGTAATCGTGGAACAAACATACAAAAAAAACATACATACAGTTGCATTGAGTACGTCCTCCGTCTTTTGAAGTCAAATACTTTATTGCTACCACCATAGATAATAATATGAAAATTTGTGTTAGATTAAATCGGAATAATATATTGACAACATTGTACATAAATTAGTTCGTTGCATCCTTGACTATGCAAAGTAGGTATCTCGTTACCTTAACCCTCCATGAACCACATTAATAAAAGTTACGCCCTGCACGTGGGGTTTCTTGGACCCCAATCATTATCGAGGTAGAGGATGCTTCATTTTTAATTATCTGTTTGTTTATTGTGTGAATAGTGTTTTCGGAGAAAAATAGAACAAACTAGTCAAATAGAATAAATATTTTACTCGATTGTAATAAAACAGTTATTTCTGCAGTGCACCAAAGATTTAAATGTCGGTTAGTAGTTTCTTCTTAAAATCCACCCAAAAATAGGAGCACTTCTTTCTATGAAAGGGGCGAAAGTCAAGGGGCGTACGGGCTCGTAGCCCTTTCCACGATTCCGTTGCCGTTAATTTGCCTTGCTATCATTGGACCAATGTTGTCTCGTACTGAATTTTCTATCAGGTCATTATCTGTGCAAGACTGTTCTATTGCACTTAAATATAAATTACACATCGATATACTGGAATACCATTGACTCCGTTGCGCAGCGGTAGTGAATGCGACAGCTGTGCATGAAGTCTCGGGTTCAAAATCCCGGGTCGTGCCAACAAAAAGTTACAAAGCTTTTCTGCCATGAAATACCATAGCACCCCAGCGCTAAAACGTTGGCGGTGTAATATACCCCCGTGCCACGGGGTAAGCAAGTAAAGCCGTTGGTCCTGTGCCTGATCGCTCTCCGTTCGTGACGGATTGCCGGCCCGTCGCATTATCCAAGTTAGGGAACAGAGAGTGCACTTGTGTTTGCGCACACACTTATGCGCTATAATATCTCCTGCGCAGATGTCCGTTATGATTGGCAGTCGTAACCGATATTCAGGCTGCAGGACATTATACAGATATATTGATTAAGTATGTTAAGCGTTCTATTAATATACCATTTAGGTACATACATACACTCACGCATGTACTTTTCTAAACATCTAGGTCCCTGCCTAACCTATCTACTTTACTATTTTTATTAACTATTTCAAATTTTTAAAAGTCCGTAATAAATAGTATAACGCTGCAACACCTTGTATATATGCGTTGTAAAATACTGAAATTGTAATTGAATGCCGATTTAAAGAGACGCCGTGAGTATTTTGTCGGCCTTTTGCCTGAACCTAGCAACTAACCTAAATGTAAATTCAATAACTTAACTAAGCTCACTAATTCTTAAACTTTGACGTTCATAAGTGTTACTTTTGGTCTTAAATAAATAAATGCTTTTTTTATGACTTTGACTATACACTGATATGGGAGAAACACGTCTATATTGTATTTCACTAGGCCCTTTTAGAGACCCGGCGCTGTTACTAAGAAAACCCTAACAGAAAATCCCAGACAGACGGTATACAGAATTACGATTCACAATTGACCATAAACTTATAGCACGAGAGCCTATGTTTACAGCCATATATTTTTATTTAATGCATCATACTTCAAGATAAAATGTCAATGGTCATTGATACAGCATTATTAAACACGCATTGAAATAAACAGATGTAGGTAAATTATGTTTTAAAAGATAGTGTTTACTGTTCGCAGAGGGCAACGTTTCTGATAATTTTCAGAGGATGTTGATATGCGGAATAATGCAGCTTATTATTTTCAGATAGGATATCAGTATGTACCTACTTAAATGTTAACTAAATATGGAGTCTATAGGTACATAGGAATAATAAAAGTGTAACTGTTCGATCGATCTGTACGCAAGAGATATTTAAAAAAAATAATGAGAGGATAATATCTTTATAAAAGCAATTTAGAATTTTTGTCAATCTGTTGGTTTGTACGCGTATCACGCAGAAACTACTGACGCGTTTACATTCGGTTAGACTGTATTCGGTCGCAGCCCGTATTTGGTGACAAGAGCTTAAACCGAAAGCAGTCGCCGAATTCGGTCAACCAACGAATGTAAACAATTCGGTTAATCGATCCGGTTAAACCGAAAGCGGTCACCGAATTCGGTGGCCGAACTAATGTAAACGCGCCATACTGCACGAAATAGAATGTGTCATTGCTGCGGGAGGGACCTGGTGACCAGTAATTACAGGTTTTTTTTAATCTACTTCAGGCACCAGTCTTTCACAAAGTTACCTGATTTATAATGGCATTTCTGTAAACTAGCATAAGGAACCTTTGTGAGAGAGAATAAATGGATTTATTATTATTATTATTATTACTGGAGGTCTAAATTAAAATCTGGTGCATGGTTCATCTTGATACGCCTAGAATTGACATATCCACTCGTACTTAAGTACAGTTATGCTTATCAATTGTATAATTTTATCTTTCTGTTAAAAGAGCGGTTGAATTTTATATCTGTGCACGAATGATTCATATAACAACATGTGAGTGATACTTATCTGCTCGAATGTAGGAGAGGAGATACATCCTTTGCATATTCAAGGACGGAGCATATACACACTATGTATAGTGTTGTCAATACATTCGATTGTAACTGTGAACATCGCTACTGCGTATTTTGCTTAGAAACGCCGGTACCTGAATATGTATGAGTACATCTACCGATTAGTGTTAACTGCATTGGAATTTGATCTGTGATTCTTGAGATATTAGCAAATAAACGACCCATACATACATGTCAAACTAAAAAGCTTCCTGTTTTGAAGTGCAGGTAAACATAATTTAGTAAGAAATTAAACTACTATAGGTATACAGATTTTATCGGATTGTTTATTTGACACTTAATTACATAATTTATAAACTGTTACACTACTATTACTATTAAACTTTAAATTCAAATGAACAACGCGATAAAATCCGTATATAGTAGTTTAATTTCAATGAATAACATTCGCGTAAACAGAAGACAATCTATATATATAAAACTCTTCCGTTACTGAGTGACTGACAGATAACGCACAGCCGAAACTACTGAACGCAAGAAGCTAAAAGTTGGCATGTATGTTCCTTGGAGAATGTAGGGGAGCACTAAGAGAGGATTTTTGGAAATTCCACCCCGAAGGGGGTGAAAGGGGTGAAACCCGATATTGACACGGGAAGGGGACATACGCGGGTGAAACCGCGTGAAAACTACTAGTATTATATAATTTAGTAAGGTTCAAAATATTTACCTAATATATTACCTCCTGTATCCGTGGCTAGATTGCATTGTTAGATCAATCTAACCACGTCCACTCTTTTGTGTCCTTGGTCAGACCGATTAAATTAAAGAGCCCTCGGTCAGATTGGTAGCCATAGTCAGATACTATATACATCTTTTATAGATCTAATCAGTGGCACAGCGCTTTCTTGAAGAATGCTATTCCATTTCGCAACAACAGCTAATTAGTGGTATTTGTCGGCCTCGATGGCGTAGTGGTTAGTGTAACCGACTGCCACGCCTGAAGGTCGCGGGTTCGATTCCCGCACAAGTCAAACATTTGTGTGCATGAACATGGATGCTTGTCTTGGTCTGGGTGTTTCTATGTATTATATGTATGTATTACAAAAAAAAACGTATATATGTATGTTTTTCCATTGTCTAGTACCCATAGTACAAGCTCTGCTTAGTTTGGGCTAGATGGTGTTGTGTGTATGTGATAGAATATTATTATATTATTATTATTATTATTTATCTTGTTGTTTAGCACGATAAGGGGCACACAACGTTTTAAGTCATGACAGAGCTCAGTTAAAACGGATTCTTAAACGGTAAAAGGTAATCTTGCAGCCAAACATAATACAAATTAAGCAAAATAATATTTACGTTATGTATTCGACGTTTAGGGACCTAAAACGCCCATTTACTCGAGACAAAGTGCCTTGAGGCAGGTGTCTATCTTTGTTTTACTTTGTGAAATAAATAAAAATGTAAATGAGCCTTTATATGCCCAGAACACATAGCGTAGGAGAATTGACCAATAAGAGATATCTATGGATAGATAGATAGGTAATGCAAGTTGTGACTTCTTTACTGCGTTCATTTTAACGGAAGCTTTGTATTGTAAACTAAAAATTCGTCTGATAAATTGATGTAAAACGTAGGTACTTTTCAATTATTATTAATATAGTTGTTAAGTCATAAAAATGATAATTATTGGGTTATATTTATGAATTTATGGTTTGGTACATGGACTCTGGAAACTTATTAGATTTGCAATAATTCTTGTAAGTCATTGTTTCGAATATCATCGTTGGATATTAACTGTCTCACTACTGGGCACGTGAAAGGCCATAGTACACCACACTGGCCTGGTGGGGGTTGGAAGACTTCAAATATCTTTGAGAACATTATGAACAATTCTCAGAATTACAGGTTTCCGCACGATGTTATCTGTCACCGTTAAAGCGAGCTATAATAAACGATTACAATAGACACATAACTACGAAAAGTTAGAGGTTCGTGTCTTGGGATCGAACTCGGGAACCCTGGGAAGTAATCCAATGTCTCCCACTAAGCTGTAGAATACATAATCATATTAGAAGCTAAGTAACAAACAAATTCAATAATTATATATGGTGTCTATTATACCGCCATCTTGTGGAATAAAAAGCAAATAACAGTTCCATATCCTTTATTTCTTAAATCATAATTATTGTTATATTACAGTTACAAGTACAAGCAATTACACGAAATCACTGTCCAAAAATACACTGTAGTATTTATAAAACACACAGAATATTTTTTTATAATATTTTACTGAGGTGTCTCTAGATGGCGCTGGCGCAAGATTAATAGTTTTTCTTTTTTATAAGACAAATCCCGCAATAATTATAATTCCTGTGCCGCGGGGTCTTTAAAAACATTCAAACGGACGCAAAGAACACCCACTCGTAACATCTAATTTTGGATCACACAAGTTTTTGTCTCGTCATCCAACCCACAAATCGGGGACGTTGCGGATGCAGATTTTTTGACATCCGCGGATGCGGATACGGATATTTATAAGCTCACATCCGCAAACGCGGATGTCCAAATCGATGCGGAAGCTCCGCAATTGCAGATGCGAATGTTGATGAAAACTGCGCATCTTATTTAAAAAAATGTATCTAATATCACCTCTGCAGGTTCAAGCCTGTTTTGCAAAGGTTTATAAAAGTACGTATACCATTTTCTAGTGTTTCTTGATTCTCATCTTCACTTGAAGGATCATCGCGCCATTCACCGGCCTACCCGATTTCTTTCTTGTCGCAACCTGCGCTATATCTGGATACGCATTGATTATTGCGGATGCGGATGCAAATGTCCAAATCGATGCGGAAGCTCCGCAATTACGGATGCACATGCGAATATTCGCAACATCTCTGCCACAAATCGTCGCGTCAGCAGCTTTTACAACTTAGGTGGCAAACAAGCATACGGCCCACCTGATGGTAAGTGGTCACCGTAGCCTATGGACGCCTGCAACACCAGAGAAATCACTTGCGCGTTGCCGACCCTTTAGGAAAGGAAGTGGGAAGGAGGAGCGGGAAGGGGGAAAGAGGGTGATTGGGCCACCGGCACTCTCACTCACCGAACGAAACACAACAGTCGGAATACTGCTATTTCAAGTGGATATCCTGTGAGAGGGTAGTCCTTCCTCGGTCGAGCCGGCCTACCCATGCTGAAATCAGCGAGGCTCTATTGCCTTGATAGTTTCAAAATCTATACTAATACATATTATATAGCTGAAGAATTTGTTTGTTTGGTTGAACGCGCTAATCTCAGGAACTACTGGTTCAAATTGAAAAATTATTTTATTGTTGAATAGCCTATTTATCGAGGAATGCTATATAACATCACGCTACGCCTGCGGGGGCGGCGCAATAACGATAAACGCGTGTAAAACCGCGGGAACATCTAGTTAGTTAATAAAAGTGTTTTATAATTTCAATGTATAACAGTCGCGAACGTAAGACAATATGCTGTGCTTGTCATGGCGACAACGTAAAACAACAACTTTAACAAACGCTCGCATTCATTGCTGATACCAGCCAGTAATTTTATTCTTGTAGACCATTAGTTCCCAAAGTAGTCCAGGTGGACCCCCAGAGGTCCACGGGAGACTTGAAGGGGGTTTACGTTGGAGTGACAAAAAAAATGGGGGTTCACAATGTTGGGAACTAAAATTTTTGCTTGACTTCACCTATAAACGTCGATCGACGGATATTTTAAGGAATAACATGCGCTGAAGAAGCGATAATTAAGATACGACGAAATTTTTAATTTTAGCGTAGCGACGATATACGACTTGTGCTGTGTGTGCTTGCAATCTTGCATGAACTTGTTTGATTCTTCACTAATATAAATACAAATGCCTAGTATGGTGAAAATGCAGCTGTAGTCCACCGGAACCAGCTAAATTTGAATGTGGTCTATGAGAAAAGTCTGGGAACCTCTGCTGTAGACTCTCAATCAATTTGACTGCACGGATGGACGGCACTGTGCTGAGTGTTGTGGGTTCAAGTCCCACTCGGGACAAAAAATTGTGTGATTTACTAATGATTGTTTCGAGTCTAGATGTTCTTTTTGTCCGTTGTTTGAATGTTTCTTAAGTACCGCGACACAGAATTTATTGCTATAGTGAGCAATTTTTAGTAAAAGAAATCGACAATGTACATCACATACTAATTATCATAGAGTATGGATAATACATTGAAGAGTATTAAGACTGATTCGCTTCAGTTGCTTCTTTGTACTGCTCGCACCAATGGTCTGGGGTCTTCTCGAAAGCCTGCAAAGTAAAACGACCATGTTGACCAAACAAGACACAAACATGCCTTGCGCATATATAATAAATATATATAAAAAAATTACACTCAGGCGATGGATTGAGTTGATATTTTTATACAATGTTACATTTCTATATTTATAATAATAACAATGTTTTTACACTCTCATAATTGAGAGTTAGAGAACAGAGAGAACATTTGTGTTTGAGCACACAATTGTGCACTATAATATCTCTTGCGCAGATGGTCAATCTCCGTTAAGATTGGCTGCCGTGACAGAAATTCGGTCTAGAGGACCTTATCCTACAAGCCCACGAGAACTTAAAATTTCAGATATATTTTATACGCATTACAAGATATGGATATGGCCGTGACAGACAGATTTTAAAATCGATTTTCTGGTTTGAATTATTATTAATAAACGAGAGAAACGAAACGAAAATTTTGCTCTTTTTCCTATCCAGCTAAGCTTATATGCTTCTGTTAGTGGGTTCACGTCGATATTGCAATGGATTGGATTTGAAATCACGACCTCTCATCGCAAGTCGAAAGCCCATTTAAAGGGCACCCGCCCTTTATATGTTTTAATTGTTCCAAATCGGCGGCTGTAAAGTTTTTGGAAGTTATCGATCATGTATCAAAACAGAAGTTCATTTAACAGCAAGTTCATACCTCGGCCAATTTTTGTAGCAGGGACAATTTCGGTACTTCTTCTATAGCTCTCTGACCCCATTGGAAAATGTGCCTCGCAAGATCGCCTTCTCCCACCTGTCATTTTGTTATGTAAACAAATTATTTTATTGGTAATTATAACAATTTTAATCAAGTGGGTCCCGTAATAAGAAGAAAGCGTGCGATGGTGGAGTTCAAGTTCGATTATTGAGTGGGTAAAGCCACACTGAATTGGCAGCGTTCAGCAGCGGCGCGAACAGCACGCACCGAGCTCGTACCGCAGTCTACGATCTACCTCTGGCAACACTGAACTCGTGTTTTGCTGTTTTGGAAAATATGGTCATGATAGCACTTATTTCTGAAGCAGAGGAGGAAGAAAGAAATAAACGTAGGCTAGAAAGAAAAAGGGATGTGTGGGTTCATGAGCGGGCGAACAGGCTGGCGGGTCGCCAGTCGGCTCGCGTCGCCGCGCGACAGTTCGCGACCACGCGAGACTGTTATACTAAAATAAATAAATAAAAATAATTATTATTATTATTCTATCAAGCGTTTCTATATCATGTAACATTGTACATAAAGTTTAAAATGTCTTGTTATTAAAACTGATCGTCTCGTCGCTGCCAATTCAGTGTAGCTCGAGCCTTATAATTCCTGCAGCAGCTCAGAGTCTTGTAATATACCAAAATATCGATAGCACGGATGGCGTAGGGGTTTTAAGTGGTCGCCTCGCCTGTGCCACTGCGCCGAGTATTGTGGTTTCGATCCCCACACGGGACAAAAATTTGTGTGATCCACAAAGAGATGCTCCGATCTGAGTGTTCTTTGTGTCTGTTGATTGAATGTTTGAAAAGTAGGACACAGGTTTTATTTCTAGTGTGGGAGAGATATTAAAAAAAAAAAAAAATAAGCCAGGATCCTGCTTCATGTTTAAGCAGATGTTCCTCTAAGGCCATCCTCATTAAATACTTTCTAAGTGTGAAATGAACTAACCTTAGAATACTGTAGATACATTTGCCTGTGGAAAGTAGTTGTGAGTAGCTTGCGGCTTGCATTATCATTCTCTTCCAATAATCCAGCTTCAGTCAAAAACTTCCACATCTCTTCTGCAAAGATAAAAATTCTTCATTGAATAAATGTTCTTATGCTCTTTAAATAATCTGTTCTGGTAAAAAAGAACAAGACATTAAACACTCTTCCTGTTTCCATGTATGTATTCACGGCAGATACGTCACCAAGGCAGTCTTGGTAGAACTTACAGAATATCTTACTGTAGAGGAACCACGCATCGGCATGAATGTGCCGGCTCGACCGGAGTGATACCACGGCCTCACACAAAACCGATATGAAATAGCGCTTGCGTTGTGTTTCGTCGAGTGAGTGAGGGTACCGGAGGCCCAACCTCCCCCGCCCACTCCTGGGGGGCAAATTTAAAAGGCACTTGTGACTCCTCTGATGTTGCGGGTGTCCATGGGCGGCGGTAATCACTTACCATCAGGCGATCCGTCTGCTCGTTTGCCTCCCATACCATAAAAACAAAAACAATATCTCACCTATGTATCTCCATTCTCGTTCTTTAAAGATAAGTCCGGCACTAGAAATAAAGCCTGTGTCGCGCAGGGCTTTCAATAGACACAAAGAACACCCAGACTTCAAACAACCATTTGTGGATCACACAAATTATTGTACCGTGTGGGGATCGAACCTACAACATATGGCGCGGCGGCAGTGGCGACGTGATCACTTAAACCACTACGCCATCGGTGCAATCATGTAATAATGTAAAAGTTAATAGAAAGCTTACCTTCTTTAACGGGCGCCCCACTCATGTAGATATGCATAAGAGCAGCTACTAATAGTTTCCGCTGGTGGTCGTTCACAACAGGGGACAATATAGAATCACATTCTTCAGCCAGCACCAATATGTATTGGATACCTTTTGAACCACTGTCTACCTGCACCAGTTTATAACCATACACCTGGAATTAATAAAAGAAAAAAAATTATAGCAGGTGCATTATTTTTAAACAAAATACTAAAAATATCTAGTCTCTGTTCTAGTTTTCCGAGTTGTGCAGAACTTCAAAAACATTTAAGGAATGGACATAAAAAATATTGAAATATTAAATTCAATTTTTCTATATAATTGTCTTCTGTTTACGCGAATATTATTCATTGAAATTAATTAATTTAAATTAAATTAATTAATTCAATTAGCATAAAAATTAGTAAAGTTTAATAGTAGTAGTAGTGTAACAGTTTTTCAATATTATGTAATAAAGTGTCAAATAAACAACGCGATAAAATCCGTATATAGTAGTTTAATTTCAATTCAATTTCTCTACTTGTCAGATGGAGATTTGTATGGGCGACTCGCCACTGCAACTGCGCCCGCAGCTGCGGGTTCGATCGCCACACAACAAAAATTTTTATGACTAACAAATAGTCTATTATATATTTGAGTCTATTATTTAAATACTTGTAAAGAGGGTGAGATTTTCATGGCAACACACAGCTTTATCTTATAAAAAGTGAGTTGAAATATCTATATATTGTCTAAATATGGAATATTCTGATCGGTTAAATTACTACATTCAAAGACAATAAAAGTAAGTGACCTGTTTTAATATTTTGCTGGCTTCAATAATTACTGTGTTTATTCGATTAGCAGCTGTTTGGCATACAGTGCTGAGGTGTTTATTAATCTCACTGCGTTTTATTGGTATCTTGCTGCCCTCACGGCATACAATGAATCGCACACACTCCTTTATAGACTCCTGAAGATCACTCAAATCTTCTTGTTCTTCTCTTGATCTGTTTGCCCGTCTTTGACTCATTTTGAAAGCAACCGATGGCTGAACAAGTGTTTGTGTGAGTGTAAAAGTCAAAGAAGTATTTCTTTTAATAATTTAGCTAGCTAAGTCTTCAGTGCAGTAATAATTTCTCTAGTTAAAAGCTTGAGGTTGGTCTGGAACAATTATCAGGCTCAGTTAGTAAACATAACTAGTTAAAGCTAAAAGCATTAAATTGTATAGGTAACGAGATGGGTGTAAAACTTCAGGATTCAACCTCTTCGTCTTCATGTGACCTGTTTTTATTTTTTCTGTATTTTTCCATCAGCTTTTTGTATTGTCCCTCTGCTGGGCAAAAGCCTCTCCCTTGGACTTCCAAATCACTCTGTTGGTGGATATCCCCTGCCCTTATAACCCCTATATGTCGGGGATCTTTTGACCCACAGGGCCCATATTCAAACTCTACCGAGGTAAGACCCCAAGGTGTCTGCACACCAAGTTATAAGTAAATATTTTTCCAATTAAAATATGTGACCCCTATATCTCAGGGGTCTTTTGACCCTCAGGGCCCATATTGACCCAAAGGTGTCTATACACCAAATTACAAGTCAATTGGTCCAATGGTTCCGGAGCTATGCCTGTCACTAACACACAGACTGTTACAAAATGTTTTCATTAACCTCTTTGAAGAAGACTCAGAGGTTAATAAACTAGCAACATGTATTTTGTCAATCCTCCAACTTGGGGCTTAAAAAGGAGGCAAGGAAACTACTTTAATCTCTATGCCAACCATGCAGATAATTTATGGTGACATCCATTACATGGTTCATAAAATTCTATCAGAAATATTCATTTTATATTTTGTGTAATCAGAAACACTATTGTGTTGACGACTGTTTTTATAAGTGGTATGACTCAGCGGTGTACCTAGTTACCTAGGTTTCAGAATAGGCAAGCCCAATAAATTATATTAAAAGTACACATGTATGAAAAATGCTTCTTGTTATAGAAAAATGAATAAAAATAAATTATTATGGGAAAACTGTAAAGAAAAAGAACCAAGCTCTTGTAATTGATAAGGTTAAGGGTCTTCTCCCTTAGCCTTTATTATTCCCAAGTCACTTGGGGTCGGCTTTTGTGATAACGTCTTAACCTTAGGTAATGGTAAGAAAAAGCTACTGTGAGGCTAAGTAACAGAATGTCTTTCAAAATAAAAAACATACAACAGTCATTTAATTTGAGTCCCATCCAATAGAGAATAGCAGTCTGCCGGCCTAATGCCAGGTGCCAATACCTAAGGTCAGAATAAAACAAGTCGAAAAACAATCATACTTTTAGGTAGCAGTAATATTTTGCTTACGCAAATATATGTACATATTTTTGCTATAGCCTAGCACAAAAATTAACTAAGATATAATAGTACAGTACAAATAATACACGGAAAACAAGTTTGTAAACAATTGTAAACCGCGGAAATTTTATAAAATTGTCAATACCTATGTTATCTTAACTTGACAGTTATGAAGTGTTGTTGTCGTTGTTGATAAATGATACTATTGTCTATTACTTTTAAAGTAATTTATTTACTATCACGTAATTAATAAGACCAGCTAGTAATTAACAAACATAAAAATTTGCTAAAATATATTAGTCCCACCACCATATCAAATATATCAGAGAATAGAATTATATTTGAAAAGGATTCATCTACAAAATAGAGTTTAGACTAAAAAGACTCGTATTCGTACATAGCGACAAAGTGACATTGACACGATAACATTGTCAAATTCAGCTGACATTTGAGTTGAGTTGAGTTGTGCAGTGCAGTGCACATTTTTTAAATCCAGCATTCTGCCGTAGTTGGACGAATTATATGAACTGTGAACATTGACTGTGTAGTTTTTATAAATACAGTGAAAATGGCAGTATCAGCTGTTGCACCGCCAAAAGAGCGCTACGTACCAAACGGACTTAAGTTCGCGTTCGGCGGCCTTGCTGGGTACAAATCTTTGATTTATTTTAAGATTGCTTGTCCTTCTTTAAGAACCAATGTCATTAACGCATCTAAAATTATATGTTTTCTAATTTCTTTACCTTTATTAAAGCAATCTACGTCAATATAAATTAGAATATTCGCGAGTTAATAAAGAACCTTGTCCTTGTTAACATCTGTACGCTAAACGACTAACCAGATAATTTACACCGTATCGTGATCTATGAACTTATTATATTATTGAATACAAAATGATTACATTATCAGTATTACGATTATATAATAAGCTAATGACTTATAAACAGTTAAAATTTTATATACCTACTTTAGTTTTTATTTCTTTGGTAAAAAAAATATTATTAAGTATGTGATATGGTATATAGATTTTTAGTTATTTAAGTTGAAACAATAGATGAAAAAAGAAATCCATTTATTGCTAGATAATCATAATCAAAAATCATTTATTCATTTAGGTCACAAAGTAACACTTATAGACATCAAAATAAGTTTTTTTTAAGTACCCATCCTTTTTTAATTGTTGGTCTAAAAGGATTTACACTAGTAATCTAACCAGCATATTTGGTTTCATTACTAAAAACATAAACTTTCCATTAGTAAGTAAAAAATCCAGCAGTAGATATCTTTCGGCTGACATGATGATGATGATGATGAGTTAAATAGCCAGAAAGCATACACAATGAAAAACCTATTGTACCTGGGCCCTAGGGACCGAGCATTGGCCAAGAGATTAATGGCTAAGATTGTTATCTAAAGCACACCCATTTTCTACAATCAAAAACCTTAATAGAATATCACCCAATCACCCTTCAAAATTGTCTCATATTAAGGAGTACAGGGATTGAGATGGATTTATAAATATAAATTTTATAGTTTTAAAATAGATACCTGATGGCCATGTGTATAATGTCTGATTATTCTCAGACCATGTTAGATCTATTCTTTATTTCTGGTTTATTACCTGCAATTTTTTATCATTTTCTGTGTTGACTTGTTAAAAATATTGTATATAGAACATTATTTAATCAATAAAAATAAATATATATACAGGTGTCCAATGGATAACCTTGAAATGTCTTACAGGAGAAATGAAGGCAGTTCAGTATTTTTTTTTAAGTGCTATCACTGGTCATACGTTTGACTGTCTATCTATTAGCATAATTAGTGTTTAGTAATAAAACAACTAAAAACCGATGGAATTCATTCATATTTTATGGTTGTAGTGTACAAGAAAATTAAATATGGTAATTTAAAAAAAAACATATCTCATGTAGTAGTTAGGATAGATATTATTCATATATTTTTCTGAACGGCCATCAGTCCTACTATAAGACATTTCAAAGTTATCCATTAATTACCGGACACACTGTATATAGAATTCCTTTAATTACTTTATTTCTTGATTGATTCCTTCATTCATTTATTTAGTTGCAGTATGTTTGGAATTAGATAAAACATTATGCTTTCTCTTGTGTTTTCATTATTACTTAATACTATTCTCTCATTCCACATTCACTATCGGAAAAATCTGTCTTTGCCCTAGTAACTATCTATAGGCAAAGAATCATGTTGATCTCTAGCTGTCTAAGAAAAACAGACCACTAAACACTCTTTTGCATTTATAACATGTGTCAGGATTTTTCAGTTGGAATGTTAACTATGTCTATACCGGCTACCGTTGATGGCACTTTATTCAATAATTATTTTGTATAAGTATGTACACATAGATGCTTAAATTATGAAAACATAATTAAGCTCTTACAATCGTAGCCATATAATTTATTTTCCATATATTTGCAATTCAAGATTATCTTGTTTGCCTGACTCTTATATAATAATTTACATTTATGACGATAATTTAAAAGTTTTATGTCGCTTGTTAAAACAGGTTTGAAGCATTAAAAACACGAGTGATTATATTATGTATATATTCTGTTCTGGATTGACTGTCTCACTTTGGGCGTTTGTTGGTAAAAATGTTTATAAAATGTATATATTTCCCTAGTTGCCCGTCACCCTGTTTTCGCAAACAAATCGCCATAATATAGCATCATACGTATATAAAATATCTAACTAGAACTAAACCGCACTAAAATCCATAAAAATATCTATAATTAAATTCCGATATTTCCCATTTACGTAAATGTCAATCACCCTCTTTCTCCCTTCCCGCTCTTTCTCCTTCCCACTTCCTTTCCTAAAGGGTCGGCAACGCGCAATTGATGCCTCTGGTGTTGCAGGCGTCCATAGGCTACGGTGACCGCTTGCCATCAGGTGGGCCGTATGCTTGTTTACAAACTTAGGTGTTTAAAAAAAAATGTTGTAAAACACTAAATTGAAATAGGTACCTATATTACAAACCAGTGGCGAACAATTAGTCCTTCTATTGAATGAAGCTTTAAGAAAGATCTTCAACTCGCGTATCTATAGCAAGTAGCAATGCAATTGATGAGTATTCTTTTAGATGTTACGCACCTGGATTAGAATCGATTTTACGTTTACATAATCGATAGCACATCACTATTACAGTTTGAATTGACGCACGACTAATGAACCCTAAGCAAGCTCCCCCTGGAGACACGCGTACTTAAGACGCACCGTAGACATTCCCAGAATCTTCTTCTTCTTTGTCGTTCCCTCACTAATGAGGGTCGTGACTATATATGATTTGTCTCCATTTACTTCTGTCCTGTGCCAGTTCAATAGATCGTTGAATACGCAGAAATTATATGCAATAACGCAAAATTCTGTCGCAGTTACTATTTAGACAACGCACAGACTTTGCAGGCGTCGCGGACTAGTGTAATCCCACTAATATTATAAATGCGAAACCTTATAAAGATTTTGGATGTTTGGTACGAAACCACGCGTAAACCATTGCTTGGGTTTGGATGAAACTCGCCATACAATAGACCATATACCTACCTACTGAATGAACGCATAATATACTTTTTGTCCAACTATACGTTTTCGTGGAAGTGTATATAATATGAGTAAACACTTAACATAATAATTATATCTGGTCTGTTGCACGTATCTGTGACATTTTGATTAATTCGTCAACGTTTCCATTAGATACGCTGTTAGATGAATGAATGGATAAACATCTGACGTAACCGACAGCTATAAAAAATCTTACTACGGACACTGCTATTAAAAGATATTTTCCGCGGTTTTTGATAGCTGCCATTGACATTGACGAACACACAGACTGACAACAACTACACTGGACCGCAAAGAAAAAGGGTCGGTTAGAAAATCTTCAATATCTCCAAAAGTACCTGACCTAGCTTTATGAATTAAAGACTAAATTGAAGAATATTTAATGCCACATAAAATAATATATAAACCTTTTTATTTATTTTTGATAATTGTATAAAAAACTGAAAATGTAAAATAATGATCGTTTTTGAATTTAGTACCTAACAATTCAAATCAATTGTTTCGCGATTTTTAGTTCTGTAATAAAAATAATATTAATATGGTGTCTCTGCCTTACAAATTTTATACGCTACGTGAAATGAAAGAAGCTCTAATAGATGAATGGCAGAATATTCTGCAGCATCGCTTCAAAAACCTAGTAGAAAGTATGCCAAATCGCATAAAAGCAGTATTGCGAGCTCGCGGAGGCAACACAAAGTACTAAAATGCGTGAAAACGGCACATCTGTAACTAATCTACATTTACGAAAATACTGCAAGAACTACGCATTTTTATTTATTTTATATTTATTAAAAATAAAAAGCTTGTATTCAGTTTTTATTATTTTCAATTAAGCACATTAAAATATTCTATAATTTAGTCTTTATTTCATAAAGCTAGGTCAGGTATACCTTTGAAGATATTGAAGATTTTCTAACCGACCCTTTTTCTTTGTGGTCCAGTGTATTTGTAGACTACAAACATACATTTTTCTCTAGCTTGATGTGTCTGTAGCCTATGTTAGCGCATGCATATGTTTAATTTAAGACACGATCCCGGCAGTGTTATTAGGATTTGGCAGTGTTGGATGACAGTTCGTAGTTCTTAACAGTACAGTGTCTAGAAATGCGCTCGGTAGACGGTAATAAGCTAGCCCGTATAGCTACGAGAGACCTAAAACTATAATTGGTGAAATGTGGCTCCCAAGGAGCATACGTAAGCCCATATTGTCTTTATAATCATTTTTCTCACTAGCGGGGATTGAATCCGCAACGATCGCCGGGCGTATTTGCTAAGTCACTACAAAACACCTAACTTTCAAACTATATGTAATATTCTTATAATATAATATTCTACCACATACACGCAACACCATCTAGCCCAAACTAAGCAGAGCTTGTACTATGGGTACTAGACAATGGATAAACATACTTATATACTTTTTTTTGTAAATATATACATATTATACATAGAAACACCCAACCAAGACAAACATCCATGTTCATGCACACAAATGTTTGACTTGTGCGGGAATCGAACCCGCGATCTCAGGCGTGGCAGTCGGTTATACTAAGCACTACGCCATCGAGGAGGTCAATGTAGATCATTAGTTTTTTTTGATTAGGATGAGTATCAAGCCCGCGATCGAAGCATCGCTAGATCACTTCTAGCGTGATTTCCAATCACACCACTGCGCCAACTATGACTTTGAACTTGAATATAAGATTTAATAATAGCAAATGTAAGCTATGTTTAAAAAACTCAACGTTCTGTAAATAATAACAGAATTTCAGTATTAGCCTTGACAAAAGCTTTTCATAGATTTTGAGTTATTGTTTTTAACTAGGTAAGTTTATTATCAAGGCCACAATTTTACTACCTAAGTGTCTTAGGTTTAAAGAAGAAAAATAAACAATAATTTTAAAATAGTACTGTTTTTGACAGTATGGTTGGCGAATCGTACCTTACTGCATTGTTAGCAAGAGTCAACAACACAATATGATGATACGGTTTTCTGTTGCGTTACCTTTTTGCCGCTATCGTGTAACTGCTATTTATCCCGTGACATAAGTTTGCGTTTAATTTGACGGCCCATCGCAGTTTATTTAGCTGGATTGGCCAGCTATTATGTTTTGTTGATAGTTTTCGGTAGGTAGCAACTCGGAGTCTGGAAATGTGCCCAGCGGATGGCATAACAATTAATACATTATGGTACGGGGCCAGCCACTTACTTTTCGGTATTGCTGCCAGCAGTAATATTCTTTTATTGACCCTGACCTTGGCAAGGTCTCTTGAGTGAATGTAGTGTACGTTGTTACAATTACGTACCTAACAAAACGACCTTTACATTATATTAATTTATGCCATACTAGGTAATTATTGACCCGTAACTATGTTCGTATTCCTTTTAAAGCTGCCTATATCTCTCTTCAGGTTAAGTCATTGATATATAAAAATTATATATCAATGGGTTAAATGTAGTAACGTACCTCAGAATTCAGTGCATGGCACGCCATATTATATATATTTTGAACGGTAAATGTAGTGATATTCATTTAGTTCGCTCTTTATTCTTCAATTTTATTTGCATGAGATAAGTTACACCAAACCACGCCAAGAATATGCTAGCGATAGATTAAATGTAACACAGAACACGCTGTCTTGTCCAAATTTATTGATAAAGCACTTTCAGTTTAGCTCAAATTTACTAATATGCCTTGTTGCAACTTATTCAATTTTCATACCCTAAAAACTAGGCCATACCGTATTACAGAAAATAAACCCAGCCGTTCTTAAGTGAAGCGTTTACCAACGAATAGCTCAAAATTGTTACTTATATAGATCGCGCATTTGCTGCAGCATGCAATTCTGCAGAAGCCACAATTTCCATGCCAAATACCGCAAAATCTGTTGAATGTTTCCGTATTGCAAATGTAACAAACAAACTGAGTTATTATGATGGATGGATGATTGGATGATATGATTATAGTCACAAAGAAATTCTTATGGCAATCAAACTTTAGTATTTAAAAGGTCTATCAAAGTTACGTTTAAGTAATTTGACTGACTAGGTAACAGACAGTGGAGGTCGAAATTATAAAAAAATACCAACTAGAACTACTGCCACTCATTTTAGAATTTCGCCGGTATTTCGTCAACGTATTTTCGTCGTCGCATCGCATATTTTTATGTTTTTAAGTGCATTGCGTCATTTTTGGCGCATTGTCCAGGTTTTTATACCGTACAATTTTAGACTAACAAATTAGTAGCAAAAATTTTGCCACGTGCCACTAAGGTCGGCAACTCACTGCGAAACAGCGTTTTAAAGATGCTGCTGGTTGTATCGATATAAATGCGTTATCGACTCGATGCATACGCAAGTTAGCATTAATGCAGACGTATGGCAGATGTCCACATCGCGTCAAAATAGTCTTTCACTAGTAAACGAACGGATGCAGCTATTACGATTAAATTTAGATTCGTAAAATAGAATTTATCGATCTGGCTGTCCACAATCGAAATATTAAAATTATTTGAATCGCAGCTGCATCATGTTTAAATCGATATTGTATCAAGTGTGCATCGCGATATTAATGCAGCTGTTGATCTATAGACGTTCAGTGGCTGTATGAACTATATCGCTGCTCAATGTCGCTCTAGTGTGTAAAGGTACGATTAACAACTCTGCATTACGACTGAATGGCTGTAAAAAGTCATAATAAGTAAATGCTCTAACTATGCAAGTTGGCAAGATTATTGACAAATCTTTTATTTTCCAGTATGGCAGCAACATGCGTCGTCCAGCCCTTGGACTTGATCAAAACTAGGATGCAGTTGAGTGGCAGTGGCCGTACATCCTTCGCGGTGGCCGGTGAGATCATCGCTAGGGAGGGATTCTTCTCACTGTACACTGGTCTCTCAGCAGGCCTGCTGAGACAGGCTACGTATACCACCACACGTCTCGGAGTCTACAATTACCTGTTTGATGCTTACAGAGAGTGAGTATTGACTTATTTTACACTTATACTTTTTTGGATTGTCTCCATGACGAAGCGGTGGTGGTTGCGACTGCTGTACATAAAGTATTTTCAAAAGCAGCCTGGAATTGGGAAGCTGCAGGTGGCATACCCCCGTGCCTCGGCAAGAACATAAAGCCGTTTGCTCTACGCCTGATCTCCCTCCGGTCGTGTCAGATTGTCGTCACATCGGATAATAAGTGTTTAGGAATACAGTGCTTTTGTTTGCGAACACGCTTGTGCACTTTCATATCTTTTACGCAGGTGTTCAATCTCCGTCAAGATTGATAACTGTGACCGAAATTCAATCTGGCGGATCTCATTTCATAAATATATTTGTCGCTAACGGAAGCAATACTGCCGTATAAACGATAAAATAGTTTCAGTGATCTTATAATTGTACCATCTCTTTATGACGATTCCAGAGCTTGTGTTGGGATAAATGGAACCTACACAGAATGGTTTACCATCAAAAAAGGTGTTAGACAAGGATGTGTAGCGTCACCCTGGCTGTTTAACCTAAGCATGGACAATTGTTAGAAAAATTTAAAGGATTGTGAATGGGGATTAAGAATGAATTACTTACTTGTCAAAAGTCTTCTTTATGCGACGACCAAGTAATACTTGCGTCATCGGCGAAAGAGTTGCAGGCGATGATAACTATTCTGCATGGTGCTTTTGAGAGTAAAGAAATGAAAATTATTGTAAGCAAGACGAAAGTAATCGTGTTTAAAAAGAAGGAATGCATGACGATGTGTATGGAGGAGTGCATGATATTCTGATTGATGGAGAACAAGTGGAGCAAGTGAAAGAGTTTGTATAGTTGGGTACTTTATTTACAAGGGCTGGTAAACATGAGGGATATATTAAAAGAAGAACGATCGCTGGCAATAAAGTGAATGGCGCTCTACACGCTTTTATGAACAGTCGAAATGTATCCAAAAAGGCATGGCTGTTCATAAACGACTATTAGTGCCTACACTTGCCTTATGCATGGAAATGAAAGTTGGCTATGGCAAAAGAAGCATGAGAGCAGAATAAATGCTGTAGAAATGAGAGCGATGAGAAACGTATGTGGTGTGACTCTGAAAGATAGAATAAGGAATAGTGAAATTAGAGAGAGATGCTGCATGAAAGTTGATATAATGACAAGAATAAAAAAGGGTATGTTAAGCTGGTTTGGACATGTAGAAAGAATCGACGAGAAAAGACTGACTAAGAAACTTTATAAGGCGAGTGTGATTGGAACAGTCGCAAGGGGAAGACATAGGCGAACATTTCTTGATCAGACCGGAGACGTTCTGGACAAAGGCCAGGTTAAGAGCACCTTAAACCGGCGAGCGTGTATGAGGAATGTGTTGAAAGTGAATGAAGCGAGAGAAGTGTGTCAGGATCGTAGCAAATGGAAATCCGTAGTCTCTGCCTACCCTCTTGTAAACAGTACTATGTAAATTGTACCATGTACATAGGTGGTAAGCTAATGTAGCTTAATATTTATAATGTCCTCGATATTACCAATAAAACCATCAGTTACGTATCAGTATGTTAAATTCTTAACATAACTATATACTGAGATCAATTAAACAACTATCAAAGAGTGTCGGAGAATCTATTTCTTAATCGTACTCAAACACTGAATCGGTTCCAGCACCCGTAGAATCTTTGATTAAAGTTCTAAGTACGCATTGATCTTAAATGCTAATGCACCAAGAAACAAGTATTATCCCTAGTCAGCGCGCATCGATCCTTATCAATTAAACAAGATCGATTTGCAAATGCTCGATTTGAATTAAATCGGGCGAAACAGAGATTTCACTGTCGACCTAAGCAAAAGACGATCAAGGAAAGTAAGGAAACGAAAAGGAGAGGTATGTAGTTATGTGAGTCTTATTTACCAGTCGAAACACAATATCTGTGTAACCGCTCCTACACCGGTTGCCTGTTAGACGGTGATACTCATCTAGAGTGCCGGTTCATTTGTTCTGTAACCAAATAATTGGCACCGCATCGTCCACTCGAAATCAAATTGCTCAAATACTCCAATTTTCAAGCAACCAACTTGATCTGCTGAACACAGGCGTCTGTGCATCCGGTCATCTGTATTTATCTTTATGAATTGTGATGTTGTATTCCATTACAGCGCTTCACGTAGATAAGACACATACACAAGTGTCTTAGCCATCTATTGAGTTACATTGTCAATTAAATATTAAGTTACATACGTTCTTTAACTATGCTGGTATACGGCTTTAGGGCTACGTGCTTACGAGCCATAACTATGTATTTATAAGATATAGGGTTCAGCGAAATCCACGCCTAAATAGCCTCGAGAACCATCATACAGAGGAGCGTCCGCTGCTGATAAAGCAGCGCCAGCTTATGTTGCTTGAAATTATACCCAAAGTAATATTATTTTAATAAAGAACTTGATAAAATGACGCACTCCAATATTTGTATAGATAATTATATATGGCTGAAGAAACATGAAAGTAAGCAGTTGATATAAGAGAATTGAGAGGTAGATATAGTGTGTACTTCAAGAATAGGATCCTCAGTCTATCCTTAAAACGCCACAACAAAGCAATACAATAGCGTGATAAGAGAACGATGTGGTGTGAAAGTAGATATCGTGACAAGAATTGAAAAAGATATGCTAAGATAGTTTGGGCAAGCGGTAAAAACAGATGGCAAAATATTGACTGAGTGAGTAGATCAGTCTGCAATGGAAGTCTTAGGCGAACGTTCCGTCCTAATCGGAGAAAATCCAGATGAATGGCCTGGTTAAGAGTAGGACCATAAACCTAGTGCGTAAAGAAACAGAGTGGATAATGTAAGAGATAAGATGAGATGATGAGATAAGATATATACTAGCTAGAAATGTAATTTCCTCTTTAGAAAACACTAGCTTTAGCTCGAGACTTTGTACTCATCGAATTTGGACCTATCTATATTTTTCTGTCTTTGCGTATAAGAAGAAGATGATCTAAAAACGTAATACGTTATTTTCTGGGCCGCGGCGTATCAAAATGAAACATGTTGCAAGATTTTAGTTAAACCATACGTATTAAATTTTGTGCTTAAGTTTTTGTGTCATGCGTGTACAAACGTACAGACAGATAAAAATCCTAAAATAGTTGTAATGGATTCCATAGCGCCTTTAAAAACACCTCAAATATTTTTCTCAATATCTTCTATATACAGACATCGACCAGATACAATTTTATTATGTTTAGATCATTATGTATGTAATTATTCTGCATCGATTTTAATAATTATTTTTATTTGAATACTAATTAACTAATTTGGTACTGATTAAACTGATAAATACTGTTTTTAAGATTATAAATAAAATATCTCAACCACTACAACTAAATTATTTTATTATTAATTAACACGAATCTTACTGGATACCTTCACGTATTCTCGGTGTAGAGTTGACAAATATACTAACATTTTCAGTAAACAACTGTACTATGAGGCAAGGTTGATCGCTTTCAATAAAACACGTACGAACATTTCCGTCTAGTAGTATGACGTCCCTGCCCTGTAATTGAAATCGCGTATTTATAGAACATAGTAAGAGCAGATGTAAACGATTTTTATCGATTTTATATTCAAAGGTTCACGAGTACTTTGTCCTACAAAGTTTGTAAAATATACAGGGATCGAGAAAGTTTATGTTTGAGAATTGAGGCAATCTTGATTGGTACGTTTTTAGTTTATATATTATTATATAGCTTATACATTTTGAAAAATTATATATTTAATGCATATACAAATAAAGGAAATATTTAATACTGTGAAATAATCTATTAAAAGTACGGCAAATCTTTGCTCAAATAATAGACCGCAGGGAGGAAATCTAATAAAACGATGGATTATGAAATAATTAATATATAGTTGAAAAACGTCCAAAACAAAAAAACTCAGTTGCAAATAATACACTCTACAAAAAACGTAGAGTTAGCTCATAATGTAATTTCACATCAATTTTACAACGGTCTTCCACACCACACCACAAAAGTTTATAGAGTTTCATATCAGATATCTGTTACTAAGTAAGTAGGTAACATTCATATACGGTACAATCATCATGAGCAATTTATTAGAAGCAGATAAATACAATTGATATGCGCGTACGCACATAGATACTGAGATTAATATAGCATAACAAGGGATTGTGTGTCGCAATATATTGTCGAAGATAGGGAACATCGAGGCGACCTCTTGATCTCTGCGCCCGCCGGCGGCGCTTGCGCGAGCGCATCGTTCGTAATGTACTATTATGTGGTAATACTTACTGCATTGTTATATTTTGTTATCGGATGTTACCTGGTCGCATATACTCAACGGTAATGTAAACTCGTTATAAAAATGTTTGTTCGTTTATATGTTTGAAATGACCTCTGAAACTACTCATCAGATTCTAGAATTCTCACTGATATAAAGTTACACTATTTCTTTGAGTAACATAGGCTATACTTTAATGAAGTTGCGTACCACGCGATTGGTAAAAAGAAAACTCATTATAAAATTATTAAGTTACTGCTTCAAAACTATATTATTTCTCTAATAAATAGAGAAAGCAATAAAAATTTGGATGCCAATGTATTGTCTCTGGCAAACAGTACGCCATATTTATTTACTAAACAACACAAGTAAGAAAAATATAAAATACTTCCGTATGTTACAACAGTTTTCATAAACTCATTTGTGTTCCCTTGTTGTTCAGTGTTCAGACCCTCGTGACTTAAGAAAGTCCACTCTAGTCAATTATTTACGAAACAAAAAATAAAGCATCTAGCTGCTTATTTAAATACATTCATATTATGTAAATCAGTTAATTTATTTCTCATAATCGTAGTAGCCGCAAATAACTCATCTAAATGGCCAAAGTTCTTTAGTAAACTATTTAAACCAACGTTCTACGAAATTATTTGGTCAAGGATCATTAAATACAAGGTCAGTCTGCGCCGTAAGTCTTCATATTTTTACTCACAAACGGCAAGAATTGAGAAAGTTATGCTAAAATGGTTGGCATGTATAAAAATGGACGACGAAAGACCAACAAATTTTATAAGGCAAATGTGAATAAGACAGGTGGAAAGGGAAGACTGCAAATGTTCTTAGGTTAAGAGTACCCTTAACCGACAAGCTTGTATGACTTATATAATAAAAGTGAATGAAGCAAGAGAGGTATTCACACAGAATAATACTAATAATTATATAATAATACAGTAATAATAATAATAATAATGACAAGAATCTTGTGAAAGCTGAAAAAGAAAAAGAGTTGAAATACTTGAACCTAGCTCACGAGATTGTCGACATGTGGCGTGTGGACTCGGCGATCATTATGCCGATAGTCATTACAGTCAATGGTTTAATACCTAAGAGCCTCGACCATCACCTGCAGAGTCTTGCGTTAGATGGCTGGATCAAGTCCTTGATCCAAAAGGTAGTACTACTAGACACGGCGCGTATTGTGAGGAGATTCCTCTCTCTGGGGCCCTAACCACCGGCAGCTTGGACCCTGTTCCCGATGTCGGTGGGTCATTTCAGTTTTTATATTCATATTTAAAAATGTAATCATTAGAAAAAAAGAGTAATAAAGAGTATAATAATAATATTCTATCACATACATACCACACCATCTAGCCCAAACTAAGCAGAGCTTGTACTATGGGTACTAGACAATGGATAAACATATATATATACTTCTTTTTTGTAAATACATACATATTATACGTAGAAACACCCAGACCATAGAAACGACTTTGGAGATTTAAGAAAATTTGTTCTGTTAGTTTTAAGGAATATTTCAATCAAACAAGTAAAGCAAAAGCATCTGTTATAAAACTATGCAATGTGAGCCTCCTCGGGTCCCTTGGTTTTCTGAAAATAAAATAAGTAGAACTTATAATATTGTCTTCTATTTACGCGAATATTATTCATTGAAATTAAACTGCTATATACGGATTTTATCGCGTTGTTTATTTGACACTTTATTACAAAATTTTGAAAATTGTTACACTACTACTACTATTAAACTTTTACTAATTTTTAAGCTAATTAAATTATTATTAAACTATTTAGATTTAATTATTTTTTTTTTATTTATTTTTTTATTTTTATTTTTAGATTTAATTTATTTTTATTTTTATTTTAAATATTTATACTGGCGCATCGAATACGTTCTGGTCATATTCCATCACGAAAGTTTGGATATCTTATGGAAAAAGTCAGTTCACCTAATTGTGAAGTATGTGGCAAGATAGACGATGCCCAACACCTACTGATGGAATGTGAGAAGAACCAAAGGGAGAGGGAGTTAGTGATGAACATAAATAAATATGACGTAGGGGTTTTTATAAGGATTTTGTCAGCACCTTTATCGCCGGCAGCAAGTTGTGTTTATGACATGGTATCTGCAGCACTGTCTGCCTCTCCCTCATAGTAATTAAGCAAGCGTGTAAGTAAACATAAGGAAAATGTAATTTAGGATACGATGAGGTTGGCATGCCTTTATAAGGTAAAAGCCTCTTAATAAAA
Source organism: Catocala fraxini (assembly GCA_930367265.1). Lineage (NCBI taxonomy): Eukaryota > Metazoa > Arthropoda > Insecta > Lepidoptera > Erebidae > Catocala > Catocala fraxini. The sequence continues at coordinate 4,366,125 of OV884042.1, read as the reverse complement.
CAGTTTAAAGAAAGAGAGGTATGTCTGGAACGTAGCAAATGGCATACTGTAGTCTCTGTCTATCCCTCTATTAAACAGGCGTATGTCAATGCATAGTGCAATGAAGTAGTGCACTATGCCTGGCATATATCTAATCCTAATCCTAACTCAAAAATGCGAATGCGAGTTTATTTGTTATGCTTTCACGCCTTAAGACTGCGCCGAGCGAAATGTGCCAAAACAGGCGGTCACAGTTAAGTGAATAAAATCAACACTTTTTGTTTAATACAAACATAAGATATACATTTACCATAACAATGAATTTGTTTACAATTACTCCGTGTAAAAAGCTTAAAATAATTAATATTTTCCCCTACAAATTGACGTAAATTTGCCTTACGTGATTTTTAGATTATAACAGTAGAAATCTATCCTATTTTACAGCTTAAACGAAACATAAATAGTTATATTACAATTTGTCCGTCCCGAATATTTAAGTTATTGGTTGACAATAAAGATACATATTTATCAAAAAAGCACTTCAAATCCTCCATACAATTTTACTATGGCGGCCGCGCGCCGATTTGGATATCCGCCGTACGAGCTCTGTCATAATCTGTCTTACGCTCGGCGCAGTCTTAACTACTCGACCGATCATCATGAAATTTCGCATACACGTTGTCTAGAAAAAGACAGTATCTTTCATCCTGAAAAATTTAGGTACTGTTACTAACCTAAGATTACCTATCTTTGCGCGAGTGAAGCCGCGGCCAAAAACTAGTGTATATATAAAACATATAAGAGAAAACTAAAGTTATTGTAAGGATCGTAGTGTCGGTACTAGATATACGGAACACAAGAGTAGAATCCAAAATAACTGCTGCTCAAAATGGTAAAAAGGCAACCTCTTTAAATCCGGGAGCTGATGATCAACAAGGACCAGTAACCGCAATATACCATCAATCGATAAGCGTAATACTTGCTGATGCATACTTAATATTATTAATGTGTAAATGCTCTATCTACTTGCACGTCGTAGTGGGTTAAGCGCTCGCCTTGCCCCTGCCACTGAGCTGAGTGGATAAGATCGCCGTTTTTTTTTTTTTACCTGTAGTTTGCAAACGACCAGCCTGATGGTAAGCGATTACCGCCGCCCATGGACATCCCCAACACCAGAGGAGTCACAATTGCGTTGCGTTCCTTTTAAACCCCCCACCAGAAGGGGGGGACGGTTGGGCCTCCGGTACCCTCACTCATTCGACGAAACACACCGCAAACACTATTTCGCGCCGGTTTTCTGTGAGGCCGTGGTCACTTCGGTCGAACCGGCCCATTCGTGCCGAACCATGGCTCTCCTACATGGGACAAAAATTTATGTTATCCACAAATTGATGTTCTAAGTCTGGATATTCTTTAGGTTCGTTGTTTAAATATTTCGTAAATGCCTCCGTGACGCAGAAATTATATACCTAATGCAAGAATTAATCCACCCGCGACGCAGAAATTATTCTGAGTGCGGGAATAGTCGCATTTTTTATTTTAACAGGTTTTCTGTCTGATGAGTCACATATGATAATAATAATAGATTTTCTATTGTGTCTATCACGGGACAGCGAAAGGTTTGAAATTGATTATTTGTATTTAAACGACTTGCAAGAAGTTTTGTATGAAGAGATAACTTGAATCCTGAAAAAGGATACAGATTACTTTATCTTGTTACGGGGGCCACTCAGTGTAGACCGGCGACACTTCGACCCAGTGGGATCTTTTGTGTCTACAGATTACTTTACAAATGCAAACAACATCACGTTGGTATCGTTATAAATAAATGATGTAACATTTAGATACAATATAGGTACGCCGAGTCAATGACACACAATGCAAATAGATACGAACGAGTTGCACTCAATTATCTTGTTCAATAGACATTTATGTAACGTATTTACTTAGTTCTAACAGTAGATTGCAGTCTTGAGCCATTATTTATAATATAAATGATCTAGACACGTCTCTATATGATAGCTAACATAATTATAGACTTGTTCGATATTTCAAAGTCTATAACATGAAGAGAAATGTCTGTATTTACCCCTTTTCAGTCATATGAAATTTGGCATAGTTTAAGTGAAGCCTAGATTTAATGTAAAAAAAAAACGGAAATTGGTTCTCGTTCGAATTTCGATCACTGACGATCCCTAGAATTTTCAAATAAACGTACCTAACAGCTATCTCAATTACGATTTTAAAAAAGTGCTACAATATAGGATCGAATCAAATAAGACTCTATCTTAGAAACTCAGCAAAACAAAATTGTAAACCTTAGTAATAAGCACGGTACTAGATTAGCTTCCTACTAGAGATGCCCCGCTTGTCATATTTCATATAATCCCTACACCAACAACCACACAGATGATTACAAATATGACCCTTATGTTGTCGAACTGACGGTGTTGCCTGCGCTCGGCGCCGTCATCCGTCACTTGACACGAATATTTGTGCAGCGATTCTACTAAGACTCGGTGAATAAAACCTAGACTTGGTACAATCGCAGCGCACGGTATTTCGTGCTGTATGATCATAAGCAAATAGTATTATGTAAGTAAGATTTGCTGTGATGATACCAATTCGATATCCCCGCAGATAACAGACAGAACTAATTGAGATAGATAGATACACGATATCATGTATTATATAAAGCACTACTGTAAACCGTAGTCGTTATGATAACCGAATTTGTATATTAAAATAGCTATACCCTATGTTTTCACCCACGTTTTTGATAACGTTCGCTTGTTACGTTCCTGTGGTTTGTATGGTGATGTTATATAGCCTATATATCTTTCTCAAGAATTGGGAAATAAAATGAAAATGAAACGTCTGGTAGTTTTAGCGTTTAGCGCACAACACACAAACATCTCTCTTCTGCTTTATTATATTAGTAAAGATGTTGCAAATCAGAGTAATAAATAAACTAGATATATGTATTTTGTTAGGGAAATATTGTTGGAGCTCGGTTCTCTCGAGTCTAGACTAATGGTTTTAGGGATTATCTAAAAAAATTATAGAACGTATAGTTTAAATGAGAAAAATTTGGCGTTTAATCAGATTAGGAAATTAAACTAAATAAAAAGTAACAAGCTTAGTATCTAATAAAACAGTAGCAGTATACTTAACATAAGGCCAATCATGTTAAACCATGTGAAAAGTTCAAACCGAGTTCATGGATAATTCGGCCGTATAATCGTGAATCCTCAAAATTCAGATCCAAATAATACGGCATTAGACCTTGGCCGAATAACATTAATACTAAATTGAATTTAACTTAAAGGAATGATGGAGGGATCTGTAAGCATTCTGGTCTTAAGTCCCAAAAAAGAGCTAACAGAGAATCATCGGCAATATTAATATGATTACGTAAATTGCTTAATTAATGTATTGTGTTAAGAAATGCCGCAGACTCATTTCATACAACATCTTGACGTTGAGACGTAAGTTATGATAGATAAACTTCTGCGCATTGCAGGCTTTTTGTAGACACGCCATAAACAAAACTAGCCACAAGTAGAATAGATTTTAATATCGAATAACTAGCAGTCCTTTATGAAATGCCTTGATGAAAGGTCTGTGAGTGTGATGATTAGCTAATGTTGCATTATTTTCTAGGGGCGCCATCCTTTACAGCAATGGCGTATATACAATCGTAGAATATTGAATTGAAACCTAAAATCCTAGGTTGGGCTCTAGGAATTCGGGGGTGGGCATTAAGTTCATACTCATTTGCGTATACATTACTTCACTAGTGTATACAACATTGTGCATAGATTCAATACAAAATTATGGTCCAGCCACTTTACTCCTTAAAAGATTTTGACAGCAATCGTTACTATATCCTTTGTCACATTAGCTTTTAAGATATGCAGTAATGCTTGTTGGCTCAGCGAGATCAATATAGTTGCTCATTCTTAGAGTTGCCAAACAGTTTCTTAAAACGATAATTCCAGTTAACTACTAGCATAAGCAAAATCTGTGCCAATGTATAACGGTATTTTCAGGTTATCACTTAGCGATAACTTTTCTGATTTTATGGAGTCGATCTATACACGCAATCCTATCTTTGAATGAATCTAATTGAATCGGCGCGCATATTTTAACATTTAGCGACCTAGTTTGTTCTAAATTGTCCACTATAACTATAACCTCGCCCTTTAATTCCAATGCCTTTTTTTCTTTAGACGCAATGCTGGTGCGGCTCCAGGCTTCGGTACAAAGACCCTGCTGGGTGTAGCCGCTGGATCTATCGGTGCCTTCGTCGGCACACCTGCCGAGGTGGCGCTCATCCGAATGACAGCTGATGGCAGACTGCCCAAAGAACAACGCAGGAACTACAAGAATGTAGCAGACGCTTTGGTCAGGTAAATTATTACATTTACTTTACAACTAAGTATGTATGTATGTATCTTATGTGGGGGCCAGTCAGTGCAGACCGGCGACACTTCGACCCAGTGGGATCTTTTGTGCCGACACTCTCCCAATAACGACTGCCATAGATGTTCATGGCAGCCGGGACCGACGGCTTAACGTGCTCTCCGAGGCACGGAGCAGGCGATAATTGTCAATCAATACGCACATAATTTCGAAAAGTCATATAACTTCCGAAAGTCAGAGGTGCGCGACGTGGGTTCGAACCCGAGACCCTCTGCATTGCAGTCTGTTGGTCTCCCCACTGAGCTATCGCTGCTCGTGTAAGTAAGTAAGTCAATGCAACTGCTGTGCTTGAGAACCTAGTTTCGAATTCGGTCAGGTCAACAAAATGTATCCGGCTTTTAATGACAAGAAATTTACCGATGCTTTAACGGTGAAAGAATACATCGTGAGGTAACCTGCATGTCTGAGAGTTCTCCATGATGTACTCGAAGATATGAGAAGTCTGCCGATCCGCACTGAGCCAGCGTGGTGTACTATGGTCGAACTCTTCTCACACTGAGAAGAGGCCCGTGCCCGGCAGTGGGACAACTTACATGCACACGACTATTATGATCATATTATAAGCCTTGCGCACCGAAATAAAATTTACACACTAGAATACAAAATGCCGGTAATGTACCTTTCCTTAACAAATGAGAAAACAATCATAATTTAAAGTATTGTGTGTGTTTTGTAGTTAATGTAAAGAATAATAAGGTTTCGTAACGGTACAGTAACTGTTAACCGATAACAGAATTATAATTATGGCGACACGTTTTTATTCTAATTAAGTTCATCTACTTGCTGTCCCTTTGGCCTCGAAGCATAAGTTTACGCTTATGTTTGTAGCGGATCGTGAGGTCCCGGGTTCAATTCCCGGTCGGTTCGCCTCAGCACCGAGTGTTATACGTTGATCCTGATGTTCTATCTGGATGTTCTTTGTGTTCGTAGTTTGAATGTCTGTAAAGACCCCGCGATAAAGAAATATGGAGGGAGTTACCAGTTCTAAAATCTCATTACCAGCACGAAGTGTATATTTGCACGGCACGGCAGACGGCAACGATCAAATCAAAATATCTTTATTCATTTAGATCACAAAGTTACACTTATGAACGTCAAGGTTACACTAACTAAACAATAATTTGAATTTACATTTACAATATTCTCGACCCCATATGTGGGACCTACAAACATAGCCTGAGATAATGGCAGATCGACGATGACACTAAATAAAATAAATCTATACTAATATTATAAAACTGAAGAGTTTGTTTGTTTGTTAGTTTGAACGCGCTAATCTCAGGAACTACTGGTTCGAATTGAAAAATGATTTTTTTGCTGGATAACTTATTTATCGAGGAAGGTTATAGGCTATATAACATCACGCCACGGCCCATGGGGGGCGCAGTAATTATACACGCGGGTGAAACTGCGGGCACATCTAGTAAAAAAATATAGCTCACACGTTTTGGTTTGTTTAAACAGGATAGTGAGGGAAGAGGGTGTTCTGAAGCTCTGGCGAGGCGCCATGCCCACTGTAGGACGAGCCATGGTCGTCAACGCTGCACAACTCAGCACTTACTCACAGGTGAGCTTACCGATACTTCTCTCTCTCTCTTTTATACTAGCGTGGAGTAACCATATGTTCTGCCCGGCAGTAAGCGGTTACAGAATGTAGCCTGTAGCTGGATGAAGTACTAGAAATATTATCCTCGTGCTACCGACCCTAGTAGGTAAAAGGAATTAAAGATGTGGTAAAAGCAAATTAATTGGAGAGAAAGATATCACATACGTCTCTCATTTCTTTCCTTTCTTTTTTACCTGGTGACATGTAGTAAGTATTACGTACTTACTCCGGTTGCCTGTACGTTTTTAAGTACCGTTACTAAATTCTTTGCAACGCGCAACGGCTGGCTTTATAAACTTCAACATGGGTGGCGAGGTTAAAAATGTCGCGTGGTGTGAAATGTTATTATAATAGATATGTAATTATATAATACGTCGAAATACAATTTGGATGTCGTTTGAAATCGTTTAATCTTACATTATTACGAACAAAATGGTTATTCGACAGGTATTTAAAATTAAACTATTTTATCGTGTTTTATTTTAAGAATACAACATTTTACTTTTTAATCAATTAAGGTTTACAAAATGCCGATATAGATCTATCAGACAAAAATGCCTACTTCGTGAGCATTAGCTTCCTGGGCGATAGCGATAGCTCAAACGCTCTAATGTAAACAAAAGTTTAAAAAAAAAAAAAAAATTTCATTACCTTCGTAAACATTTGGTCATTTTTAACCTAGTGGTTGGGGTCTCGTTTTAAGTATATACAATACTTGTAGCAGAAGGCCCCGCTCTTTTATATCTCTGCTAGTTAACAATTATAAACACTTATCAATTAACATCTTATATCAGAGAGATGTTACCAACATTGTGCGTGTGTGTATGTGCGTGTGTGCGTTTGCGTGCGTGCGTGCGTGCGTGCGTGTGTGCGTGTGCGCGTGTGCGTGTGCATGTGTGGTTTGTTCCGCATTCGTCCTTCATGTTTTGTTCCAAACGTAGAAATACGCATTCGACCCAAAAAATGTGCCTCATATGCCCCTAAATTTAAATCAATATTAATTTCTTAATGTAATTCCTCTTTCGTCCCGGATTATGTTTCTTTTTTGGCCTGTGTTTATTGTATGAAGTTTTTATTGTACCGTCAGCCTAAAAATAATTTAAAGCACCTTGTAGATATTTCAATAAAACTTTAGTTGTGACATATGTGTGTGCAGGCTCGCGAGATGTTCGTGGGCTACGTGCCGGAGGGGATCACTCTACACTTCTGCGCATCCATGGTGTCTGGTCTCATCACTACCATCGCCTCAATGCCCGTCGACATCATCAAAACCAGGTAACTAAACATATAACTACATTCCAGCTATATTCTGTTAACGACTGCCCAAGAAGTCTAGCTCATTCATATAGTCTGTAAATAATTGCCAATGAAGTTAAGCTAATTGAAACAGCCTGTTAACCTATGTCAACTAGGTCTAGGTCATTGATGTAGTCTATTAACGGCTGCTAAAGACACGCTGCTAACAACTGCCATAAAGTCTAACTAATTCATTGTCTGTTAACAACTGTCGACGAAGTCTTGCAAATTCATATAGTCTGTTAAAGACTGTCAACGAGGTGTAGCTAATCCACAGAGTCTATTAATGACTGTCAACTAGGTCTAGCTAATTCATATCGTCTGTTAATGACTGTCAAAGACTGTCAACGAGGTGTAGCTAATCTACAGAGTCTATTAATGACTGTCAACTAGGTCTAGCTAATTCATATCGTCTGTTAATGACTGTCAAAGACTGTCAACGAGGTGTAGCTAATCTACAGAGTCTATTAATGACTGTCAACTAGGTCTAGCTAATTCATAACGTCTGTTAATAATAATAATAATAATAATATTATAATATTCTACCACATACACACAACACTATCTAGCCCAAACTAAGCAGAGCTTGTACTATGGGTACTAGACAATGGATAAACATACATAAATACTTTTTTTTTGTAAATACATACATATTATACATAGAAACACCCAGACCAAGACAAACATACATGTTCATGCACACAAAATGTTTGACTTGTGCGGGAATCGAACCCGCGACCTTAGGCGTGGCAGTCGATTACACTAACCACTACACTAACACATATGTTAATGACTGTCAACCAAGTCTAGCTAATTCATATGGTCTTTTATCCATTGTAAATGTTATCTAGCTATTTTATATAGTCTGTTATCAACTGCCAGTAAAGTCTAGCTAATTCATATAGTCTCTTAAAAACTGTAGATGAAGTCTAGCTAAAACTCATTCATACACCATGCATCTTATTATTATATGCTGTATAGTACAATTATACAGGCGGACTTTATTTCTGTATTATATTTTCTATATACCTATCTGTGCGTGATCTTATCTTAACGACACAAAATATGCAAGTTAACACTATTCATTTATAGTAATCTGCCATCCGTGTAATCATTATAATTAATTCGTTAATTATAATAGTAATTACAAAATTGTGCAACAATGATTATAACACATTTTCGCTGATGCAATAGCACTTTAATAACATTTAAATGTTCACGGAATTGCCATTCATTGTGTAATTTATTTGAATATTTTTATGTCAAAACTGTAAAATAAAACTGAAAGAAACGCAATAATGTTGCATAACCTAATTAGCTATGAGTGGAGTCCGTGACACCATAGCAACCACACAGATCGCTCGATCACCGAGGTTCGACTTCACCATATCGCACTCTTAATATAACAGAGACCTATCTAAGTATTCAGGATCAAACGAATTTAAACTCTGTTGCTATTCCTTAACACAAATATAATATTAGAATTCATGTTAAGACAAATAGAGTTTAAATCGTCTTACTTCCAAATTTCGAATTAAGTCGCTGTTTCAATAAGAATGCGATATATGAGCCACTGTTTTCATCCATTTTACACGCTTCCTTTCCGGAAACCTAAGTTTTCTGCGCAATCGGGACAAGTATAAGTATGATTAGATTATTTTTGTTGGAAAATTGATAATAGCAAAACGTAGTCTGGAATAGTATTGGCTGTGTTAGATCTCGTAATTTCTTTGACACACGAGCAAATAGCAATCGTAAGAAATGTTTTCGTGCAGACAGTATTAAAATTGGTTGCAAAATAAGGTCCATAATAAATTAAATTTGTGTATAAGAAATAGTAGGAACGTATTGGGTTATCTCGTTATCTTCCTTGCAGCATTTAAATAGTTTTACGTCGGAGTTTGTATCGTGAATCCTCTTCCTTTTAAGTAAATAGATTTAAAACTCTTGAATCTTAATTACTTTTGAGTAGATTTCAAAAATTCTTTGTCTTAAGAGTTTGCGTAATGTAATCTATATATTAATACGCGAAGCAAAATCTTTGTACTTACCCCTTGTTACAAAAATTACGCGGACGGAGGAGTATGAAATTTGGCACAGTATATGGAGATGGAGCGGCGAATCCTAATATTTTTATAAAATATGCATTAGAAATACATAAAATTTATGAAAAAACACTACACGTTCAACCATGCATTTGACATACGCAGTCGAATCGCGTTTGTAGTATTTCGAAATTGTTCGTCTGACGTCGTACAATTCTTTGTAACTATGTTTACCTATACGTTATTTATATGTAATAGAGAAAAACAAAACAAATTAGCAAGCTTAGGAATTTTGGTAGAATTTTGACCACTAGGCGACCGCTAGTTACAATAAATTCGCTTTCTAATACGTATATACAAATTTACTGTTGTCTGGACCAATACTTTAATTTTATCTCTTTAAGTTGCGGAGATGAAGTGTATTACCGAGAGCTCCTATAGTATTCGTATTGCGTACGCCAGAACGAAACAAAACTACTCGTATATATTCTGTAATGAGCCGTCTCACTTTCACGCATGCATTAAGAATAATGTAAAAGATAATAATACGGCCCAGTGATTAGACAATCTATTGTAAAACTAGCATCTAATTACACTCTAAAATCTTGACTCCAAAATATTGAAACTAAAACGTTTACTAAGAAAAATATATTAACCTAACCTGCCCTTCATAATCTCGTTAAATATCATAAAAAGCTATTCAATAGATATTGTAGTCAAGCAGTTAATCTGACGGTTTGAAGAGACCTATATAATCGAGCTCTCGACACGACACGACCGACAATGTGTTAATTGATGTATAATATAATCATTGGACAAACTTATTAGAGTCAGTTATGACACGCACACGAACTGTTTATATGTATCTGTTTGATGGACTGTTCAGACAGCACTAAGGTTTATGACTATTTTACAACTTTGAGAGTAACTACGAGTAGTTTATTTGGTTATAAAAAGCCAACGATGTAATTTTCTTGTTTTCCTTTATTTTTTCGTGTGGGCATCGAACTGACGACACCCAGCGCAGTAAAAGGGTAAATCACTATGACACGCGTGCAGTCAATCAATATGTTACCTAACTAGTGATATTTGTCACTTTTTACCTTATAGCCGCTTAAAAAGGGGAACCCTTAACCCTTAAGACTGCGCCGAGCGAAATGTGCCAAAACAGGCGGTCACAGTTAAGTTGATAAAATCAACACTTTTTGTTTAATACAAATATAAAATATACGTTTACCATAACAATGAATGTGTTTACAATTACTCCGTGTAAAAAACTTAATATAATTAATATCTTTGCCCACAAAATTACGTAATTTTTTTGTGTTACGTGATTTTAGATTATACCAGTAGAAATCTATCCTATTTTACAGCTTAGACGAAACATAAATAGATATATTACAATTTCTCTGTCCCAAATATTTAAGTTATTGGTTGACAATAAAGATACATATTTATCAAAAAGCACTTCATTTCCTCCATACAATTTTACTATGGCGGCCGCGCGCCGATTTGAATATCGAGCTCTGTCATTCAGTCCAGCCGCGTCTTACGCTCGGCGCAGGCTTAAATATGATAACAGAACTACTCCATACCCTTTGGCAAACCTATCACATTGTTTGTCTATATCAAAAACTAAAGCACTCTTTCATTAACTTACAGGATACAGAATGCAGCTAAGGGCCAAAGCCAGCTGACAGTAGTGACATCTCTACTGAAGAATGAAGGCGTATTATCCTTATGGAAGGGCTTCCTGCCATACTACGCGCGGCTTGGACCACACACTGTCCTTACATTCATATTCCTCGAGCAAATGAACTCCGCCTACTTTAGAATGACCAGCTAAGAAACATATATATAAATATATACGCATGTATATAGGACGCGGGGTAAGAGGCTCTATATCAGTCCATTGTGTTTGTTTATAAGCATTTATAATATCTGAGATTAAGAGGATATATAGAATAAGCGAATGAAATTAAGATTAAGCAATATTTCTTATATTTTTTTATTTATATTTTTATTTTGCTATGCAATGGATAATTGAGATTAATTTATGTACTAAAGTATATCTTTTTTGTGGTGCTTTTTTTTGAGACTTTTGTGAGCGCCGCTCATAGAATAATCACGATTAAGAAGAGACTGATAATCAACATCAGTAATAATTACTCGTAGATGCAACTATGAATATACTCAACCAATGCAATTAAATCTATACTTATATATTTTTTCTAAGTAATTTTTCACGTGTAATATTCACATAAGTGTGAACATATTTTTATCAACTATCGTTTAGACAACAACACAAACTGTGCAAAGTAACATGCTGTATATATAGCTATATTAAAAAAAATCTGTTTGTTGCATGTGAATTCCTAAATTATTTATCCGATTGCTGGTAAAACTTTATTGAATTGTGGTGTGTGCGCCTGCGCAGGTAATTGACTAAATACATCCTAAAATCCACAAGCATTATTTTATAGATTAAGACGAGTTATTTTTTATATTTTCTGTTACACATACATACATTCTCAATATCCTCCAAATCTAAGCAGTCATTCAAACTATATCGGCCACAATATACCTTTAGTATTTCGAAATAATAATGTTGTTTAATAATAGATTAGAAAAACAATGTTAAACAAACAATACACATGTTTACTAAACTATTCTTGAACAATGGTATGTTGAAATCATCTGTCTGTGTGTCACGGTACATACTTGCTGATAAGGAATGTTAGCCGATGACATGTCGCACCCTTAATAAAACAGAGACTTATCTCAGTATTTTGGTTTAAACAAATTTGAACTCTATTGCAAAGATTTAACACAAATATAATATTAGAATTTAACATGTACAATTAGAGTTCAAATTGCCTTACTTTCAAATTTCGAGTTAAGTCGCTGTTTTATTAAGAGTGCGATGTGTCTACTGGACTTAGGTTTCCTTTTAAAATAAGAGCCTAAAGGCCATCCATAAATTGTGTCCCACGATAAGGGGGTGGGAGGGACCCTAAATTTTGTGACGTCACATTTCAAAATCTAATATATCTAAGAAGTACAGTACATAGTCATTCTTAAATGGAAATAAAACAAATTTTAAAACTGATGTTTTAATTTAATAAGTTCTGGATGTAAAATTGCAAACTATGTGACGTCAGACTAGGGTGGATAACAAATTTGAACAGCTGTGGCAAGGACAAGTCATGAAATTGGTGTGACATAATTTATGGATAGCCCTTATAGAAACAGTTGGGGATGCTTCTTGAAGTGTATTAATATCTCTATCTTACTATCCATAAGCATAACAGAGATAGCTTGATAGTTTTCCAAGAAACCACCCTCATGTAAATAGGTCTTAACCTCGTCAGTACCCAGAACTCATCCTATGAGTCGAACATAAATACTTTGAGTGCCCAAAACTGGCATCCGAGTCCTGTGATAAGTGATTTTAACTTGGTGGCGATTAGTCAACAATAACTACGTATAGACACGACTCGGATGCGAGGACTGGGCACACGAACTGATTTTTGTTCTCATTGGGTAAATGCTGGGATACTCGGATGCCGCGTCGAGCGTTGTGGGTACACGGAACAAGACTTTGTGTGATCCACAAATGGTTGTTCCGAGTTTGAGTGTTTTTTGCGCACCTTGTTTGAGAGTTTGTAAAAGTCTCCCGCGACATAGGAATTATTCCTAGGGTGTATTTTTTTAACTGAACTGAATAAGACTTTCAGGAAATATGTCTAGTGCATTATTACGTTTTGGCTATTAAACCAGTAACACGATGATACCATGCATGTATCACGCCCGACTAATCTATATGGCCTCGATACGTGCATGCAATATATAAAGAACTTTATCTCGTGATTCCATTACTGTGCAAGTATGAAAATATTTACTGTGGTCACTGTAAACAAACGCAATGGACTGATAAATTCTCATCGCTCCGTGTTTTATTGTACATTCAACAGCACAGGTAGGTGAACTAAATAAATATAGCATCACGCATCCTTTTTAAAGGCGTAGGCAGGGATGTCTTTGTGTATAAAGATTAAATTGTGGATATTTGTTAAATTTCTGATCACTGTGACATTTTCGTGACATTTCACTTGCTTTTCCTAAATGTCGCGCGTGACATTCAGTCACGATTACAGACATGGTGCTAAAGGCATTCGGCCTAGACGCCGGTTTCCCGGTATAACGATGACCGAAGGCCTGTCGAAGCTCTTACTTCTGTAAAACCTTCGCCGAACATTAAAGTAATTTATCTTTGGAAACTATGGGTTATTATTATTCAATTGTTAAAATGTCACGTGACATTTTTCAACCATACCGCTTTCACGTGACATTTTACGATACCCATCCAACTTAACCCTATCATGAGCCGACCATAAATATAGTATCGGGAAAAAAAACAAAAGCAAAAATATTTTGATCGACGACCTTTGCTGTGGAATGTACTGATCGTCATATGTTTTCACTGAACGAATTTAAACAATACTCGATCACAAAAAAAGCTTTTATTTACATTATGGAATGTTATTTTTCCGTGAGATAAGGAATGTTTTGATAAAAATGGCAGTGTGAAGTGAAAATGCATGACTATCTTGCGTTGTAGATATATTCTAAGTGAATATGTGCTCTTATGAATATAATAGATATATATTTTTGTATCAATACGGCTGCTAACTGAATGTGTGAATTATCTGAAGTTAATGACTTAGAGAGATAGTGCTTACGTAATGTTGAACATGCGTGACCCTTGTGAGCTGGGTTTGTCGTCAAATCTGAGGTGAGAATACACAGATTTCAGCATAGGTAAATAACTCCGGATATTTTTCCATTTTTCAGCTGATTGCTGACATATCTGGATTTGTTTGTACGCATATTTATAAAGTTCGGTATGCAAATAAATCCTGATGTGTACCTGTGAATCCCTTACAAACGCAGCTTTCAAATATGGTGTACAAAACGGACGAAATATTTTTTTTTTAAATTAATGTTGGCATGTGAAAAGTTTATAAAACAATAAATATTATATTGCTGCCTTTTATATATCTGTCATATAAGAATAAGCTTCAAAGAAGCTTCGTACAATTTTGTCATTTAAAGGTTAGCGTAAAAACGCTGTGGTGTGGTTTATTCAAAACCATAGCTAATAAAGAAGCAGTTAGGTCTCGGTAACGTGAAGTTTATAATATTTTTTAGGCAAAGGAAACGCGTATTGAGCTTATTTGTAATTTTTCTATTGAATCATCGCAATATTCTAAGTGTAAAACATTTGTAACTGCATAAATGAAGCTAGCTATACCATTTACCATTTTATATTATTATTACATATATAAAAGTTGGCTTTAGTCAAGTAAGCATATTATATTGAAACTCTTCCTTAAAAAGTAAATGTGCTGTTTGTAAAACGCTGTTATTCGAAAATGTATTTATTTCAAGTGACATTTAAAAATAACAAAATATGTAACCATAGCCGTAGGCTTTTTTTTTAAATAAAATGCTGCCCGTAATAACGATAAATGCACAGCTAATAGCCACTTCCAAAATATTTTTAACTTTATTCGAAAACATAAATCCTGATATGCTTTAATTTTTTTTATGCGTACTTGACTTGTACGTGATATTTTTTCTTTTTGTAATTATACCTATATATTTACGCGTGATGGATAATGTATGCATGTGCATTTTGAACTAATTCTCAGATTATGCACTTAAAACAGGAGAAAATTCGCGTGACTTTTCATTATGGCGGACTACTAAAGGTAGTTTCACAAGCGGGACAGCATAACATTTTAAAATAGGCTCTTAAACATAATTATCTTAATGCATTATATTAAATTAGGGTATTATATTATTAAAGATAAGTGACATAATAAAGTTATGTGACGTATTTTCATTAATCTACAGTAAAATTATAAAGCTGAAATATATTTTGTTTTACATTAAATAACCTGTTTATGGAGGACAGATTTGCGATGTATGTATGACGTGGAGTAATTTTACTGTATTGAAGAGAACGAAGTATATTGAATGTAATAATAATTAATTAATTATTGAATACATTACGAGCTTATTTGTGTGTATGCTTTTTGTTTCGACGTGTGTAAGTAAACAAATGTGATAGTTCCAATTTTAAACAATTTTGACCGTAGGTACTCATACAGACACTTACGTATACAAAAAAAAAGTTTTGTATCGGTGTGTGCATGTAACGTAGCTATTCGAATTTTAAATATTTCATTACGCTAGCCTACCCACACAAAGTGTGCGTGCACAAATAAAACTCATGAATGCTTTCGTGAATTACAAAAGATATACGCGATGTTGCAATCTCTAAAATATATTCTCTATCTTATCTTTGATGATATAATACCGCTCCATCCAAATATGGCAGTAATAACCACTTCACATTTATCAATTAATACGTGGATGTGTAAATCGGGTTTAAATGTCCAATCATTTTGAACTTGAGATAAAATGTGAGACTCAATTTGATGAACAGGGTCGATGTACGATATTCTGCTAATAATTGTAAAATAAAATGTTGAATTGTGTAAGTACTGAAAGTTATACCTGTCAAATATTTTGCCAAACTTATTACATATATACCTACCAATAACATAATTTGATTCATTACCTAATTTTATAAAATAAAACTTCAGTCTTATTAAATGTAGCAAACAGTGATGTGCTTCATTTACTGTTAACTTTGTTTTTTTGTTACAATGTTTGGGCAGATATTTTGACAGGCTTAATATTTGACAATATGAGATATTGTCAAATATTTTGACAATGACAATATGTTATCCCAGTGAACGCTGTATGAATTCCAAATGAAAAAAAAGTCTATATGTATTTATTTATTTCGAAAGCGCGTTTTATGATTTTTGTTTATTTAATATGCCAAAATATTTACTTTTTTTGTTAAAGCATCAAAGTTATAATATGTATCTTGGTGATTTTTACTTCATACATTTCAAATATTAGTTATAAGTACAAATGATTTTGAATATTTTTATTGATTTTATAAAACCTTTTTTACCCAGTTCTAAAGTTTGTTATGACAGGTTAGTAGTATATGTATAAAGAGTAAGCGGGAACGTTTTAAGATACACCAAATTTTGTTTTCGTATACTTGTTTTTGCAAGAGGTGCAATGTATACATTTTTGATTCTCTATTGAGCTCGGAATAAGTGCTTCTAATAGAGGCAAGCGTAATATTCGTACCTAGTGACGGACAGCGCCGAGTGCAGGCAGCACTGTCAGTTCGACAGTGTAAGTCATTCGTAACACCTGTGTAAATGTCACTGACACGCTTGGATTGTTTAGAATAAGATAAAAGAAGCGTCTATAGTGAGAAAATTAGCGTACTCCATGCTCTATAAAATAATATTGACAATAAATCATTAAATACTGTTAGCTTGATCCACTACAGATCTTCAACATTGGGTACTTTGGCCTTGTCAATATTTTAGAACCTTTCACATGAGGCTTTTACAGACGTTGTAACCACGTTACATGTTGCGGTTAGCGTTATCGCAATAGTTAGTTCGTACATTCTAAGCGTTAATTCACTATCCGAAGCGTATGTGCGATATAGCCAATTCATCAAAGATGCAGGTGTATTTAACGTTTGAAACGTATCATGATTGCGTCGCATACGCGTCAGCAACGTTTGTAAAACATCATGTGTACGAAAATGTAGGTTTGCAGAAATTTGGAAAGTTTTACAAATTAGATATAAATGTTACTATTTGCGAGATTAAAATTTGACCTGTACGGTGTATCTCATCTTTATTTTTTGTTTTCACTTATATTGTTTATGTAAACGTTCGGTACAATTATTCACAATTGGCTTTTGAACGATGTATTATGCTATTAAATGTTCCTTTATAAGTTTTGAGAACGGCGGCGAAGACTCTTTACAGGCATTTATAAAATTAAACTAACGATCTAACCGATATTTTTTTTGTTTGATTTGTTTATACTGATATTGTTCGTACCAGTAGTAGTCTCAGTCTTAAGCTAATTCATACAGTCTGCTAGCAATAAAATCTGCGTGCTGGGTGCCCAGTACGAGTTGCTTTTACGTAACCGCGATCGAAATGTTTACCGCGTTTGGCTCTCTGATTGGTTAAGAGCTGGCCAATCAGAGCGCCGAACGTCATAAACGCGTCGATCGCGTTAACGTTAAAACTGCGCCGAGCGAAATTTGCCAAAACAGGCGATTACAGTTAAGTGAATAAAATCAACACTTTTTGTTTAATACAAATATAAAATATACATTTACCATAACAATGAATGTGTTTACAATTATTCCGTGTAAAAAACTTAAAATAATTAATATTTTCGGCTACAAAATTACGTAAATTTGCACGAAAAATGCCGAAACGTAAGCTCGTGTTACGTGATTTTTAGATTTTAACAGTGGAAATCTAAAAATCACGTAACACGAGCTTACTTAGTTTCGTTTAAGCTATTTAACAGCTTAAACGAAACATAAATAGTTATATTACAATTTGTCCGTCCCAAATATTTAAGTTATTAGTTGACAATAAAGATACATATTTATCAAAAAAGCACTTCAAATCCTCCTTACAATTTTACGTCTGCGCGCCGATTTGAATATGCGCCTCACGAGCTCTGTCATTATCTGTCTTACGCTCGGCGCAGTCTTAAACAATCTCGCACCAGGCACTCTGATTCCTTGATTAGTTAGTAACATGTCATTAGTTGACTGACTGTATGAATTAATATTAATTAGTATAATGGTCATGTTACTTTAAAGAGTAAAAGACCGAACTATAGAATATATAGCACCAACTTTTACACTTTCAAAGTAAGATTACAATAATACTACCATAAGATAGTATAAAAAATGGAAGGTATTAGAAAACGCACAACAATATTTTATGTTCTTTCGATTTTATGACTAATATAGATAAAAAATTAACCTTTGACATTATTTAGTCATCGCGTCCGTTCTTTAAGCAGTCTGTATAAGTTAGGACGGTGCAATTGTGATAATATGCTGTAATATATTATATATTTTTATAGACGCACTTTATGATTTGTGACTAACATATAAAGCAATGTTGTTATAGGTTAATAAAGATCATTGTTTTGAATATTGATGTTTTATTTCAAGTTGTGCCTTCAACCGTTTGGTAAACATGAACCGTTAACATCACAGTGGCAGCGGCGACGCGACCCATTCGTTCTTTTTTTAAATCTTGGTACTTTAGTTTTGTTTCACAATGTCATCTTAGACGGTAGGCTTACAATATAGATTATTGTGAACACAATCGGGCACAGCAAGTATAAAAGAAAGTATTATAGAATCAAATTATTATTTTAAAATGACTTAAAAATTAAAACTAGAATTTCCCATTATAAAAGACTTTTCATAATTTTCTTTCCTTCAGGAACAAACCCTTTCCCACTACAGACTACTCAAGTTTATGATATAGCGATATTGTATACCTTATATATTAACCTAGTTTAAGAATTAACTTTAATTTAAGCTTAAATAATTTAGGGCAGGTATGCTTTAACACTTGATGATTACAATTTTAATAATTATGTATGATGTAGTGTAAGGATGTATCTTATTTTTTCTGTCAATAAATAAATATTATTATTATTATTATAATGCTTCGGTAACATATGAGCTCGTAGCATCCCAGGCCATCTTTGACGACAACATGACTTTCACTACACTCTCTGGGCGGACTCTATCTCCGACAGCACTTTCCCATGCATGACATTCCCTGTATCGTGATCTGGTAAAAAATATGTGCTGCGCATCTTCACCTGTGTTACAAGATGAGCAATCTGGGGTATCGTTATGTTTAAATTTGTAGAGGTACGCGCGAAAGCAGCCATGTCCAGACAGCATTTGTGTTAGTAGTTAACTTCCCCATGCTTTCTACGTCCATTCGCGCACGTCTGGTATGCGGTGGGTTAATCTTCCTTTAAGTAAACTTTCCCAGTGACGCTGCCAACGCTCAATACTGTAATAATAATAATAATGATAATAATCTTTATTGACATAAAAATGGGTACATTTCAATTATAGAATACGCTGACACCCGCGCTAGTTAAAACTGTGTTGCAGGTGTTAGTGGCTTCCCCATATACAGGTACAGTTTTACATCAAGTAAATAATTATTACTGTTTACAACAATGATAATAATTTAAAACTATTTTATAGATGGCATGCTTCTGTGTGTGTGTAAGTGTATGTGTGCATGTGTGACTGTATGTGCGTGTGTGTGTGTGTGTTCATAATACTTGTAATAATAATTTCTCTACATCATCATAATCCATAGTGTGTAGCCAAGTGTAGATTACTTTTTTCATTTTGTTATTATTTAATGTATATATGGTATTCATTTTATTAATCTTACTACATTTATTATATACGTAGGGAGCTAAAAAGTTGTACGTTCTACGAGCGAATGTTGTTTTAACATATGGCACGGGCCAGCGTGTAACGCGCTTTTGTGTTTTAGGTAAGTTAGGGACTACTTTTCTGTGGTATCTTCGTAATATTTCGTAGATAAATAGTTTTCTAACCGATAACACTCCTGCGTGTTCATAAACAGAGGACGTAGGATATCGATACGGTAGAAATAAAAGCACCATTCTTTGTGCGCGTTCGAGCCCAATCGAACTGGTTTTTGCTGCACCTCCCCATACGCAAATGCAGTATCTGATTAAGCATTCACATAGTGCCCGGTACGTTTGTATCAATAGTAAGCCGCTGGTTACTGCACGTAAGTTTTTAAATACATAGACCATTTTTCTAACTCTCGCTATTGTTGATGTGAGATGTATAGTCCAGGTAAGTTGATCGTCTACTGTAACTCCCAGATACTTTATATTGGGCACACGAGAAAGTGTGGAGCAATCGCAGTCTAAATGGAATGCTTGTCTATTACATGGAAATGTATGTATTTTGAGTACATGTGATGCGTCAGGTTTACCTATGGACGATTTGGCGAAGCAAATATATTTTGTCTTAACGGTGTTTATCGACAAAAGACTATTTTCTAGCCAAGTTGTGACTTTAGCCAAGCCGATTTCTGCCAGTTCAAAAACAGTGTTCCACGTTTGGCCATGAAAGATGAGAGCAGTATCATCAGCAAACATTAATAAATCTGTGTGTGGTGGGGTACTCATCTTGCACAAGTCATTGATGTAAATGAGAAATAATGTTGGCCCCAGCGTGCTGCCCTGGGGCACCCCATAGCTGCAGCTAGAGTCGAAACTTTCAAAGCCAGATACTCTAACACGTTGGTATCTATTGGTCAAGTAGTCAGTAAACCAATCATGAACAATACCCCTTATGCCGATGTTCTCCAAACGCGCTAGTAGGATTGGAATGCTGACGGTGTCAAATGCTTTTTGTAGGTCTAAGAAGACTCCTAAGCATTTGTCCCCTCGATCTAGGTATGATACTATAGAAGTTGTTAGAGTCAATACGGCATCTTCCGTAGATTTGCTTTCTCTAAAACCAAATTGAGAATCACTGATAAATTTGTTATTTTCTAGGTATTTAATTACTCTCTTGTTTACAACTTTTTCTAAAATTTTGGAGAGCGTTGATAGAAGAGAGATAGGACGGTAATTACTTGGCGTCTTTTTGTCACCAGACTTGAAAACTGGGCATACTACGGCTTTTTTAAATAGAGCTGGAAATTTGCCTGATGTCAAACTTAGATTACACAAAAACGTAATGGGTGAGGCAAGAGACATAATGTTTTGTTTCAGTATTTCAGCTGTTATCTTGTCCCACCCAGGAGCACTGTGTGACCTCATAGTCGAAATAATTCCTTTTACTTCTCCCGGATCTGTTAACATGAATGACATTGAATTTAATGGTGCTGTGCCCGTAATTGATTCACGTGACAATTCTGCTTCCGATTTATGCATTCTGTTTAGTATGTCATTGGCCAGTATACTTCCAATGCCAGTAAAGTAGTTGTTAACAAAGTTAAGAGACTCTGTAGGAGTGGTGTCTATTTTTAGTAGCTCAATGCATTTTTCTCTTTTTTTCTTCATATCACATACTTCCTTTATAATATTCCACGTTTCTTTTATGTTACCTTTGCATTTACTTAGTTTTTCTTGATAGTATTGTTTTTTTAACGCTTTTATAATATTATTGCACGTATTTCTATATTTCTGGTATTTAATTTTTAGATGTATATTATTTGGTGACTGTACTATAGTTTTATGTAGTTTATCCCTTTTTCTAATGCATTTGACAATACCGTTTGTAATCCACGGCTTTATTGGCTTAAAACGATTTGATTGATTTGACTGTAGCGCCGTTCATCCTTTCTCAGTTCAAATATGGTAAGTCTGGTTATATTTTTCTTTTAATAGAGTGACGGTCGTTCTTCTGCTAATATATCTATTGGCAGCATACTTACTACTACATCAGTGACCCACTCAGCAGGGCCCAATGCTGAAAAGAAAAAGGTCTGCGGGCGACGGCTCTTGGACGACGCGATGCCTTGGCACAACAGAGGTCTATAGCTAACCCAATAACAAAATTTTCCGAACTAGAAATTTCCAATATAGGCAATTTCGTTATTGGGTTTTATCAACAGATTATGAGTAGTAACTCAGAGTCTGGTATTGTACCCGGTAGACCTTAGTTAGATAGTGTCTTATCTATGCGGAAGACGGCAATAGACTCACCCATTATTACGTGGTACCTACCTAAATCTATAGCAGCCAGAACGTGAAAGATAAACTGCCACTTCGGAGATATACCCGTGAGATTAAGTATTTATTTATTTTATTATCTTGAATACCTTTAATAGTCTTCTTCACGTATGGCAAGATTGTATAATACGATATCCAACGTATCTCGTACAATGACATTGATGTCTTCTCTATGAATTTTTTATCAATCAGACACTTCCTAATCAGTACCTAATGCTTTATAAATTAGTTTTGATATAGTTAGACATTTCGATTTGTGGTTTATCTAATGTTTAGAGTCACTGTTATATTTTACCATAAAAAGGAGTATCTTTAATTTAAAATGTAATTTAAATGTCATGCATGCCTGTGATTTGTTTAATTACTCTGACAATATTAAATTAAGAATGTCTCATCTACAAAACATTGTAATTATACAGTTGGTATGCTTAAATTATAAATAAATTATCTAGGTGTATGACACATCAAAAGTTATATAGATACTTGGCGCAGTGGTTTAATAGTCGTCTCGCCATTAACACCATGCCGAGTGTTGTGCGTTCGAGTCCCACACGGGACACAAATTTGGGTGATCCATAAATGGTTGTCCCGAGTCTGGATGTTTATTGTGTCCGTTGTTTGAATGTTCGTAAAGTCCATTGCAACACAGGAATTAATCCTGTTGTATTTTTTAAAAAGAAATCTCACCTCTATGTGAACTAACGGTAGCCAAACCAATGGTTAATGAGAAATAAATTCGTGACGATGACGTTCATAGATGTATTCAATATCAATCATTCATCATTATGTAAAGATGCCGCGCCGCTTCGTTTTATTTCATATGATTTCATCATTTTCGATAATTCTCGTTGCCATATCTCTATCTTATCTTGTACATGTGTCAATAAATTCAAGTAGCTGAATTAGTTATAGATATAACGATTTTTTAATGATTGTATCTTTGCGACTTGCTAGTAAACAAGTGAGAATCGGTAATGAATTGCCGTAAATCTTAGACTTCGAAAAAATGAAAAAATGATTCAAGCTATATGCAAAGGTCACGTGATAACACGTGACCTTGAAGTCCGAGGTCAAAGGTCATAGTCATTTCGGGGGTATATTGACTATGCCGAGTCGAATGACGTTGTCCGCGAGTCTCTAGCTCTTACGGTTCTTGAGTTGAAAGTTGTATAACAGACAGACGGACGGACAAAGCTGTTATATTTAAGAGTTTTTCCGAACTCTAATATTTATATACCTAACGAATTTTTATTGATTGTATCTTTGCGACTTGCTAATAAAAAAGATATTTTGTAAATCAAATATCTAATCATAATATCCTCGGCCATCTTTGCCTCTGAATGAACAATATCGATTGTAAGAATGACGTAGTGGTGTAAGAGGCCGCATCGCCAGTGCTACTCCGCCGAGTGTAGTGGATTTGATTCCCACGTGGGACCAGAATTTGTGTGATCCACAAATAATTGGTTCAAATCTGGGCAATTTTAGTGTAAATTTTTTTATGTTTGTAAAATCCCTCGCGATTGCTGCAGGTGTTATTTTAATAAAGAAATATTTATAAAATGAACTTAATTGAATGCCAAAATAACAAAAGAGCCAAATATCTAAATAAGTTTAAAAGATGACGAAGACGTGTGATTATGAAAATGCCACAGCAAAAGGTACCATTTTCAGGTTTTCCTACGCCACCAGGGCTAGGCTCTGGTTTTTTTTTTTGTATAACTATGTGTCGCTGGTATAACTTTAAATATATAAAACGAATAAATATAATATGTCGTATATACAAGTACCTATGTACTTGGACCGACGACGACATAATGTTATCCAAATGTCTGCCTCGATGGCGCTCTAGAAGTGCACTAGTATGCAATTATTGTGCCTGAGGTCTTGGCCAGCAAAGAGTTATTGGATTTTTCTGACAAGTTGGCGGTGTTGTACACCCCCGTACTCCGGTAAGCACGTAAAGCCGTTAATCCTGCGCCTGATGTCTCTCCGGTCGTGTCAGATTGCTATTCCGTTAAGAGTTACGGCAGTTAGATTTCTGCAGACTTACTAGAGCACTACAATATCACCTGCGGTGATGGCCAGTCTCCGTCCCCGAAATTTGGTTTGCAGCACCTTATCCATGTAAATAGCTTTCTGTGCTGTGCACCACTGTGCTGTTGGCACCAATGATTTCAAAAATATAAGTCACTGGTTGGCACAAATACTGAATAAATAGACGGTCTTGATTCTTAACCGAACGGTTATATTAAGGACGCATTTTTAAAAATATCGCTTGATTACGACGATTTTATGCCATAGTTTTGCCATCAGCAGGTATTCGCAACTAACTATTACCAAATGATTTTGGAGGAAATACCTGTCTTATTTCATGCATTCACGCATGAGTTTTTCAATGTCAGCAATCCTTGCCAACGCTGTCCCAATAAACAATAGCCTCTTTAGGCGATTAGATGGTCTCTTTTTGGAAGTAAAGTTTCATGCAAAATAATTAATCCCACCTCCTTCCTTGCAGCTAATGAAGAAGAAAGGGCAAAGATTGCAGCCATACAATCTTATATTGCGTTTTTGTAATGGGTATCGTTTCCGGGCTCCTTAAAGTGACGGTGTTCTATTAGCAGGGATGCTAGTATGTTCTTTATTCTGCTGATAGCATAAAACCTTTTTTTAAAGTGTGCATAAGCTACGGTATCCGCTTACCATCAGACAGGGTCAACTCAGTAGAAAAAAAAAGGGTAACAAATATACTTTTTAGATATTTGATCTAATAATCAATTCTACGTTAGCAATTCTATATCTGTATTTTATGTAGATACCGTCATCATCGTAATTGTTGATCATGCTGGTCCCGGATACAATTCCCAGGTCTAGAGAAAATCTTAGTAGCATAATAGAGTTTAAAGTGTACATAATTCTTTGTTAAGTTTGCCTGGTATTATATTGCATCATCTCTACCTACCCAATGATGTATATATTAAAGTGTGTATCAAAGTATTTAGCGATACAATCATGGCTTGGAAAGAAAATGTTCTACACATTATACCAGCATATAACCAACTCTATATCTCGTGATAGTTTCAATACGTATTGGATTAAATACATGAAACGAGTACGTAAAAGAGAGGCATCGGGTAATATCGACGTGGGCCCAGTTCTCGGTTAATACGGCACTTGCGGGACTTCAATTAGTTACTATTGACATAGTTCAGTGAGTCGCACCGGTTCTGCCGTATATCCAACACATTTTCTTTCACAACGTAGTAATTTTGTCACTGTAATACCATTCAAATATTGCATAACCGTTTTGAAACATACACAACAGTGATTTTAAACTTTAATTTATAAGTTCCGAGTGGCGTTATGACTTAAAAATTAAATGAGAAGTAAATTGGAAAGGCTTAAGTTGTGCGTACTAAAGAAATCAGCGAAAATGTTTAACTTGTACCAACATATGAAGGCGAATAATGAAGGGAAGGAGCAAAAAGAGCCGGAGACGACTGGCCATGATCGATTCTACCAGGAGCGTCCGAGGACCAGCTATAGGAAGAAGAAGCGCCGTGGAGCTTGTAGGCGAGCTCAGTCGGCCGCTGAACTGAACCCGGAGTCTATAGCTGCTGCGAACAGGAGAAATGCTTTCAGAATACGTTCTGTTTCCACTGATAGAGAGGAGAGCGAAGGTGAGTGAGATTTCACCCGTTTCGACGTCTGTCTAATCACGTGTGTTTCTAATTATTCTATTAGGTGTTACATGATTTGTATTTTTTGACGACGGTTAAATTTTCTTATTAAATTGTCTTGTTTGCCTGGCAGACTTGTTGAAAAATAACACCTTATATTTGATAATAGTCAGTTCTTGGCAAAGGTCAAATTATCTTGGTGTTGAAAAGAATAGAAACATATCGCAATAGCATTGTATTTACTTTTTAATTTCTTTTGCTAATCAGTGTTACCCCACAACCAATTCAGTCAAAGATTCGACTTTTAAACACACTGTCTATGTGTACAAATTCAAACTACTTAAGTATTCTTCTTGAAATAATCTCTAATAAAAATATTTTAACTAATAGACTGACACCGAGGCAAGGTTATTACACAAGTAATGTTTTATTCATTTTGATTAACCACAATTTCTATATATTTTTGATACATACCTAATACGTTTTTAACGTGATGATTCTTAAGAACTAATAACAATTAACACCTGCAATCATAATGAACAAGTTGTCATTTTTTTTTAATACTTGTCAACATTTAGACACGTAGGCTCTATAAGGAATTACCTGCCACGCACGGTGTTGCTAGAACGATTTTAAATTTACTTATTTTATCATGGTAGCAATACTTTTGCGGTAGGCAGCTTGAATATGCTTGTCGATATTTATTAGTGGCGACTGTCACTTATTATTAGGTGAGTTACTAACTTGACTGCTGTTAACAACCAGCAGCGGGCCATTGACAACTAATTAATACGGGCAGAAGATCATTGATAACTGATGAATACAAACGTAATGTTCGGTATTAACCTATTGAGCGGCAGCAGTACACCGGCAGCCAGACTTAATAAGTTGTCAACTATGTCCGACAATTGACAGGTTAAAGATATGCCAGGTTGATTGTAAGTGAAAATTTGTAGTCGTTGCTTTCGACTTTACAAGCGTAGGGCATCATGTATGTATACAGGTGTCCGGTAATTAATGGATAACCTTGAAGTGTCTTATAGAAGAAATGGAAAAATAAATATATATACCTATTAAAAATCTACAATAGCTAGTCTATCTATTAGCATAAATAGTGTTTAATAATAAAACAACAAAAAATCCGATGGAATCCATTGATTTATGGTCGTAGAAGAAGTAAGAAAGTTAAATATGGTAATTAAAAACAATCTTATTTCAGGTAGTAGTTAGGATAGATTTTTTAATTCTTTCTGAACGACTGTTAGTTCTATTATAAGACATTTTAAGGTTATCCATTAATTAGCGGATACCCTGTATAGTATTTGTAGTAGCTGTTAGCAGTGGCTACTGAGTTTCCCAACCGTATGCGTTGCAGGCACTCTAAACTATCGTCATATTTCAGGAAAACTTTTATGCATTGGTTTTCACGAATTGATTTTTAGTAGCGGTTGCCTAGTGCTCGAAATTCGACCAAAGTTTGCCTGTACGATATTGCTGATATATGTCATTATATATTAATATATGTAACCTTAGTTACGCGCTTCGACTGCGTGCGTCAAATGCATGGATGTGTGCGTGTAGTGATTTTACATTAATTTAATGTATTTGTAATTCATATTTTATAAAAATATTAGTATTCGCCCTCCTTCTCCATATAAACTTTAACTGTGCCTTTCATACTCCTCCGTCCACGCAATTTTTGTAAAAAGCTGTACAAAGTTTTTGCTTCACGTATTAATATAAAGATTACAATGTAGTGTTTATAAAAAATCGCCTGCAATATTTTTGATCACTCGTAATAGCGACGGCCTATACTGCGCGTTGTTTAAATGTTGTCTGCTACTAGATAGTAGATACTATGTTTCACAGAAATACCCAATCTCCTATTGAATGGCAGTGGCACACCGTAGTTTTGAAAACACTTTACCTACTATTACAGTCGATAACTTGCTTCATTGCAGCGCCTTACAGATATAATTTGTATATTAAGCAGCATTGTAAAATTGGCGATTAAAAAGAGTGGCCGTGAGTTTTATGGCCGTTCTTCCCATTGGTTCTACGCCCTTGCTTTGCTATACGTGGCAACAGGTAAAATCAAATTCAAGGTATACTTTAGTTAGTATACTCATGACGTTCATAAGTGTTACTTTGTGATCTAAAGCAATATAGATATTTTGATTTTTCATGCTGGACCTCCGACATCTTAGTAAGAAATGTTAGTAGGGCTACTAAGAGAATGTCTCTTAGTTCTCAGTATGATTAGTTATATTAAAAAACGAAAAACGATCGCAAAACGCCTGATCGACGTTTCGCGTGATCAGAAGGCTGGTCTTTTCTTAGCCCAAAGAATCTGCATTGCCATTCAACGTGGCAATGCTGCCAGTCTTCTGGGCACATTACCAGTTGACAGCGATGCTGAAGAATTCTACGATGCCTAAACCATTTTTGTAAATATTTAGTATTATAATTATTTGTGTTTTTGTAATTATGTTAATTATGTTATCTTTTTTAGTACATTTGTAAAAAAAAGATTTTTAGATTATTTCATTTTAAAATTAATTATGTAAAATTTAATTAAATTAAATATGCGGTATAAAGGAAATTATATTAAAGGATACATAGAAAAAGGCTACTTTTCATTTAATGATGGCCAGAAAGTTAGAACGGCTGACAAGGCGACATCAAAGTAAATAAAACGTGTAACACTAAGTCTAAGGTGGACGTGTCTATCTGCACCTATTTCAGAGCACGGAGTACTGTGCCTACAAGATACGGAAATAATTATAACTAGATTTTGCCCACAGCTACGCTTGCGGTAATGTAGATTTTTTCTGGATAAAAGTTATCTTATGTATTTTTCTGTACCCCTGATAACGTGTATGAATAATGTTATGATGATTCATCGAGTAGTTAAGGCGCAAAGGCATACAAACAAACTCACACTCACATTTATAATATTAAATAAGTAGTTAGGATATTCGAGTAACCGTCGGCACAGCGCGCAGGATCATCATTAGGCCGACAACACAAGCAATATAAATATCTTAGTAATAATAATAATAAATATATCTAGATTCTGCTCACGAGATTGTCGACATGTGGGATGTGGATTCGACAGTCATTATATCTATAGCCATTACTGTCAATAGTTTAATAGCCAAGAACCTGGATCACTATCTAATGAGGCTAGAGTTATATACGCGGATCAAGTGTTTGATGCAGAAGACAGTTCTTTTAGACACAACACGCGGGATTGTTTTAGAAACGGGCCGATTTAATTAAGGGTTGAGGGTATTTGAGGGCGAGGGGGAAGGGAGTGTTGAATCTCCCCCAATTACTCCCATCGCGCGCAAATGTCTAGATCCCGAGAAAAAATTGAAAGCTGATCAAACTTAACCTCAAAATTGTGACATTTTATATTCTGTCTTGCATAAAATCTGTTGTTTTGGAAGCAACTTACAACTGGGACGTCTCCGGCACTGCGGGAAATGCAGCCTCTATGCCATTGCGTAACAAAACGCAAGCATCCGCACTTTGTTACAGCTGGCGGAGGCTGCCCACCCTCTGCACCGCCGGCTTTTTATAACCATTCTAGGGGTAAGGCATAAAGTACTGATGCATTTAAAAATGTAAGATCTATTGAAATATAAAAATAAAATGGAGTAATAATACTAAGTATATTAACTAAAAAACACTTACATAATTACCATTGTACGGTTACATCGAAGGCAGCAAACACAAGCACTTTTTAAGAACTGTATGAATCTTCACTATCAGCTACGTATAAACATAATTAAACACCTAGTTCCTAGACTAGGCCGAGCCCCAATCTTAGACACTAGTTTCTTCCATTGATAAAAACATGCAACCTATTTATACTTTATTATGATTTAAAGAACATATAAATAAAACAGCTAGTTTTACATGTTAAATATGTAATAGATACCACTATTCAATTATAAGTACACTCAAATTATTAATAAAAAACAGATTTACTAAGAATTCAATCACTTCTCAAGTTACACACACACTCACGTCTTTGAAATCAGCACATTTTCTTAGTGGTCATTTAATTACAAGTTATGTTGAAATGAATTGACACCATTCAGAATTTATTTATATAAGTAATTTTTACGACTTCCCAGACAAGCAGTAAATTTCATTTAATAAATCTAAGTTTAAGAAACTGTAGAATAATTTAAAATAATATATTGGAAATTTTATATTGCGTCGAAGCAATCTATTTCTTGATTAAAACAGGCTTGACATTCAAATTCAACATTCGTATATATAATACTAAATAGGATGCAGTAGGACGCTAGTGCTCCGTGCTCTGTGGTCTATACTGCTGGTAGTTCTTTGTCTTTCTTCTTCGGCGTACGATGGTCTTTTTTGGTGCAATTGGTTTATAAATCTCGTTTGTTTCTGTTCGCAAACGCAAGACGCTGGGAGGCTGGACGATGGCGAAGGATCATCGTGCGCGTGTAGTTCAAGTATCTGCTTTTATCTTCTTCTTCTATTGTTTATACTTTATAATCGTATTTCTACTCACCAAAGTACAATGTTACAGTCGTTAAGTAGATTTTTTGCGTAATTTGACAGGTTTCCTTTACTGAAACTGTCAAGACACTCAGGTTTTATGTATTTGGCGATTGAAAATTTACTAGATGGCCTAATGTATTAAGTAGCTTACCTAATAAATAATTTTGATCAATGACCCATACAAAAACTGTCGAATGTGCACATTTATTCGTCAGTTAAAGATTATCTGGTAAAATTGACTTACATGTATATTTTGTACTAAAAAGGGACATAATGTAACGCATATACGCTTTCAAGGCAAGCGTATCACTCTTCCGTTGTTGATCTGACAGCACTGTGCTTAAAGTTTACAGTGTGCTGGTTACATTAATTCTTTCGCGGATACCGTACTAAGCTATGTGGCTCCGATCTCCTTTAGAGTAAAGATTTTCCCAGTGAACTACTCCTGGTTGAAATGAGTCCAAGTCCCACCTCTGCCTAAAGTACCAGCGTTAGGTCTCTAATCTGATAGTATATCAACTTGTAGAGGAGAGCTCGGAGCGCGCGCCTCTGGTGGCGCAGAAGATCGACTCGCTGGCCAAGCTGCTGTTCAACAAGTCGCTTATGGGCACCGGCTCCGGCAAGTCCTCGCCCCTGGAGCCGCCTGCCTCTCCCAGGTATATTACTCAACAAAGTTATTACTGGAATGTTTACAAAATCATCTTAGAATCTAGAGAAATCCTTTCATGAAGAAAAGTTTTTTACACTTTACTAGATTTCGTTCGTAAACATGTATGTTAGGTTAAATAAGTAACAGTACTTTTTTCTGGATTATAGGTACTCTATGTCCTTTTCTGTTCTTTTGTCCTGACAACGTGTATGCGAAATTTCATGATTATTGACCAAGTAGTCAAGGCATGGAAGGACAAACAAAAAAACAAACTTACATTCGCATTTACAATATTAGTTAGGATTGTTACTTTAACCTGGACCTTTACTTTACCCTGGATTGAAATGTTATCTTTGGGCTTTAACTGAGTTATGACAACCATTACAATACATACGAGGTTTAATAAATAAGAGAGCCTTTCAATAGGAGATAATTATATCTTACCTTTTTGCAAATTTACTTGCCGAGGCGAGTGATGCAAGCATGGCTTACAGCCACGAATCAGAAATAAAAGCCTGTGCAGTTGCTTTCATACATCTTAGGCCAACTATCAGCAGTTGTGCGTACCGATTTTTCTTTTAAATTTACTCGTTACATAAAAGAATAACACTGATTGTTGATTGCACTTACTTAATAAAGCAATTATTACTTTCTTTTTCTTCTCTCTTTGCCTTTATTATTCCCAAGTCACTTGGGGTCGGCTTTTCTGGTCTAACCGGATTTGACTGGATATCAGTTTTTACGCGGAGCGGCTGCCACCTGACCTCCGCAACCCGAAGGCTAACGATACCCTAAGGCTAGACCAGTGTCAGGATATTAGAGGGTACTGACTTTCCCAATAACGACCGCCATAGATGTTCATGGCAGCCGGGACCAACGGCTTAACGTGCTCTCCGAGGCACGGAGCAGGCGATAATTGTCAATCAATACGCATATAATTTCGAAAAGTCATATAACTTCCGAAAGTCAGAGGTACGCGACGTGGGTTTGAACCCGAGACCCTCTGCATTGCAGTCTGTTGGTCACACCACTGAGCTATCGCTGCTTTTAAAGCAATGATAACTTTATTATTTTGTATGTTTTCGTTTGTTTCTACTTATTCTAGATACGAGAGATCGATGGAGAGTTCAGCCGCATTAGCCATCTGCACAGAATATTTGGCTCAGTCGTCCAGGTACGTGTGTCATTAGTGATAAACAGTTTGCTTTATCTAATTACTGTGCTTCGATTAACTACAACCGTAAAACTCAAGTAGGTATGTAGCATAATACACCATAATTTTTACAAAATTCACCGCAGTGTCAAATAGTTATGCCTCTTATCCTTCTGATTGAAGATTGGCTCATACACCAATTAGTTTACCCTCGTTACCGATTCATTGAAACAGCTGCATTTGATGTTCTGAAGGTATATAGAACTTAAATATCTCATAATTTTCAGATACGATCTACTGTCGCCTCTGTGCGCGATCGGATCTCGTCCGAACAAGCATTGGTTCGCAATACACGACAATTCGATCAAAACGGACAGACTTTTAACACTGGTATGTATACTTTATAAGCAAAAAAATAAATGTCGCATGTTTTTTTAAATTTAATTAGGTAACCATTTTAACGACTTATCTGTTACCGGCAACCGAAACTAGATATTTTCTCCTGTAACAGCTGCACAGCGTTAAAAAATGGACTGGTACTATATCTTTTTCGTCTAAACCAAGGCTGCTGAAAAGATCAGAAGCGTCGAGATTAGTATAATTAAATTATTACAAACTGCTTAAGGAAATTGCGACAAGAACCAACAATTAGGATGTGTTCCAAGCGATGGGATATTGGGGATATTTCGTAGAGTATAAGTAGTTTCATATAATATAATATTCTATCATATACACACAACACCATTTTGTAAATACATACACATTATATAAGATATAATATGCAAAATATTATTAAATTTAATGTGTTAACGAATAAATAATACAAATTATTCATTGTTACTGATATTTCAATAATTTAATAACTTTATACAATGTATTATTCACTGAGATATACGGTTGACCTTGCATTACAGTGCGTATGGCTGAGCGCTGCGGACTCGCCGCCCTCTATCTCAAAAATGGTTGGACGTATAAACATTTTTTAAACAAAATTAGTTGCAAATTTTATGTTCTACAATTTTATAATAAATGTTAACATCATTGGAGCTATAGAAACCGAGATAATCGCGAAAAACTGATTTTTTAACCTCTGACCTTGAATAGCTTACGCCGCAGACACGAGATTTTATGAGACTTATGAGACAACTTTTAGAACACCAAAATGAAGGTGTATACGAGTTTACAGCTTATTATCTCTCATTCCGAGGAGAAAACCCTAATATGACTGGGCTAAACGAGTTACGCGTGATTCAGTAACAATACAATAAAAAATATTAAGTAGTGTTTTAAAAAAAACATCATTAAAACTACATACTTTTACAAACTTTTTTACAAATAATGGCACATCAAGTTCTCGCATACATAATTAATCTGTCCACAAATCGTAATTTACATCTTACCAAAACAGCACTAACCAAGGACCCTTGTTCTCTAGATGCCGCTAACAAACAAGTGCCCTATAGAACAGGGCGATCGCTCCAAGACCCTGATAATGGAGCTGTTCCGAGCCCTGCACCACCCGTACATTTACCCCGTGTTGGACCTCGAACTGTGCAATGGACACGCCCTGGCTGTACTGCCTTTTAACTCCAGAGGGACTTTGAAGGATCTTATTTATAAGGTTCTAGATTTTACCCGCAGCTTTATTTAGATTTTATCACAAAATTTATATTCCTCGAGAACAGAACTTTTTTCTAATTAAAAGGTACTCTATGTTCTTTTATGTACCCTTGACAACGTATATGCAAAATTTCATGATAATCAGTCTGTCGAGTAGATAAGGCGTAAAAGCTTAACAAACAAACTCACATTCGCATTTATAAAATTAGTAAGGATTATTATTAAGGTGATGGCTGTTCTTGATGTGACGTGACCGACGTGGTTGCGCAGCGATAGTGCTAGAACTATGCGGTCTTGGGTTCGATGCCTGAAAGAGGCAAAGTATTGTTGGTTTTCCTGTCAAGAAGTTCTCAGTTGCGGTAGTCCTTGCAGCAACTCAGAATTTCTTGACAGGAAAAACCAAACCATGAAGAAATGTGAATATAATACCCATCCACCTACCTTGTGTAAGGGGTAGCGAGGTGGTTGCCTTTGTAGACGAGAGACTATGTATGTATGCGCCCGACATACCTAATTACAATCTTAATATGATTGTAGTGGTGAGATAAAAGATTACCTGCCTATAGTCTAAGTAGAGTAGATGAGAGAAATGTAATGTTGTACTAATTATTTAACAAATTTTACGATAAATCTTTAGAGTACCTGGAACGAAGAATACTCACGAAAATACGGGTCGACAGGCACCGGTTTACCAGCGTGGCAGGTGGCGAGGTTCGGCAGACAGATGCTGGAAGGACTGCTCTTCCTCAAGGAGAAAGGATTCCCTCCTTTCCGACATTTACACTCCGGCAATGTCGTCGTGCAAAACGGCGTGGCGCGGTAAGTTCACAGCCCACCCTAGGCGCCATTTACTTGCAATTTTGATCGCCTACATTTGAAATAATTTTACTACAATGAACGCGCAGTAGATTAGGTGCCACTGCTAAGGCCCGGCTATTACAGTGGGTTTGCTAACATATAAAAAAACAATTGTGTGATCCACACATAGATGTTCTGAATCTGGTTGTTGTTTGTGTCCATATTTATAAAGTCCTCACCTTATAATGAATAAACAGAGCAAGAATCAAGTATAAACATTAAAAACCAAGAACCTTTACAGAAGACATTTTTAGTTTTATTTGATTTTATATAGTAACCAGACTATTGAGTTTTGGAGCTACCAAAAGGACCCTGATTTAACGGCACTAATATAGCGTCAATATCTCATCTTCACCTTCTCCTCATCCTCATCTTCTCCTCAATCTAATCTCATCTTAGCCTCATATTTATCATTACTCGTAAACAATCTCGTAAATAAAAATCAGATTGTTTATTAAGTCCTGCAATTAGGAGACACATTTCTCTTTACAATTTCTTTCAACTATTGCACAGGATTTGCGGCTTGGAGAACACGCTGATCGGCGCTCTCCCGCGGTGTCCGATAGCTCTGGCGGCGCAATTAGACAGCGTGGAGGCGTTGTCTCTTGGGAACGTGCTGTTCGAGATGTGCGCCGGCGTCGAGATCGAACTCTCGCTCTTACCTGATCTCATGTCCAACTATCCAAATGTAAGTAGTTTATCACTTGTGCTGACTTGGCAATAAAATACCGAATGCCGCACATATTAGATAATAGTATTATAATCCCGCATTTCATTGTGGCGTTGGTCTAATAATAGTGGATACGACTGCAGATCATAGTTCCCTAGTATATATATCGATCGGCCTATCCGAAAGTTTAAAAGGTTTACTTTCAAGATATTCTCAATAGTAGCCTGGAAGTACGTTGCATACCTTCGGCCCATCGGACTATGAAAATGAGAGAATAGAGAACATGTAAATTTTGATTGGGCACCTAGCTTTTTATTACCTTTTAACGCATGAATATAGCAACATAACCAATTTTATTTTCTGCCTGGGGCTGCTTTATTTTCGCCGCTTTCTCTTTTATTTGTCTAACAAGAGGGTAAGGGCCGGCGCCGGCGCTAACTGACGTAATGGCACGGCACGGCAGGGTATGTTTCGGTAGCCCGAAGGACGCTTTGGTATGCCGCAGCATGTTGGAGTATGCCCTAAAGTAATATGAATTCTAAGCTCATTGTAATAAGAATAAAAATAACTTGATCAATAATAAAGCGCCGTGCTGTGCCGCCACGTCTAAGAGTCTACTACATACTACCTACATTTCGTGTTTCAGATGGCTTCTTAATTCAGACGTTTAGACTGTGGAGCGGTGTGAACTGCTTTGCCCGAATTTTATTTGCCCTAATATCATTTGCCATAATAGTCAACAGCCATAATATTGTATGACGTAATATTCATTTGCCCTACTCTTATTTGCTATATTAGTCACGTGCTAGAAGCTTTGTTTTCCATAAAGTCACTTACCATAACATCATTTGTCATAATCATTGTAAGCCCTAATTATCACATGCCATAACATCATTTGCCATCGACATTGGGTGTGTAACGGTTGTTACATCAGGAGAAACTGGATGCAATGGGGACTTTAGGGCACCCCGACTCGGATAGGTTAGGTTAGAAGGGGATGGCGGGGAGTTTGAGCGAGCGAAGCGAGAGAATAGACCCCGCCATCCCCTTCGTGGTTATTTTTTTATAAACCACCCTGAAGTAGTTTGGTTAGGTAAGGTATGTCTGATAATTATTATGGCAATTAAAAATATGAAAAACAATACGTATGGCACTCGTATCTTATGGTATCTAAGTTTCGGGCAATTAAAAGTAGGTATGTCATATGTCTTTTAGGGCAAACAAAACATTCGGGCAAATGAAATTCGGGTAAATGAAATTCGGGACTATGATGGTTATGGTATATAATCTTCGGGTAAACAATAGACAACCCTGAGGAGCCACTTTCACATTGATATAACTTTTGATATATTTAACTAAATATTCCAGAATTTGGGCTACAAAATAAATAGTGTTCCTATAATAACTCTTCAATGAAGCAGTGTGTTATACATTTATTTAACAAATTTTCAGGTTGTGGAGATAATAGAACAGATCTTCGGTCCGCGCACTCCAAGTCTACACGAGCTGCTTCTGTGCGAACTCTTCAGAAAGATCGACCTCCGCGAGATGAAGGGTTCTTGTCTACCGGTAACTATGACGTTTTATATATTGTTATAAAGCTACTTCTGATTTACAGGTGAAAATATTAGTTGCTTTGAAGACAATAATAATAGCTCCTTATACAGCAAATTATAGTGCGTTAAGATTATAGTTTGCCGTTTTATTATGCAAGCACTCACGCGCTTTATCATGACTGCACGGTAACCACAATTAATTGTTTAAATGGTAGCCTCATTACTGCTAGTGCGCCAAGCTATAGGATCTGTCAATACGCAGGAGGAAATGTGTGTTTTTTCTAGTTCTAACTCTCTAGTAGTTGTAACTTAACCCTTCAGTAGTGACCAGGACGACATTATAATAGCGGAGCCTGTAGCAAATTATATCCAAAAGCCCTTTAAGTTTTTACAATAAAATGCGACTACTACAGAAACAAACATTTTTTAAACATTTAGCATTAATTTTTAAGTGGTAGTAAATTTCGACTTAAATTTAACTCGAGCGCGGAGCACCGGAGGCCCTGGCGCTGGGCACATTTTTTACATTACTAGGCACGCTTAGTGACTGATCACAAAGAGCGCGGAGCACATTGTACTCGGGAGTCTGTTGCATTTGCTACATCTTATATACAGCTAATCTGGCACCTATACTGACTGATGATAAAATGGTGTTTTTTGTCAGAACTTCAGCCAGCGTCTGTCCCGCTCGTGTCTCTCGCTGCTGGGCGAGGTGGCGCGTCGTTCACCGGGCTCGCCGCGCACGCGTACTCCGCCGCGCCGCTCGGGGCCCGCCTCGCCCGGCTCGCCTGCCACGCCGCCGCATCGAAGGTACGAGCCCTTACAGGCCGTGAGTGGTACCCTCACTATATAATACCACGTCTTCTACTACAGCTCCAGAAGTATCACAGCGTATAGATACCGTTTCTAAAGCAGGCTTGCACAACTACATTACATACTGGCTCTCTGCCCTTTACATGCGGGAACACGGATTACGCGACAGGCAATGTTTTTTATTATGTGATCTGATATCTGGGTGTCTAGTGCGAGTTTGTTTTTACGTCGAAATATTATAGGATCGAAATGTTTACCGCACAAGGCACCCTGATCTGTGTTACCGACAGATTCTATATTCGACTTCATAGTACAGTTCTTGCAACTCACGAAGGCGAGCAGGCTTTCTTTGTGGTAAACGCGTATATGTGTGTGTGTGTGTGTGTGTGTGTGTAAGTGTCGCTCGGCAACTGACCGCTCTGTCAAACACGCACACTACTGCACTGTGCATGTACACGTTCAACTACAAGTAAAGCGCTCGCCTTCGTGAGTTGCAGGAATTGTAATTTAGAAGCAGTTTTAAGGTAGTCGTCTAGTAATACCATAGGTACATCTAAAATGTAAGCAAACAGATCTGGATTAGAAAATGCCTATTACTTGCGTATTGTCAAACTTACTTAATTCGTCTTTTCTTCTCGGTATTTGGTATATCTCGTTTTAACATCTAAATGCTTTTTGTGGCTGAATGACGTCGGCCTAAGGCATAAGTTTGCATACGACCATGACGTCCCGAGTTCGCTATTGCGTGGGTTCTAAAAAACCATAGCTAATACATATATCTCTAACTACACCTTCAGGAATAAAGAATAAAAGAATTGTGTCATACTAGATTTGCCCCCGGTTTCGCTCGCGTAGGTGGTGGTAGGTTAGGTTAGGATAGTAACAGTAGGTTTTTTTCCTGGATGAAAGATACCCTATGTCCTTTTCTGTACCCCTGACAACGTGTATGCGAAATTTCATAATGATCGGTCGAGTAGTTCAGGCATAAAAGCGTTCTAAACAAAGTCTCATTCGCATTTATAATACGTATTGGTTATAACAATATCATGCTAAGGACTTATAAAACTGTCTTGTCTTGAAACATAAATATAAAAGACTTGTTGGCGACGGCTACTTTTACTACGGTTTTTGTCCTTTTTAACGCGCTTTTATTAGCTTGACCTGTATTTATCTATCTATGTACCGAACGGAATCATTGAACACGATTTTCACCCACTTAAAAACATCGGATTAACTTGCAACTTTGTATATTTAGGTATCAAGGACCGATTACAATACAATCATTATATAAGTTTGTCCTAGAATCCTGGCCAGAATTACCAAGATATCAAAAAAGTAAAATAGGTTGCGTAGGTGCGTATCGTCTTTTTAATGTCTGTAAATAATTAGGCAGTTTTTCGATTGCGGGCTAATCCTTATAAAATCCTCTGTATGTTCGAAGAGTAAAGGAGAGGCTCTTCATAAGACAAAAGTAAAAATCCTAACTAATTAATTATAATAAAATTATTATAATTAGAGTAGTAGAGCCTTGCTGGTTTATGCATGAATGGGGCCGGCTCGAACGGGGAAGGACTGGGTAGTCTCACAGAATATGGACCTGAAATAGCAGTATGTATTTCTACTGTTGTGTTTCGTTCGGTGAGTGAGAGTACCGGAGCTGCGGAGGCCCAATCACCCTCTTTCCCCCTTCCCGCTCCTTTTCCTTCCCACTTCCTTTCCTAAAGGGTCGGCAACGCGTAAGTGATGCCTCTGGTGTTGCATGCATCCATAGGCTACGGTGACCACTTACCATTAGGTGGTCCGACTGCTTGTTTGCCACCATAGTAGTATAAAAAAAATTGTAAATGTGAGTGTGAGTTTATTTGTTTGTTACGCTTTTACGCCTTAACTACTCGACAGATCATTATGAAATTTCGCATACATGTTGTCAGGATAACAGAGTAGGTCATAGGGAACAATTCTTCCAGGGAAAAAGTGATGATAGGTACTAATCTAACCTGCATTTACGCGAACCAAGTTACGGGCAAAATCTAGTCTTTAATAAATTAAGAATAGAAATAGAGTGATTAACGGTATTCAAGTGTGTTTTTTAGTTTTCAGACTATTATTTTATTTGCCTATTCTTCAACATTCTTTAACTTGATTTTATTTTGTTTTAATAATCGTCTGGTGTTCCAGGAGACACTTCCCTATGGAGCAGGACTTCACCGAAGAGTGGCAGTGGTAATAAAATAATTTGTTTGTAAGAACTGATTTCGCAATAAATAAGCTTACGCCATAAATGTGTATTTTATTCAATAAAACTTCAACAAGGCCTTAAAGTTTTCTTATTGCATTCGTAAAAACGAGATAAGGGTACAGTGTGTACTTATAGCTTTGTCTCCAACTTGAAGTAACATAATAAGGGCATACTATGTATGTATGTTATGTGGGGGCCAGTCAGTGCAGACCGACGACACTTCGACCCAGTGGGATCTTTTGTGTCGATACTCTCCCAATGACGACTGCCATAGATGTTCATGGAAGCCGGGACCGACGGCTTAACGTGCTCTCCGAGGCACGGAGCAGGCGATAATTGGCAATCAATACGCACATAATTTCGAAAAGTCATATAACTTTCGAAAGTCTGAGGTGCGCGACGTGGGTTCGAACCCGAGACCCTCTGCATTGCAGTCTGTTGGTCTCCCCACTGAGCTATCGCTGCTCTTAAGGGCATACTAAGTATAATTTTATAAAGCATTGTTGCTATTGCAAGTGCCAGAATAAGAAGAACCGGCAATGTACTATCTCGTTCTCACGAATGAGTTTCCTTTATTTCGTGGGACAGGAACTAGTTATCCTTACTTGCCTTTTATCTTTTTTTAATAAAAGACAACTCCCGCACTTGGTTTAATTCCTGTATCGCGGGGGACTTTACAAACATTCAAACAACGGACACAAAGATCACCCAGACTCGGAACCACTATTTGTGGATCACACAATTTTTTGTCCCGTGTGGGATTCGAACCCACAACACACGGTGCGGCGGCAGAGGCGAGCAATGAAACCACTACGCGATCTGTGCAATCAATATGTAAATATTTGCGCAGTATCAATTAACCGATCCTAAAAGGTTTGTTATTATAATAAATCATAATAAAAATATCCTATCACATAACAGTGCTTGTACTATGGGTACTAGAAAATGGATAAACATACATATATACTTTTTTTTTTGTAAATACATACATATTATACATAGAAACACCCAGACCAAGACAAACATCCATGTTCATGCATACAATTGTTTAACTTGTGCAGGAATCGAACCCGCGTCCTCAGGCGTGGCAGTCGGTTACACTAAGCACTACGCCATCGAGGCCGGTTTTCTTATTGCATACGTAAAAACGAGATAAGGGCTACTAGTAATAGCAATATAGGAGTAAACAGAAGTGTTGTCGTATATGGTCAAATAAAATAGCTTCTTCATAAATATATATATACAACCTTGATTAAACAGTGAGGCTTTATTTCTATCTACATATAGTATGTACCACATACAAGCTCAACACCAAATTTCAGTTCAATAGGAGCAGTAATTTAGCCACAGGATAGATTTTTAGTTTGCAACGAGTTGTATCTGCCCTTACAGCTGACCGAGAGCACAGGTATCTAAGGTCCTGCACCAATGTAGGAGACGTTGCCGCTCTGATACTTAGCATACATTATTACAGTAGCCAACAATCACGCCAAAGTGAATTAAGCGCAATAAGAACGAAAACACAAGCATAACATTACACCATTAGTTTGTAACACAAACAAGAAAGCAATAAATAAACCCAGACAACAATGAAACAATGAAAGAAAAACAACAATGAAACGATGAAAGATAAACAACAATGAAACAATGAAAGACAACAGATGTTTATAAAATATGGTGCTTGCGTATTAAATTGATTTAATTTGTTTGAAAACGTGATTTTTAATTTTTATCTTTGTCGAGTTTTAACCGTTTCAAATTAACACTGACACCCATATGGAATACTCTGTCCATTTTAATGTCCATGGATCAAGCAACCTTGTATATTTACTGGTACACACAGCAACACATCAACCTAGACTGTTTGGACTTTGAACTATTAGAAGTTGAACGCTGCCAATCGTGCGAGAGAGTGCGTTATATTTTTGTTATTTTGTCTGATTCACGCTGAACAGGACGCGACGCTCTATCCTTACCATTACATCGACACTACTATGCACAGTCCCTTTCCGACAATTCTCTAATATTTGAATTAGGACCTAACTGAGCAGTTGCGGAGAGACGATTGCTGTGCGGCGCTATCGCTTACTTGCGCCTGTCTATATAAAGCCTTGTATCCACTAGGCAACAATTGACGCTCAACAAGATCGGCAACGTTGCACAACAACGCGCGACGTTCCCAGCTGGCGCGCAACATGACGCGCGACTTATTGTTCATTTGCGTGCAACATGCAGTTGAGCATCAAATGTTGTCAAGTATAGGTAGGTAGGTATAGTGTAGGTCAATGATGAATATGAATCGCTGTTGAAATCAGCACTAGTTCCTCTGGTGACATGTTGCCAATGACCGGTCATGCGTGGACTGACAACATTGCTTAACAAAATTCCCCGTCGCCGTGAGCATCAATGTTGTGCTTCATGTCGCGCATCACATGTTGGCTAGTGGATAAGAAGCTTAGAAAAGACCTTCCTACAATAATACAATCTAAACTAAATATAGTTCATCATAGCACTCGTTATCAAGCTGTATTGTTGTTCAACAAATTACCAATAGAACTAAAAGTTATACAAAATTCAATTCTATTTAAAAATAAATTAAAAACATATTTACTAAAAAAATGCTATTATAGTATAGATGAATTTTTAAATGATAAAGAACATATATTGTAGTAATTTCTATATTATTTAAATTTATTTTTATCTTTTCAAATAGTAATTATAAGGATATACTATAATATTGATATTTTTGAATTTATATTGACATCTAAATCCATTTATTCCTTTTGACATTGCTAATTATATTGTATTCTAGCGTTTATTTAATTTTTATTTTTTTACATTGTTGTGACTCGTTTTTATATTTATTATTTTATTTTTGACATGAAATGAATGGGATTGTTTTTTTAATTATTGTTAGCCTTATTATATTATATTCAATTGTATTTAACTTTGTCATAATATTAATGTGCTTGTTTCAGTTTTATTTTACTAAATGCGAAATTATTTTCAACACAAATGTAGTTTGTTCTGAAATAAATGACTTATGACTTATGACTTAAAACTAAAGCGTCAGCAGTGTCGCTAAAGTGTATAGTTTTGTATTATTTTCAAGCTTGCAGTAATAATATAATAATTTCCTCCAAACAGAAATTCGGTCACGGCTGCCAATCTTAACGCAGACTGGCCACCTGCGCAGAAGGTAGTATAGTGCACAAGAGTGTGCGCAAACACAAGTGCACTCTCTGTTCCCTAACTCTCATGATCCGATGGGACGGTAATCGGACTCGACCGGAAAGAGATCATGCGTAGAGCCAACGGTTTTACGTGCTTTCGAAAGCACGGAGGTGTCTAACGCTGCCAGGATCCTAACTCCGGGCTGTTATTGGGGTTTCATGTCACAAAAACCCAATAACTTTTTTTTGATCCAACCCGGGATTCGAACCCGAGACCTCGCGCACAGCAGTCGCATTCATTACCACTGCGCCACGTATGATAAGCCAGCGGCTGCTACTTCAGCATATACACGTTTTATATCTTACTAACGTTTGGCCGTACATTACATCTTTTTCTGCCAATGTTGCTATGTCATAATTATTTATTGTATACATAAGTCAACTAATTAAGTATAATCTAAGGTAAACTTAATCCACGGAGGGATTATACGAATTCTATCACTGTAAAGCTCACAGTGAGTAGAGAAAATTCACAGACATAAGAAGAAGACTTCTTACGATAGTCGTACGATTAACGCAAAAGTTTTTGATGACCTTTGATGGCACAGAACAGAAAACAACGCAAGTACACAATACTTTAAGAACATAGTACTTAGTACTAAAACCTATTTATATTATATTTGAAAACATAACTGACAATAAAAAATCGTAGACGATGTAACATCAGCTGTCAAGCAGTCAATCAGCTGTAGTTTACCAGTGATCAAGGCACAAAAGTCACACAACACAAACAATCGTTTATAAAATGATCAAATTCATGTCTTAGACAGTAAAGCTATGTAACTTAAGTGTTTTGATACAAATTTTTTACACTAAAACAAAATTTCCAGTGCGGTAGTGTTCTGTGATTATGTCAAAGCCAATTGGGCCTTTCGGACCAAAACCGATTCCAACATGGCTCAACTTCGTTATAGGAGGCGCCAGCGGGTAAGATAAACATGGCAATAAACTTGGGCAGCAAATGCATGTTTCAAATTAAAACAAAATGTGCAATCCATTCTTGGACACGTCAATTCACTATTATATTAAATAAAACAGTAGGAAATAAATAAATAAAAGGCAATAAAAAATTTGCATTGCAGGTAAGAAAATGTTAAATTTTTTCTTGCCTGCTTTCTATTATTATTGTCTTTCTTAAAACTTCTAGGAGTACCACCTA
Source organism: Catocala fraxini (assembly GCA_930367265.1). NCBI lineage: Eukaryota > Metazoa > Arthropoda > Insecta > Lepidoptera > Erebidae > Catocala > Catocala fraxini. Next base: position 4,321,792 of record OV884042.1, on the reverse strand, counting down.
GAAGTCTTAAGAAAAACAATAATTTAGATACGTATTGAAATTTACACGCCCACGAAATCGCTTGTTAAATATTAATAACAGCCTTATTCATGAAAAACGGTTTATAATGAACGTTTTATCACTAATACCTATGCGTTTATAAATAATACTATTTATAAATATTCTTGAAACTGCGTTTTAAGTTCTTGTAAGTTTTTATGAATAAGACCGTAAATATTTATTGCTATTCAAATTTCATTTGAATGAAACGGTATTGTGAATTTACCATTTTTGATTAACCAAAACCCGACATAATAAATTACCTGGGGTAATAGTTAATTGGACGTGTACCTGTATTTCTACATATATATAGACTCGTATTTGCAGTTGTTTATACAGCCTTAACACTGTCCAAACGCTGTTACTAGGAGGCTCCTTTATCGTTTCTGGATTATTCAGGAGCCTCGCCCCTCGATTGCTTACACAGTTTACTAGTCAACCACAAATATATTGTACGATGTCAACTCTTATTCACGCAGACTCCAACTCTATAAAAGAATGATCTATTAGCCAGGTCTACCTCATCATAACCTGCAACCTAACTATTTCAATTTTGCGATTGTAACAGCATGATGGCTATAGCCATAGTACAACCCATGGATCTGCTTAAAACTCGAATGCAGCTTGCTGGTGCTGATGGCAAAACAGCAGGATTGGGCAAAACGGCCTCCAAGATCATGAAGTACGAGGGTATCAGAGGTTTCTACAAAGGTTTGACTGCGGCGCTATTCAGGCAAGCTACCTATACCACCGGGCGATTGGGGTGTTTCAACGGTCTCTTCGATATGTACAAAAAGTATGTTATATTTTTACCTGACTTGGCAATCTCGACTCATAAGGAATTTAAACGTCTCATTAAAAAATTACGGTTAAATATGTATGAGAGGTAGGGAACAACAAATCCATTTTTACATTAATTACTTACAATAGAATAGTACCCATTTAGTTTGTCAAGGTTAGACGGTGGTGATGGTTTGACCTTACAAAATATAAATGCAATACGTTATATGACTAGCAGAAATCTTGTAACTATTTCATATTGCAGTATTATTGCAATATAATTATTATAATATAAAATAACACAAAACAAAATTACAATGCACGTGTATACTAAATATACGTCTGTCTCGATCCTTGTTCTGCCAATAATCTATATATTAATACGTGAAGCAAAAACTTTGTACCACTTTTTACAAAAATTGCGCGGACGGATGAGTATGAAATTTGGCTCAGTTAAAGTTTATATGAAGAAGGAGGGGCGAATCCTAATATTTTTATAAAACATGCATTAGAAATACATTAAATACACTACACGCACACAACCATGCATTTGACACACGCAGTCGAATCGCATTCGTAGTATTTCGACATTGTTCGTCTGACGTCGTACAATTCTTTGTAACTATGGTTACCTATACCTTATTTATATAGAAAAACAGAAAACAAAGTAGTAAGCTTAGGACTTTTGGTCGAATATTGACCACTAGGCGACCGCTAGTAATAATAATAATACCAACCCTGTATACAACATGTCACAGATATAACGCACAACATCAAACACCCCAATTAGATTATTAAATCGTAATATTTATTTATTTACTTTATTGGGACACAAAACAGTTACACATTAAATGCAATGCAAACATTTTATATATGTAAAGAAAAGAGTTAATGTGTAACCCACACCAATGTCCGCGAAATAATATTAAAAAAAAGGAATAAAATAAAATAAAGACGCGCGATAATTGAGAAAGAGCAAATCTAGCAATAATTATTTTAACAATTCAACAGCTTGTTGAATGTTGTTTGAATACGGACTACGACTTTGATGCAAATATATCTAAGTCTATAAGGTGTGTGTTATTCGTCTCAACAGAGCGACGAAGAAGCGCCTGTGTGCCGGCGTTGGTTATAATAATATAATCGTTAAAATGTTACTTTTATGTACTTAAATATTTTAATTTAACGAATTAGTTCTCCTTATTGTGCGCGGATAGTATGGGTATATTACAATAAATCTAATATTATTGCCTTTATTGCATCAAAAACCTTATTGCCTTGAATTATGATACATTTTCGTTCATTTCAGCTGTTTAATAAATGGGTGACTATAATATAATTCGTTGTAATTGTTTTAGGGATAAAAATTACCTATATTAACAATTGCTGGAATTGATTCAGTAGCCGACTTTGAACAAACTACATTCAGGATGTGCGTTTATTATGTTACATGTTATATAAGCTGTTCCGCTGCTGAGCATGAGCCGCTTCTCAGTATGAACGGATTCTCCGTTCATGGATCATTCCGTCCACCACGCTAGCTCAGTGTGGGCTCTTCACATATCTTCTAAACATTATGAAGAACTCTCAGACATGCATTTTCTCGCGATGTTTTTCTTTACCGTTAAAGCTCGTCCTACCAATTTCATAATAAGTATGTTTTCAGCTCTTACGGTGTGCCGACGTTTCCGGCGAAAGTTGCAATGGGTATGTTGGCGGGAGGTATCGGGGCGTTTATCGGCACTCCTGCTGAGGTATCCCTAATCCGAATGACGGCTGACGGCCGCTTGCCTCCACAAAAGAGGAGGAACTACACACATATCTTCAACGCTCTTGCAAGGTATATTCTGTCCAAAAATGCCAAGGCCGATAACTCTCTCGAGCTCCAAGTCTGAAGAAAATTGAGTTTTGAAATATGCCGTTCTGAGATGTACATCCCTGTATAGCTTAATTAGCCCTGTTTATTTCTCAGGCTTTATTTGTCGACAAGTAGTCTTTCATTTAGCTACATAGCTTTATATACTAAATCATATTGAAAATTACACAGATGGCGTAGTCAATAACTCGCGTAAGGGCGCTGGGTGTTGTGAGTTTGGTCTTTACGAGAGGATCAACAAAAATGGTGCCGGGACTTGGTTATCATTGTGCTCATTATTTCAATATAATACATTGATAGATAAAAAATAAACTTAAAGGACCAAACCGATTTATGAGAATACTAATGAATAAGTAAAAGTTATATTAATTCGTCTATCGGCGTACGGACGCCGGCGACCATCTAGGATAGTTTTATCATTATGTCTCGTTATAGTTATGCTTACAAGTTAAATAATGGTCAGGATAACGCGGGAAGAAGGCATCACCACGTTGTGGCGAGGCGCGGGTGCAACAGTCAGCAGAGCTATTGTGGTCAATGGTGCCCAGCTCGGGTCCTACACTCAGGTATCCAAATTAAATCAATATTTGTGGTTATTTTATTGCTGTCATGGACAAAGCTGTGTTTTCTTGATACAATAGAAGAAATTCCAACGAAACGAACGAACCGCTGCCTACTATAAACCACATAAATGGCAGACAAGCATACTTTCTACTTTATGATAGACCTGTGCCATACATATAAGCTACGGTAACTACCGTAACACCCATATACCGGGAAAATACCCTCGAGACTTGCATATCATGTCAAACATCGCAGAAAATATTTCCACGGAGTTTTTACCAAAACACAATCTTTTCACCGCAGGCTCGACAAATGTTGTTGCCAATGATGTACGACGGCCTTCCATTACACTTTGTAGCGTCCATGATCGCAGGCTTCATTACATCTGTCGCTTCCCTGCCCGTAGATATTGTCAAAACAAGGTATATACAAATCTATATACTTATAGTATACATACTTCTAAAAGTACATAACTTTACATTGTATCAGGTCAGGTAGTATGTGTTGCTGTGTATGAGGCAGCAGGTTAGGCATCCAAGGTCAGGTAGTGTTTTTGAAGTTCTTAGTAGCCCTATCACGTGGACCAAAACAATATCTAGCAAACCATATGTGCGTAATGCATTCTCGCATGCCTCTTCGGGTCACAAGGGAGAAACTATAAATGTATGGATATGTAACGTGCAATATATGACTGCGAAACTAGGGTTATAAGAAAAGTGATCGAATGTTGCAGGTTCTATCTCTATGCGGGACAACAAATTGTGGGATCTACAAATATTCGTCCCGTTTCTGAGTGATATTGATGTCCGTTCTTGAATTTTAAGACATATTTCGGCCGCCACACGCATATATTCACTCTGAGAATCATTAAATTTACTGCTTTACATTAGTTAAAAATTTTTGGTTGGGGCGATTGAGAGCTCTCGGTTTCAATTGTATTATAGCGCTTTTCCGATTGGAAATTTATAGTAGCAGCACAGATAACGGGATGCCAATACGTGACACCTAAAAATATAAATAGTGGGGAACTGTTGCTGTTAAAAATATAGCACGTAGAAAAGTTGAAACTCCTTTATGGGAATTTACTGCTTTAAGGCAATTTTAATTTATAAAATCTAGTCCGATTTTTACATCACTGACAAGAAAACAAAGCATAGTTAATGCTCATAATAAAAATAATAACTACACTTTCAGAGTCCAAAACGCAGCTAAGGGTGCTAGTCAACTTGAAGTGCTGACGAGCGTCATCAAGAACGAAGGCATACTGGCGTTGTGGAGTGGTCTACTACCAACATACTGCAAGATTGGTCCCCACACAGTCTTCTGCTTTATTTTTATGGAACAGCTTAACGCCCTCTACCGACAGTATAGCAATTAAAATTAAGAAAACCAGAACATTGCATTATAAGTAATAAATAACGGCCACGCCCTTAAATATGTCTCAGTCGTTCAAGTATTTGCTTTCATAGATATTTACATTATTGACAGTTAAATAACTAAAATGGCGGCGACAAATGGGGCAACGCGCGTGCGCAGTTTAATTTATTATAGTGCATTGTCGAAATGTTAACGTTTGAATTCTCATCAGTCCAGTGGCGTAGCGTAGGGTGGCCCGTCCCGGGCGGGAAAAACTGACAGAGAGAGGTGAAAGCTTAAACACAAGCGCAGAAAAATATTTACAAACAAAGGCACTTGTCATGAAAGTGAAAGCTCAGAAAGTTGCTTTGCAGATGGTACTGATAAGGCAACGAGAGGAAGGGCAGTTGGCGCTATAAGGTACGCTTGTATTGTGAAAATGAGTTGAGACGGAAACTATTTTCTTCGTTAGATAGAATCATTGTAGAAATTCGTGAGCATTTACAGCAGCTACAGAATTTGGCGTATTTGTTTGCTTATCTAACGGTGGCTATACTACTAGATTCGGACGACATTAAATGTAAATTAGACTACGTACGCATCTGCCGAAATTGCACTGAAACAACTTCGTCTGCGGACTTTCATTGCTGCCATAGGCAACGGTAGTAAATAAATTAATGCGAAGAAATAACTCGGATTATTAAAATTTATTGTAAAATTCAAGCTGGAAGACTCTTCCCAATATTATAATAATGCGCCGAAAATTCTTCACAATTGCCATAAACCTTACCAGCTGTGAGTAAAGCTTTTCAAACTTGAAATTGATTAAAAATTATTCAAAATCAACAATAAGAACTTTAAGGCAAATCAATATGGCTATCTTGTCTATTAAGCAAGAGGTGTGTGATGCTATAGACTTTGATATTGCAATAAAGACTTCGCACTTTAAAAAGTCGATGATTAAAGTTTTAAATTGAAATATCTAAAAAGAGGGCAGCAAAATTATCTACCGCCCGGGGCGGCTGACACCCAAGCTACGCCACTGCATCAGTCCGTCTAAAGAAATTGTCAAAAAAGTTTTTATAATGTTATTTACATACATTGTACACTTGTAAGTGTTGTATATCAAATTATACATTGAACTATATACCACGTTTCTTTTTATTAACTGACATAGATGTAGGCTTTCGCAGACAACCTGCCACACTAGAAATCATACCAGTCGGACCGCTCGTAAGTCTCCTCAAAACAGGGACTGTCAGCGATCAAGGTATACGGATTCGCTACCGGTATAATATAACTGTAGCACTTAATTTTAAAGGTTCACCGAAAGCGGTTAAGATTTGCAGTTAAGATTTGCGGTTACGCTACTGGTATAAAATATTGATAGAGCTTTTTTTAATGTATTGCTATACATTTATTTAACCTTTACTCACCCGAAATCATTCCGATTGCGAAAAAAGAACCGCGTATGAGTGCCTACGACCTACGCGATGTTGTCAGCTCCCAAGTGCATCGTGATTGTCGTAGTCGGACGTCGAAAAAAGTTGTAGGTACATAGAATATTGTTAGTGGTTTAGGTAACGAAAAAAATATATAATAATAATAATAAAAAAATAACGGCATGGTTATTGTACGGTAGTAAAAAATTTGTGTATTGTTATTTTGAGATATTAAAATAAAAAAGAATGACGTCATATCGTTAACCTTTATGTCCGATATTTTTTCGACATGCGGACACTGCCTCAAAATATTATTTATATGCGACAGATCGAGACTTTTTTAAAACTACTACTGGAACAATAATTTTTGGCTAGAATAACCACTGATGAATACACATCATGGCTGTCAATAATGCATTTAATCCTTTTTTCTTAATTCCTGCGGATCTCCTCATTTCTGATTCGATCCCGCAGGGAAACCCCGAGCATAGCTCTCTCCATCGTCCTTTGCGTGACCTTGGGCCTTCTGATAAGGTCCGTAGTGAGCGACCACCTCTCTGAGCCGTAAGTCATCACTGGCAACACACACTGGTCAAAGACTTTCGTCTTGAGACACTGCGGTATATTGGACGAGAAGATATGTCGTAGCTTGCCGAACGCTGCCCAGCCGAGTTGGTTGATTCCCTGTCTCACCCCTCGCTATAGTTTTATTGGTTTCGAGCTCTGGTCTTGGAGACGAACTAGCGTGGTAGCGTTTTCATACCAACACTTCAGCACTTCGACATACTGGTAGTCAATCTGGCACCTTCGGAGAGACTGCAGCACTGCCCAGGTTTCAATCGAATCAAAGGCTTTTTCCACAAACGCCACGCACAAGGGCTGGTTATAATTCTTCAGATTTTTAGATAACCTGTCGCAGCGTATGTATGTGGTCTATAGTACTGTAGCCATTACGGAAACCGGCTTGTTCGGGTTGGAAGTCGTCTAGCCTACTCTCGAGACGATTCGTGATGACCCTTGAAAACAGCTTGTAGACGTGACTCAGAAGTGAGATGGGTCTATAGTTCTTTAACAGGGTTTTATCGCCCTTCTTAAAAAAAACCACCACCACACTTCTGTGCCATGCCTGTGATGTTTTACCCTCGAGTATGACGGCATTAAAAAGCCTGCGTAGAACTGCCATAGCGGTTTCACCGTCGGCTTTCAGAAGCTCAGTCGTAATTCCGTCATCACCCGGCGCCTTGTTGTTTTTGAGCTGTTTGAGGTCCATGCTAATCTCATGCAGGTGGACGTCCGGGATATCTTCGGTGTGGTGTCGAGTTAATCCAGCTCTAGGGTCTGTTGCTAGATTGGTAATTGGAAGCAATGTCGATGTCTGATCACAGTGATCACTTTCCGATAGTCTTTTGTTTTGTCGACGTTCATTTGTTTTACCAGCGTTAATTTGTTAAAGTAAAATAAAATTTTACAAACTATAACAAGTGAGAAACGGCCATGAATTGCCGTAAATTTTAGAGCTTGAAAAACTGTATCACATTATTTTGAGGTCAGAGGTCAAAGGTCATAGTCATTTCTGGTGTATATCGAGTATGCTGAGTCGAATAGCGTTGACCGCGAGTCTCTAACTCTTACGGTTCTTGAGTTGATAGTTGTATATCAGACAGACGGACGGACGGACGGACAAAGCGGTTGTATGAGAGATTTTTCGACCTCTAAAATTAAATAATTTATAGTCATAGATTTTTTTTTATCACATAAACACTTATTAACAAATCGTACTTTGCCTGCACCTATTTTTAACAATCGCTATCGATATCTGATCACTTTCCAATAGTGTTTTGACATCACTAAGGTCATTCACTTAGTGGTACCGTTTAACTATAAAAGACCCACCGCACCACCAGGGGTATGGCCAGGGGTACGGTGGGTCTGAAAGGTATTATTCATAATAAGTATGCATTATATAATATCAGCCCTGTATTAAACTGTCCCACTGCTGGGCAGTGGGCACGGGCCTTTTCTCTCTGTGCTCTGACCCCGTGCAGGTTGTCAGACTTCATATATCTTCAAGAACATTATGAAAAACTCTCAGACATACAGGTTTGCTCACGATGTTTTCCTTCACCGTTAGAGCGAGCGATAATTAACTATTTAATACGCATATAACTTCGAAAAGTCAGAGGCGCGCCTTGGAAACAAACTCGAGACTTCTGCGTGGCAGTCCAGCGGCCGCCCACTAGCCTATCGCTGATATACTATTACCCTATTTACATACACATTATACACGTATAATTGCATTTGTGTGTCACAAACGCATTAAAAAAGGATTGATAGGTACACACGGCTACACATCAAGTTAGACAGCCTATATACGCATAACTACGCTACATACAAAATAGAGAATTGTCGGAAAGGGACAGTGCATAATGGTGTCGATGCAATGGTAAGGATAGAGCGTAACAAAAAAATAACGCACTCTCTCGCACGATTCGCAGCGTTCAACTTCTAATAGTTCAAAGTCCCAACAGTCTAGGTTGATGTGTCGCTGCGTGTACACCTAATTGGGTTACTCTTTACAATGAATACATAATCTTATTAGTTACGTACAAGATTATCTAGCAAATGCGAGGCGTTAGAAGCTGCGATATCCGATTTGTGCAATTATGTAACTAGCTGGTACCCTCGACATCGTTCGCTTACCATAAGTAGCTTTATTAATAACTAGCGGACCCGACAGACGTTGTCCTGTAAACACAAAAAAATAAATTATAAAACACAACCAAATCTAAACCATTCTCGAATCCACTTGAACACACACACAAATTTCATAAAAATCGGTCCAGCCGTTTAGGAGGAGTTTAATTACAAACACACGCACAGATGATTTATATATATAAAGAAAGGTACGGCCAAAATCACGATTTTAACCTATCAAGTCTTTGAACGCCAGTCATATAGTCTCGCCACGGTACGATACTGCGACTCAATAGTTATGTCAGTCTCTAGCATTCAAGGTACCGCCGCCGCGCCGTACAAAATTTCAGTGTGTATTAATATGTAAAACACCAAATCAATCCATTTAATATTATAATAAATATTACAATAATGACCACCACGATAATGTTGAGATAATTAACTCTCAGCACTAACTTATGGCATTCTACTACTTACTATAATTATAATATCAGCCCTGTATTGTAGACAGACAGGCTTCGTATGAGGGATTCTATAATAATAAAAATCTAAGTAATGAATTTCACTCAGTCAGAGACTCTGTGGCTTTATTTGAAACGGATTGCTGCGAGATCGAGACTACCATATTAAGCTTAAAAATCGACTGTGCAACAGGCATAGATAATATACCGGGAAAAGTAATTAGGGAGTCAAGAAATAGCTTAATACCGCCACTAACATTCGCATATAACTTATGTCTCAGTACAGGTACTTTTCCCGATATTCTAAAAAGGGCTCTGGTGCACCCTATTCATAAAAGTGGCAACAGAGACAGTATCGAAAATTATAGACCGATATCCATTTTAACTGTCTTATCGAAAATACTTGAAAAACTCTTGAACAATAGACTTACGAAATATCTTCAAAATAACAATCTCATTGCTCCAAACCAATTTGGTTTTATAAAAGGTAAGTCTACGGAGGATGCAACTTTATATCTAACGGAGATGGTCGCAAGAAATCTAGACAGTAACTCTAAAGTCCTTGGTGTATTTCTAGATCTCTCTAAGGCGTTTGATACTGTCTCTGTGCCTCTACTGCTACATAAAATGGAGCATATAGGAGTACGAGGGGTTGTATTGGACATATTTCGGTCGTATCTTACAAACCGTACTCAATGTGTTAAAGTAGGCACACACGTCAGTGACCAATTATCTCCTACCTTTGGCCTACCTCAAGGTAGCGTTCTCTCGCCTACGCTTTTCCTCATTTATGTAAATAGCCTATGTACTAAATCTCTATCAAATTGCAGTATTATATCTTACGCTGATGACACAGCTTTGATAGTTCATGGCTGTTCTTGGGAAGAGACTCAACACTATACAGAGAATGCTCTTAGAGAAGCGATGATCTGGTTTGAAAAGAACCTCCTTACGATAAACATAAATAAAACCAGTTACATAACGTTCTCTCACCGAATAAACGCCCAACCCCCTCCACACTTCAGTATTCAAACGCACACTTGTGTTCGACAAAATAACTGCGTTTGTCCTATCTTAACACGTGCGGATACGGTAAAGTATCTTGGTCTCATCATAGACAAACACTTGAACTGGTCGGCCCATATAAACAAACTAACAGCCCGCATAAGAAAGCTGGTGCCTATATTCAGAAAACTGAGGCGTTCCGCAGACCTAGATACTTTGCTATGTGTATATTATGCTCTGGCCCAGAGTATATTACAATACTGCAACATCACATGGGGAGGAGCAGGGAGCACGACACTACTCCCATTAGAACGGGTGCAAAGACTTATACTGAAGGTCATACTTGGCAAACCAAGGAGGTATAACACTGACCTACTCTATAGCGAGTGTCCCGTACTCACTGTAAGGCAACTCTTCATCAAGTGCGTATTAATTCGGAAGCATAAGAGCACTAATTCTAAGCCAATATTAAAACGTAATAAAACCAAGATCTTTCCTGTAACTCTACATAGAACAGCCCTCGCACGTCGGCATTATTATGTCCTGGGTAATTAATTACCTATACAATGCCGCTAATGTTTATAATAACATATATCCATTATCAACCAACAAATTCAAATCAGTTATCATACACTGGCTCAAAACCCTTAACTACAATAAAACAGAAGAGCTTGTATATAATCAAAGATTTTAAACAATTGTATACACACACACACACACACACACACTCACACGCACACGCACACGCACACGCACACGCACACGCACACGCACACGCACACGCACACGCACACGCACACGCACACGCACACGCACACGCACACGCACACGCACACGCACACGCACACGCACACGCACACGCACACGCACACGCACACGCACACGCACACGCACACGCACACGCACACGCACACGCACACGCACACGCACACGCACACGCACACGCACACGCACACGCACACGCACACGCACACGCACACGCACACGCACACGCACACGCACACGCACACGCACACGCATACGCACACGCACACGCACACGCACACGCACACGCACGCACAACACACACGCACAACACACACGCACAACACACACGCACAACACACACGCACAACACACACGCACAACACACACACACGCACACATATGTATACAATCCAATGATATCATTCTCACACGTGGTAAAGAAACATACTGATTTTTATTTTTTATATTTTATACGCTTTTTTTTTATAATCTAAACAATTCCTTTGTTGCAATTCATTGTTTTGCATTATATAATACAGCATTTTATTAATTGTGTATAATAAATATTACAATCTTCAAATTCCATTCAATGTTTAATTGTTTATTATTATGATCACTAATTTTTAATTTCTATTTTTGTGATTATTCAATGGGAATGCAACCTAATTTTATTATTAATTTATATTTTATTATTCTTTTTATTTTATATCAATTGTGTTGAATACTTTTATTTAATGACTCACTGCAGTTTATTGTTTCAATGATTTTGAGGAATATGTTTTGCATTGTAAAGCAAATACCAAGAAATATCCTATTTCTGGGCGGAAGGCGCTGACGACTGTAACACAATTTAATATTAGCACGGTCGTCAACGGCAACCTCTTAAAGAATGTACCATTGCTCGGTTTTATTTAGAATCAGTTTAAGAGAAATTTGTAAAACTATTAGTTGAATAAATTATTATTATTATTATTATTGTATTAAACTACCCCACTGCTGGGCACGGGCCTCTTCTAGTGTGAGAAGGGTTAGGCCATAGTTCACCACGTGGCACTATGGTTCCTCTAGAACAAGCTAGCTGGACAAAATTATTTGTTATGATTATTATTATATGATTTTTATATTTAAATGAGTTTATTAAGCATAGATGTGAGGCCCCTTGTACATTTTTGTAAAAAAAAACAATGTTCAGGAATATGTACTCAATATATATTTATAACATTTTTATAAAATAATTTATCTATAAATGTAACTATAAAATCTAATAACAGATACATAAAATACTTAAAAACGAAATCTATCACTCATTATCATCACTTTTATCATCCATTGTATAGTCATGATCATGAGTCAACAAAACTATGAAAACTAGAAACTACATTAACATTTTGTCCTTACAGCTAGGTTGAACTCTTAAATCTAGGACTTCAGTAGGGAGCGTACCTATTTTCTTCCGGGGAACTTCTCTTTAACCGTTTATTAATCTGTTAATCTGGAGGATAGCGGGCTACTTTAGCCGTTCTAACATTGTACATTGACGGCAATACCTTATGTCCGGCTTTAATGCTCCACGTCCGAGTCTGCTTATAGATTATATTATAGCTATGTAGCCATAGGGTTACTTGATTTACTGTCAACATAATTCGCTAAAGCTTCCTCGCTTGTCAAACACCTGGGAGCACTTGTTTCACTCGATGTTTCGGTTATTGAAGGGCCACCAATTATATTTATAATTTGACGTGCTACACTTCTCTGACCCGACAATCGCGCTGACACCTCTGCTGTGTAAATTAATTCACTCGCACTCCTGGACTGTAAGAGGTCATCTACACGTCGCCTTTTCGTTTTGAGACTAGAATCTTAAAACTTTTTAATGGGTCTTCCAGGTCCCGGTTCTGTAGACGTACTTGGCATGGATAAATAAATGGACACAGCGTAAGATATGTCAATATCCTTCAGCCACGTCGAATTCTTCTCTAAGGACCGCTCTCGATTTCTTCCACAGCTGTTCCACTTTTCAGCCAATTTTTATTAATATTTTAGGATAATGACCTTGACGTCTCTCAGAGACTGCTCCGTGACACCATCAAAATCATATCTCAAAGTTATAAACCGAAAAAGATCTTCATTCCACGTTTCCTTCGGGTGTTTCAGACATTCTTCGATAAAAAATATTGCAAATAATTTGCAATATTTTTTTCTACAAATCACTACTAGTTACTTATGAGAATCATAAATGATAGTTTCTACGGAGTGGACATGTCATTATTTGACCATTGAATTTAAAAATCTGCTTGAAATAGCCCACTATTATCTAAACTTTTAATTTAATAAAATTAAAGAATGAAGTTCCTGTGAAGAAAATTAACTAAAACAAAACTACTTACTCTTACGTACACAATCCATCCCAAAAATACTATCACAAACTTCTTTTAATGGCATCAACAATGTTATCAAATATGGTGTAAAAATGCAAATGAATGCACTTTGAATTATAAACATTTTATATACTTACCTTAAAGACGCTCCTAATAAAAGTAAAGAAAATGAATAAGTGGTGTATTCCTTAATGTATAGGGCTAATGAGTTCGTATTAGTAATTAGCTACTAGGAATTGAGAGGTCGTTTTTGTCCAGGTAGCTTATTCTAGACGAACCATAGTGCGCTGGCCCAGTGCGAGTTGGCAGACTTCACATATCTTCGAGAACATTATGGATAACTCTCAGTTATTCAGGCTGCCTCACAATGATTTCCTTCACTGTTGAAGCAAGCGATAAATCAATTATTTAATACGCAAACAACTTTGAAAAGTCAGAGATTCGCGCCTTGGAATCGAACTCGAGACCTCTGCGTGGCAGTTCTACGGTCTCCCACTGGGCTATCGTAGCTACTATTATTTTAAGGCCATTAAACAGTCACTAAATATAATGTGTAGAATGCTTATGCTTTTTACTATTAGAACCTGACATTTCAACACTCAGGGAAAGCATAAAGCATACAGATAAGTTGTTCGAACTCCGTTATAAAACCTTTTCTTTTATCAAAAACAATTTTAAATGCCAGAATTGACAGAAATATTCACAGAGTAAAAATAGTTTACAATGTAGAAGAATCGTATATAAAATGATGAGAGATTAAATGTAAAATCTTAAGTAAATATCTCTAAAATGATCAAACTAATTGATAAAATGTTTAGGCTGCATAATTAGAGTGTATGGCTTCAATTTAATCAAAATATCAAGCAACTTGAGCAAAAGGATGTTAATAAGATATCGTAGGGTTAAAAAATCAAAACCGATGCCAACATGGCTCAATCTGGCAATAGCAAGCACCAGCGGGTAAGTTTATTACATAAATAGAATAGAATAAATAAGTATATAGAACTTGCTTCTGGCTAGATAGCTGTCTAACAATTTTTACAATTTCAATGTTTACTTTTGAATAAACTATTATATACTGTAGAAGATAGATAATGTAAGTTGAGCGATGCACGGCAAATATGTATTTGGTTTTTTGTGTTACTTGAAGCATATGTAGATGACCTTAGCAAAAAACAAGACATTATACGTCAAAAGTTTGACTAAAAGTTCTCTGTAAAAGATCTTTAACTGCCTCCGTGGCGCAGCGGTAGTGAATGCGACTGCTGTGCATGAGGTCTCGGGTTTGAATCCCGGGTCGGGCCAACAAAATGTTATTGGGTTTTTCTGTAAAGAAATCTCAATAGCAGCCCGGAGTTAGGAAGTTGGCGGTGTTAGGCACCCCCGTGCATCGGAAAGCACGTAAAGCCGTTGGTCCTGCGCCTGATCTCTCTCCGGTCGTGTCGGATTGCCGTCCCATCGGATCATGAGAGTTAGGGAACAGAGAGTGCACTTGTGTTTGCACACACACTTGTGCACTATAATATCTCCTGCGCAGATGGCCAGTCTCTGTTAAGACTGGCCGCCGTGGCCGAAATTCGGTCTGGAGGACATTATTTTATTATTATAAAAGATCTGCATGTCTCTCCACGAAATTGCTCTGAGAACGTTAAATAATCCATAAAGATAGTTAAAACGATAAGTAGATCATATTGGTCAATATTTTGACGCGTTTACAAAACAAAATTTCGTGACGTGTCACATTTGAGCTGACTCTACGGCTAGCCGTTACTCTCTTCCCCCTGTCCCTAGACCGCAAAAATATTTATTATTTGTCTTTTTTTTCTTTTTTTTAATACATACACACAACACCATCTAGCCAAAACTAAGCAAAGCTTGTACTATGGGTACTAGACAATGGATAAACATATATAGATACTTTTTTTTTTGTAAATACATACATGTTATACATAGAGCCACCCAGACAAAGACAAACATCCATGTTCATGCACACAAATGTTTGACTTGTGCGGGAATCGAACCTGCGACCTCAGGTGTGGCAGTCAGTTACACTAACCACTACGCTATCGAGGCCGACAAAAAAAGGTTGTCAACATTTTGCATAGAGCCATGAAAAGATTAATCACTCGGAAGAAATGATCTTGTAAAAAGCTATTTAGTGAAATTAAACTGCTATATACGGATTTTATCGCGTTGTTTATTTGACACTATATTACAAAATTTTGAAAATTGTTACGCTACTACTACGTTTCGGTTGCTTTTCGGGGGAACGTCGGGGAAAGTGTAAAAGTTAATTAAATCTAAATAGTTTTAATAATAATTTAATTAGCTTAAAAATTAGTAAAGTTTAATAGCAGTAGTAGGGTAACAATTTTCAAAATTTTGTAATAAAGTGTCAAATAAACAACGCGATAAAATCCGTATATAGTAGTTTAAATTCAATGAATAATATTCGCGTAAATAGAAGACAATATTATGAAAAGCTATTTAGCTTACCTTTCCAAGAACATTAGTGATGGACATACTTATATGTATGTTTTTATGAATATATACCTACGATAGACGAGCAATAACTGTTTGATTTTTAACAGCCTTATAGTAACAGCCATTGTCCAACCTTTGGACCTGTTGAAAACCCGAATGCAGCTTATGGGTCTTGATGAAAAAAGTACAGGTTTAGTGAAGACCACCTCAAATATCCTAAAATACGAAGGTATCACGGGTTTGTACAGAGGGTTGACCGCGGCGATGCTGAAACAAGCCACCTATACTACCGCCAGAATGGAATGTTATAACAACTTCTTTAACCTGTACAAAAAGTACGTATACTGTCATTTGCTATCATGACTAATGTTATAAATGCGAATTTGAGTTTGTTTGTTTATTACGCTTTCAATCCATAACTACTCGACCGATCATCATAAAATTTCGCATACACGTTGTCAGGGACGGAAAAAGGACATAGGGTACCTTTCATCCAGAAATAGTACTATGACTTAGCTAACCTAACGTCCAAAATCCGGTATTTAGATAAATTAGGTAGAATCAGATAGTCAGATTACCACAACACATTTGAATTGATGATTTCACACACCTATGCGAATCGTTCAAGTCATACATTTGGTCGAAAATAATATATCTGGTTTAATACAAAATAGTTGTGCACACGAGTCTATGGATAACACCTAAATATAATGTAAACTAATATATGCATCGGGGGACGCGAAATATGACTAGGAAGATTTAAAACAGCCTCCATCTATTTTTATAATTATTAAAACCCATTGATATTATTATACGCTCCTATAGCGATACGGCTTAATTTTTAACAGCGCTTACTTTGTGCAGATTCTATGATGCCATATTTTGCGGTGAGAATACTTTCATGTTTTATTTTCGTTGACTGTACTCAGTTCTTTAGCTTTGACCATGTCACCATATAGACCAATATTTTAGTAACAATTATAGTCTACTTTTGTTATTCGATTTTATAATTAGTATTTCACCAGTAAATATGGCGAGCCGATGTACCCAGAAAAGGTGGGGATTGGGATGGTGGCGGGCGGTATCGGAGCCTTCATCAGCACTCCTACTGAGGTGGCCCTGATACGAACGACAGCTGACGGCCGCCTGCCCATATCGCAGAAGAGAAACTACAGACACGTGTTCAATGCCTTTGCAAAGTCAGTTTTTTTATCCTCACTCAATAACTTATTTTGCGTGCCGTACCGCACGCTTTAACTTACCTATACCTCGGTCACTAAAGCAGCCTAATACTCTTTTGAACTTAAACCCAAAATTTGATATTTTTGCGGATGAACGGAACTGTTTGAAAGTATGAGGAGTATCTCAATAATGCCGTTCATGCGCAAAAATTCAAAAGCATTCACGCATTCTGTTTAGAGTAGTGAATGCTAAATTTTAAGTTTATGTAATTATATTTTGATTAAATAGTGTAATTGACGCAAGTCGTTCTATTTGATGTGAAATAAATAAATTGATAGCCCCGTGAGTCTAGTAGCATAATATTGCAATCATAAGGACTCGTGTTCGTGTCAAAGAGTATTTGTGTTTTTCTGTTAGGTAATGCCATTGTTTATGTCGTCAGGATAACGCGCGAGGAAGGTATCACCACGTTGTGGCGCGGCGCGAGTGCCACTGTCATCAGGGCTGTGATTATCAATGGAGTTCAGCTCAGCGCCTATGCACAGGTAACGATTCATTGGATGTTTCAACTACGCAGCGACGATGCTTTCCAAGTTCACGTGACACTATCAATGACTTCATTACACCGCTTTACAAAAAAGGCAATTGAATTTGGTTTGTCGCCGAACGTCTGTATTAAAAGGTCTCGATTTCACAAAAAATCTGAACAGGCGTATTTTTTTAAATTGGTGCTTTTAATATGTCGCTAGTTGCTGGAAATTATTTCTGGCCAATTATGGCCAAATATATTAGTTTTTGGAAAATATGCTGCCGAGCTAGTGTGCCGTGTGTGCTGTGTATTCCAAAATCAATGTGCTACGAAACTATTACAGATATTTTAATGCAACTATAACAACATGAAAGCTACTAACTGGATCCAATTTGAACAGTATTTCTGCAAACACTTTGGTATTTAAGAACTTCTTGTTCTGTTTTAATACTTTTATATATTTTACCGGTTTCTTTTTGATTTCGGTTACAAGTAATGCATTTTCTTAGTCTGTCACTGTTGTTTTCGATTATGTACAAAATTATACACTGAACATACGTAGATAGTTCGAAGTCAATCTTTAAGGCCCATTTTTTACAAAATTGGTTTATAAAAATAAAGTTTGGACAAGTGGACCTTATTTTTATTGGCTACCTTTTTTATGTATTTATACCGTTTATTGGACTATATATTTATATTTAGACTTACTACTAAGGGGTACGGCACTGTGATTTTAAACTATTAGTTATTTACACTAGGCTCGTCAGACGTTAATGCCGCATTTGTCCGATGGTGTCAAGTTGTACTTTGCTGCGTCTCTGATCGCCGGTTTCGTCGCAACTGTCACCGCGCTGCCCGTAGATATTGTCAAGACAAGGTAATGCAACGAAAAATAAAATAATAATGTCCTCTAGACCAAATTTTGATCACGGCGGCCAATCTTAACGGAAACTGGCCATCTGCGCAGGAGATATTATAGTGCACAATTGTGTGCGCAAACAAAAGTGCACTCCCTGTTCCCTAACTCTCATGAATCAATAGGACGGTAATCTGACACAACCGGAAAGAGATTAAGCGAAGAACCAACGGCTTTACGTGCTTTCCGAGGTACGGGGGTTTTTAACACCGCCAACTTTCTAATTCAGGGCTACTAAAAAACATTTGCTTACTTAACAGAAAAACCTAATAAACGGAAGCAGTTAGAACAAAAAATATATAAATAGATATAGAGAACGACGCATTGTTGTCCAGAAAAAGGAATATACTACTTTCCACTTGCGACGATCCTGTCACATCTCTCTGGCTTGTAATGTAATGTAATTGGACTCCCTTTTCCACATTTGAACTCCAAGTTGGTCCATTATGCGTAAGAGTCGGCCGGTCATGGAGATAGCCAGTCAAACTCCGCCCAGAAGCACAAAAGTTTCCTGGGGTCTTCGCAGGCTTCGCGGAGTGACCTCGGGTTGTTGAGGATTTCCTTACGTTGTGCTGTTATTCCCACACATTCCAGGACTACATGGGCAGCAGATTCTTCTTCGGTCCCCTACAGAGTGGGCTGTCTGTTACTCCGATGTTGTACAGATGTTTATTCAGGGGACAGGGTCCTGTTAGGATCCCCACGATGGTCCAAAGGTCCAATCTTTGTAGGTTGAGCAGGCGGTGTGTCAGACGTGGTGAGATGGTCGGTAGCGCTGCTCTCAACTGTCTGCAGTCCGTTGTTCCTGCCCAGCATTTATTATGTTGGCTCTGAGTGCGAAGCCGCATCCATGTTCTTAGTTGTGAGAATGGTAGAGGGAGGAATTGAGGTGGACCTTCCGTGGTGGTTTCCGATCCTCTTCTAGCCAACTCGTCTATAGCATCATTGCCCAATGATTCACTGTACCCCTTTATCCATTATAAGGTCACTATGTTTTTTGTGGATATTCTTTCAAGAGCCAGGTGGCATTCGTAAACGATCCTGGAGTTGCAGCCATTGCTCTCTAGGGCTCTAAGTATTGCTGTGCTGTCGGAGTGGATTCGTATCCTGTAGCCTTCAATCCGTCTCCTGTCAATCGCGGTGGCGGCCTCCGTGATGGCCACACATTCGCATTGGAAGATGGAACTGTGTGAGCCTAGTGTCATAGATATGTTAATATTGAGATTCAGGGAGTGAACTCCCGCGCCCGTCCCCTGTATGGTTTTTGAGCCATCAATGTAGACTCGGAACCCGATAGATCTCTCTGTTCCTCATGAAGTTGTATATGGCAGATTTTTGAAATAGATGTAGTTTGGGGATCTTGTCACACGGGGCGGCGAGCAGTGGTTCGTAAGCTGTAGCTTAGCTCCTAGTGGTTCCCCACAGGCCCTGGTGTTTCAGCCGTATTGCGGCCATCTTGTTTCTTGTACCTAATGTGGGGACCAGTCAGTGCAGACCGGCGACACTTCGACCCAGTGGGATCTTTTGTATCGACACTCTCCCAATAATAACTGCCATAGATGTTCATGGCAGCCGGGACCGACGGCTTAACGTGCTTTCCGAGGCACGGAGCAGGCGATAATTGTCAATCAATACGCACGTAATTTCGAAAAGTCATGTAACTTCCGAAAGTCAGAGATGCGCGACGTGGGTTCGAACCCGAGACCCTCTGCATTGCAGTCTGTTGGTCTCCCCACTGAGCTATCGCTGCTCACATGTATAGGTAAGTACTATGTTTGTAAAACCTACAATAATTTTTTGGCAAGTAATATATACCTATTATAATAAAACAGCGACTTAACTCGTTTGGCAATTAGGCAATTTGAACTCTAATTGTGTAAATAAATTCTAATATTACATATACATATGTGTAGTGAGCAACAGAGTTTAAATTTGTTTAATCCAAAATACTTAGATAGGTGTCTGTTTATAAAGAGTGCGAAATGACTGGCTCTGTCCGTAAATTGGCCGTCCAGACGACATCACGCGATACAACAATTATTATTAATTAATATCAATAATATTAAGCGACATAAGCTGATAAAAATATATTATTTATTATTTTACTCCCAGGCTAGGAACAATTCCCGTGTCGCAGAGTTATCTGCGTTATTGGTGCGCAACGTGGGTTCGAACCCGAGACCCTCTGCATTACAGTCTGTTGGTCCCACTGAGCTATCGCTGCTGTATTGCAGCCATAGTCGCTTCTTGTTGTATGTAGAGAACTAAGGGGGCCAGCCCTGGGGTGACTTCGAGGGCGGCTGTCGGTGTTGTTCTTATACACCCTGTTATTGCTGAACATGCCATTCTCTGGAATCTCTGCAGCTTGGTGATGACGCTATTGATTTCAGTCCTGGTCCACCATACGATAACACCATATGTTATTTTTGGTCTAATTATGGCGGTATATAGCCACAGTGTTATTTTTGGGGAGAGTCCCCATGTCTTGCCGAGCATTCTGCTGCATTGGCAGAAGCATGCGCATGCTCGTTGTAGTTTGTAGTCAAGGTGCTTGTTCCACAGCAATTTGCTGTCTAGTATGACCCCTAGATACTTGACTTCGTTGTTAGGTTTTATTTCGGTGTTGAATAGTTTCGGTAGTCGGGAGTCGTTTGACTTTCTCTTGCGAGTAAACATTATGATTTCTGTCTTTGTCGGGTTGACCGATAGACCATGGCTTATGCACCATTCTTCGATTATTCTGAAGGCAGATCTCATGAGGTCACAATGACATAGTATGTCCTCGAAGCATCCGGTCGCGAGAATTGCATGGTCATCTGCATATCCCACTGTGAAGAGCCCTCTGGCTTTATTCATTCTCATTTCATTTTTTATGCATGCTAGACATTTCACCTGACATTCTTAACTTGGCAATGCTTTAAAACATCTCTGAGCTAATCAGAGAATTGTATACTAGCCCCACTCACTATTTTTCTCTCTCACCACACTATTCCTCATCTTATCCTTTAAGACGTACATAACTATTTCTCTAAGCTCTCTGCATTTATTCTTCGTGTGATTGCTGTCCTATACGATGTTTTTTTGTTAAAGCGAGCGATTAGTAACTATTTAATACGCATATAACTTCGAAAAGTCAGCGATGCGTGCTTTGGAAACGAACTCGAGACTTCTGCGTGGCAGTCCAGCGGTCGCCCACTAGATAGCGCTGCTGTCTTAATATATATTTTCTTTTAATATTATTAATAAGTACATGTCAATGTTAAAAGATGTTCTATGTTAAATATTTAGGGTACAGAATGCAGTCCAGGGTGATACAAGTCAGTTCAAAGTGCTGATGGGCATCATCAAGAACGAAGGAGTCCTAGCGTTGTGGAGCGGTCTACTTCCCACGTACTGCAAGGCCGGACCAAGCACCATCATAGTCTTCGTATTAATGGAACAACTCAATGCCATGTATTTCCAATTAACGAAATAAGTATAGCCTAAGCGGAAATATTGAGCACCTTGCAATAGATGTCCGTTTTCATATCAGACCGGGGTTATTGAGGTTATGAGGTCATTTGCGTTTATTAATATTTTCATGACTAACACATTCATAGTATGCTTTTTGCTCTCCAGGAGCACTTAATATTCCTTAATTTAGTTTTCATTGCCACCGAACAACACTTGTAGCAAATCTCTTGCATACAAAAAATCCATAGACGCAAAAGCCTTCAACGCAATTACACCGGTTGATATTGCACTCGTATTCGCATCTATAGGAAGGTAGCAGAATTACTAATTAATTAAATTATACAATTATAGTATGTACGGACTGTTAATGTTCTCGATTGCATTGAACGGTGTCACCACAAAGAACATCACTCTATATATTTTCGAACCATACTTCATGTGATAAATATATGACCAAATGTTCGGTAAAATACTCCACCGTTCAACATACTCGAGAGCTCTCAACACTCGTACTTCTAGTATAAGCATTCGTTGCTCGTATACCTAAAGTGGTAATAAAATCACCCAAGTTAATAGTCGGCTCAAGAGGCTTCTGTGCCTATTAATATTTTAAAACAAACAGTTCTGCCATTTAGTGAAATAAATACTAAATCTAAAACTAACAATTCTATAAAAAGGCACTTGTAGTGGAATTTTTAGTTACTAACAATCTGTAGAGGCTAATGCTCTCAAAAGCGCAGTTGTCCCGGTTAAGCTTAGTGTAGGTTAAATTTTATAACGTCAACTTTGTCGTTCAATAAGTGTTTGAATCGTTTATATTACTTAAATTTTCTCAAGTTTGTTTAAACGGTTCAAGCTGTAAGCGATATAGTAGTTGATAAATAAAAATTTAACACTTACTATACGCGGCAATATTGACTTTCTTCTGGCAAACTATGCAGTTAACATAATTTGTCAAATAATTGGTAATTGTTCCGCGCGATATTCATAATTTATTTTCGCTAGTCCAAAATAAATATTGTCAAACTCGTTTTTATATTATTAAAATTATCGTTAGGATAATTATTGCGTAAACGGCGAGTGCCTTTATGTTTTGTGGACGAACCAACTTTTAAATCGGTTATCCAATCGGTAACTAAATAAAAAAACATGGTTTATTACATATGGTTAAGATCGTGAAGCAACAAAAATACTAACTTTCTTACCAGTGATAATGTGGCTCACTCTGTGATCATATGTGGCTCTATATCAACACCAAAGGAATAGAGATTCTTCTTTATCTCTATTTCTAATTCATACAGTCTGTTAACAACCGTCTCTAACAATCGTGCTAGGATTTGTGGCACAAGACGGACAAGGAAAATATCGACTAAACGCTTGTCAAATCGGTATTTTATGTCACCTGTCAGCAATTCGTCGGTCGTTTACAGACTATATAAATTGAGATACTGGCAATACTAGGTATCTATTCATGAGGTAGACTCGGTCCTAATATTGCGATGGGCGATTATAAAAGAATTAACAATTGTATTGTCTAAAATGAGATAAAATCCCACAAGTAGGTTTTGTTAAATACGTTAAAATAAGAAATGTTCGCTTGTAAGCCGTTGTTATACAGAATGTTAGAGCTTTTTACCTTGTACTAACATTTTAATAATGTACTTATTACTTGTCAAATTATACACGATTTATTAACCTATGTTTTATATGGTACTTAGTATTACTAAATAAATTAAAAAATACATATATAATATAACCTGTTTATTGCAAACTGATTATTCCAATACTAGACGCACAGTCTAGCTATTGCTAATTCATACAGACTAAACAACTGTCAATGATCGTTGACACGAGCCAGAAAGTACCAACTAATCAAAGAAAACTAAGTACCAGCTTATCAAAGTTAATTCATTGCTCTGTTTTACCGCATAACTTATAAAATAACGATCTTGGTTGTACTTACTAAGAGCATTGTATTTCTGGGACAGCGGACTTTTTAATAAAATATAAACTAAAACTTCAAAACCAGTTTAGTAAATTCTGAGATTTTCATCATACATAATCATCATAGTTTGATTGATTGATTTGATTGATTTGATTGACTATAGTAATATCAGTTCAATAAATAAATGCCTATTGGTGAACTGGCAACGAAAAATTCGTCTGTTTAAATATAGAAGATCTGCTACCTCATTCAATAGCAAGGGTTCCAAACGAGTCAAGTTATTCAAACTTCATCTCAAACAAGACTAACAGTGAAAATTAAAAGAAAGTTTAGTTGCCAGAATCTTTTTTATTAAGATGCTTTGCCTCGTAGAGCGCAGAATTGTAATTAAATAGATACATATAATACATTGACACTACCAGTAACGACAAGACAAATAACGAGAATTAAATTTGACATTGCTATTAACAGTTTAATTATATACATAATTTGTATTTTAATTCAAAACGCACAAAGTAGGTACACACGGCTACACATCAAGTTAGACACCCTATATACGCATAACTACGCTACATACAAAATAGAAAATTGTTGGAAAGGGACGGTGCATAGTGGTGTCGATGTAATGGTAAGGTAAGGATAGAGCGTCGCGTCTCGTTTAAAGGGAATGAGACAAAATAACAAAAATATAACGCACTTTTTCGCACGATTCGCAGCGTTCAACTTCTAATAGTTCAAAGTCCAAGCAGTCTAGGTTGATGTGTCGCGGTGTGTACTTGTACATTATCGATAATAGGGTATGCTTTGTTTGATTGTGTACGTTATTTTATACACAAGCTACCTTTGTGTGAAACGATATCAAAATTGGATGCGAAAAGGGGAGTTATTCATACTTAAAATTTAAGTACGAAAAAGTAGGGGCGTATTGCATTTAAATAGCGTTACGTTACGTGTATCGGGCATCTCCTACTACGAGATTTAAAACGCTAGTATCTTATTTAATTTCGGGTATATTTCAATTATATTTGTAATTTTTTGTTTGTATCGCAACTATTTGACTAAAGTAATAGAAATAGTGAGTCAACTACCTTAATGTGGATAACACAAATTATATTAAACATCACAAAATATATAATTATCCCGTCACCTCGACTATTTCCATAATACAATTTTAATAATCAATTATAATTTAAATCCTCTACCCCTCCCCATACCTCTAAAGGATAATATAAAAGTGCAAACCCAATTTTCGTGCCATTCCAGCCATGTTTGTCTAAATAAAAATTCGAACAACTCCAGGCAACAAAAAAATTTAAGTACTTATAAAAAAATAACATTAGATGCATACGAATGTTAAGTTTTATTGACTACCCTCACGATTTACATATATCTTAACGTAACGGTACGGGTGAGCAATAGATAATATATTAAAGTCGAAAACTAATATTTGCCAGTGGTGATCAGCCGTATGCCACCTCTTCGACAATGGTCTCCCACGAGTCTGTGGACTGGGTCTCCCAGGACCCATCGTCATCATCTGGTTCTTCATCCTCCTCGTAATATGCCAGCTGCAAATATCAAAACTAATATTATGAATCTGTCTGTTTGTTCTGTTTTCACGCGTGAACTGCTGAAAAGAAGTTTCTTTAAGCCCTGGGGCTATGATAAAGAATGTAAAAAACTAACTCAGAAACTCGTCACTCACAGCTAAGTTATAAATAGTTATAGAGCGGATTACACATTTTAACCCTGAATCTGAACAGAACTCAAATCCGAGCTGGCTTTTATAATTTGAGTTTTTCTACAGCAACCAATAGTTGGTTATCATGGTTATTGGGGACGCGAGAATCGAGCTCGAGATATGTTTTTTGCAGAATAACTACCTATAAACTAGTGTTGCAGTCGCCCGTTGGCAACAGTAATCGCTTACTAGCTGACGGGATATATTATTAACTTTTCCCCTTTCGTTTATCATGCAAGAAATCTGTGTTTTCACTTTATGTCGCCTCTAGTCGAATACAGTCACGGATACATGACAGATACGGGCCCCCTGGTCGTTTAATAGAGAGCCAGACAAAATAATTGAGTCTGGCCGCCATAGAATGGCTGCAGCCCAAAGTTGTTAACAAACCTCATTCCGCATACTAAGTGTAAAGAACTGGTATCTTGTGCATTACCTCGTTTTCATGAAGTCTGTGTACTGTGTGTACTCTGATCTGGAACATCCAGGCTCTGCCGAGAGCCGCGACTGTTCCGCTCAGCAGTAGTGGCATGCTGAACCGGTACTTCCATGCCAGCCCCATCAGGAATATGAACAGACTCTTACGACCAGTCATTCTTGCATTCTAACCTGGAAATTGACAGTTACAATGATAATTAAACAAAGAACGTTAAAAATAAAAAGGGAAGGGTTATGAAAGAGACCAAGACAATTATAGAAGTGTATACCTACAACTTGCTAATAATGATTTTAGGTCCCACGTTATAGAGGATTATACTATTGTCGTTAATTAATATTGTTGTGAACTGCACATGCCTGCCATCCAACGTAAACGTGAAACAGATTTATTCCGAAATTCGTCTCGAATTTCGTACAATGTATACTATAAGACCGTCCGCTGCTTTAAGCGGGTGCACGTAGCGGGCGCCCGCCACGGAGACCCGTGCCGTGCTTCGTCACGGACTCGCGGGCACCCGCGACGGACTCCCGCCTCTCGCAACGCCGGCAGTAACAAAGTAGCGGTCACTGATTTCCTAGAAACAGCTCCGCTCGCGTGCTCCGTCACGCGGACACGTTGTCCGCGGGGCGTGCGACGGGACACCCATGATAATAGGAAACAGCACGCCGCGCGGATGCCCGTTCCGTGCACCCGCTTAACGCAGCGGACGGCCTTAGTCTAAGATCTGACGCCACGGTTGAATATCTACGTCCATCTAATTGTATTTTATTTGCTTACTATTTTACTATATTTTCTATCAGCAGTGATTAAAACGCATAAGTATAATGCAACAAAATATTTATTTTTTTAAAAGACGACTTTCGCACTAGGTATTTTTCCTGTGTTGGGTTTTACAACATTCAAACAACGGACACAAAGAACACCCAAACTCGGCAGAACCGTTTGTGGATCACACAATTTTTAATCACGTGTGGGATTCGAACACTCGGCGCAGTGGCGACGGCGAGGCGAACACTCAACCTACAACGTCATCCGTTCAGTTATTGCCTATTAGCATTCATATTCATCTATTTGAACAATCCTTGAGACGGTTCTTATAAGAAGATCATTGCTTATTATGCGAATCGCCTAAGGTCACATGCTAATTGGTATTAGCATGTGCCCTTAGGCGACTCTCTGTGAGGTGGTCCTCACATCGACAAAACAGGAGATCCCAGTTACCTATAACTTGCCTATTTATTTCCATTCCCACAGAGTGCCACACAAAAAACAATTTATCTAAGTACCTACTTGAGTTTTAAACCGTTTCGATTATAAGAGTTTTGGCTATAAATGTTATCTGACACCAGAAATGTAAAGAGGAATATTTTATAAGTGAATGGTACTTACATGAAAAGGGCGTAAGAAAAGTACCGCCTGAAGAGAGTGCCGGCGGTTCACATATCTACATACCTACTGCTCCCATTCCTTTATTTTTAGCCCATTATCAATACCCTACGTTTGGCATGGCGAGTATCATAGAAAAATTTAGAAAGGGTAGATCATAAATGTAAGTCTTCGGAACTCTCACCTACTCAGACATCAGCAGTGAAAGGGTTACTACGTTTACGCCAATTTCCTAAAAAGGTTGCTACAGCTTAAACCTCAATCTGTGTAAGCCCACATACGCTTATACATATCTAAATGCATATTATATTCTACGTATCAATTAAATTTCTTTCCAAACCATGTTTTTCGTATAAGGCAAGGATTTGTATAAATAATTGTGAGTGTATGTTCCGATTGTACTTAGAAGCGCTAAAATTACTGCAACAGTGTGACCTACAAACGTAAACCGACATAGAGGCCATGCTACCGATACCTTTCACTTAGCTATTGATAGTAATATCGCACAGAAAATAGTCAGTGTGTACTTACACCCAGTATTTCAAGTTCTAGCGTAGTTGAAAATAAATAGGTATATTCAGTGCTTAGGGTAGTTAATGTGATGATACCTAGGTACATACAACTGCTTAACTACCTTACCTAAATTCATTTATCAAATCAAATCAAATAGTTTATTTGTGATACATGGGTTTTATAGGTACAGGTTCTCATTACATAATTATATAAGTAGTTAATAACGTCTATTCCATGATCAGCTACTTGGGCAAAAAATTATTTAAAAAAATCATATAATTTCTGTTTGATGATGAAATGTATTGATATTACAAATTCCATTGAAAATTAAACATATTTTAAATTATTTTTATAGAGACAAGTTCCGCTCTAGGTACAATTCCTGTGTTGCGAGGGTCTTAACAAACTTTTAAAAAGCGGACGCAAAGAACACCCAGACGCAAAACAACTATTTTTGGATCACACCATTTTTTGGGACCGCGTGGGGATCCAACTTTCTAACACTCGACGCAGTGATACTTAGTCATCCGTGCAGACAATTTTAGAGCAGTTGGGCTCATGGGCGCCGCCGCGCCGGCAGCAGGGTGCAAGGAGGTACACTTGCACCCCCTGTCAGGTAAGAAAATAAATAGAAAATTTATTTTCGACAAATTTTCGATGCGCCATATATATTCAGTACAATACCCGCACGATTTGAATATGACATTACATTTATCTACATAATATACATATAATTCCATATTTTATAACAATAAATTAATTAATACACATTTTACTATTCTACCTACATCTGTAGGTGCACCTTCCTGAAAGTACCTAATCCTGGCGGCGCCCATGGTTAGGCTAGTAGTGTACCTCCTTCTTATTGGAAATCTCAACCAAATAATCATTTTAACAAACAGTAAGACACTACAGAAAAAGTGAGACACAGCGAATTTTCTTCGAACATGGAACTCCATTTAAAATAGAGCAGCTCACTTGGTAAGGTATCTACATCCTTCAGAAGATAAACAATTTTTTTTCGACGGTCAATATGGTTGTAGGTTAATTTAGGACTTAACAGAAACCAGTACTATTTGTACTTGTTATGGCGGCGCATAGGATGCGTTTTTAAAGAGGCAATGCTGGAAATCTGTATTGTAGCTAGCATTACGTATTTCACATAATGCTCGATTTCATCGTTGAAAGTAATCGCGATAAGTTTAAACTAAACTCAGATAACTCGTTTAACTTAGTTCAATGCTCTACTTTGAATTTCATTATTAAAAACTGAACGTTAATGTGTATCATAGATGGTATAAGTAGGTACCTATAATTATAATTGTAGTGCTTTTACAATTCACAATACGCATCGAAAACCTTCGATCCAATATTTACATAGTAACAGGAATACAAACACACTATTACCTTATTCTATAGTGTATTTAAAAACATTTTGTAAAAAAAGCTCAAATAATTACATTTAACCTTTTGAGTTCCATGTCCTGGACGCCAAGCCCGAAAATCGATATATTAGGTATATATTGCTTTTTATGATCAAATATTTGAGTAACTAATATGCAATTTTGTTTGCTGTGTACAATTAAGTAATAATTGGAGATTTAATTTTTAAGTGGTATCAATAAACCACAAAAAAGTAATGATTTAATATGTTTATTTTGTATTTTTCTGTGCCCTCTTTTTTGTCGAGTATAGACGACGTTGGCGCACAGGGCACGCTTGCGCATGTCAAATATAGCCGACATTGGCGTTCAAAAGGTTAATAACCTCAACGTTAGTATCAGGCCACAAAGCGTTAATGCTCTTAAATTAAACTTGATTGATGTGTTAACACTCTCAAGTTAGACAGTTTCAGGCTCATCTAAGTAATAGCGTTCAAGAATTTTTAAAACCACAGCTAGCAAACAATTATACCGCTTGCCTGATGGGCTATTGCATTACTGAGTTGCAAAGTGAAACTATTGTTTTAGAGTAGAGACTGTTACTTCACGTACACTGACAGCACGGGTATATCCCTAATCACTGTAGGAACACTACACCGGATGATTTGTTTGAGTCCCTACTGTCCCTAGTAGGGTGGAGTTCCAATCATGCTTTTCTAAGTAAAGAATCTATAGCTAGCCATTCTACTCAGTCCGTGTTCCAGAATGTTCTTTGTTTAAGATACAACCATTGACCTTACGTATTAGACATGTAATCAAAACTATAATAGATAACGAATTTACCTATTACAGTTTTTTATTTGTTTCTCGTGACGATTCATATCAGTATAGGGCGGAGGTCAAAGCAACTAGTAATATTAAAATAATTAGTTACCTACCTATCATTTTTAACCAATATGTTACATTTTATCTAATTAAGAGATTAGAATATGTCTGATTAATAAACTATTCCCTAATTGTTAAGAATGATTATTGGAATATGCAGCATCATTTTATATTTGAGGTTTTAAAATACTGCACTTCCTCGAAAGGTCAGACAGGGGTAAAGCATTATCGCATTTTGGCATGAGACGACGAACGACGAACTAAACGCCATCTTTTGGATTTTTCAAGAGTAAAGGATTATATTTTAATAGCGATTGAATAGCTTTTACTTTAGTGAATAGCGCAATAATTAGAACTCGGCAATAGAACCCGAGGGCGCTATACTCCGCTTGCATACGGCACTGTACTTACGAAGCAGCCAAAATCAAAATGTTATTAACAGCTGTTATAATATTGATTTTGTTGTTAATATAACTTGTGATATTAAATATCTTGTGTCTGGATATCGAGCACGGCAACAAACAACATAGTGTGATGTGGTCAAATGTGAAAGGTCAAGTATTGTAGAAATAAATCATGAATGTAACTCATATTATTATGAAATATAAAGATAAGGTGAGGGTAACAAAAACAAGTATATTTTTAAGCATTTATTGTTAATATGAATTGCATTCATAGACTACTTATACATGTTAGTTTATGGAATGTCAGCTACATGTCACTACTCTAGTCAGGTTTTGTTGCTGGTCATACAAAAATGCAACTGCATAGACAACATTTTACAGTCATAGACAAAATAAAAACATATCACAAATAATAACTACATATGATAAGTACTTAACTTAAATAAAAAAATAACACATTTACATCAATGTTGTGCCAAAAAATAAGTTAATCTTCACCTCTTTGAGACAATAGCAACTAAATCTTATCTTATATTACAAATTATATTTTAATTACAAAAATTATTAATCACCATAAAAGTTTTTATTTCACCATATACTATTTCCAAACACCACATTTTCTATATGACCAGCAGAAACATTAGTTAAGACAAATGCTTGTACATCAAATACTAGTAATACAACATTATACATGTAAACAGTATGTAAATATAGGTCAGTATAGGCCCTGCAGATGCAAACTTAATTTAGTACATCCATTATAATATTATAGTATGTCCACAAAAATGTGTCATAGAAAATGACCTTTTTACATAAAAAATATAGCATTCATTTAACACAATTCACTTAGCTCTTTTAGTCCATAAGACCAGAAACAAGCTTGGCTATTTTGAACCTTCTGGAATAATCCTGGTTAGCTACAAGATGCAATGATCACACACACAGACCAAGTAAAATACTAAGTTCAGGCAACCAACCACAGTAGAAAATATTGCAGAAGTCTTATTTCTTTATGACTAAGGGGTTTATAGTTTAAAGTTTACTCTAACATTATATTCTACCCAATTAGAGTTTAAGAATTTATGAGATTCTATAAAGATTATATACTGAAACAGTCATTAGTAACATAGTTTAAAGAGTAATAATATGTTTGATATATTCAGATTTTTGAAGCTAATAATCACATATAGTTTGGCGAATTGTCAAGTAAGAAAGCTACACCTATATATCCTGAATTATTTATTCAAAATAGTCAACATGGTCACCAGGACCGAATTGTCCCTGTTGCAGTACTGTCAAACATTTTTTTGCAGTCATTTCAGGCTTCAGCAAAGCCCGTTGCACCTTGAATGACAGAAATACATCCCTTAAATTGGCATTCACTGTTTCTGCCAAAACAAAGTCAATCATAGACGTTTCTACGGGTCCTGGTGAATAATTCAACACTCTAATCTGCTTTTTCTCTTCAGCCAATACCTTGAAATACATTTCCCTTGCAGCTTTACCACTGCAATAGCTGGCCATACCACTCATAGCTTTAATAGCGCACAAAGATGTTATGTTAACTATTGCTAGTCTATCTTCAATCTCTTCAAAAACCTTCAGGAATTGAGTATTCAGTTTAATCACATTGAATACATTCAGATCATAGTATAATCTCATTTCATCCACATCTTCCATACGTTCTGTTGGGACAGCAAGATTACCAAGAGACCCAACATTGTGAAAAATAACTGCAGTTGTAAAATCTTTGACATCCCGTCCCTCTAAAGCATGTTTTATGACATCAAACATTTCATTTGCAGATGCTTTAGACAAGTCCATAGACTCATACACAATTTTCACATTGTCCTGTTTACAGAGGCCAGATGTATTTGCCAGTTCATCTTTATTACGAGCCAGTAGTAACATTATGGACTTTGGACCAAGGAGCTTTGATAACTCAACGGCAATAGCTCTCCCTATGCCCTGGGAGGCACCCGTTAGTACAACAAAAGTAGATCCTGAGAGATCTATGTTAGAGGATGAAGATGATGCCATGATTACTTACAATGATCTTAAATTCAAGGGAAGTTAGTCTTGCAACAGTTTCTCGTCTTCAGTATCTCCAACCACAGGGTCTAAGTCACAGCCCTCTCGCATCAAACGATCAATGCAGTCTGCCCGGTATGCTGCTAAGTCTTCTACAACCTTGCTCTTGGATCTGAGGGCCTTAAGTTTGCGTTCTGTGAATTAAAAGATAAAAATTTAAGTATTTGCTTACCAATAAAGGAGCAAAATAATTTCACTAGAACCTTAAAATAATAAATACCTGTAATGGATAAGAATTTATGGCTTGGTAATTAATTTTAACTAAGGTTACGTTAATTTTGCATAAAAATATATTTATTTTATTTAAAATTCTTATCGATTTCTCGCGCAGCTTCAATCCATAAGGACGTTAACTAACCACGCGGCGAACAGTGAATGTCTAAGAACAAGAAACGAATGGATATATATGTCGTAATTGCTCCACATTATGTCACGTTGTGAAACAGTCGCACAGATACAACAAACTACAACTGTTATCATTCCATTAGAATGTAATATCGTAGGTGTTAATTACCTAAAATAGCGAGATATTGTTCAGAATCCGATAACTTCTCGAACTCGTACGATGGCTCAAAATTATCTTCAAATTCTGGAACAGCCACAGAATTCTCGACTTCACTGCCCCAAGGATCCATCAAAGACTGTGGATACAACAAAACAGCGAGTACATTACTTAGTACAAAAACTTATCTACGTCGTATAGTTACACTGCGGCAAAGGACACAAAAAAAATTAAAGATCTAACATTTACCAATTTGACTTACATAAACATAGGCTGAACGCCTAATAGTTCACTTGATTATGATGGAAAAGCATCAATATAAAAAAATAATAGATAGGTAATTATAATAAAGTGGGTGTTCTGACTGAAAACCTAATCAAATCAATGACAGTCGAGGACATACATGACCAAAGACAATGTAAATCACCTTGACAATACAATTGCGTTCCATTATTGCTAAAATAAGTCCTAAAGCAGTAACCATGTAAAGTAGTTATTGTTTGATTAACATAATCTTTAATAGCTTATATACGAGTCCGCAGCGGCAATTAAGTAGCATCGTTACATTTTATGATATTAGGCTTTATAAACTGTCGGCAGATCTAAGAAACTCATTATAGTCATTATTATTAAATCAAGGTTTCTAAATTTATCGATTGCGAAACAAACTTATTAAGTAAATACCTAATTATCCTGAACTCGCAAAAGAATGACGTTGTATTAATCAGCTATAAATTACTTGTTACCCTGAATTCCTTGTCCTTGAAACATACAAAAAGTGGTTTTTAATATCAGATATTAATTTAATATTATTTTTATTATATATATATTTAACAGAGTTGGTATGCTTGGAATCAACAGCAGAAGCTGTGAGTACAAATACATTTAATATTTTCGAGAGCACTGTGCACAAAGTGTTGTCCTTCAACAAAGGCACGTTTTTGTCATTCTGTATCCGATAGGACGGAAAGAACGAGATATGTATAGATGTCGTAAATGGATAACCATATTTTACGGCTGCTACTGTCACCCAAGTCTTTGATACTTTGCTTAATCACTGTACTTACACATAAAAAGCTTTGATAATGACCGTGGCTTGTCCTTATCGCTTAAAGTTTGGATCTCTTACAGGATATCTGCCATCATCTCTATTCTGTGAAAATATCAACAGGCTACCATACAATATTTTATGTGCCTAATGTGGCTCGATCTTGCTTCGTATTAAAACTGGAACGTGACTAAAGACGTGAAACCATAGACAAGTTACAGAAATTATCCAAAAATTCCCTATGTACCTATTACTTTACTCTTTGAACGTAGGTATCTCAGATAAGATAAGTATGTACTACTTATAGCTATAAGTAGTAAATATAGTAAATTAAACTTAATTTACTATATTTTTATCCACTTTGCTAATCTCTTGTAGGGTACG
This sequence comes from Catocala fraxini, assembly GCA_930367265.1. Classification (NCBI taxonomy): domain Eukaryota; kingdom Metazoa; phylum Arthropoda; class Insecta; order Lepidoptera; family Erebidae; genus Catocala; species Catocala fraxini. Next base: position 4,287,166 of record OV884042.1, on the reverse strand, counting down.
TCTTGTTTCCCATTACGGTAACATTTAATCGTCAGGACTCAAATTAAACTGTTGACAAGGCTATGCACCCTTTAAGATTACGAGATCTAAAATATATCTAGAAAATAAAAATATATATTAGTTAAATACGCCTCTTTTGCTTACCCTTTCGAGGATATATGTGTTAGTTTTAAAGTATCTTAAAGTACGTCTAAAATATAATAAATCAATTTTAAATAATCACTAATATTATAAATGCGAATGTAAGTGTTTGTTTATTTGTTTGTTTGTTGAGCTTTCACGCTTGAACTACTAGACCAATGGTCATGAAATTCCGCATACACCTTGTCAAGTGTACAGAAAAGGACATAAGGCACCTTTAATCCAGAAAAAAATACCTGTTACAAACCTAACTTAACCTACATTTACGCGAGCGAAGCCGCGGGCATAATCTAGTATTTAATAAATAATAAAATATATATACATATAACACAGGTTGCATATCTATGAATCTAGGATCAATCCATAGAATTATCTCACGTACGTAAATACTTTTTGTAGTTAATACTTTATTTTTAATTTATTAGTTTCAATGAAATACAAAATACTGTGCACCAGGTGTAAAGTGCGATTCCGAGGTCGAGAATAGTGCTATTGTGAATATATAATATACTTATTAGGTAGCTGCTATTGTAAATTTATTTACAGAAACCCATTCAACCAAGAAATACACAGTAACAGTACATTTTTGGTGGCCACCTTTATTTTGAACAAATAAAGTACATTTACTATCTGAGGTGGAAAAATAAAGTACAAGTTTCGAAAATCAAGTACCTATTATTTATAAAACCTGCTTTTTTGTTACCCTATTTTTGTTGATTCTGGTAATATCTAACAAATACTTATTATCAAGGAACTTCTTAATCGCATGTTTACAATATATGTCTATATTGAGATAGATAAACAATTGTTTTTCTTCAATTTAGGGAATCTCTGTAGCGTTGCTTTAAGTAAACAATTAAATAAAACCTGTAAATGTTGACATAGGTAAAATAAAGTATTTTCGCGTACTATAATTTCTTAATTGTATATATATATAACTCTTCCGTTACTGAGTGACTGACAGACAACGCACAGCCGAAACTACTGAACACAAGAAGCTGAAATTTCCCATGTATGTTCCTTGGAGAGTGTAGGGGAGCACTAAAAGAGGATTTTTGGAAATTCCACTCCGAAGGAGGCGAAAGGGGAAAAAGAACTTTTATAAGAAAGTTCTACATCGCTGAAGTTAGTGACTTGAAAATTTGGATTTTCACGCGGGCAAAGCCGCGGGCGGAAAGCTAGTAAAGTATAAAGTACGTTTACCCGAAATAACGTACAATACTTTATTATAAAGTACCTACGGTTGGCAACCAAAGTACAGTAGCAATCTGGGCACTTAATTAAACCCATAAAAAACCAAACCAAAAGCAAAGTATAGCAAAGTAAACAGAACAAGAAGATCCTGTCTTATTTATACTAATATTATAAAAAAGAAGTTTGTATGTTTTGATGAAGGATCTCTGGAACTACTCATCCGATTAAACAATAATTCCTTGGACTATTTTAAAAGTGCACTATTTTTGAGTGAGGCACGGTCCTAAGGCACGCACCACTGACTTTACTTAAGTTGTGTGTGTATTAAATAGTTAATTATCGCTTGCTGTAACGGTGAAGGAAAACTTCGTGAAGAAATCTGCATGTCTCAGAGTTCTGTCTGCCAACCCGCACTGGTCCAGTGTGGTTGACTATGGCCTGACCCTTTTCTAACTGAGAACAGGCGCATGTTCAGCAGTGGGGCAGTTTATATATAGGGCTGATATTATTATTCCGGATGGATTGCTGAATAGTATGTCGACCTGTATGAAGTCGAACCGGGTCGTTGCTGATGGTTTTGGTGGCTTGGGAAGCACCTTGACACATGAGCCGATATGGCTCAATATGTTGCCGCTAGGGGCGCTTATACAAAGTGTACGGCAAGACATGCCAACGATCTAATAACTCAAGGACGACAAGATGCATCAATAGATTGTTATGTTACTGTTCGTCTGAAACTGTAAACAGGTAACCTAACTGAATATATTAAAACAAATGTAAAGTTATAGAAACCGACAAAATAGATCAGTGAATCGCTGGTTAAAAAGAATTTGTTTTATTTGAATAAAGATAGATGGCGTTGGTAACGCTTAAGTTAAATATTTTTTTAGTAAATTATATTTACGTCACAATTCTTATACCATATGATATATAAATAAACACATATACCATAAATAATAATGTATAATCTATGGAGCAATCCGCCACACTAGGTATCCATGTATTAAATTATAACATTGCAGTTGTTTCCATTACAGAGCAGATGGCGTTATTCACATTTCTAAAATATCTTTTTATTTTACGTAGCTCCTCATTATACAGACAAATCATTATATTTAATTATTATAAATATAATGATTTGTTTGTATAATGAGTATTATTATAATAACATATTTACATTGTATTTAAGTAAACAATAATTTACTACACTTTTCTTTTGTTCCCAACTTTGCCACAATATCATCATAAACTACACTGTTTTGTTTCTTACATTATGCGTGTATATATCATTGACTTAGATTCTCTTAGGCACACTAATGTCTCCCTCTTCTTCTTTTTCTTTTCGTGTGGTTAGTGGCCAACCTGTTGTCAAGAGTTGTTCAAGCCGCCCGTAGGCCTCTGACATGGCTTAACGACTGCTGTCAATTTGGCAACAACCGGGACCGACTTTTTACGTGCCTGCCGAAGCACGGAGACGCACAGATGAAATACCACTAATCGGTCACCCATCTAATAGACTGACCGCACCTAACGTTACTTAACCTCGCTAATCGTTTACCGATCAGTGAGTGCAACTGGCTATGAGCGCCTAATGTCTCCCTGTAAACATGGCTGTTAACAAGCAACCGAAACGTCGGGGAAACTGTAAATTTAAATACCTTTATTAATTGAAATAGCTTAAACTGCAATAAAGTTTAAGGATAGTAGCGTCATATTTTCAAAATTAAGTATTAATAGTGTTTAAAGTAAACAAAGTGATGGAAGCCATATAAAGTAGTTTCATTTTTATGTTCATAACATTACAACATTCGCGTAAACGTAAGACAATATAACACTAATGTTGCTATTTCTTTGATAGGTATATAGGTATGCAAAGACATGACGTTAACTGGTTATAAAAACGGTCAATCTGCGGATTTCTTCTCCACCAAAAGGACGGCTGCTAGGGAATGCCTACTTACCTACGATCAACTTTTATTTAATGAATAATTATTATTTAAAAAGAAAACGCAGAGTATTGAAAATAAATCTCTTATCAGACCTCAATGCAAAAATAATGTACATAAATTATTGAATTTTGTAAATGAAACCTTATATGTACATATGTCGTATGTAGTGTCATACAAACTCATCTAACAAATAAAATTAATTTAAAACTCGCCGTTTCGAAGGAAACTGACGGCGATAGTTTAGTGGATGAGATTCCGGCTTAATAATCATGGAAAATGTTTACTAGCATAAATAATTCATTCCAAAAAATTATACACACGGATTATGCAATTATTCAACGGTCACTAACTAATGCGTTTAATTATATCTTTTTTATTTTCCTGTTTTTGGTAAAAATATATTAACCTTGATAACCCCTACAGCAAAGCTTAGACGCTCGTGTAAGCAGTAGTGTTCACAATTATTATAGTGCAAAAGATTGTATTTGTACCCATGAGCTCTTGCTTGTAAGTCCATCGCCTGATCCAATGCGTTACCGCCACTTTTTGTCATGTTACGGGTTCGTTTTCTGAAACGGACAAACATTACTGTAAGTCGCATATCTTTCTTTCATTTTGCTTTAAAAAGGTTGACAATGGAACACGCTTGCAGAAGGCACTATAGTTGGCGATTTAAAGACGACATTGTACCTACTCATCAGGCAACAGGCAATAAGTTTCACTCCTGTGCGTAGGTAACGTAAAATAGGTACCTAACTTAAGACTGCGCCGAGCGAAATGTGCCAAAACAAGCGGTCACAGTTAAGTGAATAAAATCAACACTTTTTGTTTAATACAAATATAAAATATATATTTACCATAACAATGAATGTGTTTATAATTACTCCGAGTAAAAACTTAAAATAATTAATATTTTCACCTACAAATTTAAGTAAATTTGCACGAAAAATGCAAAAACGTAAGCTCGTGTTACGTGATTTTTAGATTATAACAGTAGAAATCTATCCTATTTTACAGCTTAACCGAAACATAAATAGTTATATTACAATTTGTCCGTCCCAAATATTTAAGTTATTGGTTGCCAATAAAGATAAATATTTATCAAAAAGCACTTCAAATCATCCATACAATGTTACTATGGCGGCCGCGCGCCGATTTGAATATGCGCCGCACGAGCTCTGTCATTATATTCTGTCTTACGCTCGGCGCAGTCTTAATAAATTTACATGTACCGTGATTTAAAGCAAAATAAGGTAAGTAATCAATGGAAGCGAAGTGCTTTGTGTAAGCATGATTGGAAAGGTACAATCCTTTTTTTTATTAGTTTTACTGCACAATTTGATTCCACACACAAGTCCTGTGGATGTTTACCTCCGTAGTTTCAGTCTTTTTGATAGGCCTCCATTGAAATGATGGCTTTTCCGTTACGATTAAATCCTATCCGGAACTTATTCCAATGTCCGGCAACACAAATTCTCTATTTATTAATTACGCTCCTATATAATTGGCAAGTTGGCAATACATAGGTACGTAAATGTAGATCAATGCAGTAGGAAATCCAAAAACTCTTCCGTATCTATGAAAACGACAAAATATTATGTAAATCATTAGATAGGTATCATATTTATACAAAATCTCAAAATAAGCAATGAGCGAATATTTATTTTCTTTTGTGAGATACACATTTAAAAATAGTTTTATTACCAAATTAGTCTTTAAGCCAGTACATTAAAGTTTAATTTGGAACGCCGTCTGAATGATTTACAGCAAAAGCTAACGTACGTTTTTCGAAAATGGACTTAATTGGTTAGTAATAAAATTGGTTTTAGATTGGGTGATATTTGTAGCGATAAAAGCAGTTTTCACGGAGCTCTGTGAGCGAGCTGAGTAGACGCAGCAGCTGCCTCGCCCTCCCCGCGTCCCGCGGCGGCGCCCCCCTCACCCCTGTTTGCTCCGCGCGTGTCGCGCTCGCAATGATTAGATATAAAGAGACTGAACAGTTACTACAAACCATTGAAATAAGAAATAACTACATAAGTTTTCAAATAACATATTTCATTAGTAATATAAAATTAAAATAAATCTAGGACACAATAAAATAAATAGTTAATTAAGATAAATCTTGAAGTACGACTTTCTAAATCTTTACTAAACCTATTTGCAAAGTAAGATAGACGAAATAATTCTAGGCGTATATTTTTGTATGTTACTAGGTTAACAAGTTTAGCATTTTGGTTTAACTCTTGTTTAGCTTGCATTATAAGGTCTGTGTTTAAATGATACATTTGACGCTGATCTCATAATTTTTAAAATACCTAATTTACTTACCTACTTATAAATAATTATCCAGAAATAAATGTGGTATTGATAAAATAATTTGTGGTTTGCATATTGCTAGCTGCCTCCCGTGGTTTCACCCACGTTTATAATAATAATATTCTACCACATACACACAACACCATCTAGCCCAAACTAAGCAGAGCTTGTACCATGGGTACTACTCCGCTCCCATAGCTCGTAGCGCGATGTTTAATAGCATATGCTACTTTTAGAAAAAGTAGCTTAGTGTTAGCTACTTTATCCAAAATAATGATAAAAATCGGTTTAGTAGTTTTTGAGTTAATTAATTATGAAAAGTACAAACATGCAAAAATACAAGTCTTCACTCTTTATAATATTAGAGTAGATACATAACTAAGCGAAAGCAAAATCGTTAAAATACTGCGTCCTATCTTATTCCAAATCAATTATCAAACCCTGCTTACTTGATGTTTTTGGGACAAGTTAACTCTCACAATTTATTACTTATTATTAATACAGAAATAACAATTTAAACTTTATAAAATCTTTGATTTTCGCTCCAAGACAAATAGTGAATAGTGCCGCGTCTGTGGTAGTTGATCTATGCGGCGGGCGGTCCGCAGCTCGCGCCGCCATTCTGGATATTTTGACGGGAAGGTCGGTCACGTGACTCGGCGGCGGGCGCGCGCGCGGGCGCGGGTCGCGGGGCGCCGGCTAGACTCTCCAGTAGCCGAGCCATCCGTCTGCTGCTTTGACTGCGGCCGGTCGCCGGAATCCACGCCCCAGTCTCACGCGTCCGCATCTATTACGTACCATTCTGTTCCGATGTTACTCGATTCCTGCGACTGAAATCTATCGACACTCCTCGGATTACGTGTATACAGTGTGTGTAGTAGCACTTTTTAGCGGAAAAGTGCGTCAGTTTAGTGTCAAACTGAGGTTATTTGCGTATTTTTTGCACGGCTGTGCGTGCGGCGACGGGGCGGAGACGCCGGCGGCGAGCGGTGCGCGCTCGGCCGGGCCGTCGCGACGGCACACTCGGCTCGGCAGACATGTTTCGGTCGCGGCCGGAGCGCGTCGTGCGTGCAGGCGCGTAGGCTCGCTCGTGACATGCGCCTGCCGAGCCGCAACGACAGTGGGGGTGATCGAACATGGATGTAGTGACGCCGCACATCACCTCCGTGCTGAAGACATACCAGGCGAGCGCGCCGCGCAGCCTCCAGGGCCCGGGGAGCGGGCGCGCCGAGCCGTGCGGCGATGCGCCGCCGCCGCCGCCGCCGCCCGCCGCGCCGCCCATCCTGCTCGCCGCCGACACCGTGCTCGGCGAGCGCGGCGAGACGCTGCTCGAGGGCGAGCCCATCTCGTGCTTCAGCGTGGGCGGCGAGCGGCGGCTGTGCCTGCCGCAGATCCTCACCTCGGTGCTGACGGACTTCACGCTGGAGCAGATCAACCGCGTGTGCGACGACCTGCAGATCTACTGCTCGCGCTGCACGCCGGAGCAGCTGCACGAGCTCAAGTCGACGGGCGTGCTGCCCAAGTCGGCGCCGTCGTGCGGGCTCATCACGCAGACGGACGCGGAGCGCCTGTGCGCCGCGCTGCTGCACGGGCCCACGGCGCTGCGCCCGCACAAGCTGGCGGGCTTCCGCGTCTACCACGAGTGCTTCGGCGGCGCGCGCGGCGTGTGCGCGCCCGACCAGAACCTAGTGCAGTGCTTGGAGTGTCGCATGTTGTACACGCCGCGCCGCTTCGTGTGCCACTCGCACGGCGCGGAGCACCGCACGTGCCACTGGGGCTTCGACTCGGCGCGGTGGCGCCGCTTCCTGCTCGTGGCCGACGAGGAGCAGGACAAGGACAAGTGCGCGGCGCTGCTGGACGAGCTCGCCGCACCGCTGCCGCCCGTCGCCGGCAAGCAGCATAGCCTCCCTCTCAAAAGGAAACAGGTACGTATTACTGCTACATCAGCTTCATACCATCCGCTAAAAGCAAGGCTAACCGCGTTTCGCTCTCTATATTCATTACAGCAGGGGCTTGTTGCCGGTTCCTGTATAAAAAGTAATTGTTAAGGCGTCTATTGTTATCGGAAGAACGCGCTAATGACGGGTCTAGAGTACGACAGCGCCTTTCAATAGCGTGCTTCATCTACAACATTCTTATAAGAATCTTATAGGCAGGCCGCTTATTACTGGCACTACAACCGAAAGATATTGTAAGTTGTATTATAGGTTGAATGTTTTCACGATACGCCTACTATCATAAAGTGTATTCGCAATTATCTATAATCAATAACAGAGGCCTTCACTGTAGCATTCCCTTTCATGTTGTCTCGAACGTGACAAAGGCATAACAGCATAAAGGCTATCGGATCGGAAGCGGTGCCCGTTTATTTATTGCATTGGCTTGTTAGATGACGTTGCATTTCCGCTACACAAAAACCTGCTGATAATTATCGCACTTAATACCTACGTATATAACTGTGGTGTGTTGTGTGACGCTACTGTCACGTAAACATCCAAAGTAGGTAATGTAGGTATAATAATAAAGTGGAGAGGAGACTGTCAATAAATTCGTCGTAGTTGTAATCCTTATAGATAGCAATAAAATAGTGGCGATAATATTTATAGGTTATTGGCGAGAAGCGTCGTGAAATTTTATCCAATTTGCATTACTCCGACCTCGAAAACAAATGACATGCTTTGACACGTGTTTGGTATCTGTACGATATTTTCTTTTGCAGTAGTTTAGCAATGAGTGGCGCAGGTACGCCATATACAGTACTTACGTCTGGATAAAGCATTTATTCATAGTTTTTCGTTAAATTATTTGTAATTCGATTAATTCTCTTGAAAAGGTCTCTTGTTTACTTATTTTATATACCTATTAATTGTACGGCACATTAACAACAAACATAAATAAATATCAGTGAATTCGGACTTGTTTACATTAATAATACATGCGTACAAAATTTGGAAAATCAAATGCAGCATGGAGGATTTGGTGATATTGTATGTGGGTGAGAATGAAATATAAAATCATTAATCAATAATATCAAATCATTATCATTAGCCAACCTATCGATTGCTGGCCGTATCTCCTCATAATAACGCCTTCTTGCATCATGCGTCTTTCTAATCTTGACTCGGCCTCAAGAAACACCATAGCAAATACCCAGTGTATTCTATAGCAAATAAATGACGACTGAAAGATTTATACGGGAAACGGGCACTTGTCCAGGTGGAAAGCATGAACCCTGCTGTTTTATCGAGTAGTTCCTCTAGAATATAATCGTCAGAATCTGTTGTTTAGCTGTCAAAACATTTTTAATATTAGTATGGATTTTATCTATACTCCATTTGGTTAGGTACTTAACTAAAGGTAAACAATGTTGATGTGTCTTTTTACCTAAAAACTCAGTTTGAAAATAAAATGCTGCTAAAGATCAATGTAAATACAACAATAACGATTACTAAATCAATTGAACCGTTAGTGTAAGCAGTAGTTTATTTGTTTAATATGTGTTTGTGTAAAAAGTCACATCAAGATTGTTTACCTTTAATTAGGTACCTAACCAAATGGAGTATAGAATTACTGCCTCGGTGACAGAGGTAGTAAATACGAGTGCTGTACATTAGGTCTCTGGTTCAATTCTCGGATCAAACAATATGTTATTAGATTTTTCTGATAATCTATTCCTTGTAACAACATAGAATTATGAACTGTATCCGGGTGACGTCATCATTTTCTACTATATTTTGCCCGCGGCTTAGCTCGCGTAAATGTAGGTTAGATTAGGTTAGTAATTGTACTTTTTAGAGCTCGAAAAACTCTTATACAACAGCTTTGTCCGACCGTCTGTTATAAAACTTCACTCAAGCACCGTGAGAGCTAGAGACTAGCGGTCAACGCCATTCGACTCAGCATAGTCGATATACCCCGAAATGACTATGACCTATGACCTCTGACCTCAAGGTCACGTGGTATCACGTGACCTTTGCATATTACTTGAAACATTTTTTTTGAACTCTTACGATTTAAGGCTATTCATTGCCGTTTCTCGCTTGTTTTTTTATGAAACATCTTGTTCTGTACACCTGACAACGTGTACATGCGAAATTTCTCGATGATCGGTGGAGTAATTAAGGCGTAAAAGCGTAACAAACAAACTCACATTGGCATTTATAATATTAGTTAGGATATTAGGTAACTGGTTCGATTCTCGGATCGGGCAATATGTTATTGGGACTCTCTGTTAATATAATCTCTGTCACAACACAGACGCGTAAACTGTGCTTAGTAGACGACAATAGGTTTTTATTACGGTAAATCTAAAAACGATAGATAGCTTAATGTGAGTATTTTTTTTTACTATTGAAGTGGCAACCAAGCTTACGGCCCATCGGATGGTAAGTGGTCACCGTAGCCTATGGACGCCTACAACACCAGAGGCATCACTTGCGTTGCCGACTCTGTAAAACCTTTTAACACCCTTTTTGAAGAACCTCGTACTGTAGTCTTGTGGAAAAACCTCGGCAGGGAGTTCATTCCACAAACCTGTGCATTACATGTCTCTGCTTATCACTTCCGCGGTACAATCGTAATATGTATTAATTGTACAATTATATTAGGTTTATCCAAAACGATAGGTTTTACATTAGCAATATATTATGTATTGATTCATTCGAATAATCACAAGGTCCGTAACACCTAATTTACATGGAGTTCATTGAATTGTGTTATATTTAAACGATGTCCTTGTCGATTCATGAATTGTATTCAATATGAATGAAGTGTGGTGACCCCTACGTAAAAGGAGCTTCGTCCGGGCATCAAACCTTGTCCCCCTGTTTTGTCGAGTGCATATTGCAAATGCGTTTGATGGGTAATGTATGCTAAGTGATGATCTCACGATGCAGGATTTGATTAAGTTGATGACTTTTGATGACTAAGTTTCGTAAACTAAGTCTTTCACTGTTGGTATAGTGGTGTAAGGTGTCGTCTGTAGCTACGACGAGTGTTTGGGTTAGAAACCCACGCGGCCAAAAATTGTGTGGTCTACAAAAGATTGTGCCAGGTCTGGTTGTCCTTTGTGTACGTTTTAAAGTGTTTGTAAAGGCTCCTACACAGGAAGTATAACTAACGGGTAAAGAACAGTTCTTTAAAATTGATATATGACGGTATAATGTATTTTATCCACATTTATCCCCGAAGGAGTGTGGGTATGTGTATGTGTATCTCTATGCCATTTATTGAAATACGATTCATAAATTGAATAGAAAATTATAAAAATGTATGGTAAGATAACAAAAATAAACTATTATTAACCGTATTACTTACCTACTTCTAAAGGCCCACTTATATTTTTATTTATACATTTTTACAATTCCAATCCATTTCTCCAGTTTTCTTATGAAAACTTAAGTGGAAATGGACAGGCCGTACGATAAAAGGCATTGGAAGTGGAACAAAAACATTATATTTTGGTACCCAAGAAATATGAAAAGGAATCGAGGTAGACAGTTTTGAAGGTGGGAAGACGAAATAAAGAAAAAGCAGGAAAACATGGTCTAGGAAAGCAATTAACAGAACAGTGGCAAAATATGGAGGAGGCCTTTGCCAAAATTGGGCAAACAGACCAAGTTGTCGGTGTCATCGACTCACCAGAATCGTCAATATAAGTTGTAAATTATTTATGTAAAATTCTGTGTCTGAATAAAGGCTTATTATTATTATATTATTATTATAAAAATTGTATCAGCCCTGTATCAAACTGTCCCACTGCTGGGCACGGGCCTCTTCTCAGTGTGAGAAAGGTTATGCGATAGTCCACCACGCCAGCCCAGTGCGGGTTGGCAGACTTCACATATCTTTAAAGACATTATGGAGAACTCTCAGACATGCAGGTTTCCTCACGATGTTTTCCTTCACCATTAAAGCGAGCGATAATTAAGTAGGTAATTGATACGCAAATACTTCGAAAAGTCAGAGATTGGGATCGAATTCGAGACTTCTGCATGGCAGTCCACCGCTTACCCAATAGGCTACCGAAATTGTTGAAAATATGTGACTTTTAGCTTAGAAGTTACGAAATGCAGCTGCAATCTTTTTGTTCCTAGAACTGTTTAGTTACATTGCCCAGATTGGTAATGGCATAGTTAAAAGCTGTAGACGCGGATTCTAATACCTGCCTTTGCAATATTTATCTACAGTTTTTGCAATATTTGTCTAAAATCTTTGACGACCTCGATGGCGTAGTGGTTACTGTAACCGACTGCCATTCCTGAGGTCGCGGGTTCGATTCCCACACAAGTCAAACATTTATGAGCATGAACATGAATGTTTGTGTTGGTCTGGGTGTTTCTATGTATAATATGTATGTATTTACAAAAAATAGTATATATGTATGTTTATCTATTGTCTAGTACTCATAGTACAAGCTCTGCTTAGTTTGGGCTAGATGGTGTTGTGTGTATGTGATAGAATATTATTATTATTATTATTATTATAAAGCACACATGTTCGTCGCGTATGGGGATTGAACTAACAGCATTCGGTGGGTGTATTGACTATTGACAGTAGTGACAGCTATAAGAATTAAAAATAAAAATGCACTGCAAAAGTAGGTTATATAATTTACTTAATGGTAATACTAATACGCAATAGGGATACCGTGAGTGTAGTGTGTGAGATATATGGACAAACAAAAATATGCCAAAAATGAGGGTGAATCAAGATTCTTCTGCCTCACAAACGGAGACATGACATCGCAGCACCAGTCAGCTTGTGACCACGGCCGGTGTAACCTGGTCGAAACGTCAAGCATAAAAAAGGTAAACATTATGCATGATCGCGTTAATACCCGTTAAGTATTATATATATATATATATATATATATATATATATATCATGTAACGTAAAAGTTTTAAAGTTATTAATACTAAACAAATATTATGAACGTAAGTAATTAAAATTGTCTTTTTCGTGACCATGGCTGCTGAAAAGAAATTTTTTTTTTATATCATGTCTGTATAGACATGACTATCAATGATAATTAAATAACATATAACTTTAATTTATAATATTCTATCACATACACACAACACCATCTAGCTCAAACTAAGCTGAGCTTGTACTATGGTTACTAGATAATGGATAAACATACATATATACTTCTTTTTTAAAACGTACATATTGTACACACAGCGACACATCAACCTAGACTGTTTGGACTTTGAACTATTAGAAGTTGAACGCTGCGAATCGTGCGAGAGAGGGCGTTATATTTTTGTTACGCTCTATCCTTAGCATTACATTGACGCTACTATGCACTGTCCCTTTCCGACAATTCTCTATTTTGTATCTAGCGTAGTTATGCGTATATAGGCTGTCTTACTTGATGTGTAGTCGTGTGTACATAGGAACACCCAGACCAAGACAAACATCCATGTTCATGCACACAAATGTTGACTTGTACGGGAATCGAACCCGCGAACTCAGGCGTAGCAGTCGGTTACACTAACCACTTGCCATCGAGGCCGTAATAATAGTTTAAAGTATAAATTATCTAAAAATAGTATTCATCTTAATAAAACGTGATAAAAGCCGTAAACAGTAGTTTAATTTAAAAGTAGGTAATTAACCTAAGCATTTAGTCGATCGATTACCGTCTATTGAGACTAGACGTAACAAAAGACCTTGCTATTATTAGCTGTGAGTAGCATTTTCCTTCCTGATGCACTGGCATGACCTAGTTTCAATCTGGAGCGAGATGCTGTGACGTCACGTTTATCCTAGACAGTACCCGACCTCACTACGAAACTTTTTTAGATGCATACATACGCAGACTGCAGTTCTGTGTTAACTGTCCTCTTTAATAATATTCTGCTTTATATGCAATCTGATGTGGTAGGATGGTACTCATATTACGATCGCTTTTAAGTCCCACTTAGTATGTGAGTCTTTTGCTATATATCCAAAGAAAACCGATTCTAGTGAGCAGACAATTTAATAACACACCGCGGTGGACGTTTTTAAAAAGAAATTACTGTGCGTCATCCTGTGTCTTGGGAGATTACGAACATTAAAAAACGGACACATAAAACACTATCATCTCTCATCTTTCTCAAGATTTATATGAATAATTTATGAACAACATATTTTTTGTCCCGTATGGGGATAGAACCCGCAAAACTCGGCCTAGTGTACGGCGAGGCGTACACTTAAACCACTGCGCTATACTTGCAGTTTAAAGGTTTGTCCCCAGTTCATAATTATTCTCGCCATTGCACAATCTTAAAACTACAAACAATTAATTTATTTATATATTATCAACGACTACCACAAAAACAACTTTATCAACGTTGTAAGATAAATATAATTTATGTCATGTATTTATTTATTTATCTGTGGCATTAGATAGTAAGTATTAAACATTGACTTGTTTCTTATTCGTAGTTTTTATTATCTGTGCAAAAAAAAGATGCAATTAATTCTTTATTATTGATTGCATACATTTTTCTCTTTGACAATGACGGATGGGTGATGTTTGAAAAAGGAATGTGATGATATTTTTAATTGTGTATAATAAAAAAGTTGTATGATGAATGCAACTATTGTGAAATTAGCTAACATTGTGTTATCCTTGCGATAGCAACGCGCGATAATCATCGACAAAAATGTTGATGGATTCAAATATTGTGTCATCCATCATTCGAATGTCTGCCTATGTATAGCCTATTGTTCGAGTAGATTGACCGTAGTGATGCTCTCTTTTTGGTGTGTTGACTGTCAATTTTAACATGCAACTGATTAATTTTAGTCGATTCTCAACTGTTCAATGTTAACGTCAAAAATCATTTATTCATTGAGGTCACAAAGTAACACTTATGATCGTCAAAGGGGTTAGTGAGTTAACTAAATGTCACTTGCTAGAATCAGGCAAAAGGTCGGGCCTATGAAAAGATATCTGCAAGAAACTCGCAGCCGAGTGGCATCACCGAATCACCGTGGAATCACCGTGAAATCATAATTCAGTATTATGCATTTTATTTATTTTTGTACAATGTGTTGTTCATACGTATTGCTAAAAATTAAACCTCAAATAGTGTGTTTGAATACCGTTCAATATTATACGAATAACTACCAATCATGTAAACATTCGTATAAATAATATCATTGATTTTGAATAAATTAATAATCAAAATAAATAAATAATTTATTAACGAATAATATAATATCAATTTTGAATTCGCTACTGAGAATTTGCCGCCAAAATCTTGGTTCCTAAAAAGTTTGGCAGGACATATTATTACGTCATCAATCCCAGGCTTCATTACGTAAGATCTAAGCGCGTTAATTGTACCTAGCAATGATACATCCCTGTCTACCCTTACGCGGACACGCGTAATGCTATGTAATTCCAAATTCGTATACATTATACATAAGTAAATGAACCAGCTTATCATAATACTAAAGTAATGAAGAGAGTTAACGACATCACGTCGGCACAGATAAAATTCCCTTTGTTCGGTTTAATTAGCTAATTTGTTAACTGTTGGGTGTTCCCAACTTACTTACGCAACTTCGAACCGGATACAGCATTAATATATTATAGATGTGATGTTTTATTTCATTATCATGTCAGCCGAAAGACGTCCACTGCTGGACATAGGCCTCCCCTAAGGCTTGCCACATAGACTGGTTTTGGACCACCCGCATCCAACCATTTCCCGCGACCCTTACCAGGTTGTCGGTCAGCATTGTTTTATTTAGTTTCATCTACTTATATTAATACATGAAGGTTATATATTGTAACCCCATATACATATTGCGGGCACGGAGAAGTAGGATTTGGCATTATTGGAGTGCTAACTTACATGAATTGTGGTGTAATTTCAACAATTATACGAAAACTAACTCCTGATACATTTTCTATTTTATTAATAACATTACACACACATAAGTAGTGTACGGATGTGTGTAATCGCATAATTCGAAATTCAAACAATGCTGTTCTATTTTTATAATCGCAATACTAGTGCAGGTGCACTTATGCTGGCCAGCACGCAGTATATAAAAATCGATTAGCACTACTTTATTCGATTATTATTACGACTATTTTGTAATGTATATGAATTATTTATTTTTTATTTATTTAAGGTCTTTTATTACAAAGTAATATGTTAGCCGCATCGTGGCTTATTCTAAAATGTAATGATAGGAGACAGAGGAAGTCATTTGCATAGACCTAAAACTTAGCATTTGACAATATTCCTCTGCATTCATCCGGTATAAACTGGCACCTCTAAAAACACACACGATTTTTGCAGCGATATCTATACACGAGTTTGTTAAACGCAGAAGATATTAATAAGCGATTTTTATCGATTTAACTGCGCAACTGTATCGATACCATGGCTCTTATGAATAAATAAAAACATGCTTTTGTATAGCTGCTGAAAGTCACACGTATGTGCACGTTATAACGTTAACGTTTAGCGAGTCGGTACTGCATCGCGACTAAACACGCTAGCAGCTCCTATTGGTACAAATATATATAGTGTATAATTATTATCTTCGAAAGTCTGCGTCAAAATTACAAAATCTAAAATATGTTTATTCATCTAGGTCACGATATATGAACGTCAAAGTTACACTTATGAATGTAAATTCACATTTATCTGTTGTCATGCTCAGCAAAGCAAGGACGTAAAACCAATGAGACAAACTGGTTAGGAATTCACGGCCACTATTTTAATCTAAATAAACAATATTTTTTATTTTACAAATCTTTTCTGTAAGGATATGCAACCATTAATATGAGTCGCAGCGGTACACCGATGGCCAGACAATAGATTTTTGATCATGTCTGGTTTTATAAGACAAGACATTAAAAAAAAATACTTTCAAATACACGGGTAACACGTAATTCTGCAATTCGTATAACATTTACAGTACAAAATAGCTTTTCTGTCTATTTGGTATGTAAAAAGTCAGTTAACACACAGATTGATGTACAATTTTGCACACATTCACTAACATTAATAAAATCTATCTGTTGTTACAACACGTAAGTTCAAACTTGTTAAATAGTTCTAAAAATAAAGTGCGAAGTCATAAATAACTTAAGAATCCACAGACTAAATACCTTTCGTATACGGAGATCGGCAGAGCTGTGAAAGATCAAATAAAGATTTATTACGTTATATTTTCTTCTTCAAAGATTTAAAGCATAGATGCGTCCTACTGCGTTTAAATATGGACAACTTTCTGGACGTTGTTATCAGACACACCATGCCAACGTGAAATCTTATCACGCTCGCTCGTATTGAAAATTGTATGTTATTGTTCTCTACGATTTGTGAGTCTTAGTTTGGATACTTTCTCATGTGATCTAAGTCCGATGAGGATACATCTATGATTGATATCTTTATCCTACACCCAGATTTTGCCAGCTATACAGGAAGGTACACATATACATATAGGAAGAGAAAATGGTGTACCTGATAATTGTGTTCTACATGATATGTGTACCTTCCTTTTTAGACAGCAATATCGCTGTCTACTGGGTTCTTTTCTAGAACCCGGACTGCTATTGAGAAGTTCCTAACAGAAAAATTAAATAACGCACTCTCTTTCCTAGCCGGGTTACTTTAGCTTCGAGTCAAACAGCTGTGTCCCACCTCTATAGGTATCTAGCGATATGATAATTCCAAGTTAGTGCGTCCGGGTGATCTAACGGACACTTAAGTAACAGTTAACTCGTTTCTGGAGCGTTGATGGAAGCGATTCAGTCGTAATTTGCCCCCCTCATATCATGGGCAGTGAATCTAAGTTTTGTATCGAGTAAATTCCTGACTTTAATCGATATCTGCTGCTGGCGAGTATAGATTAATCGGTTTAATAGTTACGTGTACTACGATATTGCTAGGTTAAATAGATTTTCTACAAATTTAAGGATTCTAGCAGTTACTCGAGCATTCGAGATAGCAAAGATAGTACTGCACTAGTATGTATTAACATACTACAACAAAGCAGACATTACAAGAAATGTAGATGAATTCATTAATTTAACAGATTTTATAGAAAAGTCATAAACTATCCACTTGCAAATATCGCGCCATATTTATCGCTGTAGTTGTCGCGCGCTATTTCTACCAAATACAATAATCATTCTCATTATTTTCTTATAAAATAAGTCAGTCGAGTACACATTTAAAAAAATAATATATATTTATGTATTTCGTACGTCATTGAGTAAAACAAACAAAATGTAATCAAGTGGGGTCCGCGAGTGCGCGTCACGACGGAAACTATCAATGATCACATTGATCACTTAAGTGACGAATATATAGGTACATCTCTTTCACT
This sequence comes from Catocala fraxini, assembly GCA_930367265.1. NCBI lineage: Eukaryota > Metazoa > Arthropoda > Insecta > Lepidoptera > Erebidae > Catocala > Catocala fraxini. Next base: position 4,269,218 of record OV884042.1, on the reverse strand, counting down.
CATTGACACACTGTCATAAGCAAACATTAATTAAATTTTATTGCTATTTATACGTCACCTTGAATATGTTATCTTGATAAAACAGAGAACATAAGGATATCCTTATGTGCAATGTTTTTAATACAAGATGTAAATATTTACCTATATATTATTCTGCAAACCTTTTTTAGAGATTTTATCAGTTCTGACTTTGCGTACTGCTAATGAACATTTAATTATGACTTTTAAGATACAGGTATACACCTAGTTTAGATTTCGATTTTTTACTCTGTTCCTATATCAAAAGCCTACATTATAAGTGCAATGTAATTTTGTTTCTATATTGAGTAATAAAGATTAAAGCATCGCCACGCGCAAAAAAAATCGCTGTACAACTATTTTTACGACTAATGCACTCAGAATGTCCAAAACATAGACTGTAAATGTCCAAGAACGTCATACAGTAACACACGAGAGATAACTCGCTCATGCATTTTTACGACCGTTGCATACCATGCCAGAGTAATTACTGCATGCGCATGATTAGAGTCCAGACCGGTGCGTAAAACGAAACGCTATTGTTTAAATCTCTCGTATTGTTATCTCCAGAGATGTCTATTGTCAGCATGAATAAGTTTTGAATTTAATTATGTAGTAATATGTAAGCATTCGTTCAATTGAAAGTAGTAGAAGAAGGGTATAGTGTTACAGAGGGGAACAGATAAAAAACGTAGGGTAGGGTAATGTCAATTCATTGTCGGTATGGTTTGTGGTTGAAGTTCATAGAGGCATAGACAAATAATTCATTGTCGTGTAAGTTTAAAGACTGATACAATAAAAAGTTGCAGCTATTTATTAGACTTACTCATGATAAATAGCCAGTATCTTTACTTGATTTGAAGGAAGGCCTTAAAATTTACAATCGTAAGGCAATTAATTAGTGCTGAGCGTCGTTATATTTTGCACGGTGTAACTCATTTTAAGTGATGTAATATTTTGCATTTTAGCAAATATTAAGTCATATTTCTATTAAAAGCCATTGGTTTCAATTTAAATATCTCATTAGATGAGGCGTTTTTTGAATGCATATTTACCAATTAATACTAATTAAATTGTGTTCTTCAGATAAACATAATCATAGGTCTTTTTTTTATAAATAGTAACTGCCGCATTTGGAATTATCCTTGTATTGCAAAAACTATAAAATTATTTAAACAACGGATGGAATATACACACACACATTCAAAAAAATACATATATGTAATCGCACAATTGTTATCTTGTGCTGAGATCGAACCAACAATCCACGGGTCCTTGGCAATGGGAATACTTAAAACTACAGCGTATAGTCAGCAATTTCTATACACGAACATTTTCTGCCTCAAGCCCATCTATTATTGCTAAGTTTCCAACATACCTCCCATTGTTCTCGGATGGGTGTGGTCCAATAGTTACAACCGTTTCACCTATTTGTAATAATTTAGTCAAATTGTGGTTGCGCCCCTAACTACAGGCCCGGTTATTTATTCATTGAACACCGACAGTGCATGGTTATTAACAACCATTGCAGAATAGCAGCGAGTTCGCAGCTACGCTTCGTGTAATTGCCGCTCATGCTTCTAAGAAGCAGGATGATTGAAGCTTGTTCGTATGTGGAGAAAATGAGACGTGCACTTCACATGAAAAATTATTTTGTAGTATTGCCATGTTATTGTCTTACGGTTAGGCAAATGTTTTACATTGAAATTAAACTATACGGATTAAGATCCTTCATCCGTATAAAGTACCTACTTCAAATTCAAAGTATTGCCATGGTTTTGTTTTAGCCTAGTGTTGATATCTGAGTATTGCATTGTGTATCGTTATGTTTTAGTTTAATGTTTAGTATGTTTAATAAGAATATGTATTATCCAATCAATCAAATATTTAACTCTAATTTGTTTGCCTTTTGCTACGTCGGATCTTTAATATCTGTCAAAACTTAGTTGTAATACACATGTGCGTTCCCTTTAAGGTACTCAGTTATGAAGAAGGAAATTCTTCTTACGTTTTGCCGGCTGTATTTTAGGCGCCATGTTTTAAATAGCGACTATCGGACATAAAACTAAAAGATCGGGAAAGTGTGGTTTTAGACGCTCTTTGCGTCTGGTCAACAAATCAAATCAAAACATGTTTATTCATTATAAGTATATTCAACACAACATGAACGTCAAGAGTCACACGACACAATATTTGTTTTAAAGGCGCCATTTTTTAATAAACGAATCTAGAACAAAACGTAACAAATGTTCACGAGAATTTTAACTACTTGATATATTCTAGTTAAAATCTTACGTGAACATTTGAAACAAGCAAATCTCGAACAAAATTCCGCTAATCGATAAAAGAGCGGGTGAAAGTTATTGTCTCTGAGTGAAAGAGAAAAGATACGTGTGCGTTAACAATGAGGAGTCCACAATAGTGAGCTGGAACACTTATTTTGTGAGCTAAGCTTGCGAAACACTACGATATTAGTCCACACCCGAATACTAGCGGCCTTGCAGGCCGGCCGGTTTGTAGTAGTGGGTACAGCTGCCAGGGCTGTGGGATTATTCGACCTCTTATACGCCTATGTATGGAATACATATTACTAGTACTCTTGTTAATCCCTTCAGCTAAGCTAAAATGCTTGTGTTAAGAGTGAGAACACGTCGGTAGTGCAATGGTGGGCTTCGACTACAACCTTTCGATCGCAGCTCAATGCCTAGCTCCATTGGGCTGGCTTTTTTGCTAATGAGATTTTATTATGCTAATGTTTGCCAGCAATTTCGTCCATGTGAAACACAGTGCTGTACGTAATTTACTTTTGTGTAGTGGTTGAAGTCAATACGCCTTGTTTTACGAGTTACATCTCCACGCGGTACAAATTTTTACGCAATCCACAGACGCTTTGAGTCTGGGCGTACTTTTAGCCTGTTTTTTATGCATAATGAATGCATAAAAAACTTGCTTTGTTTCAATATTTGCAGTCATTCACCATCATGATAATATCTATTAATAATCTTTATAAAATCTAAATTAGCAAACTTCTTATGCAATTTCATCGCGAAAGTCGTAAATAAATAACAATTTTAATACGTGCCTCTAAAATAACTACACATTGCATCAACATAAGTACTAAAAAAAGAGGTTTAATTTTTAATACCATAGAGAAGATAATGGCCATCACTATAAAAAAGGTTAGCTGTATTCTATCGTGCATTGTCTGTGTATCGTGTTTAGATCGCTTGTTGTATCTGAATATCACGCGAGCAAAGTGAGAGGCCTAAAGCCGCGCCTGCCGCCTCCGCCAATGGTGTACGACTAACCTCGCTGTGTTCTCGCCTGCCATGTTTATATCGTAGCGTTTCGAGATCTGCATTCTGCAATTAGAGGCGAACGTTGCTTGATCTTTACGTTAACACGTTCAAGGATAGATAGTGTAGTGAATTTAACTATACTTAAGGGCATTGCATCGCTCAAACCTTAAAAACACGCTCGGCTTACAAAAGTTTGGAGATGCATTTACCATAAAAAAATATACAAACTAGACTAAATGGGGAAAACATCGTATTGATTAAAATTTTAATTAAGTTGTCCAAATGTTACCAAAAAATTAAGAAAATAGGTCGTTTTAAAACTAAATATTGAATTTTCTATATAACGGCTGAGATATTCTGTATGAAATTTATACTAAAAACATGTAATACCCTATTTAACAATGTGTATTGTTTATTTTCACTTATTTGTTTTAACATTTTGTAATAAAAAACGATAAGCCGAATCTTTACAAAAGTCCCCGCCAAGCAGCCCCGCTACGCCCGTGTCGCTTACTAGGGGCTGTAAAGCCCAGTTCTTTAAGGTCATTGGGCAATGTAATGCCCTTATGAATATTTTGCTGGTATTAGAATACTATTGTAGCGTTTAGGCGTTCTACATTGCTTCGTATTAGTATAATCTGGCTTTTGCTAATAGTGCTAGGCGGGCAACGAAAGTCTCGCCTTACCCCGATGCATTGCTATTGTAATCTGTCAAGTATCGTTGACAGTCGTTAACAGACTAAATAGATTTGCATTAGCTAGAGTCTAGACTAATATTACGCAACTTAAAATGAAAAAGATTTGTTCCGCCTTTACACGGGATATTCTAGTTACAGTATGGCAAGGAAACACGGAAAAGAAAGTACGATAACCAGATTGATTTATCTCGGGCAGGGAGGGTTTATATGCCATATCTCATGTTATAGTGTCTTATCTTTGTAAGAAATTAAACATATACTCTAGATTTTCACAGAATAAGTCTTACGTCTGTATTAAACAAAGGGTTTTAAATACACTTATTGATCGTTAGTTTTACGTAAAATAGATTTATGTGGGGTTAAAGTAACCCTGATAGTCGTTGTCTCCTATCCCATACATAATGGTGTCATTGGCCCAAAATATTCGCGACGTGCGTGTGAGGAAAACACACTAAAGAATAAAACATTGTTACCTAATCTCAAAATACCCTGACTCATTTGTCCATGGATCCGTATCCGTAGGCTTAGCGCCCACACTTGATGTATTTTGAAGTAAAGCGCGCGTGTAAGTTATCGACGGGTCCCGCCCACTGCCGCCCAGAAATTGACGAGCTTTGGACCCTGGGAAGGGTAGTAAACTGTCTTGAACTCAATTCCAAGTCTTCAACATCTAAACTTCTTACGTATAAATTGTAAATTGATCCTTATTAAGTTTCAGGGCTCTGAAACCTTCGGCGTACGAAGCATTTTATTCCCAAAGGCGTTTAGCTTTAGCCCGAGCGATGCTGTATTTCCGATTTCATTCGTTAGACAAGTTGAGTAAACTTATCTATATTATATATATGGATGGTAATAGGCGCGTGTTCTATTATATGTGTACTAAATATAGCTACGTGATAACTGCCTTTATCTTCAGTATACACGTTCATGCGTGATGCCATTACATTGTCGTAGTTTTACTCATCTAGAATTTGATTTGTCAGAATAGAAGCTTTTTATGGTTCTATTTGTGTAATTCTAGACTATATTTTGCTTTGCTTACGTGATAAGATTTGCAAAACAGATAATTAAACCGCCATTTCAAACGTTTGTGGGAATTGCTCCCATAATGTCTTGACGGTTGCGTTGACGAATCGTGTTTATTTTTGAATTTCGAATGTCGGATTGTGTATAATATTCTTAATATTTAAAAATAAATTGCCAATGTACAGGAAATAATCCAAGTATAATAGTACCTAATCTTTTTAAATAATTTGCTGAGCACTATGGCCCTACCCGACCAGTTCTGTGAAAAGGCCGTGCCCGTCAGTTTATAACTAACGCAACTTATCAATACTAATGCCTGCTATAAAGGCAAATGTAATTCTGAATGTTTGTACATTTCTACAGTTAATCCACTGCATTAATTTTGATTCAATCCTAAGGCTAACTGACTTTTTGTAGTTATGTGCGTATTAAATAGTTACTTATCGCTCGCGTTGTTGGTGAAGAAAAACATCGAGAGGAAAGCTTACACCTCTGAGAGTTCTCTATAATGTTCTGGCATCACCCTTCTAATATTGGGACTTGACCTGTGGCCAGCTAGCAGTAGAAGGACGTTGATATTACGTGCTGGTGTGATTATTGGTCTGGACATAGCTTGAAAGGTGAAAAAACGTATAGGATACAAACGATAATGCAGGTAACGTATCTTATATATTTATAAACATTTATTTATGCACAAATCGTTTCAAACCCCCTATTTATTAAACTTACTACAACAAATTACAAGCTTTAAACTAACAATTACTTAAACAGTACAGTATATAATTATTATCATCGAGCGTAATGAGTACACCGCTTCGTGCATATTACAATGTAAGGCCTGGCAGGAGTCTGATAGACCCTTATGCACCGTCAGGGCTGCCAAGTATTGTAACTGACATATCCGGCGAAAGGAGTAGTCATTTAAATGAGCTAGCTAAGTTCGTATGAATAGGCCAATCGCTCTCTCACGTAATAAAATCTATTCGATATAGAGTTTAGATCTAGTTTTAGTTTCAGAAATTTTGGCCTTTACGTCTCTGACCAACAACACCAACTACATAAATAAGCAAAGATATATACATTGCAGTAATTGAATACAGGTAATTTTTTTATTAAGAATTGTAATAACGCAATGTTTGAGGCATTGAACTTGCGTTCAAATGATCGTGGGTTTAATCTACGCTCATTACACTACCGACCAACCGTGAACCTTTAAGATGAGCATTTTGGTTTGCTGGAGACTTTAAATCAATATGATAGATGACACACTCTTTAAATATGATCATAATTAAATACCATAATATGGATAATCCCTATAATCACTTTCATACATTCGCATGATTTACGCTCGCATGTCCGCGTTAATTCCTGTATCCTATTACATAAATGGAGAAACTTTCCTGTATTTTACATACGTCCAAAGAACGGACACACGAGACTCGAATCAACTCTATGCCTTTCTGTCTTTGATTTACTAAGCAGCGATAGCTCAGTGGGGAGACCAACAGACTGCAATGCAGAGGGTCTCTGGTTCGAACCCACGTCGCGCACCTCTCACTTTCGGCAGTTATATGACTTTTCGAAATTATGTGCGTATTGATTGACAATTATCGCCTGCTTCGTGCCTCGGAGAGCACGTTAAGCCGTCGGTCCCGGCTGCCATGAACATCTATGGCAGTCGTTATTGGGAGAGTGTCGACACAAAAGATCCGACTGGGTCGAAGTGTCGACGGTCTGCACTGACTGGCCCCACATAACATACATACATACTAACTAAAAACTACACAATCTGAACTAAGAAGCAGTTTTCTTTATCTATGCATGAGGAGTATAATAATATGCATACATATATAGGATAGTTTAGATTAGTATTAGACCTAAAGCGTACCTATATCTTTATTAATAGCAGTCAAAATAGACAGATCGGGAGACATAACAAAGCCAACCTCAATCTTAACGTTCGATCTCAGAAAGAGTGCTGTATGAATTGTGCAAGTCCACAGGACTCACAATATCAAGTCTGGGGCCTGAAGGACCCATGTACAGCCAGCAGAATAAACAATTCAACATGTGTATTTATTAGTCACGGACACGCACACACTGGTGTGAATGTTAAATGACAACTACTTAACAACTGTTTTGCTACCAGTACTTATTTTAATTTATCAATGTGTACACAAACGGCAGTAAAATTTGCATTAAAATCATTTTGCATTCGCATTGCAAATGGAATGGTAATCATTATCATTTTATGTTTTTAAAATAACTTGACACGTGTATTGGTTACTCTTCATATACTGCTAAAGGCACAGGTATGCCCCTGTTTACTTATCCCAGCAGGGGTAGGCAGAGCTGCATTATCCATATTTTGTCAGTTGCCTTTAAACTCCCTTAAAAATACATGGGTATGTTCTAAAGAAGGCAACATATTAGCGTCTATCGACCATATTGGCAATGTCTGCAATGATGCTTTTCTAACAAAACCCCTAAAATAATGCCTTCGCCAGAAATCAAAGACAAACTTAACGCTCAGCCACAAACATTATGGGATCAATGGGAGAGTGCCCTCTAAAATAATGTTTTATAGGTATATCTACTTCCAATTTTCATATTTGCCTGTTTGAATAGTCAATTCATGCTTGAGAGTTCTCCATAATGCTCTTGAAGATATATTATGTAGGATCTACCCACGCGGAACGATCGCACCTGGCTCGTTCTAAGAGGAAGTCCGTGTCTAGCAATAGAACTATTTATACATTGGACTAATACTATTATATAGGTATATTTAATTAGTATTAACATTTCGTCTTAAAGGGAGCAGGTATCTATGGCCGATATTCTGTTGAAATCCGTGATCTCTGACTACTCCTTTAGGAGACAGCGTGAGTGTATGTATGTACAGTAAAAACATTCAAGGTAACATCCTATTGTATAAAACCATATCACGTATTCTTAAAACCCTCTTATCTTAAACAACATAATACTATTTTACTCAACGTAATGGTACAAAGTGGTTTCCCACACAGCCGAGGTCAAAAGCGCAAATATATCTAAAATTAAAAATAGTCACTATTTAGTATGCCAACCCTACCGCTTCAAAGCATGCAAATTGTATGCGAAACATATGAACGCAGTACATTTACTTTGCATAACCCGACCGTTTTAAATTGCTAGCTTATCGTGCACTATTTTACTTACGTTTTAACTTATGCTATTCGGTCGGGTTGCACGAACTGTACATAACACGGGTGAATTGAAGAGGTTAAAGTTATAATGGCTGCCGCTTTAAACAGTACGCTCCGTGATTTGACCGGGTTGCACGCCTAGCAACAGTGGCCGTGTGGATTTGTAGATATGGTTGTTTATAGACGTGCGAGGGCGACAAGCAGACCGGAGTGGCTACAGTTTTTTTTATTCATCGCAGCTAAAGTGTGCAGTGGAAAAAATATTTCTGACACTATCGTTGTTGGTAATTACTGGCACTATGGAATCTATCATTTCCGCAAGTTGGCTTTATTACCGCGATCGTAGGCCTAGCGTAAACATTCTATTGTTTTATAAAAACCGTATTTAGAACCGTCTAAAGTGAAGACCGCCATGTTGCTTTCGTAAATACAGTACTCGAAATGGTATCGTAGTATTCATTTTAAGTCTAATTATGTACTCTATGATCACCTTTACATAAGCCCAAAGCTTTTCTGAGTCTTTTCAAAATATATTTATGAGATAAGATAATTGACTTTCCTTATTAAAATGCTCCGTGCAGAATACAATACCCGTATTTTATAATCGTTTTTTATATCCAATCTAGCACTAGCTTGCCTTCAGTATGCTTTGATGAACTCATCCACCACATGCCAACAATAATAAAAAGAAAAGGTAAACAAAAAGAATTTCTCATCATATACTATTTAAAACTACGCGCTTGCCCTGTACGTTTCGCGCCACTGCACTGCTTATTATTTTAATAGATCAAGTCCAAAAACTTTAGGTCCGTGTCTGCAGTGACAGAGACTATTGAAACCTTAAAACACACAATAAGAAAAAAAGCCATGCCCCGTCATTTGTTAGCAGTAAATAGTTACCTGTATTTGTATTGTTACCTTTTAAGCAGCGATAGTTCAGTGTGGAGACCAACAGACTGCAATGCAGAGGGTCTCGGGTTCGAACCCACGTCGCGCACCTCTGACTTTCGGAAGTTATATGACTTTTCGAAATTATGTGCGCATTGATTGACAATTATCGCCTGCTCCGTGCCTCGGAGAGCACGTTAAGCCGTCGGTCCTGGCTGCCATGAACATCTATGGCAGTCGTTATTGGGAGAGTGTCGACACAAAAAGATCCCACTGGGTCGAAGTGTCGCCGGTCTGCACTGACTGGCCCCCACATAAGATACATACATACCTGTATTTACCTAATTACCCGGCAACTATTTTACTTGTTAAATTTTTCCCACTTTTGAACTGCCTCAGCTGATATAAGGCGTAATTAATAATAAGTTAAAATTGACATTGTTAAGTCACATATTCTACGAAACATTTCTGACACGTTCTTAATCCGCTCTCTGACCTAGGAAATGGCAGTTCTTGCGTTGAAATAAAGACGAAACAGATAAGAGGCATGTATAGCTTTTCGTTTGCTAACATATAGAAGCTGATAGTTCTATTTGAATATAGTTCTGCATTTCATTAGGCCAACCATGAAACTCAAATGCCGAAGTTTCGTACCGAGAAAAACATTTATTTCGAAATTAGGCCTGAATTGTCCTAAACCATTCATAAGCATTAAGCTTACCTAAGCATTCATGGAGGAGTAGTAGACTATTGTAAGCATCTAAAGTAGAGGTTTCGACTTTTTTTCTCATAGACCACTTTCAAAATTTAGCTGGTTCCGGTGGACCCTCTGCAACTACATTTCTATTATACAATAATACTTGGCTAAAATTTAAAAATTTGATCAATTCTGTACGGGCTGATAATTTTTTATCGAAATTCTCGGGACTAAACCTACCAAACGTAGGCGGGCTGAACTTTTTTTTTTAATAGTTGGATTCTTTAGTATGTCCGTCGATCGACGTTTATAGGTGAAGTCAAGCCAACATTTTAGTTCTTCACTATCGAAAGCAAATACATTTTCGTGGACCTCGGCTTATGAATTGTGAACCCCCATTTTTTTGTCACGCCAAGATCCCGTAGATCCCCTTCGAGTCTCCTGTGGACCCCTAAGGATCCACCTGGACCACTTTGGGAACTACTGATCTAAAGGCTGCGGTAATAGCTTACCGTTTGGCTGATTATTTGCTTCATAGGACATATTTATACTTTCAAGTCTTAGGGAACAAAACATTCTGCCATCCATAGACAAATATTCAAAGAACATGTGTTTTTTTATAGAGTATCTGTCAATGTTTAAAAGTCTTCGAAGTACTAAGACTATTCTTCGCGCGAGAGTTGTCTTTTAAAATAATGACACAAATTCCCGTTAGCACGTTAGCAAGTACTTGAGCTTTCTCTTGTCTTCTAATTAACTGTATTAAGGACTTGCTTTGATTAGATCCTGCATTAGCAAGAGCCGTTATAACTGCTAAAACGTGGACTAACATTTCAGTGCTAAGAAGTTTATTACGTTTTAAAAATGGAACAGGATGTCTATAGTAACACTTAGTCTATAGTTGTTACTAACAAAAAGTTCTTAATATGAAATTGAACAAGCCCGTAACTGCGAATAGAACTAACTTAATTTTTGTATAATCATGTTGGGATACTTAAGTCATAGATGATATATGCTTACGCGTAAGATATCGTGACTTTATGACAACATCTTCCAGTAACACGGTCTTACACGGTATATTAATCAATTGATTACTCTATAGCATAGAGTAGAATGATATTCTATTATTTCCGTCTAGAAACTAGGCACGAAGTCGTGCAAATTTTATCTGTTGCAATTAACAACAGAGTGCGAATTTTAAAAACGTACACTTCGTTTATGGCGTCGTCCAACAAGCTGCCAAATTGACCAATGAAACATACGTAACTACGTATTTATTGTCGTAAATACTTGTAATAACTCAACGGGCGCACTCGGGCCGGTGGCAGACGACATTTTTACGTTTTTAATATATATTTTTATGTACCCTAGACGGCTGGTCAGTTTACTGCAATTGATAATAAGTGTTTAGGCATATGGACCATAATAATTTCAATGTAAGATAATTAATACTAAAAAAAGACGTTAGAATATTATTTCTTTATATAAGAATACATCCGTACTAGGCACAATGCCTACGTAATAAAGGTGTTCGTGATAAGCACCTACAAGAGTAACTATAGTTAAAGTATCCGATATTTTACTACGAATAATGAACATTACTGATTTTGTTGAAACGTATTGTTTTTTTTGTCAGTTCACAAAATGGTTGCCTTTGACATCAGCTTGTCAGATTTTCTGATTTCATAAAATTTGTAAAAGCCAATTGATGTCTTATTTAATATGTATTTGGTATAGTTAAACCATAAAAATATTGTTTATAAACGTATTCCACCTATTTGTCTTGTGCTAGAAATCAACTAAATTTAATGATTTGCCAATAATGAGGTAACTAAAAACTAAAACATTTTGCCATCGGTCTAGACATTTAAAGAACTACATAAACATGTATCCTTTTTTTATAAAAGGCGCGATGCTTGTAACTGTACAGTTCATTGCACCATCAATTCGGTGTTGCCAATTGTTTAGCATAATAAACATGGACCTGATTTTCGGCACAAGTCACCTGGGCCTCTGTTACTTTTACAAACAAACACTTTTATAATGAAAAATGTAAATATTTTCTTCAGAATTTCTATTTATGTATCATTACTGCTAACCTGTTACTTTGAAGCTGTAAACTAAGTACTTGATTTATCAGTTTTACTTATTAGGTTATAATGAGGTTATTTTATCATCAAATAGATTTTTATATGTTATGACCAGCAGTTGGACTGACAGCTTTAAATGCTCTGCAAGGTATGCAGAGAAGCTGTCAATTTTTAACTGAAAGACTCAGTGCACATTAGTATAAGTAGTCTGGTAGACGATAAAAGGTTCATGCCATAGAACATGTCACACGTTAGGAGCCTTAGTTTGTAGCTTATCCTACTACGTGGGTCAGAATGATGGTAACAATTTTTTTATATTGATTATATCTCTGCTTATCCTGTCAGCGATTCCAAGCTTCATATTGTGTTGTTTAATTACGAAGGAAACCTTGGCGAAATATATTCAAGCTACAAACTTTATTGTTGTTAGAGCAATAAAGCACAATTCGCGCCATTGTGAGAATTATTTACGAACTCAACACGACTCGTTTGACAACCTTTACTTTAATAAATTAGAAAAAAGTGTCAATTACATTATTAGAATAAAAACGTCAAGAAAGTTCGGAAGAATTGGTGCAAAAAAAACAAAACATTTATTGTTTATTTAGGAAGATTTATATTTAGGAAGGTGTGGTAAGATGGACGGTTTGTTAAAAGCATTAATTCCAAAACATTAATTAAGAAATTACATACGACAAATGTGAAGGGCCGATCGTTAGAAGCACCGCTAGGCGAATGTTCTTAAACCATATCAGTGACTGAAGAATAATTCTAGATAAAGGCTATGTTCAGGGTTTCTTAACCAACGAGCGTGCATAAACCATCTAATAATAAGGAACAAAACAAAAGAGATATAGTCCAATATCCAGTAGCAATTGGCCTAAGCGCGAGGGAAACTGCCGAACATATGATCCCAAATCGATCGGTCTAACTTCGTTTCACTGATAGACATTTCTTAGAAATACCGTCAATAGTAGTAGATACGACAATGCTGCCCTGACACAAGCGAAGACCTTTTCAGTTCAGACTGAAAAAACATCAGAAAATGATTTGTTACCGGCCTATCTTCGAGATGTTCTTCTATCTGCTATTGTTTTTAAATATTAGTAAAAAAAATAAAAAATACTGCGCCAATCGTCATATATTTTTCTTTTCTCGTATTAGAGCAGAATAGCTGGCTACTTACTCAGCTAAATTAAACGCTGCAACGTAAAATCTTCTTTACATAATTATTTCGACAGTAGCTAATTAATTAACATAACCGCAGCGATAATAAACGTATAAAATTAGTTACACGTAGTGATTTTTTATAAAATAAATAAATAATAATAAAAATATAATAGTAAAAATACTATATAAATTAAAACAACTCGCCACGGACCGCTGCCTTTACAAAACATCCTCCTTTGTTAAAGTTTTGTTAGCGAAATGAAAATTACCAACAAGCTGTTTATAATAACTAATTAGAATAGTAATTATCACTGTATAACGTATAATAATATAAACATAAACTACTTATATATGTTAATGTCCACCGGCAAAGTCTTTTTACTTTACAAACTTTGAAATAATAAGACATTAAGCTTAACAGCGATGTTTTCATTTAAAGCGAGGCATGTGTATTTTATGTTGGCTCATTATAAATGGAAGTTTTTGTATGACCGTATAATTGTGGAGTATGAACTTCTAATTGCATTCACAGTATTGTGATTGCGTATCCAGACCAGTCCTTATTGGGTTATCTGTCAATATTCGCAATAGTTATTAAGGTTTTCTGGATTGGCAACCCGTGCCTCTTTTATCTTCTGAGAAATCTGCCCACTATTATGCGGATCCTAATACCTAATACTTAAAAAAGTCAGTGCAATGCAAGTCCTAATGAGGTATCCTATACATGATGTACTTGCTCATGCCGTCATGTTGTGATAATATCTCATTAAAATTTCAATAATCGCATAATTGAATAAGTTGACTTCAAATTTTCTAGCTAAGCCCGTTTATTACCAATGCAGATGTTCATTTTCAGAAAATTGGGCAAAATGAAAGTTCCCCTCACACCTGCACGGTAATGGCTGGTGAAACTTTCAAGTATTCAACTTCATTATGAGTTCCCTACAAAGAAGTCCTTACTTCCGAAATTCTTAAAAAAATAACAGAATAAATTACACGACGAAGAAATGTTTTAGACAAAATTATTTCATCAAAAAGAAAATGTTTAGTTGTTATCAGATATAAAATTCAATAATGTTATTCGACACGCAACTTTCATGACATTGTTATTCAGTTTATGAAGTGTCACGCTTGTATAACTATTAGAGGATTGGAAGAGTTGTATCACCTCCATGTTTGCTCGCATTGTTTAAATTAAGTATAATATATTATGTAATAGGTTTCTTCTACCGGGCACCGGACACCGTGCAGTAATTCAGAATTGTTTGTGAAATCCAATCAATATTTCGTGAGGCGAAGCTTGTAGGTACTTGCGAAACCCTGAACTTGTTCTGCAATCATATTGATGAGGTTTTTAGTTATTCCGCCATCCTATTGTCAAGAGATGACTACGCATATCATTTTGAATAATACTACAATATCCTTTTACTAGACCCATGTAATAAAGGCAAGCCTTTTTGCCCTTGTGCATTTGCTGCTTATCAACTATAGAGCTGGCCTCTGTGTTATTACGCGAATTAATGCGCTGCTCATTGTCTTTGTAAAAGAGTTTTTGTATCGGTAAAACGGCGTTTGTGGTAGACGATTACAATTATTTATTAATAAGATTACAATTATTAATCAATAATTGTAATCGTCTACAGTAGCGTAGCGTAGTGGCCCCGGGCGGCACTTTTAGGTGGCGGCAAAATAATAATAATATCTTGTAAATATTTTGAACTGTATAATACTCAATAATGATGACTTTCCTTGCCGAAAAGTAACAATTACCGTATATTACCTATATAGTCATTTAAATTGAAATATCTAAATAAGAGGGCGGCAAAATTTTCTGCGGCTTACACCCACGCTACGCCACTGATCGTCTACCATAAACGCCGTTTTACCATCTTTTTGAGACACTTTAATGATATTTTACTTGACATTATATACATTTTTAGTTTTTTATTTTGAATGATTGACATTACATTCAAATCTTATTTTGACATGACTTTAAAATGTATGTATACATATATATCATCGAAAAATTATTGATTTTAAACTTTTGTTGCTACTTATAATTATTATAAATTCTTTGCATGTCGGGTAAACCGGCGAAATATGTGAATATTTTTTATTACGTACAATTTGAACAACTTACTGCCATGTTTCATGGAAATAAATAATCATTTCATCATTTCGTGATGTAGAGTTAAATCGAACGCGAGAATCAATACATTAAACTCAGGTTCGACATAAATCGTCAAGAAGCAACAAAACGCCAGAATTATTTCCTCAAGAAAATATAATTAGGTTTTACATTTGTAATGACTAATGGAATCCGACAACGATTCTCGACACGCAAGTTACATTGGCTAATTTTTCATAGCACTGTGGTCGTTTTTTTAATGGCTTATTCGAAATAATCGCGCGCACACTGACACCGAACAAAATGGCCTGCCTAAAAATGGCGGGAAAAAATTGAAACATAATAATTTTATGTACATATATTATGTATGTTTAATTTATATTTCGAGTGTACACGTGTCGGCTAAATATCAAACTGGATGCTGAATTCAGTTACATATTCAATTAAGGCTTTTTTATATGCGTGTAGTTTTAATTTCGCGTCAATTTGATAGTTTATTTTTATGTTACTAAGATTGCCAATGGCGACTTGCTTGATAGCATGCGGGTAATATAATATAACGACGGGTGTATTACCTAAAACTAAACATTATAGTCACGATAAGGAAGATATTTAATGCTTGGAGTTTTTGGCAAACTGATTATGGATTTGTAATGTTTCTACAAACATATCGCTGTTGCTGGATTTTTCGGGAGTCGCCGGATAAATTAGATATTTAACTCACGGGAATATTAACATTGGCGCCGTCGCGACACCCAGCATAAAGCCAACTAGTCCATACATTTGAGTGGGTAATTAACTAGAATATTGTATTTCTGGTTATTTTGAAACAAACAGCATTGTTTATAATAATAATTCCAGTTAGTACATATTCTAGAGCACATTATAATGAAGTTCAGACATCGTAAATCTTACACCGTCTAGTTGTATTGTGCTAAGTATTATTTGTTCACGTTTCGCTTTTATAGTTCCACTGTAATTTATGTTCTCTCTGTAATATATTTAAGAGAATGATTAATTAACGTAATACTTACGAAAACCTTAGTAATTGGACACACAGACGCTTATTACGACTGTTCGTACGCACCTAAGTTTATTAACCGTATATTCAGAATGTTATATTAAAATATGTTGGTAATTATAATACTATAATAGCGGGTTTTTTCCTAAGTTATTAAAGAGATGTAAACGTTTTGTCGAAACTACGATTATAATATTGCGAAATAAAGTCATATTTTATACGCTTTTACAGAAAATAATTAGAGCTGAAAAATATAAATAATAATAATATATGTATTAGTTATTTATTGCATTTACGTAAATGCAATAAATATCTAGAAATAATAATATTGAATTTTTAAGGCATACTTCGACAGTCGTTCATCATAATATGCACATTGATGCAGCAATGAAGGACATATTTAAATACGTTTGTAACATTCATTCATTTCATTTTGTACATACAACATTTAAATTAAACTAGTACCTTTTCAGATTATATCGCTATAATTTTCTAAATTATTGTTGTATTCTTTTTACCATGTTTTTGGCAGGCATGGTCACTGGGAGACTAAAGTGTTATCTGATAGATGAGTACCACCTTAGCCTCCTCGTGACCATAGAGCAACCGTCCTTATGCGATATGCAATATTCCTTTTCAAAAAACGAACACACTTCGACCATATGCCGCGTCTCATGAAGTGTCCTCAGGACGAGTTGGCAGCGATTAAGCATAACATGCTTATAATTTACGAGGTAGTAAGAACGCTATTACTCCTAAAATCATATTTGATTAATGACCAGTGTTGAGTGTTTCAAAACGAATCGATACAGCTAAAACAATAAAATACTAACTACGTAAGTGTTTTATTTACCACCTAGGTCTTTAGTGCAATCGTTAGTTGAGCTAGCTTTAACAGGACAGCTTTGAAGAATGTTATCCATCCTATTTAATTTTCGAAATTGAAATCTCGTTAAACATGAACAAAAAACATTTTCAAAGAAATTAATGAATTGCAAGTTTATTTAACTACTTTTCCGAGTCCATATTTTCACTTGGCTTGGCACGTATTAACTTTCTTTGTAAATTACAACAATATCACATTTTTCAGCTAAAAGTACTGTTACTTTGGCCCAACATAGGAAACGTTGCTAATGGCGGGCGCACACGTGAAAAGTAACAATTTTAATGGTAAAATCGTGTTTATTCAGTATATCAGAGTTAAAATAACCTTTTCAGAGTCCGTACTGTTGCCAGTTAAGGCTTCGCTTTGAAATTGCGAAACAAAGGGTAGCACGTTTTATTTGTTTTACACTCCATTGAACGTTTTTGATGAAAACGATAGTTGATGTTAAACAGAAATACAGTATTGTATATCGCATTATTCTTGTCGCAAACCCTTTTTTACAATCCCGTCATGTTTCGTCGAACAGTAAAGATACATTCATTTGAAAAGTACTTCTTGAAAACATACACTTTTTCGGCGAATATCCGCTATGAAAGTATCCTCCCTTTTGTAACAACAGTACTTAGAATACAAATCGGTTGATTATTGCCACGTCTATAGTTATGTTTCAATTTGCTGACATCAATATCTGGACACGAACGGGCGATATTTTATGAAAATGTCTATCATTTGCAGAAAATTTCAAAGGAAATCTTTCGTGAAGTACTTTTAGCGACGATAAGTAGACTCATATACCTATTTGGGGAGCTTATTTCTGTCCAAATTATACTAGACCTCTTGTACATGTCGTAAATGCTGTTTTAAGATTGGGACATGTGATATTTTTGTTCATAGTTTATTTCTAACACCAACTGCAAATTTACAAAGACTTAAAAAAATTAATATTAAATCTAGGTTTGGTGGCGACTTTTAAGCCTTGTTTTACACTCTGGATAACAATAGTCCTTCAGTAGACCAAAATTAAGGTGCAACATTTTCTTGTCAATGGCTCCGCTACAGAATAAACACACAAAACTTACAACGCTGGCTCATACGGAGTATGTTATGTTTAAGAACCGATCCTAAAAACAATTGCATAATACACTAATCGTGAAATCATAGGCCAAAGTTAACGTGACTGTATTCCTTATAAGTCCAACAATACTATTGCGAAGGCAGCTTACTTTGGCCTAATGAGTCGCTAAAGAACGTTTCACAGTACCTATTTTAGGTACTCCTACAGATAGAACGTTGGAACAAATGGAAAATACTGAACAGGCTTCGCAATAGTAATGGAACACCATTGTTCTGGACATAGAAGAACGGAGACAATGTCTTCTAGATTGTGTTCACTTTTACGATAAAAAGTCTAGTCATTTAAATTAATCTATGAACTACCTCGGTTCTGTTGTCTACAATACTTTTGTTTGGGTATATTCATAATCTCAATGTTTACAGAGTGTTTGTAACATTGAATTATTACCAATATTTCTTGTAATCGACAAGCTCACTTTGATGAGCTGTTTAGTCAGTGTTATAAACAGCCATGTTACAAAAAATACTATGTTAATTATGTTATTCGATATTTGAAATCTATGCTCGAATTCATTGACGCACACATCTACATCAAAAGGTTTAACTACAGACACATTGATGTATAAAAGAGATACAAATTCATTGAAAGAATACGTAAACGTGTACTTTAAAATATATTACAGCTTCAGATAGCTAATGTTGAACGAAATCGCCCAAACAATTGGTATGAACAAAACTATGTAGCAATATATAACAAAGATAAAGAGCAATAATTCAAAGACAGCATACCGGTGATATAACATAATTCATCTAAAAACGTATTGTGCTAATATATCACGAGGGCTATTTTATGGTAGTTTCACACAAGCGTATCGAGCCATCCCATCGCAGGTGAAGGCATTTATACACGATGTGTGTCGGGAACAGTATGACATTTTTCATTTCCATGCCACCGCGCCGAGCTAAAATTATTATTCCCGGGTCGCCCCCGCCTACCCCCACTGGCCCGGTTTCTCTAAACGGGAGTGAGGTGGGAGGGACAGGATGCGAGTGACGAGCGACTGGAGGACACCCTTTTTCACGCTCATATTTACTGCCGATCAACCATCACTAAACTTAATAAGCTGTGACGGATAATTAAGTTTTGATTGTAATCGCCGTTCATAGACAACGTAAAAAGTTTCTATTGTACAAAGATTAATGAGCGTTATTTTTATCACATTGAAATTTAGAATTTTGTACAGTAGGTCGGTAATATTTATTAACTGGCCGCTGAGTTAGTACGTGGCAACGAGCGAATATAAAAACGCAATACAGTCATTGCGGCTTCACAAAAATATAAGATTGTCGTCCCAGACTCTAGGTGAATGACATTACATGACGTGAGGAATTGAATAGAAACACAAAAGGCGGAAAAGTGGCCGCCATTTTTTTATCATATCTTATAGAATTGGAATAAGAGACGAAAAAGAATTTGTTTTAAGCAGAATCTTAACATTTCGAACTCTTTTAGGCATGTGTGTGTCATTGGACACATAAATAGCTTAAATATAATAGTTAATATTCTTATTGCTAAAATAATGTACATTATTTTTACTGTTTTGTGTTGATCTTACCTAATTGGCCCAATAGCACAAACGTTAACTTACGCAACTGCCGATCTTCTCAGAATCGATTCTGGTGGAAAAACTGTAAGTGGGTCTTTTCCAGGAATTGCTCTTGTCTTCAGTACACGACAGACTCATCTCTTACAGGGAACTAAAACGTAGTTGGCAACATTTTGACAATCTACCTACCTCTTCAGCTATATACAAGCGCAATGTTATTTTGTCCAACTACCTGTTATCCACGATTTTGTAACAAAGACACCACAAACCGTAAATAACATGACTGACATTCTTATAAAATGCAATCTAAATAAATCGGTTTCAATTCCAAAAATATGAAAGCTTCTAGAGATTTTTGAATGTTTGGAGGTTTGGATAACCATTGAACGGATGAAATTCGGCACAGATTGACCAAATACAGGATAAACTGTAAAAAATCTTTTTACCCTGGCATGTGTTCTCATGGGACTTACGCAGGCAAACCCACGGGGTAGCTTCTAGTTAGTCATAATAGTTAAGGTACGATGATCTCTCATCACTTGTGAACACGGAAAATGACTCTCACATCAGAGCCTACGAGATGAAACGTTCTATTTGGGTCAACTAGACTAGGGCAACGCCGTTTTTTTCACATGTCTCACTCACACCGTTGCCTACGAGATTCTGTTAACAGTTGTGAAATAAAAAACTTGCTAATTATGGTTGTTTTTTAACCTAACAACGAGCGAAGATGTTATATGTAACGTTATAACGAAATTTTGTAACTGGTTCTTTTGTAGTCTGATGCTTATGTCCTCGAAGGGGTACGGCAGAGGTTTATGCAGCTTAATTTCGGCAGTTATGGTTTAGTTACCTATCGATCGTTTCCTACGTACTAGGTGTCAAGATGGTTACTATTTACCGGCCATTTCTGCGTAGTATTTGCTGCTAGTGAAATTTTATAAGATATTGCCCAAGCCAGAGCCTGAAGCTAAGTCGTAAGGTTAATGAAGGCTTTAACCACTGGACTGAAGAAAAAGCCTTTTATTGTAGTTAGCAACTAGTTCTTACTGAAATAAGTTTGTTTCTAGAAATTTTTTACGGTAAGTTACTTGATTGACTTAACTTTGAGTAGTTTCATTGTTCAATCTATACAGTTTTGTTTGAATAAACTAAGGATACAAAACCTGTGTGACCCAAAGATAGATGTTCTGAGTTTGGGTGTTCTTTGTGTCGGTTATTTCAATGTTTGTAAAGCCACCACACTGTATATTTTATACTCAGTGTGGGTGCTACCTTTTTAAGACATAAAAAGGGAAAGCATGAATAGGATGGTCGGACGTCTTCAGTGAATATTCTGTGATCAAATAAGAGAAAATGCAATTTTTCTGGTAGTACGTTCTCAGAAATCTGGCAATTCCAGATAAGTAGATGGCAATAAGCTCTTCATTTATAACGTTTGCTTTCAATTTAGGCGAAATGTAGAAGATGAAAACGTAGGTAAACTCTTCAGATATATATAGCCAGCAAAGTTAGTCAAAACGTAATGTAATTGAAAAACGAAGTGGTTTTCAGTTAACAGTGTTTTACTAGTGAACTACATATAGAGATATATATATGATGAGCATTTGTGCCACATTTCGGCGCCATGTTCCAAAACGCTTCATTTAAATGTAATTGTGTTTTAACGCTTGGCGTTTAATGGTCGGAAGATTAGCCATGTATATACCGTACATCCGAGCTCTTAGTATCTTCTTGGAATACATAAACATGTTAAAAATCTTGTCTATTCTCTTGAGCTACAAGATATTAATCTTCATTTCATAGGAAACCGATTAAAGATTCAGAACTGGCGCATGAGTAGCTTTGCTTATCACTAACGCGTACTTTAACCGGCAAATTTTGAGGAGCTTGGTTTTACATTTTTGCTTATGTATACTGATGACCATAAGGTAGCGTACCCAAATTCTGAACTGTAAACTTTATAAATATCTGCCAAATCATAACACGATGTCTGTCAAATACAACACAAATATACAAAAGATCAGTTTTAAAGAAAAACAGACGAAAATATCGTTGTCCAAAAACTATAGTTACGCAATACGAACGTGTTGAAGTCGGTGGAGTTTGACAACTGCCTAATTATAAAATTTGGCTCGGTGACAAACAGCTAGCCACTTGCATACATATACCAGCTAGCCGAAAACAAGTGGGCAGTGTTAAATGACCAATGGTGGGAGCTCCTGTGAACTGGACAATGCCACAACATCCAAACTGGTGACTGTTATACTGACAACTCATCAGAAATAGGATGGCAAGCTTATCCGTGCCCACTCGGTGGAAATGTATATTATTATTATTTTTGTGAATTCTACGTACTTAATCTCACGCCTGATTCCTGGAATTCCTAGCAGACTACGTATTGCCGCTTCATATGAATCCAATATGGCTCTTTACTTCTTTTATTTACGCTCTTCAGTTGAGAATACCTGGCCTCTTTCTGAAATGCTCCTAAAATTATTTTTAAAAAGCAACTACTGCCTCAGACTTAGTCTCTGCGCCACGGAGTACTTTGCAAATATTGAAACAACGGACATAAAGAACACTCAAAATGGAGAGACTATTTGAATCTATTTGAATCACACAAAGTTTGTCGACCACTTACACCACACCATATTCATCCCTTTTTCAGCTTGTATCATTATATTTTTATTTATTTATTTATCCAAAATTACACATATCTTTACAGGTTTATACCTAATGCGATAGTGTCTAATACTTAGAATAATAAGTTCATTAAAGTTTATAACATATTACAAAATATGCCACTCTTGTAAATTCACTCAGTGCTATACTAAATAGGTCAGTTTCTCACTAGGTTGGTACGGCCGCGCGGCACTGCCAGCAGCCGGGGCCAGCGTCTCCGCCCTACATACCCATCAGGAACACACATTCACCTGTCTCAGCATATCTGCGTTATGTATCCTTCCTCTAAATATTTCAAATATATAATTATGAGGTCTAGTTCCTTCCTAACCCTTAGCTCATTATATCCAAAACGAATAGAGTGGGATACATTAATGGGTAAAACGAATATACTCCGTAGTACCGCATGTACAAATATTTATTCTGTACTCGCTCCAATAGACTATATTTAGTCTCATGTGGAGACCAGATGACTGCGTTACTTTCCAGTTGGCTTCTAACCAGTGCGTTAAACAAGGCTATAATCGTTTTCATGTTTGTAAAATCATGCACTAACACTAAGACTAAAACCTAGATTTCTATATGCCTTTTTACAGCATTTGAGAATATGTTGATGAAAGTTTAGCTCTGTGTTAAGACAAATACCCAAATCTATCAAATCCCTAACTTCTGTTACCCTAACCATCAGTATACAGTTGAGCTCATAATTATAAACGATGGGCTAATGAGATCGAGTAAAACTAATTGTCACACACTTAGAAATATTAAACTGTAACAGGTTATCTTTAGTCCAGGTCATCACTCGGTTTATATCCTTTTGCAACCTCTTACAGACCTCTATATTCCTGACAGCGAGAGATAGTTTAAGGTCGTCTGCAAATAATAAGCATTTAGCTTCTTGGACAACCCTGGATAGATCGTTTATCGTTATTATGAACTCCAGGGGCCCATGGTTGCTGCCCTGACTTACCCCGGATCTAGTAACATATAGATTCGATACATGTCCTTCGTATTCAACATACTGCTGTCTATCTGTCATGTAGCTGGCAAAAATCTTTAGCAATTGAGGGGTGAAACTGACGCCTGCTAATTTCTTAAGGAGCACGTGCACCTTATTGGAACCTACTATTGGAACCACATCAGCCATGTGACTGAGCAAATTACTGATGGTGCTCCTCACCGGCCGAAAGCCGTGCTGGGCATCCGAAAGTTGTGGGCTGACCTGTTCAAATATACTGCTATGAATAGCGGATTCAAAATTCTTTGCTGGTGTAGACAGTACAGCCACTGGTCTATAATCCTTACTTATACTTACGCTTGCCCTACCCTTTGGCACGGGAACGACTTGGGTCAGCTTCCACCGCTCTGGAAAATGAGTTGCCTTTAAACATATGTTATAAATATAATGCAACGGCTCTGTTAACACTGACCGCCAATCCCTAAATATATGAGGTGGGATGCCATCCGGTCCCGCAGACTTCTTGGGTTTAAGTTGTTGAAGTGCCTTTTGTATGTCTTTCAATTGCAGCTGGTCTACGTGGTATCGAGCTGCTCCGTTGTAACCACTTGAGCTTGGCTCGCTCGGTGCTATACACTGAATTTAAATAGTTCGCAAACCCAACATTTTTTGTGGGCTTTCCTTATTTCTTTTAGATTTAATATGATTCCAAAATGACCTGGAGCCCTTTTAAAAAAAAAATGTTATATTCGTTACTGATATTGTTGCTTAGCAACTTATATCATATTTTTTACCTTAGCCCTACATTGAGCGAATGCTTCGTAATCACTTGTAATTGTCTACTTTGTTTAAATTTTGTATGAAGTATAGCTATTTACCGATTCTATATTTACGATATCAAAATTCTCAATACCCGCACTTTCTTAAAAGGTAACTCATACCAAATTAGATAAGATTGTTCCAAAATTTACAAAATTGGTGTATTTTATCATGCTGCCCAACAAGGAATTGAATCGGCCTTTAATGAATTTACGCACAAATTCAGAGCAATATCCTTACTAATATTATAAACGCGAAAGTTTGTATGGATGTATGGATATTTGTTACTCTTTTACGCAAAGACTACAGGACTAACTGCGTGAAACTTGGTATGTAGATAGCTGGAGACCTGGATTCACACATACGCTACCCTTTTTTATCCCGATATTCGCACGGGAACGGGACCTACGCGGGTGAAACCGCGGGGAAAAACTAGTTCTTTATATGTACGAAATATCGGTACGTTCGCAATCTAAATGGATTACGAATTACCTCATACAAGTGAGATCATAGCAACAGAGTTCTTTGGTATCTAAGCTGAGGTAATTAAATGTAGATTATAATTATCTGTAGCGCGATCGAAGGCACACAGGTGACACAGGCGTCGGAGCAGCGCGCCTGCCGACTGGAGGCATGCTAATTCGTAACTTCCCGACAGCGACCGACGCCGACGGTGTTCCGCGACGTTTACGCTCGATAGTTACATATTACACTTTTTATCGTGTCGTGAATGCATCCAGTTTTCCTACGCATGAGGGGCTCCGTGCAACTTGGTTCGTGACCTGGTGCGAGTGACGTCACGCCGCCGCCGCCGCCATGTCGTTGCGCCGTCTGCGCCCGCGCACGCCCCCGCCCCGCGCGCCCCGCTGTCTGACGGAGAACGGCTGACCAGTGACCTTGTCGCTCCGTCTCGTTCGCACGCATTAGTCATCGGCGGCGCGAGCGAGACGTGAACACATGAACCGGTATTGGAACAAGTTGTTTGTGCAAGAAAGGTTTCTTCTCTTATTTATTTAAATGTTTTCTAATTCGCTTTGTAATGTAATAATGTGGTTGAGACGTTTGTTGTTGTGGCAGGGGTAATGACCTTGAATTGTAGTTCTTTTAGCAATACGCAGAATGTAGGTCGTTAAACACGCACATACGGACGTTCGTACAACGTTCTATCATCTACTATACAGACAACTAATGTTTAAGGTGATTTAGTACACAATTTTTGGAATGGCAGTCAACTATTTAGTACGAATAACGATTTCGGTGTCTTGGCTGTACACAAGCTATTGTGTGAAGTTAGCTCTTGTATATAGCCATACATCAACCGCTTAATTCAGTAGGTACTGCAGAACACTAATATTGTCAAACTTAAGAGTTGATGTTTGAGCGCGCTGATCTCAAAAACTGCTAGTCCGATTTGTATAATACTTTTTTGGCTTATCTGTGTGTCAAGTATCATCAAAATCCATACAACGTTTACGCGTGACAACAACAGTAATAACATAGAAACAACTTTACAATCTTTCACATTTATTGAATCGTTTTGATATAAAATATCGAAGTTAAATAGAGAACAGTTTGAATGTAGAGCATTCCGATTATAGAAGTACATCCATGTTTTAGAAAATGGCAGCCAATAAACTTATTATAAGGGCCTCGTAGGTTCTATAGCATAAGTCCCTTGTATGAGAAGGGTTAGACCATAATCCACTATGGCCTGACCCTTCTCGTACTACGAAGAGACCTGTGCCTAGTAGCAGGACAGTTGATAAACAGGGCTGATATTATCCTTATTATATCCTTACTAATATTTATTATTAGATAATATTATAAATTCGAAAGTAACTCTGTCTGTCTGTCGGTCTGTCTGTCTGTTACCTATTCACGGCTAAACCTATCAACCGATTTGGATGACATTTGATACAGGGGTAGTTTAAAACCTGGGAAAAGACAAAGCTACTTTTTATTAATGTACGTACGACGCGGGCGGAGTCGCGCGCAAAAGCTAGTTTTTATATAGTAGAGTTGGAAAATCATTGTACCAAGAATGTTGTGTCTAATGATTTATAATGAAAAACGGAATTGAGCATGTCCATATTATCGTTGTTGAATGAAACATCAATAAACATTAGTTCGATGTTCCTGATTCATAATGTGTTAGTACTACGTATATCGGGGCATGACTAGCGGGTGTTCTCTAATTTTATATCAGTTTCCCGCCTGTATATTGCATCAGTGACACAATTCATTGAGCGGTTATGCAAATCGTTAGGTCTGGGATTTGATTGTCATGTTGGGTAAAAAATAGGGTATTTTCTGGCGAGAGTTGTCTGAAGCAGCGATACTCCTGTCTCGGAGTAGTAGTCATTGTTCTCAAGTTCGGAAAAGTGAGTCATTTATCGTAAATTAAAGATCAATTGAACATAATAATCTGATACTTAGTATGTACTTTGACGCTGTAATAATTATTTTCTTTTTATTCAGATTCTGTATTAATTGTTAATTAATTAATGGCGACTTAAAAGCTTGCCTGTATGTTTCTTACAGATATCTTTTCATAGGCTCAACTCCTTTGCCTGAACCTTGTGACTAACATAAATATAAATCTAGTAAATTTTATAATAATAAACTCACTAACCGATAACTTTTGACGTACTTTAGTGGTGCTTTGGGATCTAGAATTCTAAATTAATCAATGACTTTTGACTTTGACAGATACATAAACGTTTATAAATCAGTAGTTTCAGTCTAACCTCTTCGGCAAACCGCTGTGAATCTATGCTAAAAAAAATAGTGACATACATTACATACATACATAATTTAAAATCTTTACTGAAAAGTTCGGTACCAAAGAGCTTATTATGCTATTATAAACTCACAAGTAGTAACCAACGTCAATATATCAGTTCCGTCGATCCTCGTTAACCTTGTTGCTAAAAGGCTGTATGTATCCGAGGGAGTTCAAGTATCGTTATATAAATTGTAGATAATACGGGTATAGGTTCATCGTCCGGAGGGCGAACCTCTTCCCGTCAGCTGGGATCCGGCCATCGACCTCCCGGAGGGAGAAGGCGATACCTTTTACACTCCCACCTATTAAAATTTTACGTAAATTGTGATGGATTTGTATGAAAAACGTATGTATTTTTATACAGCCATTTTAATTTGTTTATTTCTGGACGAGACCTGTTTTGATGTTATACGCATTAAAATGGGGTATGCAATTTCAGTTTTTTTTTTATAAAGCCTGTTCTGTTTCTATTAGGAATATATGTATTTTACGACAAAATAAACTCTCGCTTGTATATTGACGATGTATGAGGTAAACAAGAGCGTTACACCCACATTCTACCAACTCTATTCAAATACAGACATATAATATGTTCAAGCCAATTTCTCCGAAACTGTAGACAGCATTATATGACATGGTTACACCTATATCCTACCTATACCTACTTGCCTATAATCCGGTAATCAAACCCGAGTCTTCACGGGGAGCAGTTGCATACACTACTACTGCGCCACCGACTAAGTGGTGCTTAAATAGGTCCTACATAAGAGAGCGAGCTTACCGTCAACCCAACTTAATTGCAGACTATTTTCTGTCAGTAAGATTCGTATAATCTACAGTTGCACAACCACGAACGTTTATGACATTAGCCATCGAGAATTATGTCTATATACACATATTAACGAGATGGGTGTAAAAACCCAGGATTTAACATCTTCGTCTTCATGTGACCTTGTTTCAATTATATTTAAACATTTACTTAGGTTAATGTTGTATATAATTATATAATACTATATAGTTATATACAACATTAACCTAAGTAAATGTGTACATACGTACATGTTTTAATAATAAATAATTAACAAATATTTTGAATCATTGCCGCCGTTGAACAATATGCCCACTGCTACCTACTGCTGGACATGATGCTCACAGTTGGGCCTCGTGTCCACTTTAGGCATTTTGCCCACCGTTAGGCATCATACCAACTGTTAGGCATTATGCCCACTGTTGGGCATCATGTCCACTGTTGGGCATCATGTCCACTGTTGGGCATCATGTCCACTGTTGGGCATCATGTCCACTGTTGGGCATGTTGTGTTGCAAAACGCAGCACAAGACAAAACTCGACAGCAGCAATCAACTCGAATCAGCACACCACCACTCTGCATATAAATGAAGCCATTTTGCCATTTCATATATCATATATCTCGAGAGTCTTGCGATCCACAGGGCCCATATTCAAACTCGACCGAGGTATGACCTCAAGGTGTCTGCACACCAAGTTACAAGTCAATATTTTCCATTTAAAATATGTGACCCCTATATCTCGGGGGTCTTTTGACCCCTAGGGCCTATATTCAAACTCGACCGAGGGATGACCCCAAGGTGTCTGCACACCAAGTTAAAAGTCAATCGGTACAGTGGTTCCGAAGCTATGTCTGTCACTAACAAGCTGTCACTAACAGACCTCAGACAGACACACAGACCCACAAAGTGTTTTCATTAATCTCTTCGAAGAAGACTCCGAGGTTAACAAGCCATTATTTAATTTTAATCTTTACCTATTAAAAAGCCACATATTAATTAATCGTAGATCGACGGACATTAAGGGAAAAACAACTCATCCCTTAATACAGACAATCGTAAACTTAAAAGTAGTCACTATTTAGTATAATTTGTAAATAAAAATTCATCGTTCTGACTAATTAGTGGAGTTATATTGTCCAATAAAACGTCAGTAGCAGGTTCAGTGCACCGTGGTACACGTACGGATGCACACCACTTCACTGCGACTGAGTTTCGTGTGCACAACCAAAATAACATTAATTGAAACAAACTTAATTTTTTACGACCGAACATTTTGAATTTTTGTGCTTATTATAACAGCTGAAGGATAAAGGAATAAGTGAGGTCGATTGACGTTTTTAAATTTCGAACTCTACACAAAAAAGGGGTTTATTTAAAAAAAGAATCGTGACCTTGAATAATTGAAAATGAGAATTTAGGTTATGTATGAATAATTGAAATAGAATTTAAAATTAATGCATTTTTATTTAGAGAGTGTTGAAATTTGTACGAAATTATCCTATACATTATAGGAATA
This sequence comes from Catocala fraxini, assembly GCA_930367265.1. Taxonomy (NCBI): domain Eukaryota; kingdom Metazoa; phylum Arthropoda; class Insecta; order Lepidoptera; family Erebidae; genus Catocala; species Catocala fraxini. The sequence continues at coordinate 4,239,858 of OV884042.1, read as the reverse complement.
CCTAAGTAATTTTAATCCACATAATAAATCTTATTTTTCGGAATAAAATGCATTTAGAAAACTATATCATGACATAGATACAAGACTGTCTTAATAACAATACCTTATCATAATCAGAGGATATCCGTATCCAGCAATGTCACAGTTAATAAAATATCGTCTATATTAATAAAAGCCTTAAAATTGACGTCAATAAATAGGAATATGTTTTTTATTGTTATAAAATAAGGTAGGTTAAAGTGGTACTCTAGAATGTTTAGCCAGTCTCGGTGCAAATATCACCTCAACAATACAAATACACAGGTTGTCAGCACCGTGTACGTGGGATGAGTATTTGTTCCCTCTACTTCGTGTTACGACGACACAGGCAGAAGGATGTATACAGATGCCTTTTCTTGGTAAACATAGCTAGAATACCACTTTAGAACTGAGCAAGGTTGTATGACACTCAAAGTCCGTTTCTCATGTTTAGTTTTACTCTGTTTAGGACCAAATATCACGTCTAACGTGTACCAAAGCACATATGCAATTAGAGATTCTATGCTGTGACCGATTATTTAGTCATAAAAACAAATAATAGTGCTTAACCACAGGCATTAACTCCAGGAATTCATTACTAATACTTCCATATTTAAATAAATGATTAAAAATCGTTTTCCTATTCATGATTAGGAGTTCGGTATCTGGTTATAATGTGTATTTTTTTTTTGTTTTGATTAGTTGCGATTTTGTCGATTAAAAAAACTAAAGTTAAAAAAGGATATAGTGATGTACAAATAAGGCTATTTGTCAGAAATAGTTGATAGGTATGTATTTATACATGTCATGTCATGTTACAATCCTCGATTTGTCACGTAGTCTGCTGGTCACCGACTTCGGTGCAACGAACTGCTGTGGTATTGTTTTAAATGTTATTTATATTTTTGCCTTGTTAAGCAAACCGATACATACATATTTTAAGATTCGAGATATTATTATCTTTGTGCCTCATTTGTATATTTGCGAAAAGTCGGGCATATGTACATTTATGTAGCACCCAATTGCGCCCGTTACGTTTTGATAAATGGCATAGAAGTAATTAGATTACCCAATTGACATCTATTGGGATCATTTTGCTGGCTTCGTAACTTCGAGGGCAATACCATGTTTTTACAATTATATAAAAAAAAAACATGCGGTGCAGTCTTTGGGGACTGCCGATAGAAGTGAAAACTAAGTAACTTGTGAATTGTATCGTCGAGCTATTAGATTATTATTTTTGAATTTTGAATGCCTTCGGTGACGATGACGGGAGTTCCATGATATTTGTTCACCTAAAAAGTGCTCAGCGCGCCTAAAGAAGTTTTCACTTCAAAAATACTATATTACTCGTTCTAAAATTTAAATAAAAGTGTAGTTTCAATTATTTTTATATTAGTGCATTGACGAGCCGGTCAGGCTTGTATTTCTTTTTCATCATTTAAAACAAGTGTTCGAATATCGGTAACCGACATTTCAAATACAAAAATTGAATATTCTTAAATTGTAATTTCAGACTTTCGTTTAGAAATCTAGACCAAATAGATATTGCTTGTTGTTTTTTCTATACATTCACTTGAGTGCAAAGATTTATGTGTCTGTCAAAACATAACTAAGCATAAAACGTTCAGACCTAATTTAAAAATAATATAAATCTGTTTATCTGTAAACGTTCTGTTTATAAAAACCAGAGTAACATAAAAACTAGTTTTTAAAATGTAGAAATATAACGTTTTATTGTGTAATAAAATAAAATGATTTTTTAATTCAAAGTGTAGTAGCTATTTTATCTATAAACATTTGCATATCCCGACGAAAATAATCATAGTTAACCATCGATTAAAGGTATATTTGATCGATGTAGTTTTAACAGTATCATTTTAATGCTATTAATTATTGACCGATAGCGTCAAATTAAAATGAATTATCGGCTATCCCAATTAGCAATACATGTATTTAATAGAAATTAAATTATTTTATTTTATTAAAGGGTAAATTAATTAATACATAATAAAGAATTAAAGATTTTCCAACTAAATATCCGTTCGCTAAATAAATGTTCATGTAATTATTTGTGAGGTATTTTTAATGCAGTGCGGTGAAGCATAGCATTTTTACATAGATAAGTATCTAGAAGTAGGTACCAATAGTGTATCCTTTGTGTACGCTTTTCAAAGATTATCTCCTGCTTTAGCGGTAATCCCTGTGAAGCGACGGACTATTTTGTATTTTCCTCCGTTACACAGGGATTATTCCTAGAGCGGGAATTATCTTTAAAACATTAAACAATTTTTTATATTCAGTTTGTTACACGTAAGAAAAATAATGAGTCCACTTTATGCAACTAACTACTATGTATGTAGTAAGAATGTACGATATTTATATTTGATCGATTTTTTGTATCTTATTACAATCTATATACTAATATAATAAAAGAGTTTGTTTGTTTGGTTGAACGCGCTAATCTCGGGAACTACTGATTTATATAATATTGTCTTCTGTTTACGCGAATATTATTTATTGAAATTAAACTACTATATACGGATTTTATCGCATTGTTTATTTGACACTTTATTACATAATTTTGAAAACTGTTACACTACTATTACTATTTAACTTTACTAATTTTTAAGCTAATTAAATTATTATTAAATCTATTTATATTTAAGTTTACACTTTCCCCGACGTTTCGGTTGCTTTTCAGCAGCCATGGTCACGGGGAGACTTTAATAGTAGTAGTAGTGTAACAGTTTTCAAAATTATGTAATAAAGTGTCAAATAAACAACGCGATAAAATCCGTATATAGTAGTTTAATTTCAATCATGAACTACTGGTATGAATTAAAAAAAATATTTTAGTGTTGGATAGCCCGTTTATGGAAGAAGGCTATAGGCTATACCTATAACATCACGCTACGACCAATAAGAGCTGAGCATCAATGAAAAATGTTGAAAAACGGAGAAAATTCTCTTATGTGAAGCAGACGAAGTTGCGCGGGTCAGCTAGTCGACTATAAGCCTACATATTGTACAATTACAAACATAAATATCGATCACTGATTATTGTCTATGAAAAGCCTGCAAATTGAAACAAATACAAACATCGCAAATGCTGTCTACCATGTAACGATTTTTTGTATCTTATTACAATCGACTACGAGCCTCCAAATCGATACAATTACAAGCATAAATATCGATCATTGATTATGGTCTATTTAAAGTCTGCAAATCACAACAAATAAAAATACCGCACATTCCTTCTATTAAAATTCGCTTGTCTATTCTTTCAAGTCTAACCACGAAACTTTATAACGCAGTAGGTTGTAGACTAACAGTATCTGCTTTTCAGATAGTTAAAATGCGAAGCGTGTCTCGGATGAGTAGAATTTGCACAAGCTGACCTCGCGCGAGTTACCCCAAAATAGTTCGCATACAAGCGACCCATAAAAACAACGACTAGCGCCTAATACTCACCGGTATCCCGCCAATTTTGAAAATGGAACCTAGTGCGCCATTTTAAAATATACTTTTTTAAATTTACACTGCGTTGTTGCACAAAGCACAGATATAGAATTTTACTGCATTCAGCCTGCTCTTAAAGTATACATAAGTAAATTATACTGCTTGATTCTTGCTCGCACTTTGCACTTGTCTTTGTCTTTGTATAAGTGCATCTGCTTCCGCGCGTTTTATTGAGCCGGTGCTTCTGTGTGGTTTGTTAACTCTGTTACTATAGTATAATTTTGTTGCCTATCATGCTCAAAGTAAGGTTCGAGCAAAATATTATAGGGTTGCCAATGTTGCCAATTAAAATAATGAGAAATCACGAACATGGAGCTTTATGTATACACGTGTTGTGTGCGGAACAAAAATATAAGTTCTATTTTTTTTTAAGTCATCTTGTAATGCTCGTTGCCTATTTATATCAATCGCCAGATAGATTTGTGCCCCAATAGAAAGACAGACTATCCACTTTATTGCTACCAGTTTCTTGCCTGCCTACCAGGCAGTAGGTTGGTTTCCACTTATTATCAAGTTGAATGCTGATTCACCTGCTTTCAAAAACAAAAAATAAATAATTAAAGAAACTCTGTCAGTCTAGTACGTTTTTATGGCTAAACAATTTTCATAAAGTTTAGTATGTATAGTTGCAAATGTGTTTTTAAGTAGCAAATGTTCTTTATCACAGTTCAAGTCATCGCAATACCAAGAGTATTTCCTATTATAGGTACCGATTGTAGAATATGGTGGCAAATGATAGAAAGTACCACCTAATCAAATCGGCACTTGCCTCGCCCGTCTTACCCAATACCAAATTTTATCGCGAATCCTAGCTAACTGCATGTGAGCTTAAGCTAGTCTGTGATATTAGTATGCATTTTATACTATATTACACATATGTATATTGGTTGGCAATTCTAAACTCAAGCCTCTGAATAACTAAAATCACGAATACTTTCTAGAATATGTACCTACTCACTTATGCCTTAAGACATTTAAATGCAAACAAGTAACCAAATAATTTTACCCATACTTGGTAAGTAATGTCTCGAATGGCAGGAACGATCCTCATAAGGATATAGAGTCGCTTCTAACATGCAAATTGTATACCAAAACATTTTGACTCTGTGGTTTGTACTTTTGCCTTTTATGTGCTCTGTACGGAATATAGAGGTACGTAAAAGCACAGTTCAAAAATAAATTCCGTATAAAAAAGTCAGGAATCGGAAGTAGAAAATGTTTTTTAACCGAGGTAAAATATTCTGTATGCAGAGTTTTGCTCTAACTGGGTCAACCCGATTACTGAAGTAAATCCATCCTTCAGAGGCATCCATAGACCATTAAACCAACGCTTTAAGATCGGGATCAAACATCTTAGTCATGTGTTTCTGCGCGGAGTAGTTTCCAGCTGATATATTAAAGATCGGCAACGATGTTATGCGGTGTTGTGATATTCATAGGTCACGGCAATAGCCCGACAACATGTATACCAGTTGTGTTTATAAGCTGTTCCTCTGCTGGACTCGAGTTTCCTCTCACAATGAGATAGTTCAGGCTGGCTCATTGCGGGTTGGCAAGCTATACGTACCTTTAAAAACAAGACGTAGAACTCTTAGATCTGCAAGTTACCAAACGATATTTTCTTCCACCATTACTGTTAGGTACCAAGGCTTTGTAAAAAAGAAACATTCTCCGGGCCATACTTACCAGCATATTATAATTTTAGTGCTAACAGATGCCAGACTGATATCCCCGATACACAGTTTGTTTGACCTGGAAATTGAAACAGGACCGCGGCGATCGGCACTTACGCAAGCACGTTACTTGAACAATGAGGAAATATAACAAAATTATACCTTCCATTTTGGCCTGTTTACTTTACTTCGTCAGTCTTTGTCTAGCGTAAATTGTAGTGTCCGGCAAATAAATACCGAAACCAATTGTACTCTCAAAATGGCGATCTCGAGAAACTATGTACTATACACTGTACACTTTATACATGTGTTTACGAAACTGTTGTAAGCTAATCGACCGATGTATATCGTTCAAAGTGATGGCAAGCGAATTAGTAACGGATAGTAGACCCCTTTCTGTGTTACCGTGTCTAAATTATAATACAATATTTTTTACTGCTTGCAGCATTTTTGTATTATATATACAGGAAAACGGGTACCCGTTTTCCTGTTACGGGTAGATTAATTTCTTTTTAATTTTTTCTAATGTAAATTATTGCTTTGCAAGCTGCCACTGCAAAAGTATTGATCGTAAGATTTGATTGTAATTTTTTGTCATTCAAAAACTTAACAGTAGCTAAGTTTCTAACTAGGTTTCCCCGCCCTGATCGCCCGCATTAATTTGAATTTGGTCAGTAAATTTCTATCCCTAGAGAACAGTAGTTTTTCTGCGATACAGGTACTCTATGTACTTTTATGTCCTGCCAACACCCCTGCCAACGTGTAGACAACATTTCATGATGATCGGTCAAGTAGTTAAGGCGTGAAAGCGTACAAACAAACAAACTCACATTCACGTTTTAAATATTACTTTGGACTAGTAATTTAACCTCTCCAGCTAAGTTAAACGCGTATGTTAGAGTTGTGAGTTCAAGTCGATTGTGTAACGGCTAGGGATTGAACCAACGCCTTCTAACTAACTGTACTAAACAAAATATAAACCATATTGTAGTAAGTGTTACTCTAGTATTGTTTATGGTTTGTTTACATATTGGCATTTGTTTAGACTGTGAATAAATTTGTTTACTTAAACAGTCAATATGTTATTGTTTAACGTATGAGTTAATATCGTTGAATGTATATTTAGTCTACCAAAGATTTCGTATGAGCTGGTCGAAAATAACCGCCAATTAAAAAGCTTTTGTTGATATCTATGGTTTGCATAGTGTAGCGTGTACCATGGTACGTCCAGACTTTCGTACTAAACAAATAATTGTGGGTTGTGCCTTAGTATTTGTGAGGTTTATCTTTTATATTTATACTGTCAATATGACAAACAGTCTGAGGATAAGCAGGTAGTAGGTATTCACTCGCCGTATTGTAAAACTCGTCGAAAAAGAATTCACTGTCCTGTCAGAGCACGGTAAAAAGATCACACTGTGGGCCCAAGTAGCCTGGAAACTTTACTCATCGTAGGAACACAACACAAAGCTGTCTGCCGCAGCTGCCATCTTTCTTAGGATGGAGGTAGTATTTCTTCAGTCAGTATGACCCAACTTTAACGAAATCTTAAGTTTATGTGGGAAAACAGCTGTGCTCCATCTTCCTCCAGAAATACACTGAACCATTGCACCTTAAGAATATTCCTTTAACGGGATTCATTTATAATGGCGGGCTAGTCATGAAAGTTACGCACACTATGCCTTCACCTGTCTATAATTACTCAGAGATTTTAAACACATGAAGAGAAATCAAATAATATTTCTTTTGCAATCGCAATCATAAAAAGTATCGACATTTTTACTAGCCGTGAAAGTATTACAATAAATCATTACATAAAATTTATGGATAGAATAAATGTTATATTTATTATGGCATTAAATTTTTATTTAAAAGTGCTTGCGTTATATCTTTGGTTTTAAAATCATAGAGCATAATATTTTTTTGTGTTATGAATATAAAAGCCGATGGAGAATGTGATGATAGTGCATGGAGCAAAATAGTTTTTGACCGGATTACTGATCTTTTTTGGTAAAATGCGGGCAATCGTAAATGATTAACAGTAGAGATGCAACCTGTGTCGGAGTGTCAGTGGGGAAAGTGTGAGAGCAAGAGCTAGGGATGGTCTTTAAGCCCGAGTCGGTCGGTTCTGTTTTCTGCCAGTAAATTCTCCACAGTAGCAGAGTCCAGCCAAAGCTGTTCCATACAATATGGTCAAATTATCGTTGACAGCTGACAGATAGCATAGAGCAACGCCAAGGAGTACCGGTTTTAAAAGCGGCTGACGGCAAAACTGATATAATGCTATAGTTACCAAACTGTATGAATAAATTTATAGCTAGATTCTGATAGCATTCAATATAAATATGCCTACAGAACATTATCTGCAAGTCATTAACTAACTTGCAAATGCATTGTAGGTATAATTCATAGTATTTCTAAAGTGCTTAGCGATAATTAAATATTAGGTATTATTCATTTAACTAAGTAATATTTAATTACTCTAAATAGTATTGGAAAGGTCACGTTTCTAAAATAGTTATTAACCAATCCAATTTAAATAGAACTTTATATGTGAATTAAGCGAAACGTGAGTTTTGGAAGTAAACAACTTTGAATTAAATTGAACACTCGATTGAAATAAATTAAACTCGAGAAAATCGATTAAAGACGATTCTCAAGTTGCCGGGTATTCTATATCCCCGCTTGTATATATTATGTTTGGACTCGAGTTTATTGTCGAGGGTAGACAGAGATTTCGAATTGTCAGTTGTTATAATCCTGATATAATTAAATAACTGTTTACATACATTCGCTCGCTTCAGTAAATCATGTATAGCAACATAGGTTGATACGCACTTCTGAGATTTCGACTGCCTCTTATATTTAAAATTAGAATAAATTTTAGATGTTTATAGCAGTCATAGTTTAAGGATAGTAGATATTATAATCACAGTTAGTTCAAAAATACAGAATAATATTAGTATTCTTAATTCAAAACATGCTGATATATTTAGTTAAATGTACAGCTACTTATGTTGCTGACTCTATTATACGATTGGGCCAGTTAACGGTCGCATATTTTATGTATTTCAGTTTGGAAAAAATAAATAAATATTTTTGCATTTATTTGCATACAATGTTATTTATAAAACGAAATTACCATATTATGTAAATATTTTGTAAAACAAAGTTACGAAAAATAAACAATGTATAAAATTAAATATTGAACGTATTTAATATGCGCACATGGCAACACTTGGGGTAAAGTCTCCACCATATACATCATGCAGTGATTACCCCGTGCCTTCCCAATGCTCATTATTTTGAAGTACTTTGAGCGAGGCGGCTCTAAATTTCTAACATTCAAGTGCGTTGCGTTAATTGCTGCATCTATACTGAACGCACCCCTATGTGCTGGGGTGCGCAACTCTTATGTATCCCCTGGAGCTCCCCTGCTAGTTGCTAAGCAGTCCTGCCTCCCCTTCCGTACCTATGTTCAACAAAACAGACCTTCGTATAGCATCACGTCATGTTTCAGCCGCCTTATTTTTTAAATAATCTGGGCTATAATTTCCTAAAGCAGTGAATAAAAAGTGTAAAATATAAATCCTCAATTTGTTGAATAATGGCACAGTTGTAAAGATGAGGCAATGCTATTCTGAACTAAAAACCTCACCGTAATATTCGTTTTATAGAACGACTCTGGGTTTTGCAAGTAAAGGAAATGAGATATTAACATGTCAGGTGCTCATAATCGTAAGAGTCAACTAAAATATGGGTTAATGTGACGGTCGTAGGCGGTGAGCCAATAACTAACTACTAAGCATAACCAAAATGCCGCTGTCATTTTTAAATTTAATATTAACAACATAGATGACGGTAATACTTATGCAATATCCCTTTTGTTCATTTTTATGTTTTAGAAAGAGGCATTTTGAAGTATTCTTATTACATCAGCATTTATACATATTATTTAATGTTTTCATACTCTTTATTATTTTAACGTTAGGAGAACAAATTGCCTTTTGTGTAAATAAAGAAGGAATTTTATCGTGCACATTTTTAAATTACAAATTTGGAACATGACATATTTGGCGCGTTAATTATTCAATAGAATTCAAAATATTTATAAATATGTATTTAAAAAAAGAGCTTTGTTCGGAACTGTTCATACCTAAATAGTAATTTATAAATAATTTTGATAAATATGTACATGTCTATTCGCATGATATTTTCGTTCATATTATCAAAAGTAAATGTTTTATATGAATACTAGCTTTTGCGCGTGGCTCCGCCCGCGTCGTACCTACATCAATAAAAAATAGCATATGTCCTTCCCCAGGTCTTAAACTATATCTGTACCAAATTTCATCTAAATCAGTTGAGTGGTTTAGCTGTGAAAAGGTAACAGACAGACAGACAGAGTTATGAATTCGAACGAAAACGTAAATTCGAATTTATAATATTAGTAAGGATTTTATTTGTGTGATATTCAATCAATTATTTAGTATTTGTAATTTTGTAAAGATTGCTAACTTTTATATCGAGGGTACAGTCAACGGTTATATAAAGCAAAGTGTTAAAATATACGAATTCTTCTCTATGCTATTTCCCAAGTCTAGAGCATTCAATCTCCACAGCGCCTTGCATGAAAGTTTTAAGTTACTCATCTTTTGTTCATCTCCCCTAGTTACTTTACATACCTCTGGCGCGTTTGAAGTTACTTTTTTAAAGAATTTTATTTCCTCATTCACCGGCTTTAATGGTGCAAGCGAGACATTTATATTCTGCAAATATGTATTTCACAATTTTATAACGGATCTTGTTAGATTGTTAACAAATTCGGTCATGCGACACACTTCCTTAGTTCTCACCCACTGCTTGCATTAAATGGCAGATATTATTATGTATTTTTGATAAGAACTAGGCGGCACCTTCTTTTTCGATTTACACTAAGCGCCATCTTATATAATTGTGATTTGAATTCTTAAGTGTATTTAAGTACATAATATTAATATAAAAATTTACTCCGAGGTTAACCTCAAGCTATAATTTTTCAATAACGAATCCAATGATATTTGTGTATTCCCGCCAAAAATAAGCGGCCATTATTTTAGAGACACGTTTGACAGAACTGGACCGAGAGAGTTTTGTTTTTGGCATCGGTGCAGCGTGCCGAGAGATTTCGTCCCATTTTTTCTTAAATTTAAATTTACATTCTTACAAATTAAATACAAATATGAGATCCGACAATAAAACGTTTTCCGTGTCACTAATTGTTACTTTTGTTCATTTTTAAATCGTGATTATATTTAGTGTGCGACAAATTAATTTGTTGTACTATTGTTACCACACTCTCCAAGAAAACAAAAGTGTGATTATCTATGATGGTTTGTGCTGGTGTCTAAAACAAAATAGCTTTCACATAATTCTGTCCAATTGTGTTAATTAGAATGATAGTTATACATATATAGATTTTCTCAATAACTAATCTTAATTTTGTTTCTTTTCAGGTAAATAACATATTATTGGCAGTAAGACTTCATCGAAAGAGGTGGGTGGCAAAGAAAATGGCATTGGCTGTAATAAATCAAAGGTTTACGTAATACTCGCTTTTATCCGTACCGTTCCAGATGTTAGTTAATACAGCGTGATTCCAGCTTCGTGATTGGTTCGGGTGACTAAATTAGAAGCGAACTCTCAGCGTATAAATGTTCGGATATTAGGACTCCCTTTAGGGATCCATTACAAAACGTAGTTTAATATGCTTAGTATTTATTGCTATGCGGTTTTGAACTTTGGGTTGACGAAATAAAGTTAACGAATATTGGTTTGGTATTCATGTTTGTGTCAGAAATTCTACTGAAGGAAGTACTTTTAACTTGCTCAGTTTACATCAACGGTTTTTACGATCTAGAAAAAGTAATATCAATAAATGAGATACTTATATCGGGCATCAGTAATATTTTTATGGACTAGATAAAAAACAATCGCAATAAATGAGGTTGTTAGACTGTATTACTACGATAATATGGTGTACTCTTTGGTTGGTTCAGCTCGTCTGAATGGTAACTGCAATTATAATGTTTTCCGCTTCGAAACTCTACTAAAGCAACACTGATAATGATGCAGATTTCAGAAAATTGTAATGGTTATTGCAATAAAATAACCCGACGGAAGTTTCTGGAAATTTTGCGATATTTTGGTTGCTTTTATTTGCATAGTATATAATTGGAGGACTTCATCGTCAGATAAAACAATTATAACATCTAAATAAATTAACTTAATAGGGGTGTTATGACATTCCGTTTCTAATTTCGATCAAAGATTAGGAATATACAAGGAAAGCATACAAATAAACACAGTTAAGTAGTTTCAATGGCCAAGTTCGCGATGAAATGTCAATACCTTTTATCAGATAAATACTTTAACCTGCATATATCCATGTATCTAGTCCGCTCGCAAAATAGATCCTTATCTTCAAATTTCCATATTGATTTTAATATCAAACTCTGTACTATCATTTAGTAGATTACTACTCTACATACACATCATGTCTAATACACATAATATTGTATTGTTTTTATGTCGAAACGTATCATTATCCAACATCAAATCAACTATGGGCAGATTATACATCTAATCTCGTCTAACTAACGCCTACGGTGTATGGGGAAGCAAAAAGTTGTATAATGCATGTTCCGTGTCGGACAACGTCGGCGGCGGCGCGTCGCCACTTGCGTCACGTAGTGAAATCAATGATGGGCGCAGACCCAGTTGTAAAGTTGACCTTGGTCCGCTCTTGCCGACTGCCGACCGCGCACTGCCTTGCCTTGCCATGAAGGTCTACTACTGATGAATCGGATAGCATTCCATTTTTGAATTTTGAATGCTGTATCACATTAGTGTTTAACCGTCTGTCGTACGCAATGATTTTATCTATGATTGTTTTACGTCCAATTCCGTCGAACATGTCCACAAATATATTAATTATAGATTTGCTCCACAAATGAGTAAATATAAATAGACTGCTCTATATAGTTAAATTAATTGTGAAGGTAGGGGTCAGAAGGGAAGGTAGATCGTGTGACATTCACGTTTCTGTGAGCACGATCGATAATGCCTGCGGAGCTCTATTTCGCGAAACGCGATTTAACATAGTGGTATTAGTTTCATGTTGCTCGCGCGTATTTCGTGTTATAGCTGTCATTATTCGAATTGTCGGTAGTTTGACTGTACGTTCTAGGATTTTAGTATCTTAATAGGTTCAATGACATATAAAATGTATTTTGCTTGATGTCGTATACGCATTTACAAATAGTCAACCTAGAAAGCATTTACTACTTACTTGTATCTTATCTCTAACCTTCTACTTTTTACGCATCAAACCGTGTATCGTATCTTTTCGCTATAATATTTGGGTCACGATCACACGTTTATTGATAGCCCAGAAGGTGTTTACGATTGTAACAAGATCGAATTTCTGTTTATTCAAAAGAAACCAAACGTGTTTGGCAAGTATTTGCATTAAACTAAGGGCATTAACATTTTGAAATGACCATTAAGAGCGGACGGATACCTCAGTCGGTACATGCTTGGAGTAATAAAAAGAAATGAAATCCAAAACGGACACGTAGCGACCTCGCATCGACTCGTAAACACCAAAAAAAGTATAAATCAAAGACAATAAACGCGTCTGCGACGACCGCGTTGAGAGTTGTGTGTGGGATAGGCGCGGGCGACGGCGGCGGTGCTAGACACGGCCGCTATAGAGCGCGGAGGTCGCGCGAGCCACAATAAACTCGGGTGTCAAGTCGGCCGGGTGGTACTGGCGGGTGGCGGCAACGCGTGACCGTGGGCGGTCAACGCATTAATATGTGCGCGCGGTCACGGGGTCGCCGTACCGGGTTTCAGAACGCACGCCGCGCCGATCAGCGTTTGAATTTGGAATTTTAAAATGGCGCGCTATGGTGCGACGCCGGCACGTACCGCGGATTTTATGCGTCTACTATAATTTTGTGTAATTTATATTCGATACGCCGGCGGCTGCTAGATAGCGTTTCTATTGAAGTGTAGACGCGATCGCACCGTGTCCGGGTGCTCGGCTGGAATATTGATTGGCACGATAGTCGGCAGGATGCGTTTGCACGCTTGCTACTGCATACATGCATCGCTGATTGACTTTGTTTATTTTCAAACAATGTGCATACGTGTGAAGACAATGTTTGAAAATAAACAGACGTGAGAGATACTTTTGAATATCAATAGTGCGCTCAACGTTCTGAATATTTAGACGGTCGAAATGTTTATGTGCCGCATATGCTTTATTCTGATTGCACGCTACAGAATAAAGGAATGGCTTTAGACTCAGCACTTAACAAATATTAGTATCAGTGCGAAAAGATTTACGTGACTTATTTGTATACCTACTACAAATTATGAGATTTATAAAATTGAATCGTTTATCGAGTTCAGGTTCAAAATTATAATGATTATTCTATACTTCTCACGAGATACTCATATAAATAAAAATTTACTTCGAAAAGACCAAATGATCCAATCCAAATGATCCCTTGCTGAAAACTTTAATTCCCAATCGGATTCCGATATTATTTTACTTTAGATCACGTACTCATACAGATGCGTGTATAAGTCAAATCCAATTACTGTTTAAGCTTGACTTGATCCGAAATCGGTTTATGCACGCCTGTCTGTTTTCGCTTAAAGTTAAGCTGGACATTGGCTGTATCTATCTGATCTGTGTCTTTAATAAGGACAACTTGACACTTGTCATTAACGTCATACATAGTTTTATTTTCGCGCGATTTGTCACTAGCGTCGCTGTGTTCGATGTTGCCACCCGGCGATCCTAAAAGCTACCGTGTTAATGCACTGATGCACCTTACATGCGATAAGCGTCACCTCTGCAAGGCCAGATGACTAATATAAGTGATGGATGTGCGCAATTATTATCAGATTTTATTTTTCATTTTGCCACTTGCCTTACTTTTTTATGTATGTAACAGCGTATCACTAAGCTATATTACAATTTTTTATTGTCGCTGTTGGCATGCAAGGCAGCAACCTATCTCATGATTAGTGGCATTCTCCGCAACACATGTGCTAGACGTTTCCAAATAGAGCGGTTCTCTACTACAGTATCAAGTGTTGCCATGGTATAAATATGGCGATGTCTTGTCATTTCTGATTGGTTCCGCGGCTAAAGTGTCCGCTTATGTTGGAAGCCTATAGTGATCAGAAGATCACTATAGGCTTCCAACATAAGCGAACACTACCTGAACTGGCTATCACATCCTTCTGGATGTGATAGCCAGTTCAGGTAGTGTTTTGCCGGCAAGATGTTTTCAGTAACAACAAACAATCTACAAATTTATCGCTACTAAAATGTAATACAATTCTGCCTACGCCTTCGGCAGTACACATACGTGAGGCTTACACCACACAAGCAAAACTGCAGGTGACAAAATTATCATGTCTTGTAGCAATCTCGTACCTACACAACGTTCCACGTTATACTGTCAACTACCTTCATTTTTTTTTCCCATTATCCTCTTTCAGTAGAGCTTACATTCTCTCTCACAAAAGAAATTAATTCACATCGTCGTTCCGTAAAAGCCTGCAATGACTGGAACTTTAGGCAATGTCTTTTACTCAACAAATTGAGTACTCCGAGCTTCGGTATAATTGATTATATTAATTAGATAACTCAGTCCCGAATAGAGGGAATTGCTATTGTTATTTCGATGAACAAATCTAGAAAATTGAATTTATCGAAACGAAGTTTACTAAGTAGACATACTATGTTGATTTACCGAGTTCGTTTGGTGTTATTATTATGAAAA
The DNA here is from genome assembly GCA_930367265.1 of Catocala fraxini. Taxonomy (NCBI): domain Eukaryota; kingdom Metazoa; phylum Arthropoda; class Insecta; order Lepidoptera; family Erebidae; genus Catocala; species Catocala fraxini. The sequence continues at coordinate 4,224,800 of OV884042.1, read as the reverse complement.
CTTTTGTGAATGGTTGTACTTGCCCTCCAAGTACACATTTAATAAACAATTCCAAAATAATTGATTTTACAGCCAGACCAATAACTTTTAGTGTTACACCTATATCCTCGAAGGAGTGTGTAGGGGTTTGACCCACATTTTGCCAGCTCTGGGCTTAGGTCCCACGTAATAGGACTATTGCCGTCTTCCAAACACAGCTCCAGATGCCGTGCTGACACTGCGTTAATTTCATGTCAGGAAAGCCCTACCTAGAAATCACTCCAAAAACCTTATGCACAGCAACCGTACTCACTAATGCCGCCACCTACATTCTGAATACATATTACTATCTTAAAATCTAAGTAATATAAGGTGGGTCTATATTTAGCAAACGTCACCCCAGAGTTACACCTTTCTTCATACATAAATAAGGTTACGCCTCTACACCCCCTTACAGCCATAAATGCATTACATCCCTATTCCGCCACCTGTGCTCAAAGTACTACGAAATAGGAATATTTCTTAACAAGTAAGTGAAGCATGGCTGAGTGATAAAGAAATCCCGCTGTCACCTATTTGAACATGATGACACCTAACCTTTTAGGATATTTATATAATTGAAAACAATCATAGTTACAAAACTTGAGTTTCTTGCAGTTTTCTTCTCATAGGCTCTACCTTTGCCTAACTAACCTAAATGTAGCTTCAGTAACTTAGTAAACTCACTTCTTCTTCTTCTTTTCTTCTTTTCGTGTGGTTAGTGGCCAACCTGTTGTCAAGAGTTATTCAAGCCGCCCGTAGGCCTCTGACATGGCTTAACGACTGCTGTCAATTTGACAACTATCGGGACCGACTTTTTACATGCCCTCCGATGCACGGAGACGCTCAGATGAAATACCACTAAGCGGTCACCCATCTACAGACTGACCGCACCCAACGTTGCTTAACCGGTAAACGATTAGCGAGGTTAAGTAAACTCACTAACCTATATATTTTGACGTTCATAAGTGTTACTTTGTGACCTAAATGAGTAAATGATTTTTGATTTTGACTTTGACTTATGTTTATGACTATGGCCAGTGCAACCTGGCCAAAGGTTAAGCCTTTAAAATTTATTGAAATTAAACTACTATATACGGATTTCATCGCGTTGTTTATTTGACACTTTCATACACAAAAGTTTGAAAACTGTTACACTATACTACTATTAAACTTTACTAACTTTTAAGCTAATTAAATTATTATTAAAACTATTTAGATTTAATTTTATTTTACACTTTCCCCGACGTTTCGGTTGCTTTTCAGCAGCCATGGTCACGGGGAGACTAAGGTGGTAGTTGTCTCAATGTTCCAGTGTCGTTATTTCAAAGTACTCGAACATAATTTAATCATTGGTGTTTCTATTTACGCAGAATGAGCTCAAAGTATCATGAAGTCTAGCTGTGGTTTGCTTCTTCTTGGGTTTGACTAATTTTTTTGATTTTGTTTAATTTCAATGAATAATATTCGCGTAAATAGAAGACAATCTTTAAAATTTATGTTAATATCGAACATTAGATACCTCGTTCATATTAGTTTTCAGTCCAAAAATCATGCAATGTGGTGGTAGGGTGACTTTTAGAATATTAAGGGCTTGTCCTACCACCTGCAGATAGCATTTGTCTATAAAATAAAAGTCTCACCATCTCTCTTCTTTAACCTAACATGAGTGAGACAGCATGCAATTTATCTTTCGGATAACTTTTACTTGTTAGTTGTAGGAGTGGCCATAGTGCATATTATATGTTTCTTAAAGCTAGGATATCGCTCATATTGATACAGCTTGGCTGGATAAGTACCTACACTCTACAGAATATCACACACAAACAATCTAGGTTTTTCTGCCGTGAGTTGGCTTAGCCCTGGTGAGACGAGTGATACCTGGTGTTGCAAGCTATAGCAAACGCGTACCAATAAGCATAAGGTATATGTGCACCAGTTTCTTTCATTCGCTTGTTGCAAGCCTAGGAGTCTGTTTAAACTAAAACAGTCTGAGAAACCTTCGTTCTCTATCCAACAAGAGCCGAACAATCGGCTTTTGTTGGATAGAGAACGAAGGTTTCTGCTATAACTAGAGTTAGTCCTGGTGACACGATAATTAATGTTGCAAGCGCTTATAAGCTAGAGCAACCGCTTACCAACAAGCGTATTGGGGGCTGGGTTCTTTCGTTCGCTTCTTGCATCTAAACGTGACATCTATCAACGTAAAGACGAGAACAACTCGCGCGTTTAATAAATCAATTTTATCGTGTATGTTTTCGATAATGGCGACCTATTTACTTCATCTACTCGTGTTATGTTATCAGTCATGTTGTGATCGCTGCAATGTACCTTGTTTACAATTTATATTATTCATTAGTTAATTAATTGTTTATGTGAAGATTTATTGCACAATGTTTGTTTGATATTTTCTAGAAGCAAGTCAATAATATGGAGGCTGTTATTGGTAATCAGTTGCTTACTAACATTGTTAGTTTTACGGAGACTAGCTGTTCCAGGTTTACACACGTTTATAATTACTGCTCCGCTCCTATGGATCGTAGCGTGATGTTACTTCTAGTTTCTTGTTTTTTTTTCCTTTTTTTGTAAGGGACTTGGAGCCATTTTGACTATGTCAGTCCCATCGGGCTTAAAAATACTACACACAACTTAAAGTATCCAAGATTACTGGCTACATAGTTAAGTAGAACCTACTACTTAACAACAAATTATCTATTATCTAATTTATAAATAAGTTTATATAAGGCAACTGCTGCGTCTGACATAGGTTCAGACAAGATACTACTTCTAGTTAAAGTCGCTTTCTAATATTGAAAACAAATGCTTTGAAATGCTTTCAGGACATTAAATGCAAAAAAATACAAATCAGATTGCTTAAAATTAATGTTTTAGGCAAACGGATTTGTATTTTTTTTGCGATGAATGTCCTCAATGTATTTTAAAGCTAGTAGAACAATAACGTGTATGTTGAGACGATTGGCGGTTATGGGATTGTAGGTTCGATATTCAATTCGTTCGAATTGAAAATCGGCTCGAATCGATTCGATAACAACTTCTTCGAAAGGTGGTTGGTGAAGTTCAATATATAGGTGATCCACAGAATATCCCAAGTATACTTTGCGTCCGTTTTCAACGTGAGCCACTTTAAAATTACGTTTCTGACAGCAGCGAGTTTTTAAAGATGTCTTACTCCATGCTCCGGAGAGCACCCTTAGTCCTTACCTTTAAATTTGGCTCATATTGAACGCCTAAACAGCATTTCTAGTAAGTAGAATTAAAATAGACAACAGAAAACTCTTTATTTTTATAACTATACAGGGTTCTGCTTCTTTATTTACCTAATAAGTTTGTTTACCAGCTTAGTTTGATTATTAAAGTTTATAAACTAACTTTATTGATGCTTTGATAAATATGTTTTGATATATAATAATTTAAAATAAATAGAATAAGTTGCCTATTTAATATTTCACCTTTTCAAGTTGTTTCTTTCAGTAAAATTTAGACTTAGAAGTAAGATAGAATAACTAGTTATAAGTACATAATTAATGTAAAACTGCTTACTCCTAAGTGTTATTGTCCTATCAGATAGCCTCGATACAGGCTTTGCCTAGTGTGGCTATCAATGTTAATGTTAATTGTAATTTGGACTGCGTAATAAACATTATTATTATTATTAAAATGCATATAATATATACAATAGGAAGAGTACATACATACATGACCTGCCTGTTGTCCAGAGAAGTAACATTGAAACTAAAGATTTAAATTCACTGCGATCCCAGTATGTGAGCGTTCATATATTTAGAAAATTATTATAGGGGTTTGACCGTCTGATAACCATTTTTCCACTATCACATATACACAACACCACCTAGAGCAGCGATAGCTCAGTGGGGAGACCAGCAGACTGCAATGCAGAGGGTTTCGGGATCGAAACCACGTCGCGCACCTCTGACTTTCGGAAGTTATATGACTTTTCGAAATTATGTGCGTATTTATTGACAATTATCGCCTCGGAGAGCACGTTAAGCCGTCGGTCTCGGCTGCCATGAACCTCTATGGCAGTCGTTATTGGGAGAGTGTAGATACAAAAGATCCCACTGGGTCGAAGTGTCGCCGGTCTGCACTGACTGGCCCCCACATAAGATAAGATAAGATAGGGTGTCTAACTTGATGTGTAGCCGGGTGTACCCCTTACCTACATTAACAAGACGACGCGGTGCCTTATACATAGAGTTATCAATACATTCGAATATATTTCGAATGCTTTGATAACATCGCTAGTCTGTCAATATGTGTCTTAAAATGTTTCGTATTTTGGTGAAGGCACAATAGCATTCTCGTGGGAATCATCATCATCGTTATTTTCGCTTCTTTTGTTTACACTTGTGTCGTTTAGGATACTTTTCAGTCGCACATTCGTGATGTGAATGAAGTGTAAACGTCTCAATGTGATGAGTAAAGATTTAAAATAAATTATACTCTTTATTATCGTCATGTGTAAATTATAGTTTATACGTCACATCTTCAAAGTATGATATGTCTTTCCCAGGGGTTGATTGATTAGTTCAGCTTTGAGAAAGCAACATTGAGATATAGACACAATTACTTTTGTATTTACAGTGAACTTGAACTCCAAATATCCGAATAAATTGGGACCAGACCCCATTCAGATAATCATAGATTCATGACACTTTATGCATTTTGATGTTGAAATTGCAACTATGTGTTACACGCATAATATTCTAGAACTGCATGGGACGGTGACTCTCTCCCCGAAAGCGATTCGGATAATTGGAGTTCGGATAATTAGAGTTCTACTGTATCATATTAGTATACATGTCGCATCCTTAATAAAACAGAGACTTATCTCAGTATTTTGGATTAAACAAATTTGAACTCTATTGCAAAGATTTAACACAAATATAATATTAGTATTTAACATATACAATTAGAGTTCAAATTGCCTTACTTTCAAATTTCGAGTTAAGTCGCTGTTTTATTAAAAGTGCGATGTATGCTCCTATTTTAAAATAAGACAAAACCAAAACATTGAATGAGAACGTTACTGATTTAATGACAATTCGAGATCAGTAGGTTATATTATAATAGTACTTTATTTCATGCAAACTAACATTAAGTCGCGCCGGCACACCGGCATCCAGGCATAATAAGTTTTCAATTATGTCTGGCATACCAACAATTGACAGGTTAAAATTTTAAACTATCCTATAAAGTAAAATTTTTAGGTTGTTTAAAACCTGCTGATGTTAATTTCTGCCAAACTACTTCGCTTTGCGAACCCTATCATTGAAGCCCAAATAAAATATATACTAGACTTAATAAAATAACCATTGGAAATCTGACATAAGCATGTCTTGTCTCGTATTCCCCGTGCTAGGTGTGGCGGGGTCAACAGCCGGCGTGCGCGCCAACCTCTGACCCATCTATCGCGCCCCAATAATACCCTAATACACGTATCTAACGTGCTCTATGTAAATACGAACTACTATATTATATGTATGAATATTTAATTTACGACTCGTTTGTTTATAATTTCTGTTTGTTGTTTTGACCTCAGTAACTGGTAGTTGAAGTTATTGAAACATGCAAGTTTAACTTGCATTATTATGATTATTATTTTATTGTTTACATGTGGTAAATATACTAGCGACACAGCGAGCGAATTAAGAATTAATTTTGACACTAATGACAGAACTAAATAGTGCTGTCAAACTGGTGAATATGACACTTTTACTTTGAATGGTATCAACATTTTTTCATCGTAACGTTTATCTTTTGTACCTATTATTATTTGATAAAACGGAGGGACAAAAAACCTAAAACAAATTAATCGGTAATGGCAGGCCTGATACGTCTTTATATTAACAAGGCTTTTAGAGGATGATCGTTGTATATTCGTTGCATATGTACTGTGAATAGAAGTAACCTTAGAGCTACTACAAGCCTATACTTTTAGCGGAGCAATGTCAAACAGTGCCAAGTGATAATTGTATATATTGAAGTAAATATCAAATTATAAGTAAATTGCATCGTATAAAGCTAAATTGCGTACTCTGAATCGGTTCTCGCGTCAGTGTACTGCAGTCCCAGCCGTAACAGCACTTTTGCTCTTATTGCGATCTATTCTAACCAAGCTGCCTTTAATTCCACTTGACATTTCTCCTACGGTTGCCGCCGGTCGGCGCTTATTTTAGAATTTGCACTTACCCCTTTTGTATTGCAGCACGATCGTTTACATATGTCGGGGACATTAAGACGCCGTTGAATTATCAGTGTATTATTCTTGGAAGAACCAGTTGTTTTGCTTTTTGTGTAGTAGCAACACTATCGCTATATTTCTGAACGTTTTGGCGCCATTGCTATTTTTGACACTAATGACAGTTAAAATGTCGTTAATATCGAGTAAATTTTAAAAGCTACGTAGTATCTCTAAGTAGTATGTGAACAAAACTTTTGAATTAGTAATTAAAGAATTGAAATTAAATAGTCATAAGGATTACATTTGTGATTAGTTGATTACAGATTGACAAAACATTCCTTTTTTATTTATTCTACACTATACACATAAACCAATTTGGAGTTGGATGTTAATGGGAGGATAATATTTCATTATAAATCATACGACTTATTGACGAGCATGATTGCATTCGAATAATATTCGAATATAGTTTGTGCACAACAGCAGTTACCGTTGTGCACAAAATGTATTCGAAATTTTGCATTACATGCATTTTACGTTCAACGATACAACGTACGTGCTTACGTATGCGTTCCATTATCGGTATTCGAATACAATTATGCATACTATTAATACCACTGTAGTATCATGTGTTATGAACATAACTGTCCTAGTCATTACGTTAAAGTCTGATCTAAGTATAAAAACATTTATACACACCAAAGGGCATAATGCTTTACAATTTATTTTCATACGGATATCTTAGCAAAACCGCAAATATTTCCGTTCAAAGCCAGTTCCTATGAGGTACGGTCACCGGTGACCACAAATACCACGACAGTCATTCGTCACCGATGTTCTACTTTGTTAATACCTACTTAATTACAGCCTACATTTTAATAAAATGATTTGTCTTAGAAGAATTGCTAGGAATATTAATTCTAACTTAACATCAACCAGAAGACTTAAAAAAGAGGTCTTCCGCACTTGGACTAATTTCTGTGCCGCGGAGGATATTACAAACATTCAAGTAACGAAACGAAGGACATCCAGACTCGGAACACCATTTGTAGATCATACAAATTGATGATCGGAGTGGGAATCGAACTCGCAACATTCGGCGCAGTGGCAGAGACGAGACGACCACTTAAACCACTACAGTCTATGCTGTCAAAAGTTTTATAAACCACTAGATGTGCCCGTGGTTTCACCCGCGTTTATCGTTACTGCGCCGCTTCCGTGGGTCGTAGCGTGATGTTATATAGCCTTCCTAGACAAATAGGCTATCCAACCCTAAAATAATTTTTCAGTTCGAACCAGTAGTTCCTGAGTTTAGCGCGTTCAAACAAATAAACAAACTCTTTAGGTTTATAATATTAGTATACAAGCTGACCCGCGCAACTTTGTCTGCTTCACATAAGAGAATTTTCCCCGTTTTTGCAACATTTTTCATTGCTGCACCGCTCCTATTGGTCGTAGCGTGATGTTATATAGCCTATACCCTTCCTCGATAAATGGGCTATCCAACACTAAAAACATTTTTCAATACGAACCAGTAGTTCCTGAGATTAGCGCGTTCAAACAAACAAACTCTTCAGGTTTATAATATTAGTATAGATAGGATTCGCAAAGTGAAGCAACTTGAAATAAGATTATGGCTCAATTTGTTGGCTCACTTTTCCATGTGTGCGTATTCACGAACGCGTACGTAATTATTCATTTTAGTATAAATACGCATACATAGACAGATTTGTGCCTACATTCTAGAACTTATAATATATCAACAACTCTAATTCTATTCTATAAATATTTTAATCTATATATATAAAACTCTTCCGTTACTGAGTGACTGACAGACAACGCACAGCCGAAGCTACTGAACGCAAGAAGCTGAAATTTGGCATGTAGGTATGTTCCTTGGAGAGTGTAGGGGAGCACTAAGATAGGATTTTTGGAAATTCCATCCCGAAGGGGGTGAAAGGGGTGAAACCCGATATTCACACGGGAACGGGACTTACGCGGGTGAAATCGCGGGAAAACTACTAGTATTATATAAAGCTGAAGAGTTTGTTTGTTTGAACACGCTAATCTCAGGAACTACTGGTTTGATTTATAAAATTATTTTATTGTTGGATAGCCTATTTATCGAGGAAGGCTATAGACTATATAACATCACGCTACGACCCACGGGGGCGGCGCAGTAACGATAAACGCGGGTGAAACCGCTGGAACATCTAGTTGTAAATAAGTAGAATAGTTATGTAGTATGTTATCTCTATCTGTTACAGGTAATTTTCGATATGAAAGAAGAAAACAAGATACTGTCTAGTTACTTCGCTACGATGATTATTAAGTTGTAAGTGACAAGTTTTTCTGTCGTCTAGACATAATACGAGTAAGCTTTATCCGATAACACAAGTACATACTTATTGATAACGCCGAGTTTTATTATGTAAGTCAGTTAATGTTTACGATATTTGATTAAATGCTTATCAAAAGTTATAGGTGGCCACGCTTCACAGTCTGATATTTTTAATTGCTCATTCCCAGGGCAACCTTGGGATAAAAAGTATATAAAAAAACTGACCCGCGCAACGTCGTCTGCTTCATATAAGAGACATTTCCCCGTTTTTGCAACATTTTTCATTGCTGCTCCGCTCCTTTTGGTCGTAGCGTGATGTTAAATAGCCTATAGCCTTCCTCGATAAATGGGCTATCCAACTCTAAAATAATTTTTCAATTCGAACCAGTGGTTCCTGAGATTAGCGCGTTCAAACAAACAAACAAACAAACTCTTTAGCTGTAATCAGCCACAAACATACAAACACTTAATAAAAGATAGGATCTTACTCGCGATTAACTTTTTAAAGATTATATTCTTTTCTTATATTACCTACACTAGTTTTCACCGGCAGCTTCGCTTGCTTAGTTAGGTTATGTTATAGTCTATGTCCTTTTCTGTACCCTGACCACGTGTATGCAATTTTATGATGATCGGTTAAGTAGTTAAGGCGTGTAAGCGTAACAAACAAATTCACATTTGCATTTATAATATTAGTTAGTATTAAGTTTGTATTCAAATCGCGATGTCTAATAACGTTTATAAACATACAAATCTGTTTTAAGATATTACTTGCTTTGTTTATTTACTTGTCAAACACTAACCTTATTGGATAAAGTGATGGCCAGTACCATCGCTTACATTCATACTCTCTATTAGAGACTAATAATAATATTCTACCACATACACACAACACCATCTAGCCCAAACTAAGCAGAGCTTGTACTACGGTTACTAAACAATGGATAAACATACATATATATGTACTTTTTGTAAATGCATACATATTATACATAGAAACACCCAGACCAAGGCAAACATCCATGTTCATGCACACAAATATTTGACTTGTGCGGGAATCGAATCGGTTACACTAAGCACTACGTCATCGCGGTCGTCATTCGTCATTCGATCGTGATCGTGATTCGTGATAACTAATACCCTAGATTTAAACGACCTGTCATTAGTTCCTGACTCGGAGACAACAGACAATTTCTTTGCCTGCTACGAATGTATTAAATACTAGATTTTGCTCGCAAAATTAACTATTATTCATTTAGTTTAGTTACAGTAATTTTACCTAGATAAAAGGTACCCAATGTTCTTCTCTATTCCACTGACATCGTGTATGCGAAAGAGAACTGTCGATTATTGGCTTAGCGTGAACAGAATTCATACATAAGAACAACGACGGGTCGACGGACAGTAGGTTGCTGCGCCCGTATAATGACAATTATTTGGTTTTTGAGTTGGGCAAGATATCAAAACAATTTAAATCCACCAACTCATATCCTAAATCACATTTTAGTAACATGTTAATCAGAATAATAAAACAAAATAACATAGAAACATTGATTTTTAACTTCAAATAGGTACCTGTATATAAACCTTGTGGTGGTTTACGAATTAGGAACACCTGGACACAAAACTTTGTTATTTTTCTAATTCCTACTGGTTAACGCTTGTAAATTAATATATAATTATTATTCTCAGTGATTGTCCATTACAAGCCAAACCCCCATACAAAGTGGACAGTTCCCTTTCATGGTGATCGATCGAATAGTTTAGGCGTCAAAGTGTGACAAACAAACAAACTCACATTTATAATATTAGTTAGGATACAAAAACACGAATTAGTGTCGGTCTTTGAACTGAAGTTAGAGAGTTGTCTCAATGTTCCAGTGTCGTTATTTATCATTCAGTGTTATATTTAGTTAGTGTAAACTTAAATATAAATAGTTTTAATAATTTTAATAATTTAATTAGCTTAAAAATTAGTAAAGTTTAATAGTATCTAGTAGTAGTGTGACAGTTTCAAAATTTTGTCATAAAGTGTCAAATAAATAACGCGATAAAATCCGTATATGTATCTTATGTGGGGGCCAGTCAGTGTAGACCGGCGACACTTCGACCCAGTGGGATCTTTTGTGTCGACACTCCCAATAACGACTGGCATAGATGTTCATGGCAGCCGGGACCGACGACTTAACGTGCTCTCCAAGGCACGGAGCAGGCGATAATTGTCAATCAATACGAAATCCGTATATAGTAGTTTAATTTCAATGTATAACATTCGCGTAAACAGAAGACAATATTATGAAGTTAGAGAGTTCATTTTGAGTCTCCACGAATGTACTTGTGTATTTATTTTACTTAGTCGCGTGTGTTCGTCGGATTAGTCCGTTTAAAGAAAATATCAACTGTAGTGTACCACGGAATGCGATTATTTACTTAAATTTTATACGAAGGCGATCGTAAAATCATTTTTTTGTCATCCATTTAATATTTGAAGCGATTTAAAATAAAAATGTTTGTTTGTATGTTACTAAATAGCGCGAAAACTGTAGAACGGGTAAAGATAGATAGATAGATCATGTCCTGTACACATAGTAGTACACATAGTATTTGAATTTTACCCCGCTATGTGTTTCCGTAGGATTTAAAATAATAACATTTGGGTAAATGCAATTTTTCCTTTCCTGACTAAGTATATGGTCACAGCCTCCCTTATACCGCTTCTTCATTTAGACTACTAATTAATATACTATTTCAACTGTTCATACCTATTCAGCAAATTGATTACTTTGAAAAACTATAATATCATCAAACGAGTAAATGACTATCGAATATTTCGATTCGAATATCGAATATGCCTAACTATCGAATATTTCCCCTTTTTAGATTTACTCTACAGACTATGAATGAAAATCTATCTATAAAAATCCTACATTGTTAGTTATTTATTAAACGCAACAGTTTAATTAAGGGCGCCTGTCCACTAGTTTGAATACAAACATGTTTAATTGTGTGACATAACGCGTCAGAGTGTGCGGTCCACACAGGGGTCGGTACCCGCTGCGTTGGCTCCGGTCCAGCTGCTCAACGGACTATTATTACAAATGCACACATATACAACATTATCTATGCATCCAATATAACCCTTAACTCAACCACATAAGGACTAACACATTTAACATAAAACTGCAAGATCAAAATGGCCACGCCAAAGGTAATGGATGAACGGCAGGTGATTTGAAATAAAACCATTTGTTATATTCGCGATGGCGATTATTTCGTTTTGTTTCGCAAGTATACGGTTTTAGATCAAAGAGCGGTTCTGTTGGAAGACGATTATGGTGAAATATGAATTGTCAGACGCCTGCCACTGGGCAATACTGAGACATGTACGAAATTGTCATGAAACAATAATATTATATTCAAAAAAGAAGCAGATATGTTGTTAGCACATGCAATGTGAAGCCTCAAACCTCACAATTGTCATGTTTTTCTATTGGTCTCAAAACAAAATCCCTTGAAAAACATATTTTAAAGCACAATTATTTGAATTATATCTATCCCTTTCACTTAAGCTCTTTTCATATCTATTGTGCTACTTATTAGGACACATTATAACCACAAGTGACGTTACTAATAACAAATTAATGTGGGCACCAGTTTTTCGACGTGCATAACTACAAAAGAAACATATCTAGTTTAAAAAATTATAGTCGTGAAGCGAATGAAATAACTTGAAATGAGGATATGTTAGTCTGTAGAAGATGGCGACGGCGACGGTTAAAGAGTCAGAGATGCGAACGATTGTGATACGTACCACGTCTAGCATTCGGTTAACGGCCGTGACTATTTAAAAATGGAACAGGAACATAAAAAACGTCGCTTTGCGGAAAATATTGTTACAAATTAAAGAAAAGATGTCTTTGCTATGACAACGGACAATAAACTTACTTATAAACTGCTCTCAAATATTTAAGAGGTAACTATTAACTCGCTGCTAATCTAAAAAGAACTCGTATACACATCATTCAAATTTGAGTTAAAGTTGAATAACAACTAAGTAACAGAGCCGGGCCGTTGGTCAAAAACTTGAGTCATTCAATTGAGATGTAGCTAAGTATTAGTTAAAGATACTTTAAAAGTAAGCTTAAATATGTCTCGACTTACCTTGATATTTTTACGATCAAAATGTCTTATTTTCTCTTATATTTTATTAACACGACCCCTAGCGGAAACGTTGAATAACTAATCCAAATCTATGGATAGATGTCGTCAAACAAACATTAGATACTCAGAAATAGTATAGTATTCGGATAACGCTTGCTAAAAAAGGCAACTGCACCTTTATTTACCATTTCTTGAGCAGCAACGTGCCTAGAGTAAACATTAAATGAAGTGAAATACTTGAATGACATCACCGAAGCAAACTGAAGGCTGGCTAGTGGGAATCGAACAAGACAAGCCGAGATTTTGGTCATGTTATAATAGAGCTACTGGTTATCAGTTTGTTCTATTAAAACTCTAAATTTATACACAATGCTACAGGAATATTATTCTACAATTAAGAACTAACATTCGTGTTGTAATATTACCACTGATAACAGCAAAGGATATCAAGCAACCTCCATAAAAGTTGGTCTAAAAAAAAATTGCGCGGCCAGACCTAGGATTATTTCCAATAGCTAGTTCATATTAAGACCTACAAAAAAATATATAAAACTAAACCCTGTAACTGCATTTTCTGAGTAGTTATTCAGTTTAGAAAAATATATAATTTAAAAAAGGTCTTAATGCATTTAAATTAAAAAAAACTAATACCAGTACGAAAACTATGGGGTCGTACAGGGAATGGGGTCGTGTTGGGAATAGGGTCGTGCTGGGAATGAGGTCAAACTGGAAATGGGGTCGTGCTGGGAATGGTGTCGTACTAGGAACGGGGTCGTACTGGGAATGGAGTCATAATCCCTTCATTTCTCTTCTTTACTATTCAGAAAACTTAGTTACAGGGTTAAATCCATAGTAGTAGTTTAAGGTGTATATGACCTAATCATAAGAAATATTCCTAGGTCTGGCCGCGCATTTTTTATTTTTTAGACCAGAATGGCCTGATGTCTTTTTAATTCAAACATTCAACGCACATTATATTTACCGCCAAACTAAAGAAATATGCATTGGTATGTAACTTAATTTTTTCTTTTCAAATACTATACTTTTATATGACTGTCGTGCAAGGTTACATAATATGTGCAAAATTATTTTTCTGTGAGGTTAATTTGTACTCCGGCTGCTATATTATATATATTACTGTAATATTGCTCACGTACTATTTTCTTTATTGCATTGTAGTAGACAGAGCTGAATCGAAATGTTTTATACCGACCCTCGTTAACATAATATGTTTTGTGCAAACTTCGAGATTTATAGTTTTTAGTATTTCATATAATTTTAATAGTATGAATCTCATCACATACTTTTATGTAACCATAATATCATTTTGGCTCTGGCATATAGACATTGTTTATGAATATCTTATTACTGCTTGCATAAACTATTTATACTATAAGTGTTATATATATATAAAAATAATACTTGTTCGTTTCACTATACTGGCCTCCAGATGTCAATTGTACTTATATCGGCTTATTATACATTTCTCCCGTTACTTATGGATAATTATAACTTGACAATTTTCTATCAAAACTGCCGCGGGCTGCGTACCAAGTTGCACACTTTGTTTATGAATATATTGTCTTTCTCCTACGATGTGATAATATTAACCGAAACATGGTTAATACCGGGTATTACCGATAGTGAATTCATTGACGATAGGTACTTAGTTTTTAGATGTGATCGGGACCGTGGCGTCACGGGTAAGAGGGAGGGTGGTGGAGTACTGATCGCGGTTCTGCGTACTTTACGAGCGTCGAGCGTATTTGTGAACCTTGCTCAACCTGACATCGAACATGTTATGGTGCAGTTGCCCGCCTCGACTCATAATAGGCGTCATATTATAAGTGCAGCGTACATACCCCCGTGCTCTCGGGATGAAGTATATATGCTGCATTTAGACATAGTACAGGGCGTATTAAATGATAGCTGCACCGAAACGTTTTTTATTGTAGGTGATTATAATTTACCAGACATTGTGTGGCTCGAACTTAGTAACTGTAATTATGTCATACCCCAACCCACTGATGTTGTAAGTACATACCTGTGTAACTTTATGTCTTTTGTAAATGCCACTCAATTCAATACAATTAAGAATAGTTTGGGTCGTGTACTGGACTTATTTTTATCAAACGTAGACTGCCAATCCAGAACATGTACTCCACTAGTTCCTATAGATAATTATCACCTGCCGTTCTGTGTAACTTCACTGATGGAAACTAAATCAATCCCTATGGAACGTAACGTGTCGACCAAATACAACTTTCATAAGGGGAATTATGAAGATGTTAACAGGGAGTTAAGTAGAATAGATTGGAATGTACTACTCAATAATCTCACCGCTGACCAATCTGTTGACATATTTTATGAAAATATTTATAGGATAGTTAAATTGTATGTTCCTATGTCGCGTCCCAAACGTTCCCGCTTCCCGTTGTGGTTCACACCCGCACTTATTAAAATTTTTATGAATAAAGAATCAGCGTGGATAAAATGGAAGACATATAATAATATATCTGACTACGAAATTTTTTCTATACATCGGAAACGCTTTAAATCTGAGTCTGCCAAATGCTTTCAGTCATATATTAAATCTGTAGAAGATAGTATTCCACTTCATATCAAGCACTTCTGGACATATATTACAAATCGGTCGAGTAAATCAAAATTACCAGCCAATATGTACCTAAATAATACACACTCAAATAACCCAACCACAATATGCAATATGTTTTCTTCTTACTTTAATTCAGTTTATGAACCTTCTATTTTTGACCCTTCGCAGTGGCAGCCTCCTGATGTGTGTGCTGTTAATTCATCTTATATATCCAATATAATCTTAACTTCGGATACTGTTCTCAGCGCAATAAACAGGTTGAACACTAATAAAGGTTCTGGTCCCGATGGGCTGCACCCATTTTTTTTAAAGAATATAGCGGTTAATATCAGTTTACCACTCCAAATAATATTTAATAAATGTCTCCTCGAAGGGACCTTCCCTGCTATTTGGAAATGTGCTTATATCACGCCCGTATATAAGAGTGGCAACAAAAGTGATATCGAAAATTACCGTCCGATATCGTTGCTTTCCACCTTGTCGAAGCTCTTCGAGAGTCTTGTACACAGCGAGCTGTATTCGTATTTTCATAATTTAGTTATATGTGAACAACATGGTTTTGTCAAACGCCGCTCGACAACTACTAATCTCATGGTTTTTAGTAATTACTTATTCGAAAGTATGGATAAACAAGTCCAAGTCGACGCTGTGTACACAGACTTCCGGAAGGCTTTTGACAGGGTGGATCATAAATTATTGCTAGATAAGATAGCGTACAACGGGATTCGGGGTAACTTATTGAGGTGGTTTGTTGCTTACATTTTTAACAGGACTCAAAAAGTTGTGATAAACGGATTTGAATCAAACTCAATAATTGTCACTTCCGGCGTCCCGCAGGGCTCAATTCTGGGCCCCTTGCTCTTTATTTTATTCATAAATGACATTAACAGTTGTTTTAGACATTCCCAATTCTTGATGTACGCTGATGACATCAAAGTCTTCAAATCCTGTAAAAGTACACATGATTGTTCGCTTCTACAGGAAGATCTTGATAGGCTGTCACAATACTGCCTTATAAACAAACTCCAGTTAAGTTTACCTAAATGTAAAATTATAAGTTATACAAAAAATAAAAACATCTTAAATTTTAACTACAAACTTCATGACAGTAATTTAGAAAAAGTTAATCATATTCGCGATCTCGGAGTCATACTCGATTCAAAGTTGCACTTAGATCTACATGTGAATAGTGTAATCAATAAAGCATATAAAATGTATGGTTTCGTCATGCGGTCTTCCGTCGACTTTAAGCGTCCTGCTACTTTCTTATTACTTTATAAAGCTCTTATCCGTTCACAACTTGAGTATGCAGTCCCGATTTGGTGTCCTTTATATAAGAAATATGTAAATGCACTGGAGATGATTCAAAAGAAGTTTCTTCGATCTGTGCAGTACAAATGTTATCATTCGAAATTAACATATATCCAACTACTTCATAAATACAACCTCTTGACACTGGAGTCCAGACGTATTCTTCTAATGTCGATGATGCTTCATGGCATATGTAACAATAGATTCGACTGCGCAGATATTACAAATAGTCTATGTTACATTACACCCAGAACTGTAATGCGACGAGGAGCGCGCACACCGCGACTGTTCCATACTGCACGGTGTAGAACCAACGCCGGGGTGCGGGCGCCCCTTCGTCGCCTCGTAGAAACGTATAACACACACTTGATTGATATCGATATATTTGCTTTTTCACATTTTAAATTTAAAGACAGGGCCATGGAACTACTTAAAACTAATACTACACAACTATAATTTTCGCACTTTTATAATCGCACGTTTGAAAATAATATTAAGACGTAACATAAAATTATTTCGTGGACATTAGTGTGGGTTACACGTTTACTCAATTTTTATATGTTGTCTAGTTATGTAAGAATAACGTGTAACTGTTTTATGTCCCAATAAAGAAAATTAAAATTAAATTAATTTAAAACTATTCAAGTTAGAGTACAGGTGAAAATTACTCTAGTCATTATTGCCTAAAATATATATAGACAAATACATAATACACCTTAATATTGTCCATAAAATGTATTTGCCAAGAACAGTGTAACATCCGAAATGAAGGTGCATTTAAACCGTTCCACCTATAGACATTCAACCAAAAAATAAACTATTAAAATCACCTTATATCATCTTTCGGAATATGAATAAAAAATAAATGATTAAATAAGTACACATCAAATAAAAGCCATAATAAGTAATTAAAGAAACACTAAATAAATGGTATCAAAACGATTGTTTGATTTTTTTTCTCTCAACGTTAGTGTTGGCACACGCAGTCAATGTAGTGTGAGTCATTGTGCCACCTGAATTATCTTCAGTTTTAATGGGAACGTTCCTATTTTACGATTTACGTTGATGGCCCATGACTAATTATATAGTGATGAATGTTTCGACAAGCGAGTTTTATCGCTGGGATCCGATGAATGATGTTATTCTTTGAGCCGAGTAATGATAATGATTCCACGAAGTACAAAGATACAATTCAGTTGCACCTAAATGAGATTTTGATGAAATCAATTTTCGTACAAAATGTTCACGTGGTTTGCTTTTGAATATTTCGTTAGGAGAATAGCTAACGGTTCAGCACAGTCATGTTTATACTAGCTTATACCCGCCCTCACGCCATTTTCTAGTATATTATACGATCAATGTCCTTCTGGAATAAAGTACATTTCGAATAGAGAAAGATTCTATCAAATAGGTGTAGTGGTTTCGGTGATTACCATCAACATACACACAAACATACAAAATTCGCATTCTGTCCTTATAATATTATTATTGTATATCTATACTAATATTATAAAGCTGAAGAGTTTGTTTGGTTGAACGCGCTAATCTCAGGAACTACTGATTCGAATTGAAAAATTATTTTAGTATTGGATAGCCTATTTATCGATTTAACATCACGCTACGACCCACGGGGGCAGCGCAGTAACTATAAACGCGGATGAAACCGTGGGCACATCTAGTATTATCATATTTTACATTTTCGGCTGTTCCTTTAATTATGTGTTAATTTGCTTTTATTTTTGTACGATAGCAAATCATATTGGATAGGATTCCAAAGTTGCATAATGTTTTTATGGATTTCTGTTTGAATATTCTTAATAGCAATTTTTTTTTACGTGAGGCAAATGATATAACTGGCGAATAGGTATAATAATATACCTCTGTCTAACCGTTGAGGACGATACAAAAGACTATTAAAATGTAATAAAAACATTTTCTTGGAAAAATGTACCCTGTATCGCACCGCCATACCTTTACCCATCTTCGTAATTAAATTCACGTCGTTTCGTCTCTCATCTTTGATGTGAAAATTTGACAAACAAACAATACACTTTCATATTTATAATATTGGATAAATTAGATAATAAAAAATTTAATTGTTTACTGCTGCATGTTGAAAATACCTTTAATGTTATAAGAACTATGTACATATGAATGCAATCAATGTTTATTGGAAAAGAAATTTCTTTTAGTATCTATGTTTTCTATACGAAAATTTAAAAAATTAGATTATTTGAAAAATTTAACGAACCCACATTCGAACGATTCCAATCAATAATTGCACATCACTAGTTATTATAAGAGTTAAATTTTTTTTTTTAAGTTTTTCTGGCACCTTGATTAGTTTTTCCAAGTACCTAACAATTTCTCAATTGAATTGACCGCGTACTTGTAGCATGCCTTAACAATTAAATTATTCAAAAAAGTAATTTGAAAAATCTGTTTCTTCAAAACGACAAGTTATAGCCAGTTTCTAATGTAAGTATGAATTTTAACGTTTTTGTTCTATAAAAGACAATATTTATATTATGACTTCAACCTAAATGCATATCTAACTTATCAAGTAAAGTTAAACTCGTCTAACCGACTGTCTATGGTTATTACACGTGCACAGTTTTTTAACCTTTTGTCCTTCATACGTAAAATAATGATAAAATGGAGCATTTATCTGATACGAAATGTGTAGTCAAGGTTAGATAGACAGTAATTTTTGATCACATACTAAACGATAAAAATATATAGCCTACTTTACGTCAGAACAAAGAGAACGTAGTCCAACCGGATAGGCTTTAGCTCTGATAAATTGCTTTCAATTTTATTACGATAAGAGAACATAATCTAAATTGTAATCCAACGTGTCGCGTAAATTCCAACACAAAAATAAAACGTATAAAAATATGTCATCAATGAGGAATGGCGGGGAATATTTGGCGCGAGAACGATGTGCGCAGAACTGTTCCCTCCAATACCGGCGACCCGCCATCATCGGCCGGCACGCGACTGAGCACGCACTGGCACCAACGTCACTAGGTCCGGGAACCATTGAGTTCCTAATTCAATTTTTTTTCCCTACCATCTTTAAGCAATGGTAATACCGAGACATCCACCGATGTATTAACAAAGGTCAGGTGGCTGTAGCTCTAAGGTAATAACAATAGATAAACAATCACAGTATTCACTGGTACATGTTTTTGAAAAACATATAGGCTATTTCTGAATTCCATTTAAATATTTTACCTTAGAGCGGGCTCGATTCCAACATAACATTTTTAAATTCGTGTTTTATGTAATTTATCAATGCGTTCCTCGGAGTATTTGCCACATAATTTTCTATAATAATTCTTGAAGTATGTATTTCTATTATAAATCATAACATCGTATATTTTTTCACCTAATAGAAGACAGATTGAAATTTACGATGTCAGTAACAAATTAATTAAAAATATATTACATATGAAAAATAAAATTGTTAGAAATGGCTCTCCTACTATATTATTAAAGTGTACGAGCATGAGGATAATATATATTTATAAAAATGTTACGGCGATGTCAAGGCGATATCCAGTTGCTGCGTAATACTTTTCTGGGTTCCATAGATAGGTATATGTATGTGTATAGAACTAAAATTGATTTGAAGTACCAAATACAGCGCAATGCAATTTGTTTTATAGCGGCTACAGGTTACATGTATGTTCCCAAAGCGGAAAAAGTATTTCAGGCTTCGGATATTCTGGATCTGGAGTTCCGCGCTCAACAGCTTTTATTGTCACGTTGGCAGCGCTGCCAACATTCCGGTGAGAGGAGCGAGATTCCCCGCGTGCCGCGCACGCGACAAACTCTGATTCATTAGTGAAATGATAGTGCTACAGTTGCCGTTTGCCAAAATATTTGTAGTAAACAAAATGTACACTTAACTTACACTTGATCTCATCGCACAACTACATTAGTATGAGTTTGTGCAAAGGAATTCGCGCGATTCGGAGCAGCGGCCAATATTCATCTAACAGCATGTCTTTTAAAATATTTGATTCAGATTTTCCTTATTGTTTAATGGCGG
Organism: Catocala fraxini; assembly: GCA_930367265.1. Lineage (NCBI taxonomy): Eukaryota > Metazoa > Arthropoda > Insecta > Lepidoptera > Erebidae > Catocala > Catocala fraxini. The sequence continues at coordinate 4,204,072 of OV884042.1, read as the reverse complement.
TATTGCGGAAGTGCTCGTTTGTTAGCCACCCGCTACTTTTACTATCACACAAAAAAAACTTTAAATTACACGTACAGTAAAAATTTCAATTACCCACACATATATTATGATTTCTGTTTTAACGGTCGCATAGTTATAGAGCACGGCTAATTTATTTACGAATACCACGCGAAAAAGATCGCTATTCCCATAATCGACTAATAAATAGCGCGCTTCTTGTTGTGGCGAGCTGTCATTATGACATTGTTGAAAGATGTCAGTGACAAATTAAGCCGTTCGGGATTCGGGTGAACCGTTTACGCGAATAATGTCTATTAATGTGTAGTTTTTTGGCAGACCGCATAGAATTGAGGTAATTAGCGTAATTGCCTCACTCTGTACATGTCATTTGCATGTAGGTGTTGCCGACCCCAGTATTTAAAACATTTATTTTATTTTCAAATAACAATAGAAGTAAACTTATAAATATGCATGAAGTATAATCACAGTAGTACTAGCTATGTCACTGATGTATTCTAGAGATTGCAAGGAAATAAGATAATGCAACTTGGGTTTTAAAGCATTTACATCACCTCCTTGCGATTGTGAACAGTGTAGATAAATCGACAACTGTAAAAATAAATGACTGACAAAAGTTGGTTCAAGTTAATACAGATCAGCTAAGAAAGTACTGCCACTAGATTTAAAGATGGTGGCCAAAGAAACTTGTACTATGTTCCTGCTGAGAGTAGGGTTTCCAGACTGTTTTTAGCAGGCGCTATGCTCTAAGAAGAACAATCGTTTTATAGGTGCTGTCAGCACAGTGAGTTAATTTTTAATTGGTCGACATCATGTGAGGCCCTGGTAGTAAAGCATCCAAAGGCGAATTTGCCACCACATTAAGCATATATTTTTTTAAACTGCATCACTTTTTTTAATGCAGAATTGATCTTTCTGCAATTGGTATTTCGTGATCTTCTCAAACGATTGCAATAAAGGCACGTTGAAAACATCGCATACTAGCTCTTTTCCAAGAAAGGGTTTATGTACAGTAAACTATTCACGATCACGATTTACAAACGAAGAGATACCTACACACGTATAAATAGAATTGTTTTACAACTCCATAATGGCGGACTGGCGAGTAAAAATAAAACATGAATATCAATAATAAAACATATTACCTAATACTTATTGTTCGTCTAGACAGTATGTCACCGAGTTACACGTGCCGCCGGCCCTACAATAGTGTTGCGCAACCTGTCACGGCAAATGTCATGTCACAACATACTTAATGAGTCACAACACTATATAAGTACTATATACATATATAATATAATAATATTCTACCACATACACACAACACCATCTAGCCCAAACTAAGCAGAGCTTGTACTATGGGTACTAGACAATGGATAAACATACTTATATACTTTTTTTTTTGTAAATACATACATATTATACATAGAAACACCCAGACCAAGACAAACATCCATGTTCATGCACACAAATGTTTGACATGTACGGGAATCGAACCCGCGACCTCAGGCGTGGCAGTCGATTACATACTTGATAATTATATACTTGATAACCGTCAATAGCTTCGTTGCAAAATTATTACGTTTTAAATTAAGTTTCTTTTATAACCTTACAGTAGATCGATTACTATCGTTATCAATGAAATCTGTTTTTAACACGCTTTTATTAGCTTTGTATGAATCTATGTAACGGAATCTTTGAACGTAATTTTCACCCCTTTCAAACCGACGGATTGATTTGAAACTTTGCACACTTGTCGAGGACCGACGACAAAGCATAAAATTAGAAAAAAAAATAGATTAAAAAACTAAAAAACACGCTTTAAAAAGTAGAAAACAATTTAATAATTTTAATGTAAAAAAAGCGTAGGGTGATTTCTAAGATATTTTGACAAGCCCCACCCCAAAGGGCTTACCAAACATTACATTACCTTAAAATTATTAAATTATTTTCTACTTTTAAAAGCGTGTTTTTTAGTTTTTTAAACTATTATTTATTATTAGATGATTTCTGTTTATAAAAAACAAGAAAATCTCTGTCGGTTAATTAACTTGAATTTGGTGTTTTATACCTATATCGGTTTTGTTGAATGCAAATAAGTTCCAATTAATGTTTGTTGCATTCTATGTCGTGGATTATAGATATTTTGTAAATATTCTAGTACAATAAATAGATCTATCGATTCATTGTATACTTGAGTGTTCTAAACGATAGATCGTGTCGATAAGTATATTTTCTAACTAGTGTCAGGCGTTAATTCGAGTGGAATTCAGACTTGGTTTCTTAAACGGTTCCAGCAATGTTTACTAGTCAATTAATGTCTATTAGCGAAACCTATTGGTAAGGGGCTAATCAGACGGCCTATCTATATATCCCTGACAACAGACATGGAACTATAAATCGGTTGTTTGCAAAATAGTTGCACTAGTGAAACATAATATAGGTTTAGTTATTTATTACATTTGATATTGCTATCTCAACGTTATTTAGGCAGCTCTCTTCTTATCTTATCTTATCTTATTTCGGGGGCCAATCAGTGTAGACCGGCGACACTTCGACCCAGTGGAATCTTGTGTGTCGGCCCCGAGATCTATCCCTGAAGCAGCTCTCTTACTCTTAAAGTAATTTTTAAATCAAAGCAATAAATTATTAATTCATTTATGCGTGTTTAAACAGACACTGCTTTGTATATTTTTATTTCAAAATTGTAAATATATTCCTTGGTTCATGTTCAGAATTTAAAATACGAAGCTTATTGTTGTATCGAATAATAATTCTAACATATTACATAGATATTATGTTAGCTAGACATACATACATAGATTCACATCTGTTTCCCAGAGGGGTAGACAGAGACTACGGATTTCCATTAGCTACGATCCTGACACACTTCTCTGGCTTCATTCACTTTCATAATATTCCTCATACACACTCACCGGTTTAAGGTGCTCTTAACCTGGCCTTTATCCAGAACATCTCCGATCTGATCGCGAAACGTTCGCCTATAAACAGTCTTAGTCTCAGTCTTTTCTCGTCCATTCTTTCTACATGCATACCCTTTTCTATTCTCGTCACTATATCCACTTTCATGCCGCATCTCTCTCTAATCACACTATTCCTTATTCTATCTTTCAGAGTCACACCACATATCTCTCAGCGCTCTCATTTCTACAGCATTTATTCTGCCCTCACGCTTCTTTAGCCATAACCAACTTTCACTTCCATGCATAAGTGTAGGCACTAAAAGAAAAGCGGTTTTAGCTAGCTAAAGCCGCTTTAGCTAGCTAAAGTTTTAGTTAGTTTTAGTTTTATGTGGGTAAACGGAAAAACAAAGAATATGTCTAGACATATACTTTGTTTATCCGTTTACCCACATAAAACTTAGCATTAAACGGTACGATTAGAATCGACGTTATACTACGGAGCTAAGGTACGCTGTGTAAACACCTCGACAAGTAAACAATGCAGCAATTGCGATAATAAACAAACCGCACGATAGTCTAGGCTGCAGGCTAGACGCACAAGGTTGTGCCGCTCGTTAACATGCGATTTAATGCTAACTTACATAATACATATATGTAGGTAACCTAACCACGTTTTTACCTTTGTTCGACTAGGTTCTAAAGCATTGAGAGTACCTAGTGTGAGTTAGTTTTATGTTAACTCGATCGACACTTTTATGACGTTCGTCGCTCTGATTGGCCCGCTCTAAGCTCTTAGCCAATCACAGAGCTCAACGCGGTAAACGTTTCGATCGCGTTAACGTAAAAACAACTCATACTAGGACCCAGAAAGAGTGAGCTCGGTGTTGCCAACTGTTTTGTGAATTTGACGTACGTCATGAATGTCCCGCCGACACTGGTCCAATTATACATAGCCTTCATGGCTATGACCGCGAAAGGGTAGGCAGAGGTATACAAGGTGGCGCAAATGTTATCACATTAAATGATATACTACCTTAAGCTGGTTGATATAAGACGGTTAACATAAACAAAAAACCTATTTTCGCAGTAATTAAGATATAATTTTTTTGAACAACAAACGAAATACATAAAATAAAATTAGACACAAATTGGAACATCATTGTAACCAATCGTGCACTGTAGCCAGCTTGTTAACGGTCATGGGTTTTGAGAAATCGTCTTTGTCCACTCGCTAGGATCCGGCAATTCCCGGATCCAATAATACAATACGACGGTTTTTAATATCGCGGCATTACATGATGTCCTAAAAATTCTAAATTATGAAAACAATAAAAATGTCCTTTGGCTAAACTACTGAATAAATTTGGTTCATAAATTGTAAATCGTCAAAGAATACCATGTAGTATATGTGGTATCAATTAATGTGATAACATTTGAGCCACCTTGTATACCTCTGCCTTCCCTTTATAACATTATTATAAACAATGGTTGTATGCCCCACGTTATACAGGCCGAGACTATTGTCGTTTAGCAAGCACAGTTCCAGGCTCTCGTAATGAAATGATAGAAAACACAATAACACTGCACGACCTGACAAAAAATAATAATTCTTAACTAAACTACAAAAAAAATTGTATGCAGGTATTTTTGTTTCTGATAGTATTTGTCATTAGTGGTGTGTGTAAGTAATAAACGCTGGAAAACCTAGAAATATAAATCTAATGAAACTGGTGATTTGTCGTCGTCATAAAATCAAACGTCATCACAATAGGGAAATCTATTTGGGTCCGAATGCTTCTGCTTATAATTTGAACCTAGAGAATAGAAATTACCAACCAGTGAGATTTTACAATAGCACAAGCGACATTAAGCATTCTGTTTTAAGATGTAGGGCTTAAATTACAGTATGTAAGTCGTCGGGTAGTAATATCTTCGAATGTATGTGCCAACTGATATATCTTGAAAATTTTGTACCTACTAGACCCGGTGTCTATCTGTTGTTTATTTTTAGAAATTAATGCATTGAAATATGTATATGAAAACGAGTTGTTTTAGGTACTGACAGTTAAATTTTGACATATTCTATAGATATTAATATATTAATAATTGTAAAAATATACCCGACCATAGCTAAAACGATTCGCTTTTTGAATATTGTAACTGGCCATTAGAACAAATACACACATGCAGTCTTAACCGAAAACTGAGAAGAGCTACCACCTGCTGTTGTCAATAATGGACGTCATGCAGTCTCTAGAGCGTGCACTTCGCGTTTAAAGCGGAATTCAATTCAAGATTTGAACAGGAAACGGCTGATACATGTTGACGTGAAACAATTATGTCACTCGCTGAGCTGCGTCGGGTTGAATGACGAGATGACGTCACGCTGTTATTACACACCTCATAATAAACACGGGTCGGCCATGTTTTGTAGTCGCATAGTTCATATTTTAATATATTTTGAAATAAGCTGCTGTGTTGGGACGGTCAGCTTGTGACAATCGCTAGAATAAGAATGTGATATATTTTGTCTTTTAAATTTGTTACCTGAATTGAATAGATGGCGGTTTGGTTTAATTGGTAATTAGGCTCAATCGCCAGACGGGTCGAAAAATTGTGTGATTCACTTTGCACGATGTAGAACTGAAGTAGTTTAAAGTGGTCGCTTCGCCACTGCTATAACGCCGAGTATTACAACACTTTCTGTGAAAACCCCACACGGGACAAAAAATTGTCTGATCAACAAATAGTTGTTCTGCGTCTGGGTATATCTGTGTCCGTTGTTTGAATGATTGTAAAGACGGAAGTCTCTACAAACATGCGAACGACACAGGCATTATTCCTAGTGCGAGAGATGTCTTTTTTAGTTCAATAATAAATTGCGGTCGTATACAAATGTTTTTAAAATTCCCGTGACACAGATATAAGGATTATAACAGTTAAAAATATGGAAAATCTTGATAACGACAAAAAGGAACTTGAAAATGTTAAAACGTATTTGTTACCTTGTCTAAGACTTTTCAGAAAGAACAACTGACATTAATTGTTCATGAACTCTGGCAAATTTTAAGAGTCGTCAACTTTATTCGTGAAGAAAATACACGAAAGTAAAATTACAACATAAGATATTATACAACTTTGATTTGTATCCCTGCATGGAAGGGGGGAACACATTGTCCAAAAAAACAATATCATATTTCTTGTTATTGGGACCAGAACATTTATCAGGCTAAAGTTACTAACAGTAAATATGACCACACGTAAATACATTACACGTTATAAAAATAATCAAATAAATCCTTCACAATTTTTATTTCGAAATATATTATACCTACTTATGTGTAACGATTAGACATCTTTTTCGTATATAGAAAAACGTAGCCAATCTTTGATTTAGACTGTATAGCATGGCGCCTCTAAGACGATATCATAATAATAAAAAACACTGAAATTAACCAACATATATTTATCTCTTTCAATCTAGTTATAAGTGAAAAAGAAATGAAATTATTATTGCAATGTTACGATGCCCGGCAATAGTTTATCTGTGTAGATAGTACCAATGCTACCAGCCACAGATATTTAATTGGCCGAAACAAGATCGCCTATAATTAAACAAGAAATACCTACTCAATCAATTTGAATAAGTAGTGTTGAAACTGTTATACGAACATTTAAGTAACAGTTTATTGGTACTTAAAATTAAACTTGAGGGCTTAAGTCTAAATAATTTCATAATTAAATTCCATAGGAACATTTTGAAAGCGCTTTAAAGTTAAACTATGTAGTACCAGTTCATACTACTGGTAACATTGGCCCGCAAAACTGGCTGTTAATATCTGGTAGATTAAACGTTGTATCGGATACTGCGCTTTTAATATTAGATATTAAGCTCGTAGTTAAAATACCTAAGAGTCGTTGGCCAATTGTGGCTTCCGGTAAATCTGTCATACAATATTTTAGGGGTTAGTACCGAGAATTCCGTGTCTTTAGACTTTATTTATTATTGTTATCAGTTTTTATAACAATAATCCTTGATAACAATTAAGATTAATAGTCAGTAGCAGCATCGCATATAATATCGCATATTATGCAAAAAAAGCTAGTGAATAGATTGAACGTAAAAAAAAAACAAGCTTAAAGTCAAGTCTGGTTTCGTCTTAAAACACACTTGATTTTTATACGTGTTTCTAGAAAAACCTATAATACTTAAAATAATGTTCGTCATTTCTATAGATGTATACGTACATAATTACTCTGTGATAACTTTATTTAATTAAACTAATAATTGATTATTGTTAGTATCCCTTAGCTAAAAGTAACATAGTGTATTTAGACATCTAGTCGTAACATAAGACTTACATCAGCCATTCCAAGTGACCTCCATCTATGATAATCGTTTCCATAGGGAGACGTGGATATTTTCTATTATAATATGTTCACCGATTCGTATTCTTCAATTGATACTGCTCTCTCTTCAAGGCTGTTCGAAGTTTTCTTTGTCACTCGTAAATATAAATACTCGTTTTTTTTATAAATTCTTGGCTGACATTCTCGCATATCACACACACTTTCAATTCATAAATTCTTTATTACATTCTGGTGTCACATTGAAATAAATATTGTTAACACGCTTGTAAATTTTCGATATGCTGACTTACAATTTTATATAAGATTTAATAAATATTTTCTCTTGGGTGCGAAACTTATGAGTAACGACAAAATGGTTGAGTGAAATATTGTACCTACGTAAATTATCACAAACAGGCCTACACGTATTAAAGTTCGGAAACAAACAATTCGTTTTTCGAATACTTATATCAAGATTGCACCGGAATCTCTCGTAATAAAAACTATTCAAAATAACGTTAAAAGTAGTCTAATACGTCAAATGTGAAATGAAATGCAATTTACACATTAGATGTTTCTTTTAATTTAGGAGATTACCATATTATGCTTATGACACTAGTCTAGATCGGCATTCTATTTTGCATTTTATTAAGAGAATTGGTTCTCAGATATTTCAATACAAATAGTTGGAGCTAAGTATATAAGTGCAGTAAAAAAAAAAAGTTTCAGTAAAAAGTAAAAGGCATATTATTAATCTCTTGCTGCTAACAATAGATAGACAACCGATAACGATATGTAAGGATAATCAAAGGATATTCAAACCTATCAGCGTCACGTGTATTGTGTTAATGAAGGTAAATTCTTTTTGCAAATGTCATACACACATAATGCATTTTTAAATACTGTAATTTATTCGATATAAATTACCGTTACTGCGAATAATAAGTTCAGACAATACGACATCAAAGGTAAAATTTTAAGCGACAGTTGTTCGAAATCTGTCATTTGAACTAAAGTGACAAAAACATCCGGTCGCCATATTGCCACGAACGTCTTCCTAGTGCTATCAACATAACTATAGAGGTGGGAGAGCGCTACTTTCTGCTCGATCAACCTGCTGATATCCATATCTTTTTGTTATTTCTATTTGGTCCACTCACGATATTTTTGACGTTAAAATGTCATTCTATTATCATCACTTGTGACTGTCACTTTTGATGTGTTGGCCACTCACCAAAATAAGATTATTTATCAAAACACCCCAGCGGAAGTCAGTAAATGAAATATTTACTAATTGGTAAACGGAATTCTTTAAAGTATATTCATGGGATCTGAGATCATCGAAGGTAACAGGAAATTTAAATATTACTATCCCATGATGACAAATTCATTTCGATTTTTTTTTAATATTTTTTGTTATTGCTTAAAAACAACGTGATTCAAACTGGCCGCATTCTATATTTAAATTATCGACAACACATAGTAGGGAAGTAAAGTTATTGGATATTCCGAATATAATATATCTAGAAAATAAAAAACTAAAATCAAGTAGTTTTATGTTTTTAAATCTTGTCGTGTAGCAATGTTAACTATAATGTTATTTTGACACTTTATTTTTAAGTATCAAACTAAAATAAGAAATAATCTATGCAGTCAGTAGTAGCATACCTCCTAAATATTCCTAAAGATGCCTTGGATAGATGTGTCACACGCATCTAAACACTTTCTTGGTTTAGAAACTGAATACTGCATATTGAGTAACACTGGGTACTTAAGTTGTTCCTGACCAACGACAGATCAGTTCTACAATGACAACATTTTGCTATTGAAATGATTTCAATGATTTTGATTCAATGGCAATCCAAAAGGGAAAGGGAAGTACTCTTCTCAATCAAATATATAGAAATCCATTTTTATATTGATTTATATATATGTGTAACGGCAATCGTTTCAGACACGTATATCGTTTATAGTAGACAAAATTGATGACATTCATTCAACCTTGTAATTTTAATTAAAGTTTTATTCACTCTAATTTATTTGTTTAAATTAATATAAAACTAAACATTGGGTGTAATCGCATCGGTAACATTGTAAACGCCATAACAGTTATTATTGCAGTTATTAAATCATTTATAACGACGCAAAAACCTTGGAAATACAATCCATGGAAACATGTCGATTAAATGTTAAAAATAAGCAACAAATATAGGTTATACCTACATAAGTATATTTGTCACTTATTTTTCTGCTGTCAAACCATCTTATGCTTAAGAATGCATAAAATAGTTTAGAGAGCTGTATTTTTTTTTTTAAGTTGATCTTAATCATCTCACTTCAGCTTATAATATTCATAATTATCAACGACAAGACATAAACTTTTATTATTGAGCTTTTGGATCGACAGAATTTTGGTACTATTCTCTCATCTCTTCAAATAGTCATAGTAAGGCATACGAAACATGTTGCCTATGCCTGGTTTTATAATAAAAATCTAAGTTATCTGTCAGTTATGGACGTTGACAGTTGTTGTTTCGTTTGTTTACCGTGTGGCACAGGTATTCTGTAATACAGCCTGACGAACAAAACAAGACAATTACCATTCAGTAGTGTCATATATGCAAAGTATAACGCTATAAAAATTGTACGCGACCGTCTCTGTTTACGGCTGTAATTACTGACACGTGGAGACTTGGTTCAATGGCCATGTTTGTTTTCATAATCCCACCAATCAGAGTACAGTCAGTTATTATTATGCTAATTTATGATTGGTTGACTCATTGACGCTAGCGCCGCGTCATAAAAATTATCGCATTCAGGCTACTATCTTTACATGATAAATAATTTATTAAGGATATTTGAAATATTTTGGTAGCTTTGGTTTTTAATATGCTTACCTCGTCACCGCCATCTTTTGTAGTGGTCTGATTTCGTTTAACAATTTGTGTGCCACACAGAATTTCTACGTCGTATCATTTTCTTTTCCAAATTACGAAGTGATGGTCTGCCTGAAGGATTTTAATTTTAAAAGAAATATTTTAAGAAACCTGTTTCCAAGGACTTCGTTTGAAACATCGGTAAGAAGTGAAAGGCAACTGAAACACTTATCTAAAAAGTTCAATTACGGGTAAGCGAAACTTTAATAGTGAATATTTCCTCAATGATTTGCGAAGGCGGTCGTTCTGAGAAGTGTCGTGATGATGCCCCCGGTGCCGCTGTGGCGAGAGTGGGTAATCGCTTTCTGGGAACAATCTGGCCCTCGGCCCTCTCACAACGTTGCCAGTACATACAGTCACTTGGCACTGCTGTATGTGGCAACTTTGTATGCATAAGTGTTGCCAATTGATATTACTAACTCAAAACATAGGTTAATTTACTTCTAGTAATCCATTAAATGACAAGTAGGGTTGACATTGTTGTTGGAAGAGTACTTGACAGTTATAGGAATATATTAATAGCTTTTTATAATCAAGCTATTCTATTGTATTTGATCTACGTCCGATAGAAAGTACAGATATAGATATAATTATCAATATATTTACATTTCAAAGCCACAACAGGTCTTGTCAATAGGAGTAATAGGATTAATCACGTCCTGTTCAGTTGAATAGGAAAAAAAAGCAGAATTGCACGCATGTTTTCTTCAATTCTTTTTATGTCCTGATGTGTTTGTATGAAAGTTGTTCATCTCTGTATCTTTTTAACAGCTTTACAAATATTGTACCAATTGACATTAAGAATAGTTAGACACATTAACGACACTGAGAATCATACAATGTTTTATCACTAGCATAGATCGACTAGGATCGCAACCCCAGTTACGCATTTGTAGATAATGGTTTTAAACGCCTGTGCTATCCGTTCATTTATTTTATATTTCGTGTATCTACGATCCCGAATTCCATCCTAATGTATTGCAGATATGTTTATTATTATAAGTTTAAAAGAAAATTTGTGAAATACCGTCATTCCAATGATTGGCAGCATTTCAAACATGTGCGAATGCCTGTACAATATGTCATAGAGGCCGTCTATTCTATATAAATGGCCGCAAAACGTGCGAACACGAATAGGTCAATAAACTAATATATATTTTATGCGCAATACTTTCTAGGAAGAAACAATAGTAACAAATAGACGACATGTACATAAAGTATTATTAATTTTAATCTTGTTGTTCAATCGCAGTGTACAAAAAATATTAAATAATTTATGAGTGTTTGCTTGCAGGCTTACCAGTTTATCGATCATGTATAGGTGATATTATAAATGTGAAAGTTTATTTGTCCGTTTATCACATAGCGGAATAATAGATCAACGTGATTTTTGTATGGTTGCATGACGGAAAATGCACGGTATTTAGGCTCGTCTTCTAGTACGGGACCTGAAACCATAGTTTGAAAATTGTGAACGTAACATATCGCGGTCTGTGTAGCCAGCAGTATTTTGCTCGTCAAAATGACCACACTCCGCCTGATGGTAAGCGATCATGTGGGCCAAGAGCAGTGGCCTCCACACCATCCTCATAGCAGCTGAGGTGATGTTGGGGTCCCTACTTTGACGGCCTGAAAAGGTGCTTTGTCACACCCCGCTTAAAGGACCCAGGATTGAAGAAAGAAGGAAACACGTGCCGTGGCAGAGAATTCCATGCCTTGATCGTTCGGCAGAGGTATGAGGACCCAAACTTATTGGTGCGCGCTCTAATCGACTCTACCGTGTAAGGAAAGGGAAGGGCGGGATAATTTACATGTGCGCAAAAGGGTTCTTGTCCACAATATCCCTTTTGCGCACAGATACCTAAAATAATACACCTATATCCATATAGGTATTAAATGATGTGTGTAGGTTCTTTGAACTATGGACGCGCAGCCGTGGTTAAATGCGTATACTAGTATTCATTTAAGGTATATTGGGAAAATCCTAGCGTATATTGTCATCATAGCGATTCTGTTTTGTCATAGCCTTCATGGCCACTTAACCTTTCCTGTATCTTCTCTCTTAGCCTTTATTATTCCCAAGTCACTTGGGGTTTCTGGTCTAACCGGATTTGACTGGATATAAGTTTTTACACGGAGCGGCTGCCACCCGACCTCCGCAACCCGAAGGCTAACGATACCCTAAGGCTAGACCAGTGTCAGGATATTAGAGGGTACTGACTTTCCCAATAACGACTGCCATAGATGTTCATGGCAGCCGGGACCAACGGCTTAACGTGCTCTCCGAGGCACGGAGCAGGCGATAATTGTGAATTAATACGCACATAATTTCGAAAAGTCATATAACTTCCGAAAGTCAGAGGTGCGCGACGTGGGTTCGAACCCGAGACCCTCTGCATTGCAGTCTGTTGGTCTCCCCACTGAGCTATCGCTGAACCTTAACCTTTCCTGTATATAATTATAAAATAATTTATATAAAGCTATGAGAAGCAATATTACCTCATAGATCTTGTTACCTCTTTAATTCATGTGGTGTAAGTTGAACTGCTTATTATCGACTAACTTCCGCCCGTGACTTCGATTGCGTGGTATGTGTGTATTAAAACTGAGCCTTTATTACTCAGAAGGAATTTTAGAGTCGGTTCAGTAGTTCCGGAGATAACAACATACATGAACACAAATTAAAATATTTAGCTCGTTATAGTACTATTATAGTTATCTTTTTAGGTAAATAAGTATATAAAAATAAACATACTGACATGATTTTATAAACACGCCTCTACTTTTTTATAACGATGAATACATTCTCATGACTATCCTCAAGTCCTTGTCATTAATATATCATAGACAATTTATAATGGAACTACTTTCGTCTGTCCTCTGAGGTTATCACTCCGGTAGCGATCATTTATAACCTCGGATCCATTAGATTGATCAATATCGGCATTAAAAGGAGTGGCATTTAAAAAAATGTGCATTATGGCGATGTGAAAGTCTTGACATTTCCGTCCGAGGATTAGTTATTAATCGTGCGGTATTTGCACGTTCATTGATATTGTAATTTAAGGTATCAATCAGTTTGATACAGAATATTAAAAAAGTTGCACCTCTCATTATGGTCTGTGGTCATAGTCTATATAACTTTGTGTTACGTTTTATCTGTGGTTGTGTCATATATTCTTTGGAGTAATCTCTGGTTCACTTTAATTGAATTTTACTACATAAGACCTAAACATACATAATTACTATAAACCTGTAGGCTCCAATTTACAATGTAGTAGTTCGTAGAGGCTCGTAGACGTACGTAGATGTTTGAAGAGCTTTATTCAAATGTACAAACTGACTATTGACTGCATCGGTGGTGAGCAATAGTGTATGCGAGTGCTGTGCATGAGGTCTCGGGTGCGATTCCTGAGTCGGACAGAGTGATATTGGGCTTTTTTACCAAAAAAATCCCAGTTGTGGTATCATAGAGTCTGACAGTTGTGTTCGATAAACAGCAATAAGCTCGCCCCCAATTAAGCGGGACTTAAAACACATAGTTTGCGAAATGTAGGTGTAATACGGCTCTGCCTTTTCGGGGATATAGGCGTGATGTATATACTAAAATTAGATGTGCCTGCGGTTTCACCCGCGTTTATGATTACTGCGCCGCCCCCGTGGGTCATATCGTGATGTAATGTAGCCTATATCCTTTCTTGGTAAATAGGCTATACAACACTAAAATAATTTTTCAAATCGAACCAGTAGTTTCTTAGATTAGCGCGTTCAACCAAACAAACAAACTCTCCAGCTTTATAATATTAGTAAAGATAAAATAATTGACGGCGCTCTTTGGTCGACTTTTAGCCTTTGACATATTATGACATAGACAAACGGACTTAACATTTTAGCATAAAAATCTTTTTAGTATTATTACGTTTTATCAAAAGGATATTTATATCTTTGTATTAAATACATATCATAGTTATAAATTAAATAAATAAGTGCGAATTCTAAGAAACGTTATTTATAAAATGAGATATGAAACGATCTTGTTAAATAGGCACTGAGACGAAACAAGAACATTTTTTTATGTTCTTTTGTAAATAATAACTTTTAAGTCGACGCTTTTTATTTTCCAAGAACAACTGATTACGAAAAAATTTTTAGGATATCTTAGTAATAAAACATAAATAAAATATGTTTATATTAACTTATTATAGAGTATTTGATTAAAAATGGTCTAGTGTGGTACCCGAAGACAGCGTCAGGCAGAGGTTTCCAGCTCGAGCCCAAGGCACGAACTTCTGACTTGTCAAAGTTATATGTGTATTATATTGCTAATTATCATTTGCTTTAACGACTAAGGAACGGCTAAGGAAACCTGCTTGCCTGAGAGTTCTCCTAAATGTTCTCGAAGGTATGTGAAGTCTGCAAACCCGCACTGGGCCAGCGTGGTGGATAACGGCCTTACTGTTCTCCCACTGAGAAAAGATCCGTGTCCAGCAGTTCATATAAAGGGCTTATATTATAATTATATCTCAATAATAAATGAACGAATAAGTATTAACCTGCTTTTTTGTTAATTATGGTCTCGTATTCAAAGCTCATAGGCGGAGCCATGACCTCTGACTTTTAGAAGTGCTTATGAAAGTTAACTATCTCTCGCCATAAGTGTAATGAAAAACATTGTTTGTCAACCCGCATAGCACATAATACCATGGGCTGAATCATTATGTGCTATCCATTTAATTGTAATCTAGTTGCCGTCTGAAAGAGTGCCTATATAATATTTTTTATTAATTATAGATAATAATTGATTGCGTAGTGATATAAGTAATTGCTTTGCTACTGTCACTAAGCTAGAAATGTAGGTTCAAAACCGACACGGAATAAAAATGTAAATCCACAAATTGTTGTGCTGTCTCTGGGTGTTCCTTGTGTCCATAAGTTTCCTGCGATACGCTTGACCCTAAAAACTTTCGGGGATAGTGGCGTGAAATTATGTATGTTAATTTAAAATTAATTGCCTATTTCTAAATCGAATGTCTTTACGTCAGAGAGCATTCTCTCACGGCGATTCACCACGGTTGCCAAATCGGGATCTGATGCAGATAACCAAAGCAGGGCGACAGCCGTAACGCGCGCAACGTTGTTTCTCACAAATGTAATTCACTAGAATAACAGTGATTACATAGCAAAGATTATCTGTGCTTTAACTTTTCTCAATTGGCTCTAACCAACGATGCTTCTGCACGTGTCTGGCTAGAAAGAAAAAAATAAGAATACTTTTCCTGTGTGTATAGCATTGCAAGCATTATTTATATTTGGAATAGGTATTTTTACGTTGTCTAGTTCCGTCTTTTTTATATCGGTAACCTTGGTTATTACCTCACCGCGATAGATAACCATAGCATAGTGATAGCAGATTTAATTTTTATAAATAAAATTCGTGAGAAGCACAGTGAATAAGATTATAGTAATTATTATGCCTATTATTGTAGTCTATGTTTACTTTTTGCTCGTTCAATTGTGACGGCCAGTGCAATTATTTAAAATTAGAATACCATTGTTTTCAACTTGCACTTTTTACTTGTTGGTAACCTTGGATAAATCTGTTAATATTCCGCTTAAACCTTATCCTAACTATAATAATTATAAATGCGAATGTGAGTTTGTTTGTTACGTTTTCACGCCTTAACTACTTGGCCGATCATTATGAAAGCAGATTCCCCATTTTTCCTAGATCTTTGGGCCTACTTGTTACAGTCATAAAATTGGTGGCATGTGTTAGAGAAATACACTAATTTATATACTTCTGCTTTATTTCATTAAAATTGGCAATTGCAATAAAGAGATTTTTTATTCAAATGTGTAACTAGATTAGATTAGTTAATGGATAAGTTTACAAGTCGCGGTACATTAAAAATAAAAATAATTATTCCTTAGGCTGATTTGTAATGAGAAATTAAACAGGAACCAAATAGCACCGATACTTAATACGCAAATGCGAAAAATATAACAGTACACATCACCGGCGCAAGCACAACAGAAATAATGTACTTTTGATTGTTTGACGTTAAACGTCATTGCCAAACTTCAAGTTTGAAGTTTATAAATCTGACTCCGTGTCTTTTTAGCTGGATATAATAAATGCAGTGTAATTAATTAACATAAAATATAATTTAACCATCGTAAATTGAATATTATACTTGGTGATTTTGTGTATTGATAAAATAACAAACATTTTACAGTAAAAATATTGAATTAAGTCGTAATTAATTAACATAAAATTCTTTTATTTCCTATTACCATTGTAAATTCAATTTGTTTTTTAAGTAATGAAATGACGCTGTTTTTGCAGTAAAAAATTTGGCTGTAACAGGTGGGCCCGGAAATGGGCATGTTCCTTTCGCATACACGTTGTCAGGGGTACAGAAAAGACAACTTTCTTCCAGAAAAAGTATTGTGCCCGAGAGACAGTAGTTTATTGCCAAAATCTATAAATAATAATAATAATATTCTACCACATACACACAACACCATCTAGCCCAAACTAAGCAGAGCTTGTACTATGGATACTAGACAATGGATAAACATACATATATACTTTTTTTTTGTAAATACATACATATTATACATAGAAACACCCAGACCAAGACAAACATCCATGTTCATGCACACAAATGTTTGACTTGTGCGGGGATCGAACCCGCAACCTCAGGCGTGGCAGTCGGTTACACTAACCACTGGCGTAGTGGTTAGTGTAACCACTACACACGAGGCCGACACACACTATATTAAACTAGAAGACAGAAACTAGTGTAAAATATAACTTTTAAAAGTAATACGTTATAAAGTTATGTAAATAATGTAAGTAGTTACATATCACCTATGCTGTTATTAACTGCTAATTATATTACAACGCGTGTGGCGAAATAGAACGCGATTAGAATAACTGACAGGCCATTTTGCTAATGGAAATGTACTGTATTGAATATTTGTTATTCATAAATATGTTGCTATTGATATTCTGCTTATGTGCTTCTAATAAAGAATATGATCGTTGCTTATACAAACCTTGCTCTTTACAAAGATGTGATAAATTAGAATACGATTTTTTAAATTTTAAGGTAATTGGGGCAGTATGCTGCGAGTTATTGGGTACATAGAAATAATAAACGGAAAAAGATTGATAAGAAGAGGCATATAGTAAGTTTGAATATAAGGAATGGCTTGGCGAATCTCCGAACGTCTGATCAAATAATTTAGGAAAAATGTCTGCTTATTATACCTAAGAATGAACGAAGCAAATCTTTTATAAATAATACTGTTTTGTATTTAAGCGAACTGTACATATTTGAATAAACTTCTGCCCTGTGGTCGAGATTATACCGTTACTATATTAAAGATTTATATCATGAATTCTAGCTTTCTGCACTCCTCCTTCATAAGAACTTAAACTATGCTAAAACTCCTGCACGCAATATGTTTAAATAGGTTGTAAAAAGTTTTCTCTTCACGTATAAATATACATACTTATAGATATACGGAAGTTTCAGCATTCATAGTTTCGAGTATGACCTTCGGTCTACTTACAAAAGTAGTCGGATTTCAACGTAAACAGATCCCAGCCATCAACCGCCAAAAAAATGAGCCAGATTATATATAAAGATATACAGGGTGTCCCAGAAGTCGACGTCAAGCCGGAGTCTGGTAACAGGCTAAGTTATAATAGCTATATAATCTCGAATAATGCTTCGTTAAGCTCTCGATTTTTTATGATGATTACATAACAAAAAATAACAATTCAAAAAGTAAATATCTGTAGTAACAGGAGAGAAAAGACCGTCAAATGATGTAGATATTTTTGATTTCTTTTAAAATGCCTATCATTTTTTAAATACGTAAGTTTTTCAAATATTTTTCTCTTAGCTATTATAAAGCCTGATTCCGGCTTGACGTCGACTTCTGAGACACCTGTATAGTACGAGGCGTACTATTCCTAAAATGATTACGCAAGACCTTCAGTTTAATATAATGCATTTAAAACCAAGTCCGACAAAGAGAACGCAGTGGAGGTTTCCGTCAACACCGCTGGGCTTGTTTTCAACTAAAATGTCACGTAAGCGGGCTCGTTCCTATACATAATTCATACAACAAGGCTGAAACTCATTGATTGCCGCTGGACTACACGACACTAGTACTACGACCACTACATTCACACCCTAATGTAATACGAGCGAAATTCAACCTTATATATCAAAGCTAGAACATAAAATTGAATGAAAGTTAGATGGCATAGAAAATTGAGTCTTACATGAGAGTGGATATAGCTCAGTTTTCTTTGGTATGTGTCTCGTAGACTGCTGGTTGACCTTGGTCGGTCGAGGGGTGTTCTGAGGTGGTGTCTGGCCCCCCAACCCCGAGGGTGCGATGCGTCGGCGGCTTACGTAATATATATTTTTACATGCTGTGTTCAGGCAGAAATTTCGCTTAGTTGTCATAGCAACATATACGTACACCCTGCTAGTATATCATGCGACAAATTTTAAGATGCCGACGCGATATTAGCTTTGAAATACTCGTGTTGTACCATACATAAATATTGCGCGGGAATTCACAAGAATATTTCATACTTATCTATGGTTTCTTGACGTTTACATAGGTATTATACGTAAATTCGAGAATTTCAGTTACTTTAAACAAGGTTTAGAATAAAGGCAGATATTTGCCTGTGCTAAATATGTTATAATTATGTTATCAAATATCTTCAAATGGGTCATTAGCTAGCCAGTCACCGCGAGCCATAAATAAAAAAGATGGTTTTTGAATAATGTCGTTCGGTATGACTTTAGTTCCAAAGAGGTCTAGAGAAAGGCGAATTACAACTGCGTATATTCCAGCTAAAAAGGTTAGTTACTCGTGTCCGTTATTTTAAAGTTTGTAGGTAAAGGTTGCTGAGTCTACGGTTGACCAAAGCATTTTAAGGCTTCGGCATTAGTTGGAGATTAAAGACAACTTCAAATCATTACTTGTGATCGAATACTAAAAAGATAAACACTAGGTACCCAGAAAGCTATCAAGCAATTTTGAGATGGTAACTCTACCCGTGATACTGAAATTGTGGTCGTGTATGTGTCATTATTGACAGGGATAAAATAAGGCATCGATCATCAAAAAATTATCAATTTCGTTCGAGACTAAAACTAAAAAACCGCCCTCGTCATTCTAGACAGGCATTTTGAAATGTAATCCAATACGCAGCACTAGATTTGTCGCGTCTGTTTGTATGTGTACGTGTGTCACTGTAAACAGATGTATTAAAGACGAAGTCACTCTTTTTCTGTCTAGTCATAAACTTCGCAAGGTCACATAGCACCTAAACTATCGGTTAGCGACAGACTTTCGGTATAAAGATAACCTTATCAATCAGATTTTATCAAAACATTCGTTATCATAACAGCACGTTCTTTTTACGAAATAAAGCACCTATTCCACGTATCCGTATGATAAAGGTTTTTTTTTATTGTTTGCGAATTTAATATTTGTGTAGCAACATCACAAAAAATGTCATGCTTTAGTCTTTGGTTGTCTATCTCGGGTTACTAAGTGGATACATAAATATTATTGTTGCTAATAATAGGCAGTAATTAATAGTCTATTGGTTTATTGATCTAATAAGAAACGTGAGCCTTAGAGACGACGAGATACGATTTTCGAACCTTTACGTTATGAATGTGTGCTATATAGTTGGCGATAGAGAGATAGGCTTGTTCCTTATTGCGTGGGATCTGATACCATAGTTGGCGTGTGGATGTGGTACTCATCTGTGTACACTTTCGGGAATAAATGTATGAATGATGTGAATGTTTTGGCACAAGGTGACAATATGCTAGCCTCTATTATGCTTTTAAAAAGACATCTCTCGCACTAGGAATAATTCCTGTATCGCGGAGGACTTAACAGACATTCAAACAACGGACTCAAAGAACATCCAGACTCGGAACAACCATTTGTGGATCACACAAATTTTTGTCCCGTGTGAGATTCAAACCCTCGGCGCAATGGCAGTGGCGACGCAATCACTAAAACACTCAAGCCTCTATCTGAAAATGAAAAAGATGCATAATATCAACTCTTTAAAAATTTCGCTGTTTTGCCAGCATAAGGAACAATGCTTGCTGGTCCCCTGGATAACACATCTTCTGAAGGATATGCCTTCAGAAGACTGGCAAGATTAAAGATTCCTATTTATTACGATCCTTTACCTTTTCTTTATTAACTTTTATCATTTTACGCACAGACGACGTAAATAATGATGATAAGTTGATTGTCAGATTTGTATCGATATTGAAATCTATACGACCAAACATTCCGTTGCAAAATCGATCAATCGAATTCTAGGAGCTAACCTTCATAGCTTATGATGAATAAACCATACTACACACTGTCATGAATGAACTAGCTAGCTATCAGAATAAAAAAACTGTTATGCCCACGCATTCAGAATCCTTGAATGCCTACTTTATATTGAAAAGCAAAAAATGACCGTTTCCGAGTCATTAACCATGACATTCTATTTTTAAAATAGATTTTAGAAACAAAACAAAATGCCAGCTTTATTTAAAATCCCACGTATTAGATAGGTGCGTAGTGTTTCCACAGAACATTACACAATTCCAGGCAAATTGCTAGACGGTTGCTTTAAAAAACAAATCATAAAAAGGATATTCATGTTTTGTTCCACAACAATGCAATATCAAAGATCGTCAAAATAGTTTTACAAAATCGATATACGAATCAATTACTTACTTACCATCACAGTTCAACAAGCCTGATTTGCAAAAGTGCGTAGGAATTAATACTGTTGTCATCGTGTATTGTGTTTTGCCTATTTTTGCGGACAAGAAACCTTAGAAATGTTCTATATTCGCACTATTGTTAAGTCTCCCTTGTAAGTGCCGATGTTATTTGATTTGTGTATCGAAATACAATCAAAGAAAACACGACGTGTCTCTCGCCAGGCGAAATTTAGCGAGAAAAGCAACGACAAACGAAGGTCACTGATAGTCCAATGATATTATAAAAAGAGATAAATTGTTTAGATAAACGTCTGATATGATAAATCATGCGGCATTAGTATAAAACTTGTGTGGTGTTATTTTCCTTTGCCTAGGGATAACATTTATTAAAAACAATTTTTTTTGTTGGTTTATGGTTTGATGATATTGTGCTGTCATTAGACAAATATATTAATCCTAGCATAGACTTAAAATATTTTAGCGACACGCTATTTAAATTGGATTTACAAAAAAAAAAGTATATAATTATGTATACAGTTAATCCATTGTCTAGTATCCATAGTACAAGCTCTGCTTAGTTTGGGGTAGATGGTGTTGTGTGTATGTCGTAGAATATTACTACATATTATTATTATTATTATTATTATTAATTAACGACTATGGAACCTAGATCTAAGTATCTAATTGTCCCTAAGTACTTATTAATGCCATGATTCTTAATCAATGTCGTGTCAAAATTAGACTCATATGAAATAATTTGATTAGCTATTTTGATGTCTCGATTTCAGTCAATCACAGCAATTATTTATTTGCTTTTCAGGAACTGGGTGTCAGTGTTTGGTTTTAAAATGTATGCCATTGATTGGTGTCAAAGAAGTCACATCTAAAATAGCTTTCATATTTTGAACAAGGTCATAATAAAAAAAGGTAACAACTTAATCTATTATAATTAGTTATCCTTAAGGTAAAAGACAAGTATAAATCACGTAAGGTAATTTTATTATAATGTGTATTATAATTTATGGTGTCGTAACAGCCCTAAAATCATCGTCTTATGCAAATGAATAATATTTTTTATGATATTCTCACAAAATCGCTATTTATTGGATGCCGGCCGGACGACACAACTTTTTAATTCAATTCCATTATGATTTATTAACAATTCGAGGCAACTTTGAATTTGGCAAAAGAAATCACTTTGTCATGCCACATTTTTGCTAAATTGGCGATTTAAATATATGATTTATGTAAGTAAATTATTACTGTATATCGTAACTGATGTTTAACAACTAATGCCTGTTTTTAGGTACTATTGAATGAAATCGACCGAATACATACCTATACTTATTTATAAAATGAATCATTTATATTATTGAATTTAAGGCAACAATACATTACAAGATAAAATAATGTATTCGCAACAGAGAGCAATTATTACTAAAATTGGAATCCTACAAAATTGTGTAAGAACAAATTGCAGCGATGATTTTAAATGTAACTTTAATACGTATTGACGTAATACCGTGCAACATTTAACAAGCATCAGTGTGAAGTCGATCGGTGTGGAGGCGTCTGCGTGTGGCGAGCGTCTTGCGCGGCTTGTCTAAACAATCGTGTTCATTGACGGTACAACACGATTAGGGTTGCCAACATACAAAAACAAAATTGAACCCTTATTTTACTCAACCTTTTTACAATAAAAGTATTGCAACACCAACCGACTTTTATTTTTTTATTAGTCATGAATAAATCGCCAATTCTTTTTTCAATTTCCTTTGGCAGAAACAATGACATTTTGAATTAAATTTTCTTCGTCCTATTTAAGTCGCCTTGAACTTTGGAAAGCTCTTTATCTATGTAATCATAGATTTAACATAAACCCGATGAATATGTGAAACACTTACATATAAGCTACGGATTTAGAGTGGTAGAGATATAACTACTTAACCTAAAACTAGCCCGACCTCTATTCCTAGTAATTTACTATTCACATTAATGCATCTAAGTAATTATTGCCTGGTTAATAGAGGTAGGCTTTTACTGTAACATTCTAACCTTTCAACAGATGAACTACCATCTGGCTTCCGCAACTTAGTAATAAAGAAGATATCCTACGGCTTTTTACCAGATGCTAGAATTTATTTGAAATAATATAATATAATAATATAATATTCTATCACATACACACAACACCATCTAGCCCAAACTAAGCAGAGCTTGTACTATGGGTACTAGACAATGGATAAACATACACATATACTTTTTTTTTTGTAAATACATACATATTATACATAGAAACACCTAGACCAAGACAAACATCCATGTTCATGCACACAAATGTTTGACTTGTGCGGGAATCGAACCCACGACCTCAGGCGTGGCAGTCAGTTACACTAACCACTACGCCATCGAGTCGTCGACTATAAATACTATATCCATATACATATTCTCCGAGACTTGAGTTCTGTCATATAATTTTAAACGTAATATTTTGCTGCACGACATATTACCTTAACTGCTTCAGTAAATAATAGACTATGACGTAATGACAAACCGTCAGTACGTCACAGACTATGCTAATACGTAGACACACGCCTGAATATTCCCGAAAAAGGAAGTAGAGGTGCATAACCAGTATAACGTCTGCATTTCCTCATCTTTTTCCTTTCTGGGTTCTTCTTAATAGAGCTCGAGTATTGCAGTCTACTGGACCTAGGCATCCAGAATAAGTTACCTTTCCAGACTCTGAGCTGAAAATTTCTTAACAGACAAACACAATAAAACTGTCCGGCGTAGGAATCTAACCCAAATTATGCACTAGGTCATGCGAACTGTCATCATCATCCTCTTGCCCTGGTCCCAATTTATATGGGGTCGGCGCAGTATGTCCTTCGCTTCCATACTTCTCTGTCACCCGTCATCTGATCATTTACTCCTTTCTCTTTCATATCCATCCTCACACAGTCCATCCATCTTTTCCTTGGCATTCCTCTCCCTTTTCGTCCCTCTACTATCATGCGAACTGTGTGAAAACTATGTTACGGCACCAAAAAGCTGTGTCATCAGTACTCCTTGTATTCTCACACTATCTTATTTTTACCGTGGACGGCTGTCACTCGTTGACTACCTACGCAAAATGTTCCCTTAAAAACTAATCTGGACTTCGCAGACTAACAGCAGTCACGTTTACCGATAACATGTCACGTGTGAACATAATATTCCCACTGACGTTGTTTCAGTGTTAATGTGATAGTTGTATTCTTATATAGTCTGTGTTTACGTATTTGAAAGAGAGACTAAACAGAAACACGCGAGACATTATAACATGCGATAATATTTGTGCGCATGTCACCTTACTTGTAATTTTTTACATAACATCTTTTTACAACATTGTTTTTAGTGTAGGTACGATAAACCTAAATATATGTAGTTTTTTAGAATGGGCAAAATAAATACTAATGTTATCTATACTAATATTATAAACCTGAAGAGTTTGTTTGTTTGTTTATTTGTTTGTTTGTTTGTTTGAACGCGCTAATCTCAGGAACTACTGGACCGAATTGAAAAAATATTTTAGTGTTAGATAGCCCATTTATCGAGGAAGGCTATAGGCTATATAACATCACGCTACGACCAATAGGAGCGGAGCGAAAGTCAAAGTCAAAAACGGGGCCAATTCTCTTATGTGAAGCAGACGAAGTTGCGCGGGTCAGCTAGTATATTATAAAACAAACTCCCCCGCTGCGTCTATCTGTCTGTTTGCGATAAACTCAAAAACTACTGAATGACTGGATTTTCATGGGGTTTGCACCAATAGACAATCATTTATGAGGAAGTAATTTTTTAAGGTTTTGTACTACCTGTGCGAAGCCGGAGTGGGTTGCTAGTTTATATAATACAATTAACTTGGAAGAAATAATTAATTAGTTCGCGTTCATAAGCGTATAATTCTTTATCTACAAACCCAATGCGGGCTGAGATCAATATTTGATACGATATTAATAGATATGACACTTATCCCCGGTTTTTGCACGGCAGATCAATGCAAAAATGTGTTAACAGACGACCAAATGCATGTCAATTGCTGTGATTGGCTGATTGATATATCAACAACACTTGACATGCATTTAAGTTTGACTAGTTGTTAATGTGCAACAATTAGCCTTTACAAATCGAGTATTCAAGTAACAAGAAAACTTTGCTTGGATTTCATTTTATTTAATCTTACTGATTAAGCTTCCAACATATTTAAAAGATGTTGGAATGATTCTGAATTCTGAAGAAACTATATTCAGTTTTATGATATATTAAAAGTTATGATACGTACGGTGTCTCTTTTTATTTTTGTCAACGAATTCCTAGAACTCTTAGCTATAGTACTCACACACAACGTAAGGATATAAACTACGCCATAAACAGCTCATATTGCCGTGTGTATGTGTGCGTGAACGATGAAAATGAATGTCGCTCACGCACACTATTTTATAACATTAATCTATACTATATCTATACTAATATTATAAAGCTGAAGAGTTGTTTGTTTGTTTGGTTGAACGCGCTAATCTCAGGAACTACTGTTTGAATTTAAAAATTATTATGTTGTTGGATAGCTCATTTGTCGAGGAAGGGTATATTAACATCACGCTACGACCAATACGAGCGGAACATCAATGAATAACGTTGCAAAAACGAGGAAAATTCTCTTTCGTGACGCAGACGAAGTTGCGCAGGTCAGCTAGTGTTTAGGTATATATAATACCAGTCCTGTATATAGACAGTCTCAGTGTGAGATGGGTTATTTTTTCTCTTATTTCTATTTTTTTTGTTTACTTTTTGCCTATGGGTATGTCAGTCTCCTTAAGGTGAGAAGAGTTAAGCTTAAAGACTACCACCAATATATTAATTCTAGTTCTAAAACATGAAATATCCATTAGCACTTTACGCGTACGTACGATTATGAAATTCCGTGGTCTATTGACCACGGAATTTCATAATCGGACGTACGCGAGATTTTTTAAAGACGTTTCGCCCAGCACTGTCTATTGACTGTGCTGGGCGAAACGTCGTTAAAAAATCTTATTAGGAATCTAGAACTGTGTTCAAAACCCGGTCGTAGATTTGACTTGTATTAAATGAATCAAAATATGACCGAAATGCCACACTTACCAACTGAAACTGTATTTAAAGCTGGTCATACTCTAGCCTTTCGCATTCAAAATATGACTACAACGCCACAATTGGTGTATACCAATAGGTATCTATCTTCATATCATTATTAAACACGCCATTGTGATATTCCATAACGGCTCTGAGGCAGTATTTTACCAGTCAATATACTCTCAAGTATAATAAACAAAGTGCTAGTGCCTATCTAAAGGATATATCATACAAAAGTATCTTGGTAAACAAGTCGATTGCTGATTGTAGAAGCATTTAATAATCAACATAACAGTCTGTGACATTATTTAAAATATTTATCAGACGACGTTCGAACATAAACACGGTCTGGTAATAACAACTTATCTATATAAGAGCGTAATATATTTGTTATTTGTTTTGCCATATATGTATATAGTACTGGAATGATCTGAGACAACCCTGAAAGTTGTATGCTTTCATTAGTTCATTGCCCAATTTCACTACCATCTAAATATAGATGTAATCCGATGTAAGTCTGGGTTTTATTTCAGCTCTGCAAGTTTATCAGCTGTTTTCGTATGAGATCGACGTATTAAAGGCATTGAAACGTTACTATCAACATACACCTGGTATCGGCAAGGCTAATTATTAACAATGTGTCGAAATCAAATTCATGTAAAAATATTGACTGGCTGTTGTTAATAATCGATCACCCAATCACAGCAGTTAACTTGCGTTTGATCGTCTGCTGACAAACTTTTGATTTGGTCTCCCTCTTAAACATCTGGTGTAACTGAAAGGGTCGATGCTATATGTAGATTTATCTGGTAATAGAAAATAAATCTAATTTTCCATCACTAGAAAATTCTAAACTGAATTGACGTTTGACCTTATGACAATTTCTGTATAGGGAATCAGTTAAATTTTTTCTTCGATAAGATAAAAATATTGAAAATCGGTCTTAACTGGACAAAAAACCACCTCCTGTGGTAACCGTAATACCGTAGTTTGCATGCTTTCAACCCCATTGAGATGACGCTGCAGGTATAAAGACAAATCGGCGCACTCCCCGGATCTAAATGGAGATTACTCTATCTTTAAAATATCTTAGTTGAAGGCTTGTTATAGGAGAACTAGATTTACACGCTAACAAACGTCTTCGCGTAGCGTCCATCTCGGGTGTAACGTGACAAGATCACTAAGCTAGCTTTATGTCGCTGACGGCCCAGCAATATTTAGGGCCTCGATTCTTCTATTACCATAGAACTTATTTCTTACTGTACTTAATATACGGTGTTACTGTATTAGCTAAAGCTGCGTCATTCGGTCCACTAACGATGGCTGTAGACATGCGACTTTTGCGACAGACTGTTGAGAGCCATACCAGCTAACTGCATGATTATCCGGAACATTTTTATCAAATATCAACTTCGTTAATAGTCGTTAAAAGACGGTGTATTAGTTAGAGCATAATTATCTTGGTTTCCCATTAATTTAGCTAATTACGCAAAATTTTATTTAAAGTATTTTTACTTACAAGGATATTATTGCAATCTGTCGTAAATCAGTTGGAGTGAAGATTATAATATACAGTCTTACTTGGATGATATAATATAATGTAATATATCATACTTACTTATCCATATAGCCTTTATGCAAAGTTCAATAAGTTCAATGTCTGACTTTCTGATATTTAATTATTATTGATAAGCATAGCATAGTATTATTAGATATGTGTAATATATTAAAATGTAGTATACTATCTTAGATAGATATCCCAGTTATATAAAACATCATAAAAAGATAAAATAAGTTGAAAACAATAGCGTCATGACGAGAATAGATAACGAACATTTCTAGGTTGCGTTGAAATCTTTATTCGTTTTACTATCTATGGACGTGAGTTTCATTGATCCAAAAGGCAATCTTTTTAATTCACCATTAAATGCTTGACGTTGGAGTGAATATAATCTTATCTACATAACTTAAACACAATAAATAGCGAGTAAGTAAAAACCATATAAAGTCAGGGCCAAACTCACCTAATTGTCAAGCTCATAAGATTGCTTTAAAATTGGTCACCCTTACAAGCTGTCACATTATCAATTTAAAAGTGTTACCAGACAAAAGTCCGTATTTAAACAAAAAATACACGTAATTATTAGCGTCTTTCACCGTCTTACGGCGACCTCAAAACGATAATGATGAGTTTAATTGAATCCGAATTTCACGTAATGTGTTTCTTAAAACCATTTTCTCCAGAGGATATATTTCTGCAGAATCAATTAAGAAGGGTTCAAACCGTATATTATAATTTTAGTGATACTTCGTACCTACTGTTAATTCTTAATGAAATCACCAGACGAAACGTAACGGGACTGTCAACATTAAGAAATTGACATCTATAATTACGTTCGTTACGTTTGTGGTCAATAAGATTGAGAATCAACTGTCCGACTATACACCACAACACCATGCTGAGTTATTAGAGCATTGTTAAAGCAAATAAGTGTCGTCGAAAATATAGTAATATATTTAAAAAAATATATATATTCAATGTCTATGTTTTATAGCGATTTTTGCCTTAGTTAGTAATACCACATTAATCTTTGATACTAAAAGTCCAAGTCACTACGACCTTTCGTTTCATAAATCCGCAGTTTTCCTAGATCTAATTGCCACATTTATTTTGATAGTCAACTAAAACGTACGCCATTGAGGTAGTTGAGGTAAAAATGTATTAATGGCACGCAACATAGGATGGATGTAAGCACACACTGCTAGGTAGAAAAACAGTTGGTAAATTGCAAGTAGGCCGAAATATGTTAGTTGGGCCGCGCCCACACGCCCAACATACGCTGATCCTAGAAAGCCCATTGACCTGCCCACATCAAGCCCTTACAACTAAGTGATGCGTGAGGGAAGAAGCGGCGAGGGAGACCTACTCCCGTTGGTTATCTTAGCACACGTTCCGCAGATGAGTCTCGACGGAAACCCCGCCGTTCTCTCATTACGTACATTGTTTTGGAGCCAGTGTTTTGAACGCGCCCGACGCCATTTTGACGCGATCGTTAACTAGTAATTTATGGTCTATCTCGTAGAAATAAGGTCTAAAGTAAAACGTGTTGACACATGAACAATACAGACTTGTAGATTGAATGATGAGTAAGTTGATAACATATCGCCTTATTATTTTATTCATATTTTTCGTGTTGTTATTCTTACAGGGAATTTTGAAATGAATTGCTTATCTTCAAAAAAAATATTTCGTTAGCATACTGTATTGATAAAAAAGAATAGGAATGGAATCATGGTCAAAAAGGCGCGAAATTGTGCGTTTAGCCTTTTTATCTGTGCCAAACGAGATAAGTCAACAATTACGCATTTGTTGGTCGGGTGTGAGTGGTGCGTCAAGGCAGGGCGAGGTTGGCGTCTGGGGGTCGTCTGCGGCCTGGCCACGACCTACATCCGCGCCTCACACCCGCGAGAGGGTGGCGCTCCCGCCGATGACGCGCACCGTCTGCCCCAGCCCCCGCCACCCGCACCCCTCGTACCTGCATTATGTAAGACGAATGTGTTTTGCTGATAGCGCTATGGTTAGCAACGTACTTCGGTGGCTATGAAATCCTGGGTCTAGATGATTACATGTTACCTAACAAGAATTTGTGAGAATAGACGAGAGTTCATTGTTATATCAAAACAGGCAGATCCTTTGTCCGTCCATTCAATACCAAACATCGGGTCTTAACAATAAACCCTAGAATTTATCCGATAAAATATTAACACTGGCTTATTACTTGTAAACAAACGGAGCTGAATCGTAAAAAATGTTTAGAAGATTCGAAATAGCAATACAGTTCCTTGTTCGCGTTTATTCAGATAAGTATTGACGTCACATTGCTGACCCTTTGACATTAAATGTATTTTCATCTCGGGGACACGAATATTGCTCCAATAGTATTGGATTGGATTTACTGAACATGTCAATATCACTCTTTATTTGTAATGACGCTTTTTATTTCGGCGATTATCCGAAAATATAATAATAATAATTGATTCATTTCCACATGTTTTACTGCTCGTCATGGATTTTAATCTATTTTGTAGTATTGTAAGATACATCTATAAACTTACGCCTGTGTCTTGGAAGAGTGGACAGAAATCTACGACATCCAAACACACTTATCGGTTTAGGGTATTATTACATTCTCCAAAAATTCGGTTTCGTCAAAAACAGGTTCGCCTATTACTTTCCGATTACCTATTATAGGTAATAAATAAGTTTTTTATTTTTATCTTTCTGCTTATTCCAGTAATGACTTGATGGGCCGTAGTCTTCATACGCAATTACTCTCGAGTTAAACATCACGGAACAAAAGCGAGGAAAATCGTTGTACGCTTCAATCGTAGCTAACTATAGATTTTCTTTAACAAAGGAAATTGTAGATTTCTTTGTAGCACACACGTCCCGTTATCGTAACGTCAATTATAATGTAGGTGTCTGGTGTACAGTTGGTACACATTTGATTGGTGAAAGGACAAAGTGACGATTTGTTATTATACAAACATATTGTTTCGAGCCTTATTTCCGTCGAAATTATGATATTTTGCGATGATTCGCCCATATTTTCTAGAGGTAACCGTCCAATAATTGCACATGGGTTTAAGCGTTAAACTTTATAAGTCCGTACCTAGTCAGCTCTTGACTAAAACAAGGAGAACAAATTGTTATATAAGAATTTCAACAACTCATATGAGTTTTTCATCTCTATAATATGTACTAAGTACTAATTTACGTTTTGCCAAAAACGAGTAAAACTATTTGTTAATTATAAGTTTATTTAAAAACCTGTCATGCCTTTATTGTAGTTACTAAAAGAATATTATAACTAGAGTAAATTTCACAAAGAGCTTGCAGAAGCTCTTTCATTTGTTTTATAATTGCAGCCACGCTGAATTATGCTGTTACAAGAGCACGAAGGCAACTCGTAACGAAGCTGGGATTTTGCCCTGATTAACTAACCTCCTTTGTGTCGCCTACATATATTTATTTCTGCTAACTAAAAAGCCTTGCTAAGACGGTTGATCCCGACTATAAGGCACGAGGAAAGTAGGGAATCTTGTTAAGACTTGTACTTAATAAATGTAAAGTAGGGCCTAATAAAACGAGATGTGGCAAGTCAGCCTCTCGTCGTGATCTAATTTTACGTTTTTACTTAACATAAACTTAATATAACGAATGTGTCTATTCCAAGGTTTCCGCTGAGGTATTCAAGACTTTCCCGCTCGAATATAGACGAGCCTGCCGCTATTCATCAAATTTCCCCAAGGCACTTCCAGGAATTTGAATAAAAAAGAAAATCTTATTGCTCAACCTTTTCGTAGAATCTAACGATTAAGAAGTCATTATTTTATTTTCAGGCCTTTACCATAAAATATAAATAAATATTAAAATGTTATATTTCTATTATTTCCAGGTGATTGAACCGGTGATGTGCAAGCCAGAGCCTCCAGAATCGCCTCCAAAGAAAGTGCGCAACGAGGACTACGCGACGGCGACGTACGCGTTACTCCTGGATCCGTACGCCGCCATACACTACCGGGCGCTGTCCGCGTTCAGGCCATGGGACAAGCGGGAGCCGGTGCTGCAGCACCCCGAGCGGGTGGTGCGGGTGGCGGACTGCACGAGCTTCGAGCGCGACTACCAGCCCAACGTGGCGCTGAAGCCGCTCACGCCGCCCGTAGACGACGTGACATCATCTACGTCGCCGCCGCCGCACAGCGACTCGGAGCTGGCGGCGCGACTGCTGGACGCCGAGGCGCGGCTGGTAGAGCGCGCGCGCCTGCTGGACGAGCGCGAGGCCGAGCTGGCTCGGCGCGAAGCGCGGCTGGACCTGCGGGAGGCCGAACTCGCGCGGCGTGAGCAAGCCCTCGGCGCCGACGACGCGCCCGAGCCCCACCCCTCGCCGCCCAAGCTCGAGGAAGCCGAGCCGCCGCCATGTTGACCTACGCGCGTCATCACCAGGTTGCGCTGACAGTGACTCGCGATGAACGCTCAGTGATATTGCGTCTACACAGTACAAAACGATGAGGTGCTGAATGAATGATGTAACCTTTCGGCTACGCAGCACCGTGTAAATATTTTTTTCTCTACTTGGATATTGTTGATCTTTGAAACAGAGTCTGTTGAGACTTCTTTCTATTTATACTGTTTTGAATAATTTTATGTGGCGACACCGGTTTCGGTGTTGCTACGGGCGCGGGCGTGCTTATTCGATGGGAGTATCGATTTTTACCACAGATTATACAGTAGCATGATGCAGATAAAAAATAGTTGTACATAATCATATCAAGTACAGTTTTATGAAATTAGTTTTTTGTACAATATACAGTTTTTCTTGTAGTCTCTTCAACGTGTGCCATTCTGAGGGTACGTCTGTTACCTTTTCATATAACCTCAACTCTGTGCTTTTCAATACCTTATTAACAAAATACTCACATATAATATAATATAGTGAAATAGTTTTAAAACTACAACCATAAGCATAATTTATACAGGGTTATTTTTAAGTCTTTTTTGCAATATCTGTGTACATACAATAAGCAATATGACGTTTTAAGTTAATTTCTCGTACTAAGCATAAATAGAACATACAAATTCCGGTACAGTCAAATGCACGTAGATACTATCTAAGGGCGGTGTTACACTATAAATCATTTCTTAATCATGTTATTACTTATAAAGCCTGTTCTACACGCGATATGATAGAACCATTACGTAAATTATTAAGGTTTTTTATTAATAGTGTAATATCGACCTGGCTGATAAACCAGTTTGCTTTACATGTAGTTTATTTAATGAATTTTGTTTGAATAAATAACTCTGTATAAAACCTCAGCCATACCAAATAGTAATAATATTTCGAACTCATACATGCATCATACCTCTTATATGTTAAAGGTTGTATGAGAAACATGTGGAAATAAGTTTTTATTTGTATACAGACACGAGCCAACTGTCGTGGAAGAAAGAGGCACATTTGTAATAATAACGTTACTCATAAAATCATTTTTGTTGTGTCAGGTCTACGAGAATACTTAATCTATGTTCATCTGTCCTACTATTATTACTGATTAGGCTACTTTTTAATCTGTAGCCTATTTTAAAATTATAGGTAATATCTGTAAGATTTGATTTTCCATGTTGATATAAAAATATTTTATATTTAAATGGGAAAATGTCGTAATTCATCATATCTAAAGGATCAATTTATACTTAGCACTTAAAGTATATTCCTATGTTACAGATGTTAAAGCTTACAAACGAATTAACTTGAACTGGATTTATCTGTTTGACCCGCGGCCAGTAGGACAGATGCATGTTGTAGCTACGATATACATAAGATATAGTAGTCCAGGCCAACAAAATTATCTTTATATAAGGGTGTATCCCGCAGTCTACCTCATTGTAAATAAAAATTTATTGGGCTAAATTAAGGAAAACTATGTAAGACACTGATTTTCATTTAGATTCTACAAATTGTTTTTTATCGAGCAATAATTTTTAAAATGGTGAATAATCACTGCCTGATCTTTATCAATTTAATACTTTTTGTAATTTTCAAATATTGAAAATGTATATTAACGATTGGTTGTTGAAACGTTGTCTTTACTCTTCGGAGAATAATCGTAGGTACCGACTAGGACTCCCGTCGCGTCGCAAGCAATATCCAGTCACACACGTATTGCTGTGGCTCACTTCTGGAGGCGAACACAACGTTTGAGAAATTTATATTCATTCAATCGATACTACAAATAAATTTAATCTTATTATCACTATGTCATCACAATATAGTTTTAAATATTTCAATATTCTTTTAAGACTTACGTCTTTTGGTAGCATTTTAATTTATTTGAAACTTGTGATTTTTTACGTCGACGATAAGTTTAACCGCGTTAAACTGTGACGTTTTCTTAATGTTTTTTAAAACGTGAAACTTTAGTATTGTCTATGACCGAGAAGCGGCTGACGGACTTTTAAGTTTAATATAATTTAATAAATAATGTTTTGTAATGAATTTGAGCCACGCGTTTTAGCCTTTGCCAGTAACAGTGCATTTTGATTTAGTGCATATTTTTTGTGACTGAGCAATTATTATTATGTAATAAACGTGTTTACATACAAGCGAATGATTTATATTCGATCTTGTGTGATTTTAAGCTATGAGCTCATGGGCGCTTCGAGTTATGTCTTTTTTTATTTGGTACGAACATTCAAATTTTAATAACTTCTTTGATAAACATCAGTTTTATATTAATTACTGATATCGCCTACGAATATATCGAAATGGAAGAATAAAGTGTATTGTACAATATTATTCTAGGCTGGATTGCTGAAATAGAGTATATTATATTAAAAGTATATTATATGTTATGGTAAAGTAGGTCATTTTTAACTTTATCGCAAACATGAAAGTATTTGATTCGGTTTTACGTCTATTTCTGTATAAATCGATATTTGTGTATGTTGTGTTAAATTAAAAGTTTAATCGTAATATTCGTACCAGATTTGAGGCAACTATATTTTTAATGAAACCCAATTACATTTGTTTTGAATGTTAGTTAGCGCACGGGGAAATGTCAAATAGTTTGTAGGCATCTTATGTATTTATAAAATTACAAAAGTATTATGTTTTCTTAATTCTGCCAGCTTTCAAAAGTTTGAAAATCAGTATCCGTCGGTTTATAAAATTTCCTTAAACAAGATTCCAAGCGTGCTAGCTAAACATTGCCGGGGTCGACTCGTAAAGAAACAACATGATGTGAATTATTGTGAAATATAATTTCACTAAGTGACTTTGGCAAAGCTCAAATTGTAGAAAAGAAATCGAAACGATTTTCCTTTTGATGATATTTTTCCCTTCAAAGAGTGCTATGTTACGTAGTTAGTTGTTGTAGGGTAAGATTTCAGTTTTAGAATAGGTTATATCTCTAGTCAGAGACACTTTGAAAAATAAATTACCATTTACTTATTAATATATATTATTCAATATAGGTACCATAAGCGAGTGTAATAAGAATAACTTATTGTTTTAAACATTAAATAGTGTACATTAGAAATGGACTGCATGTCATTATATTGTATAATAAGGTACCTCATATATATAATATATAATTATATATTTGTGAAACTTTTCTGTCAGTACTTGTTGTTGTTGGATAATTTTGGTGCTACAGTGTTTTGGCTTGGCTAACTTAGTGATTAATTGTATATATTTTAGTATTTATTGGCAAATATTTTGGTTCTACTAATATAATTGATTTTCTAAATTACTTTTTTAAGTTGTTTTTTTGAAGATATAATTTGATGGTTTCGCGATATTAAAAAGTTGATAAAAATTAAAATGTGGCTAAGCCATTTTAACCTTAAATAACGCTTTAATTATATTAGCGTAGGTATTCTATTGTATCGATAGAAAAGTTTCAATGTGACCTCTCACTGTCTTGTTTACTGCAAAATTATTATATATTATGGATGGTGCTAAAGAACTAAACGTGGCTATATTATTGTATTATCTAAAGACACACTCAGTAGGTTGTATCCTTTTTGATTTCTGAAGAGAGTTGTTATTTTTTTAATACCTCTCACGTTTGAAGGCAGTGAGAGAGAAGAAAATGTAAATAATTGTTTTATTGTACGGTACGAAGTATGTATGGATGCCAGGCTGTTGTAAACTTTAATATACTTGAATTGGACGCAGAACTATGTCTCGTACTTTGGCAGCTACGGCTAATCGGCAGAGGAATGAGACAAAGTTTTTCGCGTAATTGGTGATTTGCCAGGGTATTAACGTACTCTGTGATCTCATGTATGATTGTTATACATCAGTTTATAAATACGTTATTGTGAAAGTCGCAAAATCTAACTCAAAATATAACATTACATTGCTGTCTTCATAGTCATTTTTTGCACCAGGTGGCGCTGAACTTTGATTCCTTTGCTCACATTAAGAAATGTAATTATTTTATATGTGTTTACTGCCATTTCTATGGGAATAATAGTACTGTTGTACAGATGAATGAAATAAAGTGGAACTTGAGAGTTAACATTTATAATAATTATATTTTTAAACATATGAATGATGTTTTGTTTTGTGCCAATAATTGTTATAAGAGCACGACCGTATACCAATAGAAATGGCAGTAAATTGAATCTGTAATTATAAACAGCTGATTAAAAGCCGATATGTTAAAATATATCTCTCTTACCAATTATTTAAGTTTTAAATGTAGCTATGATTATATTACGAAAACCTCACAATAATTGTCTTTGATTACTTATTTCATAGAACCATTCGAAATTTAAAATAATATTGGCGCCATGATGTTTTTAGACATTACATCATAAAACAAGATTCCCGTAACGAAATAACTGTTTAAGAGAAGAAGCTAAGAATCAGTTTTGTGTATGAGATTACTAGTCTCATGTTTGTCAAAAAGAAGTTACAAACGATATAGCTCCTGTAATCTTGCCTGTTTACTTTTTAATTTCATAGTCAGCTCCAGTGTTCTACAAGATTAAATGAGAAATGTAGACTTGTAGATCGTATATCGTAAACATTATAATTTACAGGGAAACGTAGTAGATATATTGTTTGTAACAACTATTTATGATTATTTGCGACTGTATTATTTAAGGCAACATGTCTTAGAGAAACGGCCTGATTATGAATTGTGTGTGTTTATATCAGAATCTTGTGTTTGCGGCTTGGAAACCCCTGATCCAACGAAATATTCCTCATTATGTATTTTGGATTATGCAAAAACATTTTCTCAATTCTGAACAGTGAAAGATCATTGTATATTGTAAAGTACCTGATAGATTAGAGATATAAGATTATAAATAAATAAAAGTAATGTTCTGTTATGCACACACATGTTCGTAACATGTGGTTTCGTAAGTGTGTTTTTACTTGAAAATAAAAAAGCTTATAAGTACCTACCTTGTGGAGCAATAAAATGAAATGATTTCCAACAGAAGTGTTTTATTTGGGTTTTGATACCGATATTATAGAAAACATCACAGATGGATTGCCATGTTTGATACATTTCTATTATAACAATGTCAGATGGTCTATGATAATTAGCTTATTTCACCAACATTATTCTGAGTCTGGATGTAAGAACATCCAGAATCAAAATAACTGTTTACGGATCGCACAATTTTTTGTCCCATGTGGGTATCGGACCCACAGTTCCTACTTGGCACAGTGGCAATTTACTACTACGCTAACCGAGCATCAAATATTATTATTGTGAAAAACAATTGATGAAAGATATGCGAATGTTTTGACAACATTATGCACATAAATGCGTGCGCTGTGACTACCATACAGACTAGGTATCGCGTTCTGCACAACTGTAATATATGCAATTATGCGCATCACTAATTTACACAGAAAATGTTTTCTCTGCGATCAGTAATCCCATCGTTGCTTGATACTTAGCAAAACCATTAGTTTATCACAATTCGCCACCGGACCCGACAATCGAATTCGAGAATTCACAATCACCATCGATCGACCTTCGAGTTCTTTAATTTAATAAAATTTGACATACGAACGCTAGTGAATTATCGTTTTAAGGGTCAGATGGCACTGCCGACAGTCATAATCAAATATTGTGTATAATTCACATACCTACACATTTGAACTGGACCCTGAAATGCATAGTTTTAAAATTCATAACAAATACGACCAACGCCATCTAGTGTGTGCGTCATGATTAATTCTTTGAATAATACAGATAATGTTATTTAGCAACGCGCCCTCTATCGATGAATAGTAGCACTAATAGTATGATTATTTATATTTAATTTTAGCAATTATTTTACGCAAGATGCTTCTACGGGGCGCTAGTGTATATGATTACCTACTAAAAGTATCCTCAATAATTGTCCACAAAAATAATTTCATGTCAGTAGTTCTAGCGATGCTGGACCTACAGACACCATTCATCCTAGATTTTTGATAATTCTAATATCTCGTGATGGGCATCAGATTAAAGCCGGCCTTAAATACGCCAATGGGAACATATATTCTTATTTATCCATGATTAGAAATTTAAATCATTTAGCACCTTGATTCAAAAAATAAGTTTATCCGATTATATCTACATTTTACGTCATGTAGATACTTATCTTAGTATAATAATTATTATCATAAAGATAAAAATGTGGTATTAGTAATCATTTGCTTCGCTAAATATTGGTAGATATCGCCTTACTTGGATAAATCGTGTATATTGTAACTATGAGACTATTTCTCTTAAGGTGTTCTTTTACTAGACATGTAATTAAAAGGATTGCACCATTTTTTTTGTTTTAATTAGAAATCTAACAGTTCCAGCTGTAATACTTACGGCACTGTAGCTGCCTTTATGTAGGTAGTTTTCCCGGTGTTTGTATGCGATTCATAGATGGCGTTAAGATCTTTAGTACATATTATTGTTCTATCACGATATCAAACCTATAGCAAATAGAATATCTATATTCATAGATCTAGGTATATTTTCATTATGCTTTGAGATAATTAGCATAACATATCAAGTTTTATACGTTACGCACATGACTTTTAAAGTTAATTGTCATTACAGGTTAAGGTGAAGGAATATATTGCAAGGAAATTTGCATGTACCAATCTGAGATCTTTATAATGCTATCGTATATATGTGCGAAGTGTGCTAAGGCCTCACGGTCCCATGGTGGTTGATCATGGCCTAACCCATGTCATGAAAAGACGACAGCCTCTTTTCGAATGATGAACATTCTTTGGTTTATAAAAATTAAATGCCAGGTAAAATAAAATTAACAATTATTATACAAAAATCTGATTTATTAACAATAATAGTGCCACATCATTATTTATAAATATCATTTGGAATGATTGAATAGCCATAACATTTAAACGTAACTCTATCATTTATTGCATTGCACATGCGGCGGTCATATTACGTTTTTCTCCATCTTGCTTGTTAAGATGATTTGTGTGTTCGTAAGTATAAAAAATACCCCCTACCTCAAAGTCCGTAACCACAGTAATACAAACTAATACCAGTTTACAACCGGTTCTTTTACAATTTGGAGCGAATTGAGTCGATTCTGCCGGCCGCTTGTCTCTGCAAGTCAGTTAATTTCATAGCGAGGCCCATGTTGCCTTGGATTTTGATCTTGCCTTGGAAGAACGCCTTTTGAGGGTTTAGTTTGCCAGAGATTAGATCAACTACGTCATCGTCGCTGATGGTGAATGTGACGTCGGGTTTCTCTGAACCGTTGTATGTCACTTTGCCTTTTCCTTCCTTGGCGTTGATCACCCAGTAACCCTCGGCGCCGCTTGGGCCATTCTTTACTTTGAATCCATAGATTCCTCTGACTTTTTCGATAAGGTTGTCTGTGTCTGCTTCCATCGCTTCTTCAAGGATCTTCATGTATTTGGAGACCTTGAAGTCATCGGGGTTGCCGGCGGCAACCGCATTGGGGGTAATGTTGGCGAATCCTTTACGGTACATGGTTACGACGACTGCTCCTCCGAGTCCTAAATTGTGTTGAAGAGCGATCTTGGCGCGCGGCACCTGCACAATTACATAAAAAAATAAATATCACACCAACACTGACGGTTACAAAGGCGGAGAAATAAATACTGAATCATTTAGACATTAAATATTCCTAATTCATTGAAAAGTGAAGCTATTCACTTCATTAATACATTTAAATGTTAAAGTTGGGAAATAACTTCAACGAATAACAATTGTGAATACGTGATTGCGTAACCTTAAATAAGATATTTATAATCGACTAAAGGTTATTTTTAACGTTCATAACGTGTTTATTTATGAATTATGTATGAAGCAAAAATTCTACTACTTGGCTGGAGTCAAGTGCAACACTGATTTATACTTTTTTCCTGTACTCGAAAGATCAGTCAACAGTTTAAAGCGTTTTCTAGCTATTTAAATTAAGAACGTATACAAGGTGGCGCAAATGTTATCACATTAAATGATATACAACCTTAAGCTGGTTGATATAAGACGGTTCACATAAACAAAAAACCTATTTTTGCAGCAATTAAGAAATATATTTTTTTAACAAAATACATGTAATAAAATTGGCTAAACTACTGAATACATTTGGTTCATAATTTGTAAATCGTCAAAGAATACCATGTAGTATATGTGGTATCAATTAATGTGACAACATTTGCGCCACTTTGTTTATGTCAAAATTTGCTGCCATTATAGCCGTCAATGTTTTACTATCACAATGTCTGTGTATATATAATACATATTTAGCATGGCAACAACGTAAACAGTAGTATGAGTGATTAATATACATTCAATTTATACGCGGGTTACTGTTAGGGTCGGACACTTGAATTTATTTTCCTTTATTCGTATCGACATGGCTTTGAACACGATTATTAACCCCGCAACATACTCTTTACTGTTTCTTGTAGGTAATATATTTATTTAGCAAATATAGAAGAAATTTTTTATAACCAACTATTGAAATGTATAATATATTCCACCAAGAAAGTCTAAATTCATAGTAGGTATAATATTTAGCAGAAAACACAATGGTGCGAATCTCTATTGTTACATGAAAACAAAGGTTATCATTCTAAGTAAATCCCTATCTAATTACATTACTGAAGAAGGTCATATCAGAATGATACTTTTAGAACTGTCATATTAATTCTCTTGCTTCATAATTGTTATATTGGTAAAACTTATTTACCATTGTGTTATGTACCTACTTAAACGGGTAGATGGAATATTTTCACATCCGAATTTTGCCAACTATAGATTAAACGATGAAGTGGCGAGCATTTAATCGCCGTCTATCGAGCACAGATGCAGACACCGTACATATACTGAAAATTTCCTTTAGAAATATAATATAATAAAAATAAAATATAAATGTCATAGTAAAAATAAATGTTTTCTTCTCTCCGCAACAAAGTCCTACTTACTTTGGTATCAGTATTATCACGAAAGCGTCAATAAATACATAATATATGTATTACATACTTATGTTCTGACGTATTTAACTTATTTTGGACGAGATAATATTAGACCTTTGTACCTATGCCACGACGCGTAAGCTGCATATCTGTTGATTACCGTTTATAGTTTTATGTGGAATTAAACAGAACTGTGTAGTCCGTCTTATTTTTGCAATAGTTTTGACTAACTTTGTTAAATATTATTGTAAATATTTTGACTGCGAATTAAATTCTACTCTATATTTAATATGTTGTAACCCTTCCTATATCTATTTGTTTTCACGGTGTAAGAATTTGCATTTTTATATTCGAAGTTCTTAGCATATAT
This sequence comes from Catocala fraxini, assembly GCA_930367265.1. NCBI lineage: Eukaryota > Metazoa > Arthropoda > Insecta > Lepidoptera > Erebidae > Catocala > Catocala fraxini. The sequence goes on along the minus strand of OV884042.1, from coordinate 4,162,531 downwards.
CTATTTTGCTGAATCGAGACAGTGCTACTACGTAGTTAAGTTTTATGGGCCATTTATTTCTGGTTCTATTTCTATTTATATTCGATTCTTATCTTTGTGGCGTGCTACAATTCTTAAGCGAAAAAAATGTTACCTAAAAGTTCTTTCAATATTAAAAACAAAAAACTTGTACTTGACTACAGATTGCAGGCTTAACGTGTTTTCAAAGATACATATTAGAGCACATTAAAATATTTAAAAAGAACTGGTATGCCACCATTCGCAAATGATTGCCACATCGTCGTAAGCCCGGTTTAAAGCAATAAGGTCGTGCAATAATGACCGCAAATTATTTTATTACACTCAGACTTTGCCCCGGCTCAGTGTTTAAGATGTAGGTACATGATTACTCAGGCATATTATATAAATATGTGTTATCAAATATAATACTCAAGATAGTATTATCTTGATAAACACCTCAAACCGCTGTTAAGACACCTTAAAAGTCACAGTTTACATAATATTTATTATGAAATCGAATTCAAGGCGAAGGTTTTGGATAAGTAGGTATGTCAGAAGTTACTGTTGTATATGGTAAGTTATAATGGCCGACATTAATTAAACCTCAGTTCATTTTAGACTGTACTGCATTATCTAAAAGTAATCAACGGTCGAGCATGTGAGTAAACATGACATTTTATAGCTCTTTTTGCATATGGATTTTAAAATCACATCTTGTAAACTATAGATGATATAGTCAAAATAGGTGGAAACGTATCCATGTTCGCACTCTCCAAGGGCATTTACATGGTCAAAAAAAAAATGGTTTATGGTTTCTCTCTCACATAGGTACATAATAAGAAATTGCACAAAATAAACTTAATCTAGACATATTCATAAACACACAACACATATTCGCAACTATGTGAGAGACTGGTATCTGTACTAGGCTCGACCTGTATGACAAATTACTAGCCTCTCCAAGCACTGGACTTGTGCAGTACTAGTATGTCAGGTAAGTGTCCCGGTGGTCGTGTACTTATAAGCATTACTACCAATTACAATTGGCAGTATGTATACTGTATAAGTTATGAATAAGAGTGTGTGTGTGTGGTCAAAGAATAGTTCATAAAAACAAAATGACTGGATTTTTGGCTTTAACATTCGATAGTGCCGATTCTTAACATGGTTTACAACGTTCGACACAGACATGCCGCGGAAGCAGAATAGTATCTTAATTATTTATATTGCTATAATATTTTAAGTAGGTATATTTAATACGCATAACGCTTATGTTAATCTTGTAGCAATATCAGAAAATTATCAAGTACCACCCTATGTCATTTGTATTATCGTTTTAATACATAAAATTAATTATTGACGCTTAATTAACATGAAGCAATTGTAATTGTAATAAACTTTGACCAAGCTGGACATTTCCTCGCAGAGAGAAGACAAAGAAACAATAATTTAGGTGTAGGTACTATAAACGGTTAGAAATTACAACGTTGAATAGTTTAATAAGTAACCATACATAAGTAGAGGACAAGCAAGATGGCGTCACTAATTAATAGCGGGTAAAATCACGTTCAATTAGTTTAAAATAACATTGAATTATTTTCCTACTGCAATTTTCCTTTGGTAAATTGTTACTGTTTTACACGGTAAATTCTCAATTTTAGTACAGTATTATTTTAATTGAGAAGTATTTCCTTAAATTATAGGTAGGCCATTTTGCATAACAACTAGCTAGCTTCGAAGCCTAGCAAATAAACAGTAGCAAATATCAATACATAGTTTATACACTGATAAAATTGTGTGGGGCAAGATGAGCGAGATAAGTACCGACTAGACATTAAATTAGCCGGTACATTCTGTCACCTGACACAGTCGTTGACCGTCATTAGCATATTTATGCAAGAGCATTACCTAGACAGTAGTCACTTAAAAAATCTGGATAATAGAACAGAAGCGCGTTGTACGTAATTACATCGGCAATTATCTCCTAAGTACCAATGTAAGTGACGTTACGAGATACACTGCCGGCAAAAAGTTTAAGACCAGCTTAATTAAAGTAGGAAAATGAAATAAAACTCAAAAATTAAGTGTTTTAAGTAGGTAACCTGTTTAGTCATCTTATAAAACAGTGATTAATAGACAATGTAATTTAAATCCGTGAAGAAATATCAATAATCCATGCTAAAAGGGTTATATTGGGTTAACCTATTTTTCATCATAAAATCCTCCTTTACATTGTATGATTTTTTTCACAAGTCTCGGCATACGAGCAATCAATTTTTTGATAGTTTCTTCTGATATATTGCTCCAACTTTCGCATAAAGCATTCCACGTGTCTTCTTGCGAGGATGGGCCACGATTACGGACGTTCCTATTAAGCTCTTTCCACAAAAGTTTATTTGGATTGAGATCCGGGCTCTGAGGAGGCCACACCGTGTTTTTAAAATCCCTTGTACCGCTTTCTCTTCTGAATATACCCTGCATAATTTTGAGCTATGCTTTGGATCATTACCTTGTTGGAAAATGAATCCATCTCCAATTAATCGCAACCCGGAAGGGAAAGACATTTTTTCTAAAATTTGATTGTACTGCTCCTTTTGCAAAATTCCTTCCATTCTGATCAAGTCGCCAGTTCCTTGGCTAGAGAAGTAACCTCAGACCATAATTGAACCACCACCATGCTTGACTGCAGAGGTTTTCGAACGGCAACGCGACCATACAACTTCGTATCTCTCAATCGCCGTTTTATTGTAGTCAATGATAAGGTTTAACTCGGGTTTTGTTCACTTCAACGCGGATTTCTGGTGCTGTTAGGCGGATATTGCTTGCTGGTAACAAGGATGAAATTGTCTTCACTAGAAGTGGTATATCTCGGCCTTCCTGAACGTAGACGATCATAATTACTGCCTGTCTCCTTGTATCGAGTTATTGTACTATGAACACTAGTTTTCGATAACTTCAGTTGTGAAGCAATCTCACGTTCGGATTTGCCTTCGTTATGTAAAACAACGATGGCAGAACGCACTTCACTACTAATTTCGCGTGCTTTTCGCATTTCAAGATGTCTTGACTGTAGAAACCACAAGTTTAGACTAATTGATATTGTTTGTGAACAAACCCAAGAAACCTCAGGTAATAATAAGTCGGAATTATGTGTTTTCAGAAACTATATAATCCTTATTATTGACCAATGCGAAAGAAAAGCAAAGTATTTAGTAATGAGCGCATCATAAAAATATTACCACGACGCTACCACCTGGCTCTTGCGTAGCATTTGTTGGTGTTTGAAAACAATAGATATTTACTGTCCAATAACTTAAAAGTAAACAAAAGAATGACTTCTTAAGATATTCGGTATTGACAATAGAATATGCAGATGTGCATTTTTTTATTAATCTTACGGGCTTTTATTACAATTGATAAATGATTACGTCGATTGATTGACAATTATCGCTGCTCCGTGCCTCGGAGAGCACGTTAAGCCATAGGTCCCGGCTGCCATGAACATCTATGGCAGTCGTTATTGGGAAGTCAGTGCCCTATAATATCCTGACACTGGTCTAGCCTTAGGGTATCGTTAGCCTTCTGGTTGCGGAGGTCAAGTGGCAGTCGCTCCGTGTAAAGACTGATATCCAGTCAAATCCGGTTAGACCAGAAAAGCCGACCCCAAGTGACTTGGGAATAATAAAGGCTAGAGAGAAGAAGATGATTACGTCGTTTAAGTGCGGTCTTAAACTTTTGGCGGGTAGGGTATATCGCAACAATTTAATGCGTAATTAATAAATTACACTAAGAACCTACAAGTTATTCTTGAAGTTTTACTTGATTTTCCTACCTACATACTCATAATACAGACTGTATTCCGAGCAAACATAATATCTTGTGAAAGTAAAATATTTACATACTACAGAACCTTATTATTATTATTATTGTCTGTAGACTGCCACACATATTATTCTATAAAGCCCGATTTACACGTATTAAGTTGACAAGTAGTTAACTAAATTTTAACTTAATTTTAATTCACTTAATGCATGTAAACAATGAATTTAGTAATAAGTAGCAAGTTAAAATTTAGCGTACAACTAAACAGGCAGATTAGAAATGTTTCTAAATTTTTGGTTAAGTTGGTAGGCCTGGCTACTACTTACACATTTGGACTGGTATGATTTAGTTAAAATTTAGTTTAACGAACAATTTGGCGGAGCGGTCGATTTCAGTTTGTTTATTTAGTGTCTTGTTCAATTTCTCACCTAGTCTTTTAGGTATCAACATTTCTCTCATTATTTCGTCTTTAACTTCATCTAGAATCTCCCTAAGTACAAAACGAATAATATCCGAACGTTGTTCATCGTCCATCTTGACAGACTAAAGAGCTTAACTAAAGTATGAGTGGACATTTATTAAAATTAAGTGACTTAAAATTAAGTTAAAATTTTGTTACTACTTAACAACTTAATACGTGTAATGTGCCTTTAATGTCTTGCGTGCCACATTACTAGTTTTACTTTGGTAGGTGCCCAAAGTATTTTGACTAATTTACCTTTACTTTATTCTTATGATCGTGCGCCAACTTATTATAGCAACATAATAATATATAGGAGGCATTACCAAAAAACACGTGTTAAAAGAATTACTTGATCAAACAGATAAAGAAAGGCATACCTTTCAAAAAATATTTAGAAGGCTGAAGTCACACACCACTATTTTTATGCAGTTTTCCAATCTACAATTATTATCATTGGCACTATGCACAGTAAAAAAATCGAGAGAAGGATAAATGATAATATATATAAATAGTAACTACATATATTCTTTCACAAAACTACGTTATGACGTCAATAATAGGGGTCAAAGCTCAAAGTAATTTTATAAAATCAATGAAATAACGATGTAAGAGTGCTAAATATTATAAATAATTAATATTCTAACGTATGTGAAAACAAAAACTAACCAGTGAATTCCTGAAGCAGCAGTCACTAAACTAAGAATAATTTATTAATCTGACATAATCTCACTAAGTATTATGGTGATAAATATAATAGATATTAATTATCATTAGATAAACAACTAATTAAATGATTTAACGTCATTAACAAACTTAAATCCCTATTTTAAGCCGAATTCTAATACATATTTTCGAAACTAACATCTTGCAACTTCGATTGTGTAGCATTTGTACTTTAAAATCACGAGTTTTAAAACCTAAAAAGTTTATCTTCCTTATCAGGGTACAGTTGAAATCTATAGCATGTTAAATTAACCAGGCTTTTTTATATATAAATTAAAAGAAATATCTCTTTACTTAAATATTTTTGTAGCTACACACATCAACATATTGACGAATTGGACTATACAAGCTATATTAATGCATAATTTTATTAAAATCTTCTCTGAGTTTAGCTATAAAAATGGAACATGCTGAGGATTTTGTAGATTTTTAAAGCACACATAATAATATACTTTACTTGAAGAAAAGTAAAATAAATAAATTCATCTATACTTTGACAAAGAGATAGGCAACACAGGTCCATTTTAAGTGCATAATTATGCATAAGTTTTAGAATCGATTTTGCATAAGTTTCTTGTTGGTGACATCGATTGGCTACAATTATTATGGATGAATTCATGTCTAAAATTTCATGATATCAAAATTTTAAACAAATTTTGAGCTTTGTTACATACATAGGTGGCTAAGCCGAATGTTTTTAAAAATGTGTCTTGCCTAAAATGATTGCAACCATATTTTGATATTTTATAGCCGGTACAGAATACAGAGCCACATTTTCTGATAAACAATTTATTACCCTGTAATAAATTGTTTATCACATTTATTTATTATTTAAAGCAACTAAATTTGAGAATCATAAGTTATTATTAACGGAGCAATGCCCCTAAACAGATAAGTGTCTGACTTTATAGGGTAAACAACTCTTGTATTGCTATCAATCTGAAAATTACAGACACAGATAGAATATATAGAAGAGAAACAACTTGTACACAGAGATAACAAAATAAAAAACGAATTCTTGCATTTGTAATCTTTCTCTGTGCTATAATCTCATTGAAGCAAGGCAGACATAAAGAACAGCCATAGGAGATCAAATTTTTTTATCTTACCTAGCAATTAAAAATTATTATTGTTATTTGACCTAATTTATAAGAAACCCACTGATAGACCAAGTCATTAGGAACCACCATTAACCAATTTAAACTGAATTCACAATCATTTACGTGGACGAAAACCCAGAGTACTGGCACAAATCTTATTTATAAATAAAACATTAACACAAAGAGAACAAAGCAAATATTTATCCAAAGACTCAGTGTTGGTATTTAATGTTTCTAAAAGAAAATGAACCCTATTCTCTATCAAATAAGGTTTGGAATTGCTGAAGATCTTCAATTCAATTGTGGCATAAATTAGCATTGACTTTTTAATACTTTTATTGCATGCAGGCTTGAATCTTTGGAAGGTTAAGTATTATTTGCACCTAGACATCACAAGTTGCTCTTTTGTAACATAAATAACAAGGATAAAAGGTCAAATAATATCCTAGATTTCCCCAACACAAAGGGGTCAGGAAAACAATACATAAACGATAAGACACATAAGTACATTAAGCATATTGAGTCATACAAATTCCCAAACAAATAACGATGTGTAAAGTGAAAGTATAGCATATTAAAATGTCTTAATATCTATAATTTGATATCTATGCTTGTTGCATAATCTGTAGAAAGTGACCATAGCTAATGAAAATAACAAAAAATTTATTCTATTGCTAATGATTTCACCAATTAACAATTTTGATTTGAACATAAATTTTAATTCAAAATTCCATATTCTTCTGTATCAAGTATAATACAGAGGATTTAAAAAATGTTACTGAATTTAATTTACATACCAATTTAGATAAATCTGTAAAAGCCAAATGGAGTATGTAACAATTGTAAAATGTATGTTATGTTTGAGCACTGTTACCTGTTACACCATAAGCAAAGACAACCTATATTTTAACCAACCTGTCTTTCTCCAGCTTCTCCGCGAAGTTGCCAGACTAGTTCGGCACACTGGGCAAGTCCTGTAGCCCCAAGAGGATGACCCTTTGCTATTAAACCTCCACTCGGGTTCACAACTACTCGGCCACCATATGTGTTGTCACCGGCATCAATGAATTTGCCCGCTTCACCTTCCCCACATAACTGCAAACCTTCATATGTTATCATTTCGTTGGCCGCAAAGCAGTCATGCAGTTCAACAACATCTACTTGCTTTGGTGACACACCCGTCTTTTGGTATAGACGCTGGGCAGCCAAAGCAGTCATATCATAGCCAGCTACTTTCATCAAACTGTTCTCAGTAAAGACAGCAGGTGTGTCTGTAGCCATCTCCATACCGATAATTTCAACTGCCTTTGCCTGTAAGCCGTATTTGATAACAGCCTCCTCTGACATTAGTACTGCGGCACCAGCACCATCACTAGTAGGGCAACACTCCAGCTTAGTAAGAGGTCCATAGATCTTTCTAGACTTTAATACCTCCTCTACTGTGTATTCCCTTTTACCTTGTGCTCTTGGGTTTTTGCAACCATGACGATGGTTCTTTGCCGCAATCTTAGCAAGGTGAGTTTCTGTTGTGCCATATTTCTTCATGTGTTCCATGGCAGCATTACCAAAGTATTGAGCGGTTATTGGGGCGCCAGTCAGTTCAGCCATATCAGCCATCTTTAGCGTGTGTTTGTCGAGGGGGTTTGTTCTGTCATTGAAGTTACCACTGCTGAGCGCGCCCGGCTGCATTTTCTCGAAGCCTACAGCTAGGATTATATCTGAGACGCCGCCTTCAATTAGTTGTTTGCCCAGAAATAGAGCGTTGGAGCCAGTAGAACAATTGTTGTTGACGTTGTAGATAGGGATACCGCTCATACCGACCTGGTATAACACTCGCTGGCCGCAAGTCGAATCACCGAACACGTAGCCACATACTGCTTGCTGAATATCATCGTATTTGATACGGGCGTCTGCTAGAGCGGCCTCGACCGCCTCCTTGCCTAGATCGGTATAGTCGCCACCAGTAGACGGCTTGATGAATTTCGTCATACCGACGCCAACAACGAACACTTTTCTAGGCATTTTGGAAAGTTAATAATTACCTCTTGACACTGACGACAGCTGACCCGAACTGTTGAGTTCGCAGTGGAGCGTACAATGTAATTCGCAGGCGATGATGTCAGTAGTAAACAACGAGTAGGTGTTGATAATGGTATCTAGGGATAAAACAACTTCTATCAAACAAAACGGACCCGAGGGAGGTGAATGGACAACGATAATGACAAAGTCCAATCGCTTGGTGTTTTCAATTAAAAAACGTAAAATTGGTAAAATTGCAAAATTGTAATGAAATCGGTACAATTTTTTTTATTTGAAACTTAAAATGTTAGTTTTCAAGTAATGATAGTACTTTAGCGCCAGAGGTAGATATAAAGTAAAAAGTCATATTCCATCATTGTATATTCAATTGAAGTCTGTAAATGTCTGTAAAATGTAAAATAGTTCAGCGTGGGAGAGTCACGCTTCGGCATAAATAGGCCGGCTCGACCGGAGTGATACCATGATCTCACAGAAAACTGGCGCGAAATAGCGCTTGCGTTGTGTTTCGTCAAGTAAGTGAGGGTACCGGAGGCCCAATCCCTAAATTTAAAAGGACGGCAAAGCACTTGTGACTCCTCTAGTGTTGTGGGTGTCCATGGGCGGCGGTAATCGCTTACCATCAGGCGATCCGTCTGCTAGTTTGCAATTCACAATGATATCTCTATATTATTATTTAACAATTTATTAGTTCCTCTACGTTGTTGATCCTGTACGATATTTGCAGACTATCGTGAGATTCCTGGTTTGATTTCCGGTTGGGCTAAAGTATTATTGAGTGTTTTGTTAAATAATTCCCAATAGCAGCACGGACTCTAAAAATGTACCCGATAGATGTGTTATGCGTCTCCCATCGGGCATGGTTGTATAGCTATAATAAATATATTGTAATATAATATATAGTATATTAATAATAAATTGAGTTATATATAGTTAAATGTAAATCACTGCCACAGTCTATAAAATGTAGTGTATATTGTGTCCATTATATATATATATATATATTACGACCTTAGTCTTCAACAAAATAATAATATAATTTTACACAGTTTTAATTAAATTCCAATATAGCTAACTCTGTTGATAACTAATAAATCTATGATAGAACAAAACATCATAATGAAGCCTTAAAAACGGTAGAGATGATAAAGTGTGATTGTATATGACCACACTGATTTTCTGATTGGCTTATATATGGTCACATGACCGATGACGATCACACCTGACACTGACAGTAAAGCTTAGTGTACACTTAACCGACACATATCACTATATAACATACGAAAAGTGATTTAGCATTATTTCATTATTTAACGTAATTATTTAAAAATATTTTGTCTGCTATATATTATATTTTTCTATACACTATAGTATACAAGAATATATTACTTAGATATCGACAACAAGATCTATTTTTGATGGGATCTTACATTTCAAATTTCGTGTTTTATTCAGAAAGTGGTTATTGCGAAAGTATGTTGTCTGGCCCTTGGTATAACTCGTTGAGAATGAATAGTATACGTAACTTAATACTTTAGTGGACATCACATTTAATTTTGTAATAATGTACAATGAGGTCCAACTTATCTGGTACTTAATCGATAAAGTATTAGATTACCTACGTATATTGTGAACTAAACCTAGTAATAAGACAGTGGAATTTGAACTATGATTATTAATCAGAAACACACTGAGGAGCTATAGATAGATATTAATTGATAAAAATAATAATTTTAATAAGGAATACTTACATGTAATTTGCGCATCAGAAAATAAAGTAAAGCGGTCGATGATTGTAGCTTAGTATACTAAATGATTGCTATTATAACATCATTGGTAGCATGTATCAGATTTGTATGCTGCTGATAAATGGTTTGTTCTAGGTGTTTTAATTAAAATTTAATTCAGGGAGCCACTAAAGCAATTATACATTTTTTTATATTTTGAATCCTTCTGCCATTCAAAGTATCCATCGTTTTCATGTTTAAGTATACGACAGTAGTAGATAAAGGATAGTTAATTTAATTATATCATAAAGATAAGTTATAATTATTAAAAGTTTTAATTTATAAACTAATGCCGCCGTGCCCTAGTGACCACTATGTTATAGGTACATAAACACTCACACAAGCTAACCTCGCTCGATACAATCTACATAAAATAATATGTAGGTAACGAGCAACTTGCAGTCGCGTCGCCGAACGTTAAGCGTGAAGAGGGTATGGAGAATGGAGAGGATCCTAGAACGACCAGACCTAATAAATTTTAGCAGATTATAAGTTTATAACGTACCTAGGCTTAGTTATACAATAAGAAAGTTTTGACTTTGTACTTAAAGTACTCAGCTTACGTCATAATTCTAAGACTGAAGTTTACATATATTATTTGGATCCTTGAAAGTACAGAGTCTTGAAAGTTCAAGACAAATCAAGTTTTGATGTGATCTCTGGCTATATGCCCAAATGCGAGAGCAAGCTAAAAGAAGGACAAGATCTTTAGGGTAGCCACGCCAAGGTGTCGCGTAGCATTGTCTTACGCTTGATTTACACTCGATAGGAGCAAGATCCGGACCTTTTTGACACTAGCCTTTGCTCAGTTACTCTTGACAATGCCTATACGCAGAAAAGGCCGCCGGATGAAAACTTCTTCTGATTGGGATGCTATCAAGTGAAAAGCCACAATAACGAATAGTAGACCTGTCAGTGGTGCAGGAGAGAAGTCCGTATCATTTAATCCTCTTTCTCGCAAGAGTAGACCAGTTTTAAGGAAGGGGCAGAGTATGCTGTATCGAAGATGTCAAAAGCCGGGTTCGTACACATGAGTCACCCATCAACAAATTGGACAAATTAGAACCACGATAAATTCTCTGACTTGTACGTTCGTAATACGTACTTTCATTTAAGTATAATATTAGTACTTATAATATTATTTATTTATAAACTCTTTTAACGGTCTTATATTCGAATAGACAATATTTATAATTTGAAATATTCCTGAAAAGTAATTTAGAGAAACAAAACACTTAAGTCATTTCTGATTTTGAAAGTAATCTTTATGTCCAAAATTTAAGTTAGCTAATTTTCTAATATTGTAAAATTTAAAGTTTATACTAAATTTGATTTTAATAATAATGGCTTTGGATAAACAAAAAATATTGAACGAATTAGGAAGTGTTGTAAACCAACTACAGAGCGCAGATTGGTAAGATCTTCGTTCGTACCTATGTAATGTGTGCATCGTTCTATACTGCGTACTATAATTTTATTCCCATGAATCATTCAGATTTTACCGAAATAGCATACTGCCATTACAACTACAATTTCGATAGCGTCAGCGTGATTCTGGCCTGTTATAGTTCAAGAAGTTCTCCATTAAGGCTTATTGTATCATTAAGTTAGCAAACAAGCATATCGCTTGCTTAGTAACTAGCGAAAAAATGGCCTAGGAGTACTTGTAACGCCAACCTTGAAAAAATTAATCGTTGCTATGCCAGCGCAATAATCAGTCCTTGACAGTACAGTGTGCCTAAGAAGTTATGTAGAGGAAGTTCCAGAACCTTCCTACGTTATTTCCAGAGTTGTGCCTATAGGGTATACGTCTTTCTAGTAGTAGTAATAGTCAGTAACCTAACACCTCGCCTAAATCACATTTTCTAGACCCTTCCTCTGAAGCGCCTCTATGGCTACACACTTTCCAAAGTTTGCACTTCCTCTTACCAAACAACACAAGGTTACTTGGCTGCACTTTAATCTTATGTGAGATCTACTTTGGCGTCAGCACTTGAATTTTACGTGACTTTCATCCACCTATTGTACCAGTAGAGTAGTAAATAATAATACCTAGTACAAGTGCATACTTGCAATAGTGTTGACAACACTAACGAAACTGTTGTGGTCTGCGACCTATTATATTTTCTGTAAGTTGTGCTTTAAACATTGTGCATTTGTGCAATGTATTCTTAATTTGATTTGAATGCAATTACGCTAATTATTTATTAGCTGATTATTACTACATACTTAAATGTGTATTTTTATTTTAGCGGCTGTATGGGAAAACTTTTTTCTAATTCTGACCCAACACCACCTCCTTGTTGTTGTGGTTGTCGGCACATGCGAAGTTGTTGCGATTGCCGCAACAACTCCGCATGTAGTCATCCTATTTACAATTCGCCTTGCGCAGGCGAACCATGTACTGGCGTCCGACGTTGTATGGGCTTTTGTAATCCACCAAAACTATATGCCGATACTTACAACTATTTGAATAATAATTTGATGCAACCGGTAGTACGAGAAGTTTACGATGATTTAAAATCAATCACTCCTGGTAACACCATAATGAACAATCCTATGGGAGCTAAAATGGGGCTGTCGGCGGCAAATCCTAATCAGGGTAATATGCCAGTGCAAAATGCGATGCCCGGAGGAATGCCAGGGAATCAAAACGCTGTGTTTCCGGGCATGGGACATGCCCCAATGCCCCATACACGCTTTACTAATGCAGGAATGAATAATCCAAATTTAGCACAAATGAATCATCCGCACCATCAACAAGGAATGGGTCAAATGGAACATGATATGGGTCATATGGACCCTGGAATGGGCCAAGGAATGGGACAACCGGGTAAAGAAATTGCTTATACAGGTCACATGGGACATATGGGACAAGAGATGGGCCACATGGGCCCAGGTATGGGTCAACCGGGACAAGGTATGGGTCATGCGGGGCAAGGAATGGGTCACATGGATCATGGTATGGGTCAACCGGGACAAGGAATGGGTCACATGGAACATATGGATCAAGGTATGGGTCAACCGGGACAAGGAATGGGTCACATGGGCCAACCGGGCCATGGAATGGGCTATATGGGACAAGAGATGGGTCAAATGGGACAAGGAATGGGAAATATGCGCCAAGGAATGGCACATTCAGGGGGAATGATAGCAGGTATGGGTCCTCAAATAGTTAATATGATGGATAATGCAAGAACTAATAACATGCCTAGTCGAGGTGGACCACCTAACGCCACTGGTGATATGCCACCATCACCTGATATGGGTCAGATGCAACCGACCATGCAAGGTGATGTTAATCAAGGACATTTTCATACTGGTCACATGCAAAATAACGCTGGTTACATGGAAATGAATAACATGGCGCACGGGGATCCTAGAATGCAAGCCAATCGGCAACCAAGACAACCTAACGCGTTCCCTGGAGCGGCTGAAAACGCACAAGGCAATCTCATGCCTGGCAATATGAATAGAATGAATCTTCCATCTCAACAAATGGGGAACATAAATACTAGTCCTCAACAACTAAATCCTAATCCTTACGGTCAACATAGTGCTGGTATGGCTAAATTCAACCAGATGTTCCCCGGCGTGATGAAAGGAGATTTGGGATTCGACCCAATGGCCATAGCAATTCAAATGAATCCTGCCAATCAACAAAAGAGTGCTATGGATGCAATGCAGAAAATGTTAATGAACAACGATAATTCTGCAGGAATCAGTAGGATAATGGACACAGCAGGCAAACCATCATCAATGATGCAGCCTGTCATAAGCGCTACCAATGCGGCAGCTGCTAGTATAGCTCAACCTAACCAGGTTCCTGCCCAACACAATATACCTCAACAAAATATACCTCAACAACAGATGCCCGGAACTGTTACGATGCAAAATAATCAAATACCCCAACAAGTATATACGACTCTTACTGAGGCACCTACTATGGACCAACAGCAAATCCCTCAGCAACAAATTACCACACAGGAACAGCAACAACAACCACCGGATCAAACTCAACGTATAGAAACAGTTCCATCAGGCGCACTTCCAACTGTATATGAAGGATCTGGCTACCCTAACGTGAGGCAGCAGCAACAACCTACCCCGGAGCGTATGTATAGAGAGCCGATATTGCCAGCAGATACTTCAAGAAACTTATTACATTCTCATCATTTTCTAAGACCGCAACGATTTTTCGAATTCAATACATTAGGGCAACCTATAGAGATGACACCTATAAGACACCCGACAGAGATACCTAATCTGCCTCAGACTTTGTCTCCACAACCACCTCCAACGAGATACAACGTCAAAGGCACTGTTAGTAAAACTGCGTTAATGGGCAACAGAACTGTTGGTAAAACGCCTAGCAGGAGCCAGTTGCAACAAGTTTACAATCAATATAAAGGCTCTCAATCATACACGCAACAGAATATCAGACAATCTGCTCGAAATGGTTCATTTTCTGAGGGACACATTAATGTTCCTCAAGGCAATGTGCATCAAACATCTTTAGAAAACATCGAGAGGCATGGCGGGGATACTACTGCTAATAATCAAATGAGACAAATAGAACAAGTTGGAGACGTTCCGGCGGGTAAAAAAGCCCCTGACGAATACGCAATGGTAACTATTACGACTATATTCAGTTCATAACTCAAGTCAGACTCAAAAAAGAACCGACGTAGCTAGTCACTGCTTTATAGTTTAACCTGTAGTAGTAATATAAAATCTCCTTGCATATTTTATTGGAAGGATTAGGGAGATGTGTTAACCGATATTTGTATCTAATGAATAAGCTTTCTCTTTTACCTTGTCGGTATTCTTTTCATGACGGAACTTGAAGTACAAAATCTAAAATGAAACTTTTTGTTTACAGGCTCCTGCAAGAAATGCAAGATTACGGAACGGATTACAGGATCAAGTTTACACAGCTTATCCTACATCAGCAAAGTGGAGTTTTCATGGTTCAACGCCTGCACCATTCTCCCCTGGATATCGTATTAAAAATAAGTGATAAATTGAATTCAGCGAGTATTAGCAAGAATTCCATAAATATACTTTTTTTAATAAAATATTTATTTAAATGTTTACTATAAAATGTGTAATTATTGGCGAATGTCGAATCGTATGTTTAATTGAAAAGTGTTAATGCAATTGTAATAACAAAATAATGAAAACTACAATACACTTGCAAGTTTGAAACTGTAGTTTTTCTATAGTATCGATGTTTTTTTTATACTTTAAGTTCAGAATCTTCCGATTCCCAAAATGCCCAATTCCAATTTGCAAAATGTCCTAATTGCCCTGTGAATAACTTGAATATAGTCAATTATTAAAATGGCCTTTGAACTTGGACATTCTATGGATGTATAAGTATCTATATATTATCATGTCCAGTTGCGGTATTAGATTTTCAGGAAGTGGACGCGCCGACGTTTTTCTAACGGACCATTGTGAAATTTCTGGACATTTTGGCAAAATTGAGTACCTTAACGTCAACATGACATGATGATTTATAATTATTATTTATAATTATATTTAATCATTCAAAATATATCTTATCTTATCTTGTTACGGGGGCCAGTCATTGTAGACCGGCGACACTTCAACCCAGTGGGATCTTTTGTGTCGGCCCCGAGATCTATACCTTAGCTATCTCCCTATGAATGTACTGCATCAATCGCAGCGTACACTTCAGAGGGAGAAGCCTGAAGTCCTCAGGGCTCGTATATGCCAACCCCATCAGACCCATCCTTAGTCCAGCCAACGCGTCACATTCACACAGTAGGTGTAATATGGACTCGTCCCGCTCACCACAGGCTCTGCAGATCAAATTGTTTGTCAAACTCAATCTGCACAGGAAGTCATCGGTGCCAAAGTGACCAGTAAACGCTCCTGTGAGCAGGCGTATTTGGCCCTTGTTGTACCCGCAGAACTTCCGGGTGAAGCCCGTGGCTCTGTTTGCAATGAATTTCTTGGAGTGTTCCCGACCCCTAAGGGCCATCCACTCCCGCCTGTGTTTATCATTGTCATGTGCATTCATAGCTGCCTTGACGGTACTCTCAGAGAGTCCTACAAATGGCTCGGGGCCAACAAATAGTTGCTCCGAGCCCTTCCTGGCCAATTCGTCAGCCTCCTCATTACCCTGCACACCTGCATGCCCCGGAACCCACACAAGCCTGACTGTGTTTTTCCTGCCAAGTTTGTTAAGGGCTTTAACACAGTTCAGGACCAGTCCGGAATCCACCCTACAGGAGTTCAGAGCCTTAAGAGCAGCTTGACTGTCACTGAGAATATAAACAGTCTTGTCAGTGACATTTTTGTTGATATTCTCCTGCGCGCAGGCAATTATAGCATAGGTTTCCGCCTGGAAGACCGTTGCATATTTGCCCATGCTTTGGCTCACCTTACAGTCGTTGGCATAAATACCCGCGCCTGATCTTGATTCCATTTTGGAACCATCGGTGTACCAGATGAGGCAACCCTTGTTAGGGGATTGTAGACCTTGTCTCCATTCCTCCCTTGTGGGGACCTTTATTATAAAATTCTTTTTGAATATGTGCATTGGTTGCATTTTGTCGCATCCCATGCTCATAATCACTTTGAGATCCTTTGAAATCTCCAGTTTTGTGTGTCGAGTTACCGGCATGTTGACGCTCCACAGCCCATATACAGACAGTCTATGTAGCGCCTTCAACGCCTCCAACTCCACAACAATGTGTAGCGGCGTTAGGTCCAGCAGGATCTCTAACGTAGCCGTTGGCGTAGACGGGAACGCCCCTGTTATAGCCATGCAGGCCAATCGCTGCACCTTAGACAGCGCTTTCCTGCATGTTGCTAGTTTAGTTCTTGGCCACCAGACAATGCTTCCATATGGGAGTATGGGTCTTATCATCATCGTGTATAGCCACTTGATGACCTTGGCTTCAGGCCCCAGGTCTTCCCATAAGTAGAACGAATCATGCCGAAGACCCGCTGGGCCTTCACTATAGCTTTGTTTAGATGAGGTTTCCACGTTAGCGTGCTATCCAGGGTCATGCCTAGATACTTCACCTCCGTGGACCATTTAAGCTGTGTACCATACATGGATAGAGTTCCCAACCCTGTCAGATCCTTCTTCCTAGTAAACGGCACAACAGTAGTTTTCCCTGGGTTGATCGATAAATGGTTGCTACTGCACCATTTTTCTACCATAGTCAGGGCCCTCTGCATGAGACTGGATACTGTGCTCGGAAAATTTCCATTGACGAGTATCACCAAGTTATCCGCATATTCGACCGTTAAGTACGGACCTTTGTTGAGTTGTTCTAAGAGTGAATTAACCACCAAGCACCATAAGAGTGGTAAGAGTACTCCACCCTGAGGGCAGCCTTTGGTGGTCGTTGCAATCATTTCATCCCCTAATAACTCAGACCTAATAATTCTTCCCCTGAGCACACAATCGATCCACTTGCAAATGGTTGGCTCTATGCCGTGATTTGCCGATGCCACACTAATGGCATCAAAGGTGGTCCGATCGAAAGCTCCCTCAATATCCAGGAATGCAGCAATGCATAATTCCCGGTTATCTAATGCATGTTCTGCCTTGTTTACCACAAAATGCAGTGCCGTCTCAGTGGATTTTCCCGACTGGTAAGCACATTGTAGCCCGTGGAGGGGGAATTTCCCTAATGCTCCCTCCCTGACATGTCTATCTACTAACTTCTCCAGGGCTTTCAGGAAGAACGACTCAAGACTGATAGGTCGGTATGCCTTGGCTTCCTCGTAGTTAGCTTTGCCCGGTTTCGGTATGTAGATGACTTTAACTCGCCTCCATATCTTTGGAATGTATCCAAAAGCTATGCAGGCTCTGTATAGTCTGCACAAATGCGGAACCAAGAGTGCAGCTCCCTGTTGTAGGATAATGGGGTAAACCATGTCTGGACCAGGTGACTTGAATGGTTGAAAATCATTTAAAGCCCATCCGATCTTCCCTTCATCCACTACCTTCCTTGCAGTGTCCCAATCTGCTTTGGTTGTACGGTAGCTTAGTTCAACCAGGCTGATCGGGTCCTCCTGCTCCTTTTCTATTATCTTACAGTCTGGAAAGTGTGTGTTTAGCATAATTGCTAGTGTCTCCTTACTAGACCCGGTTCGCTGCCCATTGTTATATTTAATGGATGTCAATGGGTGTGCTCTGACAGTCGAGATTGCTTTGGAGAGTCTCATTCCTTCAGGAATAGTACTAATGTTTTCACAGTGGGCACTCCAAGCCTTCCATTTGGCTTTTCGCACAGCTTTGTTGTAGTTGGTCAAGCAGCGAGCGTAACCACTATAGTCCCTGCTGGTCCTAGCATTGTTGAACGCTCGCCTGGCTTCTGACCGCAGCTTGACCAACTCTGGCGTCCACCACGGTACCCTCTTGGGCCTAAGTTCCTTTTCAGGACAGTTACTAGTCCAGGCCGTATTCACAGTCTGGACCAATTTGTCGGCTGTAAACTCTATATCTTCAAAATATGTATGTAAATCATCATGTTTAGCATAGATAAGATGTTTAGAATAAATACTCTTTATAAGGTAAATACAGTAAAACCAGAAAAAAGGTGTTATTATTAGGTACTAGTTAAACTACGGGCAAAGTTACTTATCCATATAGTCCAGTCATTTAAGCTTAAATTAGGTAAGAATCTCGGAATTCGAGATACCCAGCTGTAAGTCTGTAAATATTTGTATATTGACACCCTAAAAGTTGTCTCAAAACCTACATATGGTAGGGTGTACGCAACTATTAAATTTCAAGGTCAAAGGTCACAAAAATCGGTTCTTGCGCTTTTTTAGTAAATATCTCATTTCCTATGGGTTTTTTGCTATTTGTATTTATTACTAATATTGTAGAATACAAAATTTTCTACAAATTTTGTTTAAAAAAATTTTTCATTCGGTGAACCGTTTTCGAGATAGAGGGCGGAGAGCGTGCGGTCACAGCATCACTTCAGGTCAACCGGTGCCTCCGGCCGAAAACGCGCCATATATAGTTGATGAACTATCGATAAATCAATGATTATAAATATTTGTCAATTTTTATTAACTATTATATTAGGTGAACTTACTATAATGACTGGACTAATAGTCCTATTGATCATAGATAAGACACTATATATCATAGATTTAGTATATACTCCATAGATTGGTAATGTAAACTATCGAACGAGACTGAAACTAAAATGTGTGAGCCCGTATTGTCAATGTGTGCGTCTAAAGGGCTGTTATTTACATGTCATGATTGTCTACCGATATCGATATCGATCTGTATGCACTTTTTACAACTTGTATGTATTGACGAAAAAGTATTATATTATTCATTGTCGAGGACCCATACCTACAAATTTTACTCAGTTTGAGATTATGTGACGACTTGTGAGGAGGACACAATTGTTATTTTACTCTGTGACCAATTTGCAGGACTTGCAGCTTGCAGTATATCTCATCAGCAAACAGGACTGGTAGCGATATTTCAGTGTCTAAACATTTTGGAAGGTCATTTATGTAAATTAGGAATAGTATGCATCCCTAGAACGCTTCCCTGAGGTACTGAGCATGATAGGTGTTTAACTTAGGATCACAATGATTTTATTTCTTCTTTAAAATATATCAAATTATTGTATATTATTAATTCCTCAGACTACGCAAAGAATAGAACACAAAATAGAGTTTATTTGTTTTTATTGCTCTCCAGACATGCGTATCGAAATCAACAAACTACGCTATCACAGCATAACACTAAAAGTGTGGTTATATTAAGCCTCATATTTTCGTATTTGTATACTCTTAAATATGATAGTTCTATGTATTCTTATTCATAACATTAGTATTTTAAATACTTTTTGACATAATTCTGTTCCGACCCAGCATATTTTTCATATAATTACTAAGTGGTAGTAATCAAAAACAAACTTACTGATGGAATGAGTAACCCTGTGGATTATTCTTCTTTGTTGAATTACAACCTGGCACTGCACAAGAAACCATTGTATATACAGTTAGTATCACACTCGTAAAAACTTTATTTCACGTAAATAATCACCAAATTCAGTAACCGTAGAAGTGACGGAGTCGCTACAGGCCGGTAAGGAATACGTGTAAGGCCAATCTATGGGGTATAAACAAAATCTATGCTATATATGCTAATGATACAACCATGGACAAGAAAAATGCCCGTGGTACTACCACTAGGACTACTGGTATTGATATGTGCTCATGGTCCAACTGGTAGCACCACGGGCAAAATTTTTTGCCTGTGGTACTACTAGTAGAACTACGCAGTAGGACCACCCACGGGCAAAGAACGCATCACTGGCACTCTCTGGCGCTTGCAGCAACCGCTCAGTTAACCCGGTGGCCATTACAGCTAGCCCGGTAGCCGGGCCTGACTGCTATTATATAAATTGATTTGTCGGTTAATGTGCATCGACTACTTTCAATCAGTTTTCTTGAACTGTTTGCTTAGCCATTATACATTATGTGATAAACATAAATGTAAAATGCTGGTAAATAAAATTAAAAGTAAAATCTAACAATATACCAATAATTTAGATATTATTAATGTTTCTTTTAAACACGTTAGTTAGTGGTTAGTATATAATTAATTTCATCAATTTAAATGTCTCTACATTTTCTATTTTAAAACGAATTATTTTCTTCCATATAATCGGGCATTTAATTTAGAAACAAATGATAATACTTATGCAACAAACAAAAAAACATAAGTTTACACGCCACCTGTATAAAAAACTATATGGGGTATATCCGTTTTACCCACTGATGTATCCCACCCTGTTTGTCCTGGGCATGGTTGGTTACAATCAACTGCGTGTCCGACGAGAGTTTGCACTGGTTGCCTACTTGGTGAAGGTGCTTCGCGGATTGGAGAGTCACCCGGCAGTACTGCAGAGCTTGAGCCTGTGTGTACCGGACCGTTACGTGTGGCGGCGACGAAGCCCGCCTCTGCTATTAGTACCTACAGCGAGAACCAACTTACTCGCCAAAGCACCCCTTACCAGAGCTATCCGTACCATCAATGATCTACATGTTAACATTGATGTGTTTACATGTTGTTTTGGTGAATTTGCAAAGGAATTACTATTTATTCTATGTTACAAACAGAATAATATATAATATTAATTTTTACTTTATTTGTATACTTAGATGTAATACCGTGATTGTAAATAATGTAGTTTTTAAATAGTGTTTAGTTCTTAGCTGTCGTATTAGGATAAGTCCTGTAAAGATAGTTTAAGGTGTTTTTTTTTCAAATAAATAAATAAATAAATAAATAAGATTTTTCTGTTTGTTGGGTGAAATGAGAGAAACAGAAAAGAATGCAAGTTACAAAACTATAAGTATCAGTGAAACATAAAATGAAAATATATTTGGGTCAAAGTCACCGACTTACATTTATATTTCATAATAAATATGTTGGTTTTATTTACTAAGCGCACATCACTAGCTTGATCATGCTCTATGCCTTACCCAATAAAAAAATGTTGTTTTTGGAAAATTTGTCGAGAGTTCGCAATTTGCTAGAGATTTCGATGTGATTTTGTGAATAATACAACTGGCGAGTGTTCTTATCAGTGACTTCATAGATTTTACTGTAATAGCGTTCTATTTCTTGTGATCTTGGATTTATTCTGCTTGCTGATCGTTAATTTTGTGCGCTAAAATATGTCTCTGTTCGGATCCTTGATGGCCGACGTGGAGGATGATCCGTTTTTCGGGTAAGTTTTGCTATTTTCCATGGAAATTTTATGAGTAAGACCTATTTTATGAAGAATTTATATTATCTCTCTGAAAATAATACTAGTAAAAATGCCACACGAGGTTGCAAGGTGGCATAACAGCGCAAAATTTTAGGTCATTACTATGGTGTTTTTTAATTGTTGAATACATTGTAGGTCTCACATGAGGCATATGCGTCAAATGAACAACATGATGAACTCGTTGTTCTCGGATCCCTTCGGCATGCTTGGCGGCGACGGTCCGCTGGCTATCATGGGCCCGAGACGAGGAAATGCAATGATGCCCTTTATGCCCCAGATGCCTTCGTTGAACAGACTCTTTGCTGGTAGTAAGTATAACCCGTGCAGTATAACATAGCCTTCTTCTTTACTTACAGTTAATACTTTAAAATTGTAAGATTTTTTTATCTAAATAGTAATTACTTATTATTATAAGGTAAAAATTAATTAGGATTTTCATACATATAAAGCTATGAGAGTAACCTCATGGAACTAATACTAAATAATGTAAGTTATAGTATAGTCTTAATATGTAATAAAAATTATCAAATAAATATTACACAAATGTCTGAAAAGAGATATTTTTAGACATTCTTGCAATTTGTTTATATATTTTTTGTTTTTGTAGTCAGTTTACTAACTCCAGATAGAAACCGTTATATATTAGAAGCTATTGCCATACCAAATTCAATAAACTGGGTTTAGCATTTTAGAAGCGAAAACAAACAGTTACCTTTTCATTGTGAAATATTAATATGGATAAATTCAAAGCATATTGAGGTGTTGCTATGTTTTGCTTGTAAACTCTAGGTGAGTTTAACTCTTGAGTACACAAATGAGAGAATTCTAGACATGTGATACATTCTCAATGGTACAGAAGTAGTTAAAGTGATTGTTGTGCACAAGCATGGAATGCCTAATAGACAGCAATGTTAGTGTTATTAGCTATTACATTTTGTATTAGATGAAATTATCTTCAATTTGAAAGTGGACAAAAAAATAATATTTCTGTAACAATCATAAAACTTCCATATTTGGCAGTCTATTACAATGGTAATAATTCAATATGTTTCTATTCTTGATTTCATTATTACCACAACACCACATCCTATTTATATTCACATGATATGGTTAAGTATTGGAGATAAAATAAATATTTTAATTTTAATATTTTTTCTGTGGCTACTATATTGCGTTTTTGTATAGATTTGCTTTTAAAATATTTGTGAATAAAATTAGCCAATTAAACCTGCTTGGTTGGCACAACCCCATATACAAGTGAATTATTTAATTTTAAGATATTATTAAAAGTAGAAAGCAGTTTATTTTACATGCCATCTCTTTAGCTATCTGCATTGGAAGTTGCTAAGTGTTGTTGACATTTAAAGCAGAAACTGACACATTTTTCACAGTTAACATTTTCTTTACGATTATTTTAATTAGATAATATATTAATGAATGAATGATAAAAATATTAGTAATGAAGACAAAATAATTATAATAATTATACTTATAAAGTTGTAAACAAAATATGTGTACATAATAGTTAGTAATTACACAAATATTGGTACTATGTTCTATTTTCTATTCATATAAGTAGTGTCTATTTAATTAACTTGTGAATTCTATAATGAATTCAATTAAATAGCTGTTCCTTATGTCAAGTGATAGACATACTACTAATTATGCCTCATGATTTTGGAATTTCAATCTAGTTACATTCACTTTAATTACTTAAACTATTGATTAGTTGAGATAGACTTGGGTTGTTTTCTGGTTTGGAGCGATCTACTGATGTTAAGGCAGCTAATACAACATATTCTCTTTTAGATATGGAAGGAGGCAACATGTCTGCCGGCAGTTCTTTCAGCAGCAGCACAGTTGTTATGTCAAGCGGCCCTGGAGGCAAACCGCAGGTTAGATTAAGTAGAATAATAGTAATTAAATAAAATTATTCAATTATGCTGTTTATCGTCATAAGCAGACAATACCTATGGCATTAAGTCCATATAATATAAACAACAACCAAAACTCATGATTATGAAAATTAATGTTCCTAAGAGCCACCTATTATTTATTCATTTGTTAATTTTAATTATACAAAATACACTACTGTGGTTGGAAATGCCCCATGAATGGAATTATAACTAAATATTTAGTATAAATCCCAATAAATTGTGGTTTAAACACAAGAAGTTGAATGTGATTGCTTATCGTTATAAACAGTTGTTATTGCTATATACAGGAAAAATGTATTTAATTATGACATAAATTATGGTTATTTATTATATGAACATTTATTTATATTTTGACAGCTGTGTCTAGTTCAATTTTATTGCTCTACAAAGATGAAGGTCAATGTTGAAAGTGATTATGATGTGCTTTACCAGAGGTATGTTTGACTCTTGAATCTTTACAAACGACTCGCGTGAATATAGATATTGTCCATAAATTCATATCCCTTAAGCACAGTACTTTTATTCTGGAGAAAGGTATCATGTGTTCTTTTCTGTACCCTCACAAAGTGTATGCAACATTTCATGATGATCGGTCGAGTAATTACGTGTGAAAGTGTAACAAACAAATAAATAAACTCGTATACTCATTTATAATAATAGTTAGGATGCATATTCAACATACAGTGAAGGCGCATTAGTAATAGGCCTACCACTCATAGTTGCTAAAAGTCTTTTAGTGTCAATATAAAAGCATTCTGCAAAAATAAAAGTTTTTGTGCTACTATATGTATGACTAGATGTGCTTGCGGTTTCACCCGCGTTAATGATTACTGCGCCGCTCCCATGGGTCGTAGCGTGATGTGATATAGCGTATAACCTTCCTCGATAAATAGGCTATCCATCACTGAAAGAATTTTTCAATTCGAACCAGTAGTTCCTGAGATTAGCATGTTCAAACAAACAAACAAACAAACAAACAAACTCTTCAGCTTTATAATATTAGTATAGATTGATAAACTTCAGATTAGCAGATCGTCAAAGTCCAAACTTATTTATGAAAATACAGGAAAATTGTAACCTAATCTATACACTTACAGTTTGATGAATAAAATGATGCTTATTTACTAACAGTTTTAAGCTCAAATTGGAAGAAATGTTATGTTTTACATAATTTACAAGAAATTTGTAAATTTAATTTTGCTTGCGGTTTCACTTACGTTGATGTAGATTTTGACAATCAATTTCTATCCTTTGGGAACAGTACTTTTACCTGGATATAAGGTACCCTATGTCCTTGCCAAACGGGATTTCGAAAGGGTATGGTATGTACGGATCAGGTCTTTTCCTTACGGAGCATAGCCGAGAGAGTTTTGGCCAAAGGTCAAAAGGTCTATTGCGCATTTGTGGATCTGGAAAAGGCTTATGATAAAGTGGTGAGGAATGAACTTTGGTCGGTATTGTCCATGTATGGAGTGAATAGCACCCTCACGCGAGCTCTGAAATCTCTTTATGATGATTCCAGAGCTTGTGTTAGGATAAATGGGACCTACACAGAATGGTTTAGCATCGAAAAAGGTGTTAGACAAGGATGTGTAGCGTCACCTTGGCTGTTTAACCTATACATGGACAATTGTTTAAAAGATTTAAAAGATTGTGAATGGGGATTAAGAATGAATGAGTTACTTGTCAAACGTACTTTTATAATTTTATAATCTAATTATTTTGCACGTCATACTGTGACAAACATGTCTGCACTTAATTTATTTTGTCATCTTGTGACAACACACACATGTTTATGCAAATAAAGCTTATCTTATCTTATCTTATGTCTTCTTTATGCCGATGACCAAGTAATACTTGCGTCATCAGCAGAAGAGTTGCAGGCGATGGTAACTATTATGCATGGTGCTTTTGATAGTAAAGGAATGAAAATAAATGTAAGCAAGACGAAAGTAATGGTATTTGCAAAGGAAGAGTGCGTGACGATGTGTTATATTATGATTGATGGAGAAAAAGTGAGGCAAGTGAAAGAGTTTGTATATTTGGGTACTTTATTTACAAGGGATGGTAAACATGAGGGAGATATTGAAAGGAGAACGATTGCGGGCAACAAAGTGAATGGAGCTCTACGCGCTTTTATGAACAGTCGAAATGTTTCCGAAAAGGCACGTTTGGCTGTTCATAGAGGACTATTAGTGCCCACACTTATGTATGGAAGTGAAAGTTGGGTATGGCAAAAGAAGCATGAGAGCAGAATAAATGCTGTAGAAATGAGAGCGCTGAGAAATATATGTGGTGTGACTCTGAAAGATAGAATAAGGTATAGTGTGATTAGAGAGAGATGCGGCATGAAAGTGGATATAGTGACAAGAATAGAAATGGTATGTTAAGCTGGTTTGGGCATGTAGAAAATATGGACGAAAAAACACTGACTAAGAAAGTTTATAAGGCTAGTGTGAATGTAACAGTCGCAAGGGACCTAGGTGATCGTTTCTCTATCAGATAGGAGACGTTATAGATAAAGGCCAGGTTAAGAGTATTAGTAATCCGTAGTCTCTGCCTACCCCTCTGGGAAACAGGCGTGAATCTATGTATGTATGTATGTATGTATGTCCTTTTCAGTATACCTGACAACATACATATATGCGAAATTTCATGATAATCAGTTGAGTAGTTAAGGCGTGAAAGCGTAACAAACAAACAAATAAATAAACTCGCTTTCGCATTTATAATGTTAGTTAGGATTTAACACACGTTACAACTCAAGGCAGTGAAAATGTAATCATAAACTTAGCTAGTTTTAAAATAAAACGATTCTATTTTTGAAGGTATACAGTTCCACAAGCAGCACAAAGATTGGACCCCACGGCATAAAAGAAACATGCAAGACAATGCAAGACTCGCGTTCTGGCACCAAGAAGATGTCCATTGGTGAGTAATTCGATTTACATAATAATTGTATTTATTTTTAACCTATTGAGTTGCAGCGGCCAGACACAATAGGTTTTTGATTATGTCGGGCATTCCAACAATTGTCAAGTTATTACGCTTTAGGGAAAATTCCTGTGTCATTGCAAGCATTGAAATCTAAAGAGGCAAGGAGGACTCAGACCCGGAACAGATATTTGTGGATCCTTCTGTGATTGAACCCACATGACTCAGAGCGGCATAGTGGTGATATGACTGTCCATTAGAGATTATCTGAAGAGTAACGCAAAGATTTTCTAGAAATCCATACGCTCGATTTGAGGTAAAACCCTAACCACAGAGCTGAAATCGATCGGAGACAAGAATGGAAGTTTACTGAATGATGAAAGGAGCGTACTGAAGCGATGGAAGGAATATTTTGAAAGTTTATTTGATAGAGAGGAATGGGAAGGGCAAAGTTTTGCAATGAATGATAATGATAGTAATGATGAAAGCCCTATTAGTATGGATGAAATAATGAAAGCATTGAAAAGCATGAAATTGGAAAAGGCCGTCATAGTATCTTTATACTAGGGAAAAGGCTCACAGCAAGATTGCAAAAGCTATAGAGGCATTAGCTTGCTCAGCGTCATAGGTAAATTGTATACGAAAGTGTTAATTATAAAGATTATGAAAGTAACCGACGAGAAAATATGGGATGCACAAACGAGATTTCGAAAGGGTATGGGATGTACGGATCAGGTCTTTTCCTTAAGGAGTTTTGGCCAAAAGTCAAAAGGTCTATTGCGTATTCGTGGATCTGGAAAAGGCTTATGATAAAGTAGTTAGGAATGAACTTTGGTCGGTATTGTCCATGTATAGAGTGAATAGCAACCTCACACGAGTTCTGAAAGGGGCATGTCAGTATTGGGCCCAGAGGTGCACAATAAATTGGCAAAAAAAACAAAAAAATATCCTAGTTTTTCCTTGTATTTTTAATTCTGTATAACTCGGTAATATTTTTATAGATAAAGGCCAGGTTAAGAGTATTAGTAATCCTTAGTCTCTGCCTACCCCTCTGGGAAACAGGCGTGAATCTATGTGTGTATGTATGACTATATAAATACTGTCATACGTGCAGTCACAGTTAAGAACATTCGCTAGCTTTTTTATACTATCTATACTAAGATTATAGTTATGAAAGATTTGATTTTTAGGGTTCTTTACCTCAAAAGGAAAAAACTGAACCCTTAATTATCTCGAGAATGCGTGGAGGAGGTATCGAGTTGAAATTAAAACAATATACTCAGGTCTACAGTCTCTTGAAGCTGTGAAAAAATCAAACTTCTAAATTAACGTAAAAAAAAGATACTGCTGTTTATGCCGCATAAAACGTATATTTCGACACTCAAGGGAATGAAAATTTATAGTTATTTTCCGTTGACCTAGAACTATGAAATTTGGCAAGTAATACCATCTTAAACTACAAGTATAGGAAAAAGCTGAAAACTATACATTTGTAATTAAATCATAGGAAAACAGGATCTTTATGCAAGGACGAATTTTTTTAATAATACACGCTTCGAAAGAGTTTTGGGATCAAATACGATTTAAAGGCTCACCGCAATTGAGGATTATTATTTTAACTTTTTTTATAGTAATTGGTTCTTTTTAGTGGTTTTTACTACTTGAAAAATATTTTTTTCATATTTCGATAAAAATAGAATATTAACTGTCAATCAGGATTTCTATAAAAGTGTGTAATAGCATTTATTCGTAATGCACTCCTAATCATACTTACAACACACATTTGCTCTTTATTATGGCAAATGTTTAATAATATAACATTACATCATGCTTATTGAGCAAACCAATATTTAGCTAAGAGTGCTTAGTCAGGTAATTGCTGAGTAAGTACGTTTTTGATGCGGTATAGAGTTTACCTAACCCTTCTCGCACTGAGAAGAGGCCCATGACCAGCAGTGGGACAGTTTACACAGGGTGGTTGGTGCCCATTTTTGTCGAGTTGTCGGTTCAAAGTCACAATATTTGAAGTAGTGGCAATGGCGAGACGACAACTTAAACCATTTCGTAATCATATATTAGAACAATATTTCCTTGGAAAATCCGGGTAGAGAGAGTGGGTCGCCTAGTTTTGTAGCTTGAGGTTCAATTTAAAACTTTAAACACTAATGCCGTGAAGCAGAACTTGTAGGTTATAATGTATTCCGTGTAAATGCCATTACAGCCCAATTGTAGCCTAACCTAGTATATTATCGTCTCGCATTCAAAACTAAATGAGCAACATTAATTCTTTTGTCTCGTTAATATTCGTCCATTTGTCGTAAGAAGCTAATTTTGTACACGTCTCCGCCTACGAGTTTGCACGTCGGTTTAAAAACACTCATTAGTATTTAGTTTCTAGTCTAGCTATACTAGAAATAGATACGCCTACGCGTTGTTCGTTCGACAAAAATAATTTATCTAATTTTCGCGTATCAGGTATATTCTTTTAAAACAAAAGTCTTTAGGGATTGTCCATTTTTTTACAAAGGCTACGAAAGATAGCAAGACGCAAAATATGTGTTTATTCGAGTCGTATTCGAATGCATGCATGACAACACTAGAATATGCGCGTCCTTGACTATGCAAAGCGGGTACCGCGTTATTATCATATATCATTGGAATACAACGTTGAGCATCAATAATGTAAAACAATAAACTGTAAATCATTAAAGCAATAGCGATTATTATTGCAATAGGATGGCAACGTCATGTGCTACTGAAGAAAAGCAGACGGCTTCATACTTTATTTTATTCTATAACAGTGCCCGCGGCTGCGCACACGTTGACTACGTACTAATGGACGTAACTAGTCCAAACCAGGTTTTTCTACTGACATGAATGACATGATGCATTAAACTCGTTACGGCTAATAATACCCTTGGTTAAACTTGTAACCAATCAGTCAAAAGAAGAGACACGTAAGATTAGGACTTGTGTACCGGTTCAGATAGATATTTCATTGCTTCTCATTTTGTACACAAAATTTGTCGGGGGTTTGCACATCCTGCATCTTCAAAAGTCGTGTCTTAGTATATATTTGGCTGTTTCTACCCACGCATCATTAAGAAACATAACTATACATTTTGCCTTTTTCTTCACAATGTCGTATATAGGCCACCTTTAAGAACTCCAGTTCTCAATAGAATAAGGAAATCCAACACAAATTCAAAAAGAAATTGACTCTAGGTACTTGGCATTTAGTCGCTTGTGCCTACCGAATTAGGCGAGTTGTATCGTATGGATATGGTAATAAAATTAGCGCTCTAGTCATTTGTTCTGGCACGCGGCATATCTTACGTTCGCCAATATTTACCTGTGTATTCCGTGCAGCTCTGAAGTCATTTATCTCTCTTTATTTATAGACTCAGCCGGTGATGTAACCGCTTATATTTTTTTGTTTATTGTATACTTTGATCTTGTGTAAACCTGTAGGCGGTGATTTGGCTGTGGAATGCGAAGTCTCGTCTTGATTGGAGTTATCCAGATTTATGAAAACATTGTACCGTATTTCATTTTTTGTAGGCATCCGAGGTTGTCTTTTGAATGGTGAATGGTTATCCATTAACCAGGGAACTTGTGTGAATATTTGAATTATTTTTATCTCGGTGAACATTCTTTTTGAAATGAGAGATGTTCTGGAGAAAGGTCATAATAAAAGGGCTTTTCTATTATGGCGGCATTTCACTTAGCGTTGCGCACGGATCCTGATACATATTTAGATTTACTCTAGTTCATGCACAGCGACGGATGTGTGTGAGATACTTTACCATCATGGGATTGTATAATTTCTAAATCTTTTTTCTAATTAGCTTTAATGGGAAAAGGGTTTAACCGGTCGTATACCGCCGGCTCGCATACCAGCCGGCAGATTTGTACCCGTCGTAGGCCGGTGGCTCGCATGCGAGCCACAAAATTGGTTTTACGTTAGCTTAAGCTAAAGCGAAGGCGGCGCGCGGCGTTTTGGCGCCAATTTGATGGCTCGCATGCGAGCCACCGGCCTACGACGGGTACAAATCTGCCGGCTGGTATGCGAGCCGGCGGTATACGACCGGTTAATAACAGAGTACGAAGTACGCGCGGTGCTTCTACTTAAGGCTAAAGTAATAGTCATATTCGTTTTAAGTAATCGTTGGCGCCGAGCTCAGGTGCCATGTGAGTTCGACGATGTATATTGTATTATACGCATGCTTTATGTAGATTATGACGATTACCGCGTTTCTAATAAAAAGCCAGCGTAATATAGTGCCGTGGTCTGTGGGTTTAATGCGCCGTTTTAATTATATACTTGCTAAAGCGATGGCTGGCGAGGGACCCTCAGTGATCATATCTGTAGCTCTCACAGAAACCGTACGTAACTCCAATACTTATATACACACTTTCCATCTTAGACTTGACATAACTCGCCGCTCAGCAACCTCGGTGGAATGGCGTCCTAGGCGATGTAACTAAACAATGTGATGAGAACAAATGTAGGAAAGTAGGCATATCTGTTTCAAACCAATTGAAAATTCGTAGTATTTGCCAAAATTTCCAGAAAACAGAGTCGCGTAGGCGGGTGTGTAAAGCTGTCGACCGAAGCTGTCATGAATTATGAAAGTTGATATGTGACATAGTTCTCTCATATATCCTGACAGCTGGGGCCATAACAGCATCTCTTAAATCATTGTCATTGCCTGCGCGGAAACGTGACCAAGCTATTCTGTAACATGCTGTCTTTTCTCGCGCGTGTATTAACAATGCTTTAAGAGATGGACGTAAAGCCCTTGACCTTACCTTAGACTTAAGCTTATGCAGTGTAGGTAGACGTTTCAATATTCATTCTCATATGGTTACAGAAAAAGTTGTCTCACACAATATGCCTAGCAATAAGCAGGCTAAAAACGCACGACCGCAGAGTAGAGTAAAATAAAGATTATGTTATCTCCATTCTCGATTGAACTACTTTTCTGCAGAATGTGGATGCAAAATCGATATAAACATCGTTCCATTTACCAAATAGCTTCTGATTTAGAAGCAACCAATTGTTTTCATTAGCACCACTCCAAACATAGTAGCCATTTTTTACACTGAATTCATATCGAGAAAATGTATTCATATTTCATAAATTATAATAACTTTAGAGACACGTTGTTGTCAACGTGATTCGGTTGTTATTCGGAGTTGGTCATACAGTTTCCACTTTTGTGGATTCTTTCTTTGAATTAAAATGGCGTCTCTTTTGTATGCTCAAGTTTTTAGGAACGGTACCCTGGTGATTAGCAGGCAAGACGTTTACGCAATGCTACGGTTAAACACGTTTCTGGCACCTGTAAATGTTACTTATAACCTATACACAAATTTTAATATCTTTTTGTAATAAATAATTTCCTATTAAGAGTGAGCCACAGACGAATTGCCGTTTTAAGTCTACACTATGGGTAGGTAGTAACCAGGTTTTGTAAAATTATTCTAAAAGTGCTTTGCTGTCAAATGCATTTTTTATCCATTTGCTGACAGCGATTGCTGACTAAAACGAGAGTTACTTCAGGTGTTGCAACCGTCAGAGTGCTTCGGTAACCACTTACCATTTAGTACACTGACAGATAGATTGCTTCCTTTATTCTATATCATCAAGAAAAAACTTTCTTATACTCACGTAAAAGAAAAAGAGAGAATTACATTCGCATTGGAAAATCCCACAATTCTGGGCGCACACTTCATATTCACGGCTATATGTGCGCGATCACACAGGAAACAACGTGCACGTATAGGCAGACATAATTCGAACATCTATCATGTATGGACATGACAGGTCCATTAATCACGTTACGTAAGCGAGGTTCATTGCCTTCGTACTTCTCAAATTGTTCATTATTTATCGCATGCTACGCGTAGAGGCGAAATACGTGTCGAAGCATTTTGTTTTAGAAGCGAAGTGTTAGAAGTAGAGTATGCCCGGTTCCCATGTCGTTGTTGTATATTTAGTCCGCTGATTAAAAAGCTTGACAATACTGAACTCGAGTTCGGTATTGGTAAATTTTTCTTCAGATTTTCTTTTGCAGTAGTTGGGGTGGGGAATCATAGGGTGTGTGGTGAGATTTCCTATTCCCAATTACTTTTTATCGTTATTCCCTAGAATTGCTATGATGCAGCTGAATTCGTGTTGTTAGGTTTAAGAGTTTTAAATTACGTACATGTTAAATATATTGACAATATTAACTTCTTAAATAACTTTATGTTTGTTTATCCGACAGTGTTCGACCTTTCTATACGTAAAAATGTGCAATAGCACTTATTTGACTGTTATTTACATAAGTATATGGCTATACCTACGTATCACTGCCAGCGGGGTAGACTACGAATTGCCACTTGCTTGCTGTGAGCCTGACAAATCTCATAAATATTTGTTTTGTGTCAACTGTGTCTTATGTATATTGTTGTGAATCTTTGTGAAGAGAGAAATAAATAAATAATAATAATTATTATATTATTAAGACTGCGCCGAGCGAAATGTGCCAAAACAGGCAGTCACAGTTAAGTGAATAAAATCAACACTTTATGTTTAATAAAAATATAAAATATACGTTTACCATAACAATGAATGTGTTTACAATTACTCTGTGTAAAAAACTTAAAATAATTAATATTTTCTCCTACAAAATGACGTAAATTTGCATGCGAAAAATGCAAAAACGTAAGCTCGTGTTACGTGATTTTTAGATTATAACAGTAGAAATCTATCCTATTTTACAGCTTAAACGAAACATAAATAGTTATATTACAATTTCTCCGCCCCAAATATTTAAGTTATTGGTTGACAATAAAGATACATATTTATCAAAAAAGCACTTCAAATCCTTCATACAATTTTACTATGGCGGCCACACGCCGATTTGAATATGCGTCGCACGAGCTCTGTCATTATCTGTTTTAGGCTCGGCGCAGTCTTAATTATTTGTTTTATTCACTATCGTATGCACGCTCGCCTTTATGTTACTCCCGTTTCTAGACTATCATTGTCAAGATATTTTCTAACTGTTCCATTCTTACTTTTTATATACTTTCTATACAGAGCCTTTTTGTGATTCTCCTTTACATAATTTTTTTCCTTTATCTGTGGCTAGTCCTTTGCCTGTCGTGTCTACCTAGGATACCACGAGGTCGTTTACGAAAGGAAATGAAATATTTTATTCCTATCTGTTGTATAGTTAATAGCATTTGATAGAATAACATTCTAATAATATGTAATATGGATGATGCATCATGCTTTAATTTATAAAAATATGTCTATGTCAATATAATTATCTAGTAATGCAATGCAAACATTGAGGAAGGCCTATGTCCCGCAGTGACGTCATATACCAGTATGATTATGTACATAGAAACAAGATGGTTTTCTCGTAATATTTTAGCTATTTGTTTAAATATGATTGCTTGACGTTTCAGACAGGTTACAGTGACCTTCAGATATTTAAATAATTATGCTGTAATTTAAATTTTGTTATTTTCTTGCCAAAATATTTAAAATATTTGTGTGACGTCAATTCAAATAAATACGCCTTTGAAAGTCTGATTATTTCAACAAATAGAGTTTATTTCAGTGTGCTGTGTGCAGTTTCATACAAATATTTCTGCAATCTGTCCGTCTGTCATTTAGCTTATAAATAACGCGCTTATAAACACAGACTGAATAAAAAAAGGAACAAAATAAATACGTTTCCAATTTGGAATGCACTACAAAATCTCTGATTATGTTGCCCCTTATATCTTTAACGAAATGGTGGTTTTATTTAATGTAATATCGAGTTTTACAATCTCAAGGTAGAGTTGTCTATAAGATAAATGTTATGCCATCGCTCTTATATAACCTAACAAGAGAAAGACAATATATGATTAATTTTACGAATAACTTTATATTTCAGATAATTGTAGAACAGGCCATAAGTCTCTGCTTATTATTTTGTAATATATAATTTTATGTATACATGTTGATTCACTATTGTATGTATTAAAGTTATTTTCTATTTGTTCTAGGCCACCATATTGGCGAGCGTGCACACTTGATCGAACGTGAACAGAACTACTACACCGGCGACGCAGAAGAACATCAGGAATACATCAACTTGGATGAAGAGGAGGCCGAGGATTTCGACAGGTAAACGTTCATTCTATTTGCCTTCATTGTGTCCATTGTGCAAGCGTAAAGTTTTGGGGTTTATACAAGTAGTGACAGCGAATTTGTATAGGTTGCTTAAGACTGCGCCGAGCGAAATGTGCCAAAACAGGCGGTCACAGTTAAGTTGATTAAATCAATACTTTTTGTTTAATACAAATATAAAATATACATTTACCATAGCAATGAATGTGTTTACAATTACTCCGTGTAAAAAACTTAAAATAATTAATATTTTTGCCTACAAAATTACGTAAATTTTCACGAAAAATGAAAAAACCTAAGCTCGTGTTGCGTGATTTTTAGATTATAACAGTAGAAATCTATCCTATTTTACAGCTTAAACGAAACATAAATAGTTATATTACAATTTCTCCGCCCCAAATATTTAAGTTATTGGTTGACAATAAAGATACATATTTATCAAAAGAGCACTTCAAATCCTCCATACAATTTTACTATGGCGGCATGCTTTAGTGTATAAAAGGTTTTTCCAGATAGATCCCCGGCTCCTCATCAGTGATGGATGACCTATATACGGCTTTAGAATTTTTTGTTGGAAACCTTATGTTCTGCGATGAATACTAGATAATTTTGGGTTGGAGGTGGTCAGTCCGGCCCTCTTTGACAAGGACCAATAACCATTCTATTTCAATCATTCATCTATAAGGAGTCCTTGTAGATGACAATAGTTATGGATAGACAGAGTACAGATACAGCTACGCAAAGTGAAGGACAGCATTGGTTGTCTTGCTCATAGCATGCTATCTCTTTAAGGATCTACAGAATTTAGGGAGCAGAAGCGATCTTGCCGTGTCTGTGTCTCTCGTAGCCTTAGCTATAAATCAGCGCCGCGGTCATTCGTAGCATAGGTTGAGTTGGCGCTTTTTGGCACATTATGACAGCATAACATATACCTAATCTAGTCTTTAAGCTGATACTGTAGTTTGTGTTCAACATATGATTTTATCTATTCATCTGTTATATGTGCAGCTGTATTTTCTTATACAGTATGCTCTAGGCTCTGTTCTTTTGAATACTGAATGAATGTTTTGCAGGGAGTTCCAGTACAAGGCGGGTTCGTCCCGCGGGCGTGCTCGCGCTGCTATCCAAGCGGCGCCTCGCGACCCCGAACCTCCGCGTCTCGCACTGCCCGCTCCTCCGACCGCTGCCACGCTCAACGTGCCCAAGTGAGTATTCAATCATATACTCAACGCACTATATCGCGTTTGTACTTGCTCTACCTAGTTTTAAAAGTATCTTTAGTCGAATTTAGCTATGGTTCAATCTCATTACATGTATCCCGCTTGATCTGTTACTGGAATGTCCTGTAGATTTCATTAAAAAGTAATTTTAGTAGTACATCATTAAAATTTTTTATAATAATATTATATTCTTGACTGTAACTCTACAACGATGATACTTACAGAATAATAAACGCATACATTGATACTGTCAGTTCCTACCAAATATGCTTGGTATTTTTATTTAGCTCAAGTAGCAAGCAAAAAATACTCTGTAGTTTATTACTAACAAGCTAAACAAGACACTTCTAATGGTTTAATACCAGTGTTATTTTTCTCATAGTTAGAATAGATTGATTGTCTCTGAGACAATCTATGGTCGTTACCTTTTTTTTTACGTGGTGATATGCGCTTTGTTCATACCCCCTCGCCACAAGGAGAGGCAAGAGGGTTATGTCCGGCTCTCTCATACTTCGGGCCTACGGACCAAAACCCCACGGTTTGCCAACTCGCTGCCTTGTAAAAGTAGATGGGCCGCTGGAAAAAAGACTACCTCAGCGACCCACCCAGCAGACTACGACTTCTGGGCGACACCCCGGCATTACAGAGGGCGTCGGACCGACTCAATGGTTGGCGGGCGGGAGATCACCGTTCTCCCGTCCGCGGCCTTCATTATGGCGGTATAAGGCGCGCGAACGCGCGCCTGCACCGCCCGGTTCGCCGGCGACGGCTCGGATCCGCAAGGATACTTGGCTCACAGATCCGCTCCGCTGCCTCCTTCTGCGAAACGTCGTCTTCGCAAAAGGATGCGACCGCTTCCCACTTCCTCTCGCTGTCGACCATGGCTTTGATCACGGCCAGCAGCGAGAGGTCTTCTCCCGCAATCTCATTGAGTTCACGGCGCTGTACCGCCCAAGCAGGACATTGCTCGAGCGTGTGCTGCGCCGTGTCCTGTTCACACTCGCAGTGGTGGCAGACGGGACTCGGTGCCCTCCTAGCGACCGTGTGTAGGTATTTGCCAAAGCAACCGTGCCCTGACAACATCCGCACCAGCTGGAAGGAAAGGGTCTCATGCTACCGCCCTGCCCACCGCTCCAACACCGACTGGAGGGCCCCAACGGTTCTAAAACCGGCCATGGGAGCCTCCAGCAGCGCCTTCAATTTTAAAATTATGCCCTGGTGGGCTCGATCACGCACGTGCTTAAGCACTGGCGGGAGGGGGTGAAAACCCGTCTCCTCCCGCACCTTGGCACTCAATGCGAACACTTCGGCGAGCACTTTAGCCCCCAAATTCCACGGGGGTGTACCGGCCAATGCACAAGCTACGTTGGCCGACACCGTGCGGTATTCTCGTATTACTCTGACCGTTATGACTCTCTGTGGTCTCCGCTGAAGAGTCTTGCACTGAGCGGTCAGGGAGTCCGCCCACACCGGTGCACTACGGTACGCTTTACGAAGCGCCATCGACCTGATAACCCCGTGTAAAGTCGCCGGCAACCGACACTGGGCCCGCCCAAGTTTGGCAATAGCCGTCCAAGGGCGGCAGCAGTGCCGAGGAACTTCCGAGCGAGCTGGCTGAAGTGCTAGTCGAAGCGCCACCTTCCGTCCAGGACCAAGCCCAGATTTCATTTGGGCCTGGACAGGAACGCGCGTCAGGCCCACTACTATCGAGGCGCCGAGGGGTAGACTGCGACGGGGCCCATGAAAGACCAAGGCCTCAAAGCCAAATTTACAGACAATTTTATTGCACGAAATGGTGATGGTTGCACTTGAACAATACAAATATAAAAGCAATATAAATATAATTATAATAAAAATATTTGAATATACCATTCAACTAGGCGGTTTAGGATGCTTATTTTATTAATAAACAAAGAAAAAAACTTCAACCAGTGTTAAAAATTTCGTATGTGTTTTTAATAGAATTAAGGTTATAAATATGTATCTAGCTATAATTCTAAGTAGATGTAGTGGTCGTAGTCACCAGCATGTATGTGTGCCTACTCTATGGTTTATTTTGGCTTTTTCTATATTCATATTTATTTTCCATTATATTTTTATTTGTTGAGAGGGTAGATTGATAAATACTAAAATTTTGATTCTGCTCACAAAAATCCCGGAAAATCAAAACTTATACAATTACTCCCTATATCAGATTGTTAATTGTAATTTTCATGTAATAACAATGCCTTTGTAAACAGTAATAAATGTTTTAATAAAGTTTGTTGAATGTAATAATTATATGGGTCAACGGTGTCCGAAAACAATAATTTCTATTGTCTTCTGCACGGCTTTCAATGTTTTAGCTGGCACTTATCAATCGATCACATCAGTATGACTCCTGTATATTGTAACCAGTAGTACCTACCGCATTCAGCAAGCTAGCTGACATACCCTATACTAAATTATATTAGAATCTTATTCGTCACTGCAAGCGATAGATGTCTTCTGCCTTGATACATGTCTGGCACTGCAACGCAAAGGTCTCGTTCGATCCCAAGGCACGCACCTCTGGCTTTGCGAAGTTATGTGCGTATTCAGTATTTAGTTATCGCTCCCTTGAGCGGCGACGGAAGACATCGTGAGGAAACCGGCATGTCAGAGTTCTCCATAACGTTCTCGAAGATATGTGAAGTCTGTCAACCTGCAGTGAGTTGGTGGACTATGGCCTAACGGTTCTCACACTGAGAAGAAGCTGTAGGAGTTTTCTTGTGTATTATTTTTGTGGGTGTCCAAAGCAATAACTCGATAGTATTTATGGATATATATTCTCTGGTACCAGCTATAAATATAATAAATACAGCCACGACCTAACTGAGTGGTTGCAGGGAGACGACTGCCGCGCTGCGTTATGCGCATGACTATATAAAACTAAAGCGTCAGCAGTGTAGCTACAAGGTTCGTGGCCGGCAGTGGGATAATTTATATATAGGGTTGATATTATAATACATGTCTGGCTAAGTTTGAGCTGGCAGGCGTGTTATGTATGTTAAAGCATCAATCTACCCTTCTCAGTAGTTAGCTCGCATGGTATATACGTTGCAGTATCAGTAGTGAGACGACGGGCAGGCGACACTCGTCACAGGGCGGCCAAGCTCATAGCTCTCTGCGACCAGCCGCGCGCAGACCCTTACGAACATCCGCCAGCCCACTCACTACGTCATCAAGGTAAAATATTCGTTTGGCATTCACAGACAAACATTACAGATAGTCTTTATGATTAACAAGTTTAACTTTTACAGAATATTTTTTATTAATTGTATCTGGGGTAGTTTTGTCACAGAAATGAATGTTCATTTCATTCATAATCGTCATATTATAAATTTTTATATGAGTGTAAAAGCGATGTTGCTTTATTTAGATTTTGATGAAAGTATATTTAATAATTTGTTTTGTTTAGAAATCCAATGAAAATATTATTATTGACGAATAAAATTGACAAAAATGTTAGTCTTTAAATTTGAGGCCTATCACTGATCTGTAGTTTATTTCTTTGAAATATGGGACTTAACTACTGCTTACCAAAATTGGTAATGAATTACTCAGGAATTGATGTTAGATCGGCTCTCAGTGGTATATGGCTCATTGATGATATATCAATGGGCTCTTATTGAAATTAATAGAATAAAATTTACAAAATCTTATTCCAAATTTTCCAATCACTTCCAGATTGTGGAGAAGGCGTTACTACTATTAAACTAGTAACAATATTATAGTTTTATTATTATATATCGCTATATACATATGTTTGCTATGGTTATTATGATTTTCTTTTTATTTTGCTATTTTAGCATGGTGAATATTTTTAGTTACGATATTATTGCATGTATGCTGTATATTTTCTGGTATTTTAAGATTTTGGATTGAATTTATTTTAAATGTAAATATTAAACAGTGGATTTGGTATGGATAAACATATCGACCTCCTTGTAAATATTGCTTGCACGCAATATTTCGAATTAAAGTGTTATCAAGTGTTAAACAATATTGTGTAAAAATGCTTATGAATTTGCAAGACTAGTCCGAAAGGGTTTACAGTACTACCTCTACAATAAGTATAAAGGACCTTGTTCAGCTGCCATACATTATTAGCCTAAGAACCAACAGCCACAAAAAATTATAAATATGTGGTTAAGGATGACCACATTCAATTAAAAGTAAAAGTCACGGACACTTCTGAATATTGCATACTAACTGAAATACTTATGTACCGTTTTTTAAATTATTATTTTATTTGATTAGTTTGTTTGGCAATGCGGGTCGCATTTGAAATAAGGATATAATATGGGCTATTATGAGGTAGGTAGGTGCCTTAAGACGTACAACTGCAATCAGTCAACCAATCAACTAAACAAGTGGGTTGTTCTTGTAAAGTTTTATGATTATTGTCTAGTTAATCTGGTTATAGCTATATTGGCATCAACTTTAATCAGAAAATAACAATCGTCATAAAGTATAGCATTGTCGGTTTTTAAAATAATTTAGAATAATCTACTAAAATGTAAACAAAATATATACTTTTTGACTTGTATGCCAAGTTGTCGTGCCAATAGATCCGTAAATCACAGCCGGAGGTCGATATTTCGAGAAGATCCAAAGTCACTTGTGCAAGCGAAGTCGTAAATAAAATCGTTTAACATAAAATGTCGCAAAATAAGATATAGGTAAGTACATATTTGTTACGCCCAGTGACATCTCTCGGCATTGTGGGAGAGACTCGGCAGTTCCATCTAATAATTTACACCGCCATCTATTGACATCTTACGGAACTACGTAGTAAGTATGCTTACGAGAATCGTAGAGAAGACGCTGGTACTTTCTCGAATCATCGTACTGTTTACATACCAGGAGTAGCGTTACTAGAAAGCTCTAGAAACGCTTTACCCGCGTATAAATAGGGCGCACGCGCACCGCCAGTCAGTTTACAATCGTAAGCGGTCAAGTGTTCATCGAAGCGAACGGATGCGAAAATAGAGAGAGAGAGTTTGAAGCAGTACAGTGAAAAAGTGTGGTATAGTGTTTGTTGTGTTTTAAATTTAATTGTGTGTTTGAATAAAACGTGTTTTAGTCGGTAATATTGTTTGCATTCTTATCCGTCGAACCCAGCAGGTAACATATTCAAAGAACACGCGCAATAAGTACAATGACATTCAATCGATGTTTAAAAAGCAACTGAAGATACAGATAAAATAAAACAAAAACTTGGATTAGTGTTGCCATGCTAGCACTATAGAAAAGTGTATAATACCGAGAAAGTGGTATTTATTATGGTCTTTTTCATTAAAACTTAATGACTTTTTAAGAAATTGGTCATACCTATGATGAAGTTCAATAATGGTATTTATAGAATAGCATTCGTATTATCTACGTAAGAATAATTACAGACAAGCTAAATAGGAAATAATTTATCTGATAAAACCGTACACATATTGTAAAAACTGTAGGCATGGCAACACTGCGTGTCTCAGATGTAAACAATGGATGCCGATGTATTTGAAATCGCGAAAAATCTTTTTAAAACTAAAATAATATTCGAAAGTGTCCGTGAGATTGTAATGATTGATTATTAAGTCATAAAATAAAATACAAATTATTGTTTAGGTGGAGTGTGTGTTGATTCATAGGCCAAATTGTTTTATTGTCCTTTGTCTTACAAAAAATACGCTACTGGTTGATTTGACGTGTCCTACGTATAAAATTTTCCTATCAAGTATAAAAAACGCTTTTCTTTACTAAAGTGGTATTTACCACCTCAGACTCACTCAGAGAATTTACTTTTACATTGGCCAATGTACTGTTAGAGCCGTGATACAGCTTGCGTGTTGCCAACGTTTTAGCAATCCCTATTCTGACTAATCTTGTTCAACTCTAATTAGACATAGTTATACAAACTGGATCCACCAACACAAACTTACTTTTGAAATAATTGGAGTTTTATTAAATTTAATGTACATAAGTACATATAACAATAACAAGACTTTGATATAATACCAAATTTCTTTTAAAAAATTGTAATTGTACTCTATAGTACCTGTATAATATTTTTCAATAAATATGACGTATACATTTTTATACCATTTATGACAATAATTCAAAAAGACAGTGGTTTTTGGGTTGGACCTATTTTGCATACATCTAATTGTAAATAACCAAGCATATACTCCGTACAGTATTATAACAAGCAGTTTTATATTCCAGTCCGAGCGTGCGCGAGGTGTACGGTAGCTCTCACCCACAACGCAACCGCCACCGCCAGCACAAGCATCGGCATGCGCCCGCGCCCGCGCCCGACGCCAACTAAACGCGCGACCGACGTGACTCCGGGCTCGACACAGCGGTAGCACTGAGCTGACATAACGGTTACACTATATTTTTTTTTTCATTACGATAGTTACAGCTCAATCGTGGACATGTTTCTGAATGTTCTAGTGTAAGTAAAAGGATGTAGAAAATGTTGTTGCAGTTGTAAGTGAATGTAATGCTCCCTAGAATGAATTTCGGTCACGGCGGGCAATATAAACGGGGATTTGTCGTCTGCGCAGGAAATATTATAAGTGCACAAGGGTCTATGCAAACACAAGAGCATTCTCTGTTGCCTAACTTTCATGGCCCGATGGAAAGGCAATCCGCCACGATCAGAGATGAGACCAACGGTTTTACGTGCTTGCCGAGGTTTGCATACACTTGCATTAGCGAACGTTTTCGCCCATAGAATTAATACGAAATAAAACTGCATTCACTCAAATGATTAGACGCCTGTCTTCGTTCAAACCAAGCCCCAACGAACAGAATTTCTACATGTGAGAATGTCTTCAATTTTATTTCCACTGCGCGCTCGGTAAAGTTATTAAACGAGGCATTTTAACCGTACTGCGCAATGAATATAAAACTAAAAAAGCGTTGTAGGTATCCTCAAAACTGTATTGCAGTTAAGTATTTTGCAACCCAAATAGTGTGAACTAGAATATTCAGAAACATGCTGTTTTAAGTTTAGAATGTTTTGTGGAGTATTTTTAGTGATTAATTTTATCTTATATGTTAGATGTAAACCTATCCTTCATGTTCGGTTTCATTTTACAAAATTAAATGTACTAACGGACATTGCAGCTCTGAGTAAAATTATAAACATTGCTCTTTTATATAATTTCGTTTATGGTTTCTTTTAATCCTATCTTCTTAGCAAGTACTTTGATATGTAATAGTAATAGAGTATCTATACTGT
Organism: Catocala fraxini; assembly: GCA_930367265.1. NCBI lineage: Eukaryota > Metazoa > Arthropoda > Insecta > Lepidoptera > Erebidae > Catocala > Catocala fraxini. Next base: position 4,119,267 of record OV884042.1, on the reverse strand, counting down.
CTTTTTCTCATAGTATATTTCTATTCTGATTTAGAAATAAATTGGATATATTTGTGTATAAGTAATGTAGTAAAATCAATTGACATAACTGTGTAACCTATATCTAAACTGGCGAAAAAATAAAATGGAGCGAGTTGTAACTGCCGTTTATTGCCAAATGTAAAAATAGGTCGTATAACATGTCTTTCCGAAGACCACAGTAGACTTATTGACCCCATTATATAGGTTTTATTGTGAATATTCGTCTGAAATATGTCTATCTATGCAAATACATACCTCACTGTAATTACTGTCTTCCTACGTTGGACAGGCTTCCTAAAATGGCTACTAAACCTCTATCATTATCGCCTTTATAGAAGATTTTGTAGGTACGAATAATTCCCCTAGCTAATGATATCTAAACGTCTTCCCTCTGAACACATCTTAAGGCGTTTTGTGCTTTAATCTCCGTATATGATGCTAACAATAAATAAATGAAAAATTGTTACCATGTCTCTTATCTGTCTAACCATCGCGAGAGCTTCGCCGCAAGTTTGCCGATGTTGCTGACCAGCGGACCCGCGTCTCAATTGCTCCATGCTGACTCGGGTCAGCAGAAATTGCATTATTCAGCCGATTATTTTAAGATTCTTAGCTGATCTATCCAGCTGGTATAGCTATAGGTTCAACTAAAAAAATTCTATGTTTACACTATGATAATAAAGCTATAAATCTTGTTTGCAAAATGGTTGTTGAGTTATGCTTGGTTTATCTGTTGGGTCTAGGAATATGATACGTAACACATAGACTCAAATATATCGATGAGCTGCAAACAATTGAGGATAAGGGAAATATAATACTCAGGATGAATCAGTTGAGCATCCTAGTTGAGCCTCAGCAGCGCCATTTCTGCCGATGTTGAGCACACGTGGGTTATAATATTTGTAGAAGTGATCTGTAAAGGGCTGGTTCTTACGGTTCACTTAAATTAGATATTTATTCATGATCTCTTTGTGTTAGTTTTGTTTTATTTGATCGCCAGTCGCTATCGCTTCGTCACACAAACGCCTTGTATTATGACTACTTACTGTCGTCTAGCTAACGACTGTGAACATGGCTCATTTGAATTGTATAACATGGTGACGTAGTAAATAACAGCAGTTTATAATTTGGGCTAAAGTAGCCACTTGCACACACTAACAATTTAATTTATTTTGTGCGGCTACAACAAAAAGTACTGGCCATAAATACCCTATAGAACTATTCTAAAATCATTTTTATTCTGTATTTGAAATTATAGAACGCATTTATTTAATATGTCACTAAATTCGAATGAGCTTGGTAGAGTTAAATGTAAAATAGGAATTTAAATAATGTCTGTTGTCGATATATTCGCCAATTTATGTAAAATGTATTTCCGTTGGGCATAGCATACATTAACTATAATAAAAAGCAGTAGCCAGATAATAAACAGGAACCAGATGAGGTCTATTTTTTAGCTAATATAAGCTTGGTCGTCTATACCCATTGTTTTTAATTTACGACTGATATATTATAATCTATTCATGTTGACGTCATTTTGTCACAGTTAATTTTCCACGAGGAGCTTCCAAGGGGAAAATGACTTTTAAGATCAAAATTTAAGTAAGTATTTCAATCCTATAATGGTTCGAATTTTATGTAATTTATTCTTGTCCTTTCGCGGGTAAAATCGCCCTTGAATCTATAATTACAGTGACTGGGACTAGGCAGCCATTTTAATGCGATATCTATTTTATACAACGATTTGAATCGGATACAAATGTTGCTTAGTTTATTTTGCCATTGACCTGTGACTAAGGCCCGGTTCTTATATCAAGAAACGCGTCATTTTACCTACATACAGTTAATTATTGACAAATATCCTTGAAAAATATGCCAAAATTTCAATTGTCCATAGCTAAAACGCCTCGTTTATAAAAACAGTCTTAGTCTTTTGTCCTATAGTGATGTGTGTTGTGCCCAATACTCTGTAGCCTTCCCCGCCCACCTATCAAATATATCTACTGCGTATTAGCAATAGTATCATAAATAATATAACGTTTATAACAGTGATCTTAGTGGGCGCAATTTAGTTGACCAATGGAGTATCTATCAGAAAATTATCATAGCTGTTTAAATGTGTTCTATAGAGCGTGTTTTAAAATGTAATATCATGATTGGGACGTAGTTAACGTCACTGTTGCATAATCTATAGTATAAATTAGAATAATTTGGAATACGCATAACGTCCCAAACTAATGTAAAGTAGCGATGGACCGAATATTCGGTTCTATTACCGAATGTTGTATTTCTGTGCAGATGCCTAAAACCTGTTGATGTAGGAACTGGCGTATATAGATCTAACATTGAATGACACGTCACCCTGCTTCTTTTTTAACTCTTGTTGACAAAATGTGGCGTTTGGCCTCAAAAAGTACGGCAAATGTTAGGGCTGTGTCTTTTTTAATACCTGCTAACCTTGAATTCACACGAAAAGATCCCTAACTGACCGTACTTTCCCAAGACTTTCAGGACGTGGGTCTCCAAGAAAGTTAATAAAAATAAATGTCAGATTTAGTAATTGTGATTGGAATTCAATAGAACCGATATTCAGGGCCATCTCTAGTGTAAAAATAAATGTTTAACTTTACAATTAATAGAAATGTACACACAAATTCAATGATAGCAACATACTGTAAACTTTAATCAATAAACCAGTTGTCTTTTCGAATCAGTAGAACACTTTCATTGAAATAACGCATTAAAATTATAATTTAAACTGATATTCGTAAATAGGTTAATTATTAATTATAACTCACTAGAATGTAAGTCTCAAAATTTCTTAAGTATTGATGAATCGATTTCGAAATCAACAAATAAATAAATCGCTTTAGTTGTTGACATCGAATATCGATTCGAAATTCAATCTCAGCTAGGTTCTAGACGCTCGTTTAGAAACAGATCAAACGATTGTATCTCCGCAGTTTTTGATTTGTGTTTAGGCAGGTTCACAAAATATTAATAAGAGTAATATTAAGTTCCATTGGTCATTAAGACGTGTGCGAAATTATCTTTATGGGCGACTTATGTGGATGTTCTAACGGACACAGTTCGATGAGAAATGCCATGTGTAAAATGTACAAGACATATCTTAGTGGACAATGGTTGTAAAATATTTACTTCCGTATTCTCTCCCATTTTTATTTGACTGTTCTGCACAAAATTGCGAAGGTGCTGGACGCTAAAACCGCTCATTCCTTCAAATAAAGTTATTATTTTATTTATTTTATTGTTTTATTTTTGTTTCGATTCCTTTTCGGATTGCGTCCGATATTAGAGTGTATTTTTAGAAATAAGTTTGGTGTTAGATGTAAAGAACCAACTTATTTTTTGTGTGATATAATAAATTAGAAAATAAAATTTGAGATATTTTATTTTTGCCGTGACTTCCACATGGTATTTTTTTATGCACATCTTTTAGAGATTTTGCTCACGATATGTATCGAATCGTGATCGTGTAATCGAAAAGCATTTTACGAATATTGCAATTTTGATCGAAGACATACACGCAAATTACGGCAATTTAGATTTTTGTCGAAGTTGAGTTGTTTGGCGTTGTGAGGCAAGGTAAATCCATTAATTCACTCGTGTAGTGTATATATTTATTCGATTATGGGATGCATTTTCAAACATATATGAAAATAATAAATATAAGACATATTGCCAAATAATAGTTTATTCCAAAAATTAAGTGATTAAAATAATTATATCCAATAACCCAATTCCAAATTAAATATTATTATGAACGTAATCTTAGCAACTACGACAAAAAAAATACTTTTACCCAAAAAATAGTGAATAATCCGATAAAATGCATAACAACATACATAATGTAATTACAAATTAAATGGAGAAAAACTAAATTTAAGATTCTAAGCATTCAGCTTTGTTGCCTTTGCTTTTTTCTGTGGCGGCTGCCATGTTGTTCTGGCCGCCATTTTCGTTTTGTCAGAGGCACATGCGGCAGATGTCCTCGTTGATCTCAAGCATCTGATCGATGAAGGGTTGGTTGTTCATCAGCTTGGCAAGTTTGCAGATGATTGTAAAAAGTACCCCGCTTTTGTAGTTCATTTGGGCGTTGCAAAGTTGAATTTCTTCGATTATTGATTTTGGAATCTGTGGACAAAGACACACAAGTTTAGTTACGGAGAAGAAGGAAAAGAAGTTTATAAGAAAGCTTGGCTTGTAGAAATTGAGCTGTCTCATTAAAACTTAGAGAAAATTAAATAATGCATTGCATCAGAATAGAACTTTCAGTGGGGTTTGGTTATCTCACTTCCCTATTAAATATAAGTAAAATATGATCTGTCTAGTGAGTAGTCTATGTTGCTGTGACACAGCCAATCATTAAGTCCCTGTTACAACAGTGTAGGCACCTAATTCAAGTGTTTCTAAGAACATTCTTATTAAAAACACAGATCTGCTTAGGAATGGAGGATTCAAAAAATAGCAATAGGTTGCCATATTATTAAATGGATCTATAGGATAGCTAATAATTGTTGGTGAGGCTATAAAATCTTTGCCTTACTTTAGTATGGTATTTATTCTAAAGCAGCATAATCGCTGCTACCTGCCATTTATTCCTGAGTCACCAGAAATTGACATACATTTCCTATAACTAATCTACTTATTTATTTATACTTACTTTGCTACTGAACAACCAAATATTGTTTGGTTAAATTCAATCCTATCATTAAATACAGAGAACCTCAAATCATGTGTTTACATATTCTAATAGCTTCGACACTTGACGGGTAGGGTTTGATTATAGAGAACTGTAGTGAAAATAATGTTAAGCGACTGTTAGAACTAGATGTATATCAAATTAAACCCTGACTCCTAGGCATGGAAATGATTACTATATTTCATTCAATGAAATTACGAATTTTTCACAGTGATTTCACGGGTGAAATTTCACAGTTAATGATTTTTCATTCTCAGTCGCAGTAACTTCGCATTTGCTACAATTTGCTTCAGTATGAAATATGAATTATAGCATAAGACTACCTAATGAATTAAATATAATAAAAGCTTGTTTTACAACTTGTTTTAAACTAACATGAAGATTTACTAACAGTAATTCAATTAGAAAACCTAACGAACGTCGTGTTCAAGTAACAGTAACACGTTCTGTGAAATTTAATTTCTTATAGAATCATTAATGTAAACAAACACTGCGAAATTGAGACCTGCTACTTTTTTCCTCTACATTTTACTGCAAAGAAAAGCAAGCCTTATGTTTTCAGAGTAAGGACTATATTTATATGTACTCTCGAACTAATCAAGGTCATAGTGCATCAATACGTCACCACGCGAGGCGATGCGATGAGCCGGTAATAGATACGAATTAAAAAAATAATGTTTGTCTCTTTCTACCAAGCACTGTAATCGTTCGCTAGGCGCCACGCTTACTCGATGCATCTGTATTCCTTAAGTGTAGGTAACCACTTTGGCAATTTGTGATTTCATATCGTGAGTGATTTTTAGCGGGCACAGTGAAGCGAAGTAGCAAGTGTGACTGATGAAAAATCATTTCATACTTATGATTTTTCACTGTTAAAAGTGAATGTTCCATGCCTACAGACTCCATACGGCATAGTTCTCATGTATGATATTATATTCTATTAAAAGTTGGAAAACTTTTTAGGCACAAATTCTAAGGTCTTTTATGGCAGAAATAAATCTATTGACCGATTAACAAGAACATTAGATTGCTAATAATTGTGCTCTATTAATTTAGTTTATACATACTTTAATTCTTTAAAATTTACAATCACATAGCAGGACTCGAACGTGCGTCTCCGGTGAAGCATTCGGATACTTCGTAAACGACCTCGTGGTATCCTAGGTAGACACGACAGGCAAAGGACTAGCCACAGATAACGGAAAAAAATTATGTAAAGGAGAATCACAAAAAGGCTCTGTATAGAAAGTATATAAAAAGTAAGAATGGAACAGTTAGAAAATATCTTGACAATGATAGTCTAGTAACGGGAGTAACATAAAGGCGAGTGTGCATACGATAGTGAATAAAACAAATAATTAAGACTGCGCCGAGCCTAAAACAGATAATGACAGAGATCGTGCGGCGCATATTCAAATTGGCGCGCGGCTGCCATAGTAAAATTGTATGGAGGTTTTGATAAATATGTATCTTTATTGTCAACCAATAACTTAAAATATTTGGGACGGACAAATTGTAATGTAACTATTTATGTTTCGTTTAAGCTGTAAAATAGGATAGATTTCTGCTGATATAATCTAAAAATCACGTAACACGAGCTTACGTTTTTTTTGCAAATTTACGAAATTTAGTAGGCGAAAATTTGATTTTAAGTTTTTTACACTGAGTAATTGTAAACACATTCATTGTTATGGTAAATATATATTTTATATTTGCATTAAACAAAAAGTGTTGATTTTATTCACTTAACTGTGACCGCCTGTTTTGGCACATATCGCTCGGCGCAGTCTTAATCTGTTTGTTCAAGGCAGCTAATGGTGTCGGTTGTCTAGCTCATGTCATGTTCCGTAAAAGCCTAGTCTATCTATCTGTGTAGGTAGCTTATATCTAGGTAGGTACCAATACATAGAAATTTACCTATAATTATTATGTTTAGGCACCTAAAATAAATATTCAATACTGTAAGTAGCAATGTTTGTTCAACAAAGTCAGCCTAATTGCTTTCTACAATGTACCTTATGTTTATTTAACGAATGGACGAGAATGCGCGTGAACAATTTACCCAATGCGCACGGGCAACATGAATACTTATGTTTTAATATGCTATTTCTGTACGAAAACGATCGCACATGAGCGAGAATCAATATGTAAGCTTTTGCAACAGTGGGTATTCATATATTAATTGTACTTCTGTACCTAGAAGTAAGACATCGACAGAGAAGATTTGGTGTCTCCTCTTTTCCTTTAGTGAAAAAGGCTGCCTGTTTTCTGAATTAGATAGAATAGGCCACTAATTGAAAACATAATGTTTATATATTTTTAGAATATGTATGATAATAACGGCTCACTATTAAAAGTGATGAGGTGCTTCAAAAGCTATAAATACCTACCTACTTACAGTAGACTAAGAACTTTTTTTTTGACCCTTACTGAAAATTTTTGGAGAGGATATGCCAATTATGAACACTTACTTATTTGAAGCAGCATTTAAATGCTTTTTAAGCATATTGCGAACACGACGGAGAATAAAATATGACAAAGGTAATGAGTTAAAGTTTATATGGAGAAGAAGTGCAGAAAGAGTCAATGAATAACGGTCGAATCTAGACCACAGGGCGTCGACTAATAGGTATAACTCGATATCGATACTTACGTTGTCAGGCTCAGCAAAAGTGCTGAACTTGTATTTAGTTTTTATTTTCTCTGTCCCGTTGTCGTGGAAGAGAGTGAACTGAGCGTCTTTGCCTCTAGACCCGACAGGGAAGTACAGGCCGGCGATCAGGTGCCCCTTCTGGTCGCGAGACAGAAGACTTCTGTAAACAAAAAAAAAACCGTTAGAAATACATGGCGTCATTTGTGTCGTAGTTCCGCTATCGTGCGATAGATGTCGTTGGTGTCTTGGCAGTATTAATCTGCCATGAAATCATATCTATAATAATTGTTCATATCTCAATAATTACGTTATTTCCGAGAGAGTGACTATCGGCATATCATTATAGAAAGATAATATCATTTTAGGTAATGTAAGTAATACTTTAATCCTCTTAACGTATAATTATTATATGATATCGGTTACTACACTATGGCTTTTTACTGATAATCAATAAACTGCGGCGGTTAAATCTGTACCTATATCCGTAGAACAAAGATAAATGTATAAGAAACGTTTAGGCTTTTGTATGTATGTAGTACCTACGCACACAAAAACATATATTTGCTTTGTCTTTTGATTTAAGTATAAAATATGGGTTACTGGGCATGTGACAACAACAAGAATTTGTAGATCACACTAATATTTAACTTGTGTGGCATTTTTTATGACGCCCTCTTATTTAGATATTTCAATTTAAAAGACTATAATTTTCAGTAATTCTAATGAACTTTTCATCAATATTGTGTATTGTACAGTTCTTATATTTACAAGATATTATTATTATATATTTGAAAATTTGCCGCCCCCTAAAAGTGCCGCCGGAGACGGGCCGCACCTGCCGCCCCCACTACGCTACGTCATTGGTGTGGGGATCGAGCCCACAATACTCGGCGCAATGGCAATGGTGAGGCGACCACTTAAACCTAATGGCTTCAGTGGTGAGTATGTATGACATCCACCATCAGTTCAGTCTATGCGGTATATGGCCTAAAGTATCATATTAAATAAATAATCTCTTTTTTTTTTATTGTTACTTCTACATTTTGACTTCTGTCTTATTCTATGGTTTTAAATTCCACGTAATAGAGGGCTAGCTTATTGCCTTGTACTGAGCACAGTAAAGCGGCGGTAGCCCAGTGGCATTGGACTTGAGATCCAGAGGTCGCGGGTTCGAATCCACCCATTGCACTACTGACGTGAACCCACTCCTAACACAAGCATTCTAGCTTAGCTGGGCTAACAAGAATATTAGTAATTTTAAACCCAATTTACTAGGAATCTTCTTTTTTATAAATAAAAATATTGAGTATATATAGTTTCAAATGCCACGCTATTACTGAGATTTTCCTTTAAAGAAAATCCTGCTGTCTCTGCCCTACATAATACCTGCTCAGCATTCGTATTTACTACCGAGGAAATCACGCGATATAAGTATAAAATAAACAGCATTATTCAATCTAACAGATGAACCGCTGCAAAGTTGCTTAACTTTTCTCATTAATCATCGCGTCACGACCTACTCTATTACAATAAACACACCTACTAAGTAGGTTACTTAATTACCGAATAATTAGAATGACAAATATGCGCCTGGTTTCAAGACTAACGTACTCGTAATTAATAATGATAACGTATAGTTAATTAGTTAACGCTGCTATCATTAGACTATTACCTACCTTTCACTATAATTTGAACCATATAATTATTTATCTAGCTGACGAACTTACAGGCCCTGCGATCAATAAACGTACGACATATGTATATGGAATAAGAGTGGAATCCACCTATCAAATATATAATATTGTCTTCTGTTTACGCGAATATTATTCATTGATATTAAACTATTACATACGGATTTTATCGCGTTGTTTATTTGACACTTTATTACATAATTTTGAAAACTGTTACACTACTACTACTATTAAACTTTTCTAATTTTTGAGCTAATTAAATTATTATTAAAACTATTTAGATTTAATTTAATTTTACACTTTCCCCGACGTTTCGGTTGCTTTTCAGCAGCCATGGTCACGGGGAGACTAAGGGCCCCCGCCCACGGCGACTTTTTGTAGCGATGCTGTCGCGCGTTCGCATCGATACAGTCGCGATGCAGTCGCTAGCTGTGTGCCCTCGCCCACATAACCACGATTCAGTCGCGATGCAATCACGATACTGTCGCGCTTCTGTCGCGATGCAAACGCGATTCAGTAACGGCACAAACATGCCGCCTGCGATCGCTCCAGTTGCAAGATGGACTCCGTTGAGGCAACATTAGTCACGTTGTCTTTAGTGCTGCTTTTCCGTAAGCAGCCGAAGCGTGGGCAACGAAAGCAGCGTCAATATTGGAGGCACCCATTTAATAAAGATAGATTACTTGGTATGCATCGTACTTCGGTTCTCCACTCACGCGCCACCCTCCCTCCGTTCTCTCCCCGATGTCGTCCGACACGGTCGCGCGTTTGCATCGATACAGTCGCGATGCTGTAGCGCGTTGGCATCGCTTCTATAGCGCGTTGCAAATGCGACTAACGCGCGTTAGTAGCGATGCTGTCGCGCGTTTACGAAACGCGCGACTGCATCGCTACAAAAAGTCGCCGTGGGCGAGGGCCCTAAGATGGTAGTTGTCTCAATGCTCTAGTGTAGTTATTTCAAAGTACCCGAACATAATTTAATCATTGGTGCTTCTATTTACGCAGAATGAGCTCCAAGTATCATCAAACCACAGCTAGACTTCATGATAATTTTACTTCTTCTACTTTTACTTATATATATATAAGTAAAAGTACGCACGTGCGCTGCGAACTTTCCTATTCAAAGTCTCAGACCAATAAAAAAGTACTTTACAGTACTTTTTTATTGGTCTGAGTTCAAAGTAGGTTGTATTTTGCACTATTATATTCGAATATTATTCGAATGTATGGCAATTACTTGTATAGTACCTACTTTATAATACGCTGGATTGGCTAGCTGGATTGGATCCACCAAAAAGATAATTCCATCTGATTGTCACCATTTTGGCGCGAGAAGGTGGTGAGTGTACCTACTTGGAACTAATATTTGTGATAAACATTAAATGAGTTTTGATATCGATAAAAACTAAAAGAAAGGCAAGCTTGTTGACCAAAATGGTATAAAAATATTAGTTGTTATGTTTACACAGCCTTCTAATTGTTGCCACGGTAAATATCAGTATTTTAACTGATTGTTGGCATTTAAAAATATAATTATTAAAATCGGGGTTATAAGTTATATTATAACTTATAATACACATATACGATTGTTATTCTATACAAATATATAAAGTTGAAGTGTCTGTTTGTAATGTCAAAATAAAAGCTTTTTCCTTATGAAAGTATATAAGGTATCTCGGTATAGCAAAAAAACAATTTTAAAATTTTTGTCTCTTTGTCTGTCTGTTTGTTCAGGCTAATCTCTCAAACGGCTGAACCGATTTTGACGGGACTTCCACTGGCAGATAGCTAATATTATAATGAGGAACTTAGGCTACTTATATTTTGAAAGAAAATTGGGTTCCGCGACAAAGAATTAAAACCTATGAAATAGTGAACAACATCCGATTCAAATTGGCAATCATTTATAAAATAATAATATATTATACATACATCGAATATAATAAAATAAAACCGATTCTAATTTGAGCATAGGTATTTCTATACAAGGCGTAAGAAATATTAAGTTTTCGTTTAGGTACTCTGCGAACTGAACAAACACTTTTTAGTTAAAATCCACGCGGACAAAGTCGCGGGTAACAGCTAGTATCTAATAAAACATTTAAATTCTGTTCTAGTATCACTGTATCAGGCTAGCGTCCTGTGTGAATATATTATTATAACAACAGCCAATTGCAAAACGTCATAAATGTCAAACTAGTGGTATGCTCAATGGTGGCGCTTCCATACGAAGCAAAAAATAACTGTGTATTTTGTACGGTCAAGCATTTATATTATAGAAATTATGGGCATCAGTAGTTTGTTTGCCATCTCAGTGTCTCACCTAAAATTGTAGACGAGGTTCCTCCTCTCGGTGACGTTAACGCCATCGAGGTACGGGCGGGCGACGTACACGAGGGAGGTCTGGTTCTTGAGCGCGGTGCCGCGGGTCTCGCGCTCGTGCCACTCCACGTAGCCGCTGTTGTGCACGTTGAACGTGTAGTTGTACTCCTTGCGGCAGTTCGCCTCGTCCGACTGAGTGAACCAGCCTGCAGAGGAAGAAGTCAGTTTGGATCATGGAGTAAAGTGGACTGGCTAAATTCTATGATTGAAAAGAAGTGTAAGAAATCTGGTAGGTGTGTTCTGAAGAAACTATTATTGAAAGATTTTTCTTCTTCAGTGATGGGCATGAGGGCTTTAGTTCCACTTCCATGTCAAGTGAAGTGTAACTGGGTTTACCCGCCAAGGAATTTTCGCTAGCAGCACAGAGATGGAACTGTAACTAGTATACAGCGACAGGTTGGCAACTTATTACGCGGGATCTAACTAAGCTGGTCAAATAAGGCTTTGAAATATTGCCTACCGTTTTTGGGCATATAGGCAGATTTTGTAAATAGGTAATGATCAACTAGTTGATATTCTCAGCAAGTTATCTGACCTGTATGAGGATATGCGCGGTCTGCCATGACCGTGACGATCCTGGGCACGTGGTACCCTGGGTCAGCGAGCATGATGCCGGGCCGGCCGTCGACGCAGATCTGAATGCCGACCATGACGTGCTCCTTCTCGGCCACGAGCACCGCCTCCGGCCCTTCGCCGCAGGTGACGTACTCGCGCACGTCCACCACGGCCTCCTCGCACGACAGCAGCGTGGTGGCCGCAGTCACACCGCTGAACTCCCGCTCCAGGCAGCGCCAGCGCCGCATCAACTCGAGTCCGAGCCCTACGCAGGTGTGCTTCCTCGCGCGGATGGGTGGCGCGTATCGCTCGTACACGTCGTAGAGCGGCTCATCGCCGCGCTCGAACGTGTCGTACAGCGAGATGAAGTTGCTGACGGAGTCGTAGTTGTCGGTGACGAGCAGCCGGCGCAGGATGGCCTCGGCGCGCGTGGCCAGGTCCTCGTGCCGCGGCAGCGACAAGGCGAGCGCGCGGCGCGGCGCGCCCCAGCGCGCGCGCGGCAGCGGTGCGGTCACGTCGCGGCGCCGGCCGGCCGCCGGCGCGGCCGCCTGGTGCTCCGCCACCGAAGCGAGTCAACTCGGCCATTCGGCGCCCCATCGGCCCACGCCGGGCGCGGACGGCTCGGCCTCGGCCCCCGCGCCCGCGCGCTCGTGCACGCCGTCATCGCGGCTCCGCTCCGTAGCAACCGCGACGCCCTTGACGAGCGCCTCACGCTGCTTCTCTAACAACAATGATGATGGTTTTTCACGCTCTGGAATGACAAAAAAGATACATTAGCAACGTGTCTCTAAATTCTAAAAACACAATATTATTCTGACTCTGTTTACAAAATTAGTGTATATGTATCAATATTTAATTACGACCTTGCTTGAAACTGAAAGGAACGCGTTTCGCGAAACAACTTGGTATTTCCGACTAATATCTGATTCAAAGCAATTTCTTGAAACTGTTTAGTGTATATAGCCTCGTGATCATTTCTCATCGATCACTATTGAAGTGCTACCAGACAGTTTTATGACTAATCTTACTCATCAATAACGCGCTTTTTTTACTCGGTTTTCATGTGTACAGTCGAATAGAAGACCTTTTTACGGTAAACTTGACGACTTACGCGAATTGCTAGTGAAAAATTGTTTTATCTAGATAGCAGTAATTTATTAATATAGGAATTGTGTCATCAATTTTAGTAATGCGATGTTGTCGTACGGTAGTCGGCATTGGCAACGCTGTTGGCTGATCTGTGTAAAATTGGCAATCAACATAAAAGTAGATAACTTTACTGTACATCGTCATAACTCATGCTCTAGACAGCGCTTCGATGTGAATTACCCCATTTTCTAGCAGGATAATAAACCATTTGTCAGCATTAACTTGATGGATTGCTCGGCTAGCTGATCAATATTATAAACCTTGGTTTTCGTGTCACGTGCTCTAATGATAGCGCTGTTTTCTAAACTATCTTTTAACTAGTAAGTTTTAACAGCATGACAATTTTTTTATTAACATATAATATCAGCCCTGTACCTATTAAACTGTCCCACTGCTGGGCGCTCTTCTCGGTGTGAGAAGGGTTATTAACATTTTTGTTACCTTAATTAGAAAATAATATCAGATTCCGATTTTTAGACTTCGTTACTAGGATTATCCCTGGGTTGTCAAGGACTTTTAGACACAAGGAATATAAACAGCATATTCGGAACAATTATTGATTCTATTTAGCTCTGTTTTGCTCTTTATGGAACAGTCATGTTATCAGTGGCGAAGTACCCACTATAACCACTGTTCACCAGTGCAATCACATTGAACCCTACTTGCCACTCGTTAGCAGCATACCAACACAAACGTAATAAATAAATACATGTGTGTAAGTATATATACGTGTGAGCTTACTGTTGGCCGTGCGTATGAGTCGTTCGCTACAAGAACAAAGTGCGAAATACCGACATGCCGGTCGTGAACTGATCGTGTCATTTTCTCGGAAGCTTCGCATATATTCGCGGCATTCGGCAGACATTGTCCTCGTTTTAACTTCGTCATTGTTTTAGGCGTGAGTCATATGTATATACCTACTATTAAATTAGTCATTAGTTGGAAAACCGTATTGATGTTACTGGCAGTAGCTTTACTCTACGTAGTATTGTATAACTGTTTATACTCAGTGAAGCTTTGTATCTCTTTGCAGATTAGTTTTCGATATTATAAGTACCTAGTACCCACTTATAATCAAAAACTAGCAGCAGGTAATGGCCCGTAGACACTGTCTACTAGCCACTCCCTGCTGTCATTCCTCCGTAAATCCCCCGAGCACGTATAGCGGCATAAAAATATATTAAATATACTATGTGTTACATGGACATGGTCTACTTGTTTACCAAGTCTTATCCAAATATGTTCAAGAAACATTGCGTGATTTATACCTAACTAGATTTTACCCGCTGCTTCGCTCGCCTTTATGTAGATTTTGACAATAAATATCTGCGGGTCAAACATTTGTGTGCATGAACATGGATGTTTGTCTTGGTCTGGGTGTTGTTTCTATCTATAGTAATATTATAAAGATGAAGAGTTTGTTTGTTTGTTTGTTTGGTTAAAGGCGCTAATCTCAGGAACTATTAGATCGAATTGAAAATTATTTTAGTGTTGGATAGCTCATTTACCGAGGAAGGCTATATAACATCACGCTACGACCAATAGGAGCGGAGCAGTTATGCAAAAACGGTAAAAATCTCTTATGTGCAGCAGACGAAGTTGCGCGGGTCAGCTAGAGTATAATATGTATGTATTTACAAAAAAAGTATATAAGTATGTATGTTTATCCATTGTCTAGTACCCATAGTACAAGCTGTGCTTAATTTGGGCTAGATGGTGTGGTGCGTATGTGATAGAATTTTATTTTATAAATTAAAATATATTTTATTATCATCTATCCCTCCGGAACAATACTTTTTCTGTGTGAAGGGTATAAACTATGTTATGTCCGTATGTATGTAGGCTACGTTCTTTTCTGTACTCCTAACAACGTGTATGTTCAATTTCATAATGATTTAAGTGGTGAAAGCGTAACAAACAATGAAATAAGCTCACTTCGCTATTATAGTAAGTATTAGTTAGGATTCGTTCAAGGCAATTTGCACAAAAAACGCAATCCTTCACATTTATAATAATTACCTATTAGCCATTCTAATCAAACAGTGCCTATAGATATGCATAACCTTGTTCATTATCAATGTTATATGTAGTTGTAATTGTTAATTGCAAACAAAGGTAGCGGCAATATGCTAACTGCGTACAAAGAGCTTATTTAGCCACGATGCCCTTTTTAGCTGAACTCACATATAACTACGTTTGTGTAACATGTGTGTAAACTAAATGGAGAGGTATGTCGATTTATTTAGACGACCTATACAACTATAGAAAAGGCGTACCAGTCCTCGTCTCTCTGTTCTAATACGTTTTCAATCAATCGCTTCGTTGGTTTACAGTTTTGCTAACGAAGCAGAAACCGCTGTTGTGACGAGTGTGAATTGTTCACCGTAAACCTTCGTTTGACTAAATGGTTTTTAGACGTTTGCGATTTGTACTCACACTTAATATAATATAACATGTTGACACTTGCGTTCACGATCGAAGGAATTTGGACGAAACTTCGGGAAATGAATTGGTATTTTAATTGGTACGCGATTAAAATCCGTTGTCTAACATTTTATTAAATATTTGTTCAACTTTCGAATTTTCGAAATGTTATTGGGTTCATCCAGGAAATTGCCAATAACAGAACAATGTCTAGCAGAAAGGTCACGCTTAACTTTGTTAAGGCGGGAAAGTAGAGCTGGCTGTAATAGAGATAATAACCTGCTGATTAGTTATTGTTAAGGGCCTGTTCCACCACTTACAAATAGCATTTATCTATAAAATAAAAGTCTCGCCAACTCTCTTCTTTAACCTATCTTATCTTATTTCGGGGGACAGTCAGTGTAGACCGGCGACACATCGACCCAGTGGGATCTTTTGTGTCGACCCCGAGATCTATCCCTGAGCTATTGCCCTATGTATGTACTGCATCAGTCGCAGCGTACACTTCAGAGGGAGAAGCCTGAAGTCTTCAGGGCTCGGATGTGCCAATCCCATCAGACCCATCCTTAGACCAGCCAACGCGTCACATTCACACAGTAGGTGTGATATGGACTCGTCCTGTTCACCACAGGCTCTGCAGATCAAATTGTTTGCTAATCTCAATCTGCACAGGAAGTCGTCGGTGCCAAAATGACCAGTGAACGCTCCTATGAGCAGGCGTATTTGGCCCTTCTTGTAACCGCAGAACTTCCGGGTGAAGCCCGTGGCTCTGTTTGCAATGAATTTCTTGGAGAGTTCCAGCATAAAAACACAATATTTAAAAAAAAGTTCCTAAGGGCCATCCACTCTAGCCTGTGTTTATCATTGCCATGTGCATTCAAAGCTGCCTTGACGGTACTCTCAGATAGTCCTACGAATGGCTCGGGGCCCACAAATAAGTACTCCGAGCCCTTCCTGACTAATTCATCAGCCTCCTCATTACCCTGTACCCCTGTATGCTCCGGAACCCACACTAGCCTGACTGTGTTTTTCCTGCCAAGTTTGTTAAGGGCTTTAACACAGCTCTGGACCAGTCCGGAGTCCACCCTACAGGAGCCTTAAGTGCAGCTTGACTGTCACTGAGAATATAAACAGTCTTGTCAGTGACATCATTGTTGATATTCTCCTGCGCACAGGCAATTATAGCATAGGTTGCCGCTTGGAAGACCGTTGCATATTTGGCTCATGTTTTGGCTCACCTAACAGTCGTTGGCATAAATACCAGCGCCTGATCCTGTTTCCATTTTGGAACCATCGGTGTACCAGATGAGGCGACCCTTGTTAGGGGATTGTAGACCTTGTCTCCATTCGTCCTTTGTGGGACCTTTATACCGTTAACCTAACAAGAGTGAGACAGCATGCAATTTATCTTTCAGATAACTTTTACTTGGTAGTTTTGAACCTGACCATAAGTCAGCTTAAAAGCAATCAGTTCTTAACTCTTTTTAGCCTTCAGCATTTTAATAGCACAAGAAGAAATTTTCGAATTTGATCAAAGATGACTAGGTATTGTTGTAATGCTGAACCAGAGCAGTTTCTTTAGCATATATGTATGACATACTGGTTTGTATTTACACGGTTTGAACACAAAGAGAAGTGAAACCAAACATGTTTTTGTTAAAGAGTTTTCGTATGCGTCACTTTAATAAATGTTGGTATATGTGAGGCTTCAAAAAGGTTAACACCTCAGAGGTTAACGTTTGGCTCACATTCACAACAAAGAATGAAAACCTTTGAAATAACCTTTAGGTGCTCAAACAATAAATTTGTGTGTTCGGTAGACCGTATTCTTATTTTTGTATTTTGTGTCTTTACTTATGCCTGTCGTCTTTAAGATCCAAATATTTTTGTGACGTGTAGTACTTTGAGTGCTTCTTTGTGACCGACAAATTTTCTTTGGTTTTGTGTTTCAATAAAGCTAGTGATGCGCTTCCATGCATTCGAATACAACTGTACCTACACAATGAAAACTCCCGTCATGCAAATTTGGTCATGCATAGTCAAACTATCAGCGCCTGCACACATGTATAGTGTTGTTAATACAATCGAAAATAGTTGAAATAGATCGATTGAAAAACAAATATTCGGAAAATAATTAAAATATCCCTTGGCAACATCTCGACAAAGTGTTAAGGAAAACCCGCCAGTGGATTATATCAACACAATACTGTGTTACATTCAAGTAAACCATCTCTTACGTTCGTAAAGCACATTGGCAGACGTATTGTTCCCGATATAACCACCCTATAAGGGTTCATAATTCAATCAATTGTAGCGCCCGCATGAAATTGCTTATTGTGGCGGCTCTCGTTCGTTAGTCCAAACATCGTGCGATAGCTATATCCGATGGCTCTCGGTTTACTTCATAGCAACTGCCTTCTGTTTCTGGCTCTGTGCCGGAATTACATGACTTGATTTTCTTCTTTCTTTGCCGTATAATAATATGTATGGTAAAGATTGAAATAAAGAGTATAATAATAATAATAATAATATTCTACCACATACACACAACACCATCTAGCCCAAACTAAGCAGAGCTTGTACTATGAGTACTAGACAATGGATAAACATACATATATACTTTTTTTTGTTGTAAATACATACATATTATACATAGAAACACCCAGACCAAGACAAACATCCATGTTCATGCACACAAATGTTTGACTTGTGCGGGAATCGAACCCGCGACTTCAGGCGTGGCAGTCGGTTACACCAAGCACTACGCCATCGAGGCCGACAATGGTCATAATACATATATCAATAATTTAATGGTTGCAAATGCCAACTCATTCAGGCGTCTATGTTTATCTATTTTATTACACATTGGTAAATACGCAGTGTTAGTATTTTCCTGTTTATGTATTTTATATCGAGCTCAAGAAAACAAAAGCTTTACTGACTACTCTATATTATACTCTACATTTGTAGGGCGTGTAAGCAACCTTATGTTGTTTTAGGATAAGAAAAACAGAGTAGAACATTTCCTCAGGGAAAATCGAAAGAAAACGAAATTCCTTATCGTTGTCTTGAAAAAGCAATCCTAAATTTGTTTCTTTGACAAGCGGAACAAGAAATGAGAAACCAAGAAGAAATGTATTTACTGTTGTGTGTGGTTGTCTGTACTTACTGGTATTTATTATAATGGGTCATGGGCAAAGTTAATTGCAATTTAGTGGCATTGAGAATACCTTAGGGGCTCGTCACAACCTTCTGTATTGGGTCAGGGCTAAAAGGAAGGCTTGAGAGAATCTTCTAGATTAGAAAGAACGGTTCATTTTAATTAATAGCAAGCTTTAAAAAATAATAATTATACTGATCATTTGTTTTAAGTATAGTAAGCTTCTATTTTCGTACGTAGTATAGCGTACAGGTAGAACATGACCGTGACGTATCAATAATAATTGTAACTAAAAAAACAGAATTGTCTCTGCTGCAGGATATCTGTGATTAAGTAATTATATATTGGTGTAAATATGTATTTGTATATAAAGGATCATACTGGCTCTCACGTGTTTGAATTACAATAGTTGATTGTACACGTTACTGTTTTGCCTAGATCATTGCAACATAATTATTATAGTTTTATTATACTGTGAGTGTGAGACGTAATTGTTGAGTCCGTTGTTACAAAACATGGTATCCAAGAGTGCTCGCTTAGTAAACATCTGTAATCTAAATTCATAAGAAAATGTGTTACGCGATTTAGAGCTATCGCAAGAACTATGTGTTTGCGTTTGTGCGATTTTAACAACAGTATGGCAACAAAAACATAAATATTGACTTGTAATTAAGTGAAATTTAACTATTTTATACGGCTTTTATATAAGACTTTTTGGAACTATTACACTTCTGCTCTTAAACTTTACTACTGTTTAAGCTATTTAATTTATTAAAACTATTTAGATTTAAGTTTATTAAGAATATAGATTCAATTTTAAAATTCTTCTTTATGCATTGTGATGAGAACGATTACTAACATGCAGGGTCGCGATTAATGTAATAACATGGATAGTATTTTTCCTCTGTAATAATTTACAATGTAAGAACTGGTTATAATGTCAGTTTAGTTATTTTCGTACAAAGAATCTATCGCTGCCTGTAATTTGTTGCGACAAATTTATAAGCAAGCTTTTTTGTATTGTTCCTAGTGGCATACAGCTACCACATCATTGGTTAAGTGGAGCCTGCCGCTCATGGACTTCGCCAATGTACACAGCCAAGCCACTACTTTTAATTTTAAACAAAGAAATTTTGGCATGCCATTAGCTTTGCAACTATTATAGTATTTAAATATCATAATGGCATTCTATATTTTATCTTAAAACGCTATTAAACTAATCCACCGCTAAAAAAATATACTAAATCAATTCTATTCCATAGACATCTGGTTTTAGTCCATCTGCCTTCTTTCGTTCATCAGAACATTAAATGTTGACGTCAAGAATTTATTCACAAATGGTATCTATCACAAAAACCATTCAATAAGTGTTAATTTATGTGTTAAAGCTATTATGGTAAAATATATATCAATAGTTATTGCATAAAAATATTTTATGCATTTCTATGTCATTTACCCGACCTTTTTTTAATAGGTAACGTTGCATAATTAAAGTTATTGTAAAGTAATTGTTATGCGGGCTAATTTCAACTGTATATCTGTATACTTTTATACTTAGTATATCTATCTGTGAATCATATACATTTTTGTCTCCTACACGGACCAAAGTCGCAAAACTGAGCATTAGTGTCGACAATTAGTAAACCACAATTTAGAATAAAATACAGACCTAATTAGGTCCTTGAGTCGTCGAGTCTTGACAAAAGTTCTTGTCTGTTAACCATTCTGACAACGATCTGTTAACCATTCAGATCATTGCCTTACATACGATGTAAGAAAATGATCTAAATGGTTAACAGACATAATTCTTTGGTCGACGACCCGAGCTGGACTTTGCCAGATGTACCATTGCATTATTGACTGGTTCACACCAGATGGTAACTACTTCCTGTTAGATTTAATCAAAACGTTAAATATTGAGATTACGGTTTGATTCGATTGTCTTTTTACTAGCAGTAAGGATCTTGAAATTTAGTCTGTATGGCAAAAGATTTGCTCTGTACCTATATTGTAAAAATATAAGCTTCAACTATTTTTATGGCACTTAATTCTTACAATTACTTGCTAGCTTTTTCCTTATTTATTTACAATATAAACAAAATTACAAGTTCAAAATATTAAATGATACCTAAATTGTTTTCTATGCATATATCTCGATGTGTTATATGTTATAATTATTTCATAATTGAAATATTTACGAACAATAATTATACTGGAAACCAAAATAACCGTTCATGTGTTATTACTCATTAGCTATGGTACTTCGTTTAATAACAATTGTCATTATCTTTTACTCTGCTTCGTTGTATGTGTTACTATGTTGGTATAATTTAATGTATTTGTTATTTTAATGTGTATTATTTCATATATCGCCTATATGACTCAAGTGTTTTTGTCACGTCATTGTTGCAAATTGTGGTTATTTTATCTGTGGTAAAAACCGCGTCAGCTAATATACACAAATAGGTACATGTGTAGGTTAACATTGGGCAGCTTGATTTAGCAAGAACAGAAGATGGCTGAAAAATAACTTTGTGTTGTGTTTCTGTAATAAGTCTTAATTTAAGGGCGTCTGCAGTCAATAAGAAGACGTTGTGTTGTTAGCTGCGGGATCAGTGGTCTTTAACTGCTGTGTTGCCAGCGCAGCGTTTCCTTTTGGCAGGGTTGCCAACGCACAAGTGATAGAAGCCTCTGTTGTGGCAAATGTTTGATTCAGATATAGATCTGACACAATCAGAGTCTTTCTTTGTGTCTATTGTTACCATGTTTGTAAAGGTTCTTTTTGCATCATTTTAACATTGGGAATTGGGATGGAATACATGGTGCAATTAGCTCTTAAACAAATACGTTACAATCGCCAAATGAGGACTTTATATTTTTAGCAGTTTGTTTTGTTTTTATGAAACGTTTTATAAACGATATGATCACAAATTTACATCTTGCGGCCTTTTGTGGCATGCTTTATTTGTTTGTCAACAATAACATTTTTCTTGTCATTGTTCTTTAAAACGACAACAACTCTACCAACGCTAAATACATCACAGTAATATTTATAACAGTAAAGTGCCTGTATCTTAAATTAAAACAAACAACAACATATAATTTTCTACTACTAATACTTGCATGCATCCGTCGCCATTCTATTTTTTATAACAAAATCAAAACGTATTTAATTAAAAAACTCTTTGTAAAAAACATTCACAAAAGCAATACACTAGATGTGCAGTTAAAGGAAGTCGTTCGAGTTACATAGTTCGGAGGCCAATCTGTGTTTGTTCTACATTCGGCTGCACGTGATCCGTCTATCGAACTTACGTTTCACGTGAGTCACGTGACGACGCGCGACGACTGTACACTTCACTTTTGTAATTGTACGTTCAATTGGACCGAAACACCAATGTGTTTTGGTAATGGATTTCATTTATCTATTGCATTGAAATATCTTCTCAAGGCTGTTGTTAAACAAGATAATTTATTTTCAAGGTAGGTATGTACTTTCGTTTTAGATTTAAAACTGGACTCTGTATGAGTTAATTATACTGACTATATGAGTTTATTTTTATCTTTATTGTGTACTGTAATTAATAATAATTGCGAACGATCCATGACATGGGCTCAAACTATATATAAAAAAATATGCTAAAACCGTAGTAATTGTCAAACATGATTTAACGACACTTTACGACCATGACAGATCAGATTTCCCGCGCATCGAAACTCGAAAATGAAAGCGGGAAAGATTTCTTTGTTTTGCTTTTGTGCGTGTTATGATTACAAAACACATCCATAGTTATGGTTAAGAAATTATCAATATTTATTTCTATTCTATCTTCGAATAAGTATACGAAACTGAATGCCTTTATATTGATGTATATATTTTGTTCTACTACTTTGATCAACAAATACTACCTATTCAAAGTCCAAGAATTTCTGAGGAAGATCACATGAATTTGTACGTATTGCAATTACAAATAGCGCTGACATTTATAGCAGGCCAGATATTGTCTGATATATTGATTCGATAGATCGTAAACTATTTACATCCATCATGCGTCAATGTGTTTTCATACAATATCCATTACTCATACGAAATACAAATTGAACGGGATGAATCAACTTTTTAAAACAAAGCAAAGAACAAAGCATACCCTATAAAAATATTTATTTGTAATTAAAATAAAATATATTAACTTTTTTTAGTGGTGTGCTTATTTTTATGCTATAAAGATAAAGTTGTGAACGAATTTAACGTTATTGAGAAACTGTTATTTAAAAGTAATTATTTTCTATCTCCTATAATTAAGCGGTAATAGCATAGTTAAAATGTGCGTGGGAGGAAATTAAATTCTAATTCTTTAAAGCTGTCAGGGTTATACTGGCAATGAGTAGTATAAGTGGGCGGTTTGTGACCTTTCAGTCTATCGCCTGCGGGGGAATACTACGCTATCATAGGTATGTAGGCGTTTTATCGTTAGGACGAGAAAACTGCGTAGGAAGATAATATGTTTAACGATAAAGAATCGAACGATTAATCGGATTATTAATCTTTAATTGTTTTGGAACGATTTTAGTTTTTAGTAGCCATTTATTTATGTAACTTTTTTGTTTCCATGTGAAGTGCAGTATTTATTATTTCGCATAGATTTGAATAATGGTATAAACAGATGGCATGTCTGTTTATTTAAACTAGATATATTAATATGTATATATTGAATTAAACAGAATCACATCAAATCACTTAAATTTTACAACCGTGGCAGAGACTGCTAAGACAAGCTTAGCTCTTCTTATGTCATTACTGTGGTTAAGACTGCGCCGAGCGAAATGTGCCAATACAGGTAGTCACAGTTAAGTGAATAAAATCAACACTTTTTGTTTAATACAAATATAAAATATATATTTACCATAACAATGAATGTGTTTACAATAACTCCGTGTTAAAAACTTAAAATCAAATTTTCGCCTACAAAATTACGTCAATTTGCAAAAACGTAATGTGAAACGTAAGCTCGTGTTACGTGATTTTTAGATTATAACAGTAGAAATCTATCCTATTTTACAGCTTAAGCGAAACATGTATAGTTATATTACAATTTGTCCGTCCCAAATATTAAGTTATTGGTTGACAATAAAGATATATAATTATCAAAAAAGTACTGCAAAACCTCCATACAATTTTACTATGGCGGCTGCGCGCTGGTTTGAATATGCGCCGCACGAACTCTGTCATTATCTGTCTTACGCTCGGCGCAGTCTTAAACATAATATATCATTGGCATCTGTACTTACCAATATTATTTAAAAAAAGTAAGAGATATTTTTGTCTGTATGTGTAATAAATAAAAGCAAAATCACACCGACCGTTTCTAAAAATTCTTTGGTTTGTTTCTTTATCTACAAGTAACATACACTATATTATAACATCACGGTACGAGCGATGGAAGCGGCAAAATAATTATAAGCGTGGGTAAAACTGCAGGGGACTGCTAGTATTGCATAAAGCAATTATTTTTTGTGAACTTAAAAACTTGCTATAAATTCATTTAGCTAATGCTTTCACTATATTCGATCTCTAATAAAGATGGAAATTAGCAACCAGCCATTTCATTCCATCGAATATCCTGTGTATTTCATAGGTTTAGCATAAAAAACTATAAAGTACCAACATCCCCGATCGTATCACAAAGGAAAATCTAATAATGAAACGTGGGACAATTCATTTTCACAATAGTTACGTGTTTTACTGTAGACCATGCAGTGAAAGTACATTATGTATGGAACGCCAACACAGCCCTTATAAATAAGCAAAACTACTTGAATGCCTGAAATCACAATTGAAAATTCTAAGCACAAATGGCAACAGGAAAATCCTTTCAAAACACCCAGTAACAGATGTTGGTACTACCTGTTACATTGTGAATATAAAAAAGCGATAAAAAGTTCTTGTGACCTCACTAGAAACTCATACTTTTGATTCCTTTGCGCATCATATTTTACGATTCAATAAAAATCACCATACACGGCTTTGTTTACGTTTGTACACAGCGCCTATGACATTTCACACAGAATACTTCATCATACATGTACACCCTCTTTGTCTAAAATACTGCGTTATATACAGAACAGTCAACACAAAGAGCTTAACATATGAATAAAGAGAAGTATTTGTAATAAAGACTCACCCATACAACGGCTAGAAGCCAAATAAAAAAAGAAAAATAGATCGCTGCCTACAGGCGCGCTTCTATTCAACGTTTATCCACTGCAACCACAACAGACAAACTGATCGTTGAGTAAGTCCGTGCCCTCGTTATTATATTTGCGTTAACCACGCTAGTGTTGTCATTTAGCAGCTACTTCGCAACTAATGTTATTTCGGTACTCGTTATTTTATTATGGTAGTTATAATTATTTTCTTTTATTATTATTAACACACAAGTTCACTGTACAGTCTTTCATATTCAGCTGATATAACTTAACTATCATCTTTTGTAAGATACTAATTAGAAATAGCTTTCAAACCATTATAAATCAGTAATTACATGAAATTAAAGATCATAGCACACATATCAACTCGGAAAGGAATCGTCACCGTATCGCCCTTTGCCTCGCCGTCAAACAGGCGTCAACCTTACGTAAACACGTAACCAAAGCGTATCCGCAGCTCCGTTACGTCGACTCGGCTTCGGCTAGGCGACGCCGCGCTTTACCACTTCGTGGCGGCGAGGAGATCCCGCGGGGAGCCCCCAGGGTGGGAGGAGGTCGCTCGCATGCGGCGACAGGCGCGGGCCGCCCTATTGAGGCGGTGGACGGAGGACCTGGCTCCACCGGCCCCGGGCCAGTGGACGGTGGAGGCCATTCGCCCGGTCCTCCGGGGGTGGATAGGGCGGCGATTCGGGTCGCTGACCTTCCGACTGGTGCAGGTGCTTTCCGGGCACGGATGCTTCGGAAAGTATTTGCACCAGATCGCGAGACGGGAGGCGACCCCGGCCTGCCACGAGTGTGGGGCGCCGGAAGACACGGCGCTCCACACGCTGGAGGCGTGTGCCGCGTGGGGGCCGCAGCGGCACACGCTTTCGGCCATAATAGGCGGAGATCTCTCCCTGCCGAGCGTGATCAACGCCATGCTCGGCGGCGAGAGGTCGTGGCAGGCAGTGGTCTCTTTCTGCGAAGCTGTCATGGCGCAGAAGGAGACCGCGGAGAGGGTCAGGGAGAACAACCTCCTCGCTGACCCTCTCCGGCGCAGACGGGAGCGAGAAGGAGGCGATTTGCCCGCCTTTTCGCTCCTGTATAGTGGGGTCACTGGTACAGAGTCGGGGGACTCTCTACCGGCTTGCACGGCCCCACACGTCTGAGGGATGGCCTTGGTGAGCAAGGCCTTCCCTCCATAGGTGCTGAGGCCCGGTCACCATCAGCCGGGCCAACCGCCGGGGCGGGATGGTGATTGCTAACGCGACCCCATCCCGCCCCACTCCGTCGGCGGAGGGACTGCTCACCCCAGGTTTTTAGTGTGTATACCGACCCCCTTCAGGGGCGGAGAGTCTCACATAACCACCCTGGAGGAGGGGAGGGGGTATCCATAAAGGATTTTCCTGGGTAAAAAAAAAAAAAAAAAAAAAAAAAGGCGACGCCGCGCTTACGCCGCGCTCACTTAAATTATATTAATATGGATATTTTCTCAGTTCTTCAATGAGTTTATCCTTTATTATAGTAATTTTTGTTTGAAATATAACCTACAAATTCAATAAAACACGCGCGTGTTAGATTTTAGAAATGTTTTAAATGTTATATATTAATAATAGATATCTACTTATATACTGGGTAATAGTCCGTCGACACATAACCTCCATTTACCGACACACGTTGTCTCATTTGACCCTTATTATACTATATTCATGAAATTCGGTGCGTCATAATAAAAATAGAGTATGTAGATAACACAACATAGGTATATTTATTAAATTTTAAGATTCACATAAATTAAACGTAGTAATATTGTTTCTATATTTACTTTATTATTTACCAAAGTACAGACTAATAAGTATTAAAACAAATTAGCTACTCGTATATATAATCATAATGATTAAAGCTATTTTACAACCATCATACTTATACTTTAAATACATAATAAAATAGCACTTAACTTTACACAATTGTTAGATCTGCTCCAGTCAACGGTCCAACAGAGAATGCCCCGCTCCAAGCGTTTCTGTTGTATTTATTAGTCACAGCCCCACTACTAACAGATGTTCTTCGTCACAACTATGATTGACATAAACAATAGATGTTTTTGTATAATCTATTTATCTTAAATGATTTGTAAAATTATTTGTATTAAATAAATACATTTAATGAAATTAATTATAATACAACAATCAATAAATCAAATTATAATCTACTATTTTATAACACGCGCAACACTACTGGTAGTTGTCTTGTGAATGATAACACGTTGGGTAGCAGTAGTGCACGGAGAGACGTAAGCGCGGGGATGACGAGCCGTAAACGCGTGGACGACGAGCCGTAAGCGCGGAGACTGCAAGTTGATCACGCGCCGCTCCGTGGTTTGTTAGCTTGTCCCGAGGCGAGGCGTTTGCGTTACGATTCCGTTTAGTGTGCGTTGCAGTAGGGAGTTTCATACAAAGAATACTTCACGGCTCGAGTTGATACGGTGACGATCCGTTTCCGAGGCTTTAAAAATATTCTTTCGTTAATTTGAATGTAGAGTGCCAGTTATATAATTTCTCTTTTAGGAATATGGATTGCCGGAAATTAATATAAGCTAGTTGTCACAAGTGGTAGGTTTCTAAAACACAAGCCGATTCCACCTACTAAGTATGTCGATAAGTAGAATTGCTATCTGGAGTGTTATGAGCCCTTATTGTGGGTAGACTATTATCTATTCGATGTTATAGACCGGCCGTTGAAATATCAAACAGACGTGTTGTTATTACAAATGAAACGGATATCCGGTGACTATCTGGTATCCTAAATTACTATACGGCTACATACCAGAACGCTTATCTAGCAGGAAACGGGATTAAAAAAATACAATATATAAAATTTTGGTAGGCAGTTTAATTACCATTTACCAAATATAATCAGTCATCACAACATTTTCTTTTTACAACTTAGAAAGTTAATGACTACTCGCAAATCATGGTAAATGAATACTAATTTCTTTACATTAAGAGGTAACAAACGGTATCGCTTGTCTTTATAAAAAAGGCCACCTTCAGAAAATGGTCTTTCTTGTCTTTCTGTACCCAGTGCTGCAAGCAGCTGAAAGATATATTTTGGCAAAATTTGTTCGTTACTTTGTTGCCGGATGTCCGGCTACAAGATAGGCCGAATATCCGGTATCCGGCAAAACAGCTATCCGCTTCATCTATAGTTGTTATGCTACGTTATCACAAAAATCATCTGAATAGCAAAGACAATTTATTTTTATATTTTTGCATACCGCACTCAAATCTTGCTTTTCGCAACTTTCATCACAATCATCATTCATCACTCTACAAATAACGCTTGTTGAGAATAGCAGTTATCGCTGTTACTTTATATAGCAGTGCAACTCGTGGCGTCATGACGAGTGCGCATGCTCGGCGCGCCCCCGCCACCATTTTGCGTGACAGCTGACCACGCGTCGTCTATATGCCCCGCCGCATTTACAACTCATTATCAAAATGCACGATAGTACCACAATCAATGTACCACATGATACGATCGTTCTAATAAGACAACCATGTTTGTAGTTTGTTTAGCAGATTTGAAAACTTTGAACCGCCTCGTGGCTGCTTTGTTATCACTTATCACTTTTGCTAACAACGTGACGTATTTTATCGTTTTGGCAATGCGTAGTATTTTAATGGCTTTAATACCTATATACAATTAATGTTCCTTAACGGCTAATATATTAAATATTGCGTTTAAGAAACTGTTAGATTATCGATATCCATATTTTTGATATTTATTTACGTCTAATTTTGAAACCTGCTTTGGGTTTAGCAAAGAGCTTAGTTAGTTGAAGCATTGTACTTTATGCTTTATATACTATTTGTACTTATTCTCTATTCAAATAATCACATAGTAACGTACTATTGACCAGGAATAACAACTATACTCCATTTGGTTAGGTACTTAACTAAAGGTAAACAATCTTGCTGTGACTTTTTACACAAACACATATTAAATAAATAAACTACTGCTTAAACTAACGGTTAAATTGTTTTCGTAATCGTTATTGTTGTATTTACATCGATCTTTAGCAGCGTTTTATTTTTAAACTGAGTTTCAAATAAAAAGACACATCGAGATTGTTTACCTTTAGTTAAGTACCTAACCAAATGGAGTATAAATATAATCTGCACTGCTATCTATCTTCCGTAGATTAAATCTATTGTCTGTAGTTATCAGCTTTTCGCACATAGTGATCAATTGATTTATTTACGGTAAATTTTTAGGGTGAGCCCGATCTCTAAATACAACCCCAGAATTTTGACTGGAAACCTAACGTGCTAGGGTGGGCCGCAGTCGATTTGCCGGGCCAACCAACACCCCCCTTATATACGCCAATAATGGTGTCTGTCGAGTTCTCTCTGCCCAGAAGACTTTTAAATGTTACATTTTAATTGTTGTCTAACTGTATTGTATCTTATAATATAGAGATACTTCGAGTGTAGAGTCGTAATAATAATATGTCTAACCTAGTCATAATTAAGTAAATAAATAAATTACCAAAGCGTAAATTTTAAGCCCTTAAGTCGTTGGCTTTGCCGTCAACCTACTCCCTCAAATTGATGATCTACTAAAGGATTGAAATTGCCCTTATTGAAAGGTTGTCACACTCAGAACACCTACGCAACGTAATTAAATGTCAAGCCCGTGGGCGATGTGACACAAAACAAAGTAAAGCATAGCGAACACTGCGTAAGAAATAAAACCTATAAGTATATAAGCCTTTCATTAATATTTAGTTGTTAAATATTATTCATAAATATTTCATTGTACAGTATAATCAATACTTATTGCTGCATGAAAAAACTAACTGGATGCGTTATTTTGTCCTTATAATTCTGTGAAGTATTTAAAGTGCGTACTTACTGTTCTGCCCTTCCAATTCGAGAGCTGTTTGATTGTAAATGTATCTGTATTGTACACTGCATAATTATAATAATGTAGGTAATAAGCATGACTTTACAATGATTCTGCAATTATTTTAACTATGATAGTTGAATAATAAAATGTACTAACGCCATCTTTCGTACGACATGCGCAATTATGTTATCAACACGTATCTTTTTCTAAGAAATCCGCTGAACACAAACAATATAGTACGATCTTATACACGACATTGTTTACATGTCAACGTGTGATAAAAAATGTCGTCTCATATCAATACAAACTAAATAAACACATCTACAAATACTAATTACAACGAATACAAATATGTTTGGCAACAGGCATTCAATGTTGATTGTTATTGTCAAATAAACAACATTATATGAATGTGACGGCGTCGTCCTTACAAGTGCGTAAATACCACGTGCGGCGAGTAATCGTTCGACGGACACGTCACTCTCCCCTCCACAGTTCTATAAAAGGCGCCGCACGCACAGTGGAGCGGTCATTCTTAGAGTGAACGTTGCTCGATACACTTGCTGCGTTTTAATTGATTAAATCTTATATTGTAATAAATAATATCAATTAACAAAAGAATTGTGATTTATTAATTGTAAATCAAAGTTAATAAAGTAGTTACAATTTGGTGGACTACTGGTGTATTTTTTCATAAAAATATAAATGGAGGAACGTACGCCGACATCAGAAGTGGGATCTGGAATACTCACTGGTCTTGGCGATAGCTCAACAAGCGAGCGCCGCGTGGACAGCTGCGATATGGTTGTTGTGCAGATAGTTACAACAATCAGGTGGGTCGCATTCATTTTATTTCCATTCCGGGGCCGAATGTTCTCTTGTGTAATTACTAATTAATTGTAGCTGACATATTTAAACGCACTCGTTATAATAATTCTGTACAAATAACCGGTGTTGATGGTGCCGCTATTTGTTGTACTGACGAACTCTGATTGAGGTTATTTTTAATGAGAATAATCTTTCAATTTTGTTGCATATTCTACCCGACTATGCTTTGAAATATGAGGTTATATTAGGCCGTGATATTTTAAAATAAGGATTTACAATTACACTAACTTAGTCACTATTTGTGAAGTACTTTCAGTAATTAGTTTTCATAATGTTGATTTCGAGGTTTACTCGGACAACATGCAAAAGTTAATGTTGTTTTTGCTCAGCTATTAAAATTTCATTGTAAATGGTAAACGAAAAATGCGTGTGATTATCCGGCTAATCAATCCAGATCTTATCGTTCAACATCGTTCATACCAATTAAGTTTAGATGACAGGCAGGTTGTGCGTACTAAAATTAACGAATAATAATTGTTACAAGCTTGAAGTATTTGTCCTAGTTGTTAGACTTCCGCGAGTCCCGTTCTATTAGTCAAAAAGCGCAACGGTAGTAATGGTACAAGCGTGGACTATCGCGTACTTAATACAAATAATGTGTAAGATGGTGTTCCTTTGCCTTTAATTTCGAATTTAATTGCGAGGCTGTTTGGTACTTAATTTATTTAGCTGACTGACTGACAGTGGCAAAAATGACAGCAAAGATAACATAATCGTTATTATTGACGCTTTTAATAAGTTGTTTTATTGTTTTACTAGATTTTGCACTCGTCTTCGCTTGCATAAATGTAGGTTATGTTAAGTTAGGTTATATTAGTTACAGTCCTGGATAAAAGGCAACCTTTGTCCTTTACCGTTCCCTGACATCGTGTATGTTTAGTGATAATCGTTTGAGTTGTTAATGAGTAAAAGTGTAACAAGCAAACTCACATTCGCGTTTGTAATACGTTGCGTATCGTATACCTAGCGTAATTAATGCACTTAAGTCTAGCATTTTTGTTTTCAGGGTTCCTTATCACGTAATAACTTAATTGTTTTTGGCGAGTTTTATGTGATTTGCTGATTATAGCATTCCTATATTGTTTCAAACTTGACCGGACGATTGTCTAAAATATTACGAGGAAATGATTGGCCGCAACAATTTAAAATTTGTAGTGGGCTTACAGTTTATTCAGTTCATTCGATAAATAGCATTTTTGCTTTTTTCAAAACCAATGATCTTTGATACGTGTAATGTATTTTCATCGTAAATTTTAACAGTATTGCAATATTGATTATTTTCGACCATTATATCAAGACCTTACGCCGCACTCATGTAACCGCAGACGATTGAAAAATTATGCTATAAGACCCGAACCGTACTGTCTACCGTCCATCTAATAGGCTTAGCCCAGATGCAAATCGTACAAAGTAAACTAATGGAATTTCTATATTCGGCTTTTGACTGTCCCAGTCAATCCTGGTTAAAAATGAGATGGTATGGATCGCATAGTGACAGATTATCGCGAACTGACTTGAACACTATCCCCGACAGGTTTCCTCTTCCACTCCTAGCCGATCAGATATCAAGACAATTGAAGAAGGATTTTTAATAAATCTGTTATGCATCCTGGGTAGGAAAAGATTCTCGAAAAAGTCTGTGACCACTATTGTTTGATCACATCATAAATTATTTCCTTTTTTTGTTTACCTCTTAGCAGTATTAAGGCCCTTAAGAGCTACAGGCATACAGGACTAATAAGGCTCTTAAGGCGAACATATCTTTTTGGTATTCAGTTGCGTATAGTCGCTGACTAAGGTTATAACAGCAAACAATTTTAGAATTGAATTAAAATTTAATAGAAAGAGTCCAACTGTATTAACTTTCATTTGATTGCTACTGGTTAAAATGGTAAAGCGCAGGTTATTTTAAGGTAATACTATCTTCTGTAAAAAACGGTGTGATAAATCGTAGTACGATGCATTTAGAGCTAAAGCGCGCGAAGTTTAGAGCTAGCATAAACTGGACGCGTACCGCGTGACAAGTAAGTCACCTTGAACTTAATAAGACGTGTTCTGTGACCTTTGAATCTTTTACTAATTAACGTTACTAAGGTAGAAGTAGATATTTAGAAAACGAGAGAACAAGTGGCAAGGAACTTGGTTTGACTGTAATATAGCTAAACTAGTGAGATTCGCTAATGGTGATGGTTGAATCCTGAGTATGAAATGCCATTTAACATTATGAAATGGCTTGATGGAGACCGTTATCTTTTGAAGTCCTTTACTGGAAACTGAAGATACAAGTTCGCTCGCAATCGTATAAGAAATATGCCTTAAGTGAAGTTCCTTCCGAATGAAACTGATGTGATTGGGAACCCGATGTTGAGGACATTGGCGAAGATACCATTGGAAGTACGTAGACACATACTATGGCTTTTTGGTCGCACTGTACCCACTTGTCTGTATTCGTAACTGAGACTTGGATGCGAGTTGTTTATGGGGCGATGAGCAGCTAGTGGTGCAGCAGAGACCTGGGTCTCGGAGGAGACTATAGTTGTTGGTCGTATCGCGAGAGGCGATAGCGGTTTGGGTGACTGTTAGTCACTAGCTGCTGAGAAAACCAAGCCATGTCATTGTATGTGATCGAGATTTGATTTTGTGAACAATCTTCACTGAAAGTATAAGACATTTAATTGTTGCAAATAAATAAAGAAGTTCCCTTTATACAATTTGGTCAGGTAGGAGCAGGTTAATAGTTTACTCCAAGATGATTTCTTGTCTACAGATACACAAGAGGACGTTGCAGATCAAGACGCGATTTGACGGCAGCAAGGCCCAATTACTTCGGCTTTCTATTGGCAGACACGAGGAAATTGCAGATCAATGTGCGATACGATGACGTGACGGCGTGTACAGAAAATGACAACCTTGTTCATGAAAACGATCGCAGTGATAATAGTGACACTTTGTCAGCAAATAGTGACACTTTGTCCATCGCAAGCATCAACTCGGAAAGTTCTTCCTCTTATATTCCACATTCAGAACAGATCACAGTTAGTGCCACTGTACATGAAGTAAATGAGAAAAAAAAAAAGTGCAAAAAAAAAAAGAGAAAAAAAATGTAGGAAATGGAAAAAATGTAGGAAATGAAAAAATGTAGGAAATGAAAAAAATGTAGGAAATGAAAAAATGTAGGAAATGTTGAAGGGTTTATCCGGTCCAACATAATGATTAAGCTAAAGGGGGTTATCCCGGTCTAGCACAGTCCGGTCCAGTTTCCAAACTGAAGGGACAGTTTGCGCACCTGAAGGGTCTGAGAGACTAGCCCAGGTATGCGCATAGTCTGAAGGGAATATTTTCCGGACCAGACTGCTTAAGCTGAAGGGGGTTATCCCGGTCTAGCACAGTCCGGTCCAGTTTCCAAACTGAAGGGACAGTTTGCGCACCTGAAGGGTCTGAGAGACTAGCCCAGGTATGCGCATAGTCTGAAGGGAATGTTTTCCGGACCAGACTGCTTAAGCTGAAGGGGGTTATCCCGGTCTAGCACAGTCCGGTCCAGTTTCCAAACTGAAGGGACAGTTTGCGCACCTGAAGGGTCTGAGAGACTAGCCCAGGTATGCGCATAGTCTGAAAGGAATATTTTCCGGACCAGACTGTAACATAGAAATAATTACTACTTTGTAAATTGTCATATGTGAACTGAGTCCATAGTCAGGATGAACGAACGAATTCCTTGTCCTCAGATAATGCATAGACACGCGCACGAGGACGTGTGCTCGTCAGCATGGCCGTGACGGCGTCGTCCTTACAAGTGCGTAAATACCACGTGCGGCGAGTAATCGTTCGACGGACACGTCACTCTCCCCTCCACAGTTCTATAAAAGGCGCCGCACGCACAGTGGAGCGGTCATTCTTAGAGTGAACGTTGCTCGATACACTTGCTGCGTTTTAATTGATTAAATCTTATATTGTAATAAATAATATCAATTAACAAAAGAATTGTGATTTATTAATTGTAAATCAAAGTTAATAAAGTAGTTACAATTTGGTGGACTACTGGTGTATTTTTTCATAAAAATATAAATGGAGGAACGTACGCCGACAAATGTTATAGGGAAGTCAAACGAATAAGAGCGTATAGTCGAGTGTTTACCTGTTAAAACGAATTAAAAAATTCGTTGCTTTTTATTGATTATGACGTGAAAAGCGACGTTGGCGTAAGGTTTTTAGAAAATCAAAGTGGCCAAAGTCGCCCATACGTAGTATATTTAGTTTGTGTTGGGTATCTTTTAATCCAGTAGATGCGTCACTGATAGTACAGTAAGTTAAATGACCTCCACTTCATTAAATACTTGCACTATATAAATAACTAGGTGTCGCCGTTGTTTTACCCACATTTGTGATGACCAGTGATCGGAATAGGTAGAGCTAATATACCTAAACTTCAAAGAACAGAGACAAAAAGTGGAGACGTCCTTAAGAAAAAAAATATTTTCGGTATATTCTTTTTTTCAGGGTTTCGAAACATTACTTAAGTACAACTAAAATTAATAAAATATAATAAATATATAATAAATTAATAAAATATAATAATATAATTTCTTTTACTTTTTTATAACAATCCGAAAAAACAAGATCTCGTAAGCACGTCTCCACTTTTTGTATCTGTTCTTTGAACTTTATGTACTTACATAAGCTCTACCTATTCCGATCACTGGTGATGACTGCTTCGCTCCTGTGGCTCGTATTATATAGCCCATATTATTTATGTCTCAAGTAGTTTTCTAATGGTGAAAGAATTATTAAAAGCGGTCAAGCAGTTTTTGATTTAATTCATTACAAACAAAAATACTAATATTTTGTCTTTATAATTTATTTTAGATATTATTTTGAGTTATTCTGTTGTGGCTATGCTGCACGGATATAGTATTGGTTTATGTGGTCGTCTCAATATTGCCATTATGCCGAGTATTGAGAGTTCGATCCTCACAGCACAGTGGACAAACATTTGTGTACCTAATCCAAAAATAGTTGTTCCGGTTCTGTTCCCTGTGTCAGTTGTTTGAATGTTTGTAAAATCCTCCGCGACATAGCATTTATTCCTAGTTTCTAGACAGAAAAGACAAAAGTTGTAAAGGTCTGTTTTATAGAAAACATTTTCAGAGCTTTGGGAGCTATAAAAATAAAAATTGTAATGTATTTTGCTTAATCCTTCAATAACGTATCAAACGTATACTTAATTATTAAGTCTAGACGTCATTGAAATATGTAACAGTGAACACACGAGTCTCCTAACCTTGCATTGAATTAAGCAGTAAACACGTGCTTTTGCGAAAGCCTTCATACGTAGAATTGGGCCATAGTAGCACACTTTCACACCATTCATACATACTAATTCATACTATTAATTACTTTGCGTGCACATATTATATTTAATTTAGGTTACTGTAAAGGTCGTTTATTAGATACTACCTGACCTGCGCAACTTCGTTAGCGTCGCAAAGGATAATTTTCCCCGTTATTGCAACATTTTTCATTGATGCTCCGCTCCTATTGGTCTTAGCGTGATGTTATATAGCTTATTGCTTTTATTGATGATTGGGCTATACGACACTAAAGAAAGAATAATTTTCAATTCCAACCAGTAGTTCCTGAGATTAGCGCTTCAACCAAACAAACGAACTCTTTAGCTTTATAATACTAGTATAGATGTTTGAAGGTAGTTTTATTTAGGACACAATATATTCTACTATATACGGATTTTATCGCGTTGTTTATTTGACACTTTTTTACATAATTTAACTACTCTGCTACTAATTAAACTACTGCTATCAAACTTTACAAATTTTAAGCTAATTAAATTATTACAACTATTAAAACTATTTATATTTAAGTTTACACTTTCCCCGACGTTTCGGTTACTTTTCAGCAGCCATGGTCACGGGGAGACTAAGATGGTGGTTGTCTTAATGTTCCAGTGTAGTTATTTCAAAGTACCTGAACATAATTTAATCTATTTACGCAGAACGAGCTCAGAGTATCGTGAAGTCTAGCTATCGTTTGCTTCTTCTTGGGTTTGACTATTTGAATTACTGGATCCCAAGCTGGTGGTACATTCCAACCTCTTTTCTATTGAAATTAGGATGTGTTTTGATTTCAATAGCCTCGCGAAGCATCCTTGGTAGGAATCGGTGTTCTTTAGCGAGAATCTGTGGTTGGTCAAATCTCAGGTAGTGGTTGGTCCCCTGTTGCACATGTTCACACACAGCAGACTTCAACGAGCGTTGGTGTTTTACATCAGCTATGTGTTCTTTCATGCGGGTGCCTATGCGTCTCTTGGTTTGACTAATGTATGAGAGTCCGCAGTCACAATCTATTTTATAGACCCCTGCATCTTGTAAAGGTAGTTGGCACTTGACGGAAGGATTTATAAGTGGTTTGTAGATGATACTTTTACAATATAGGCTTGTGGTCTGTCAGAACCGTGAATGTCCGTGCTTCAACCATAAAACGCAATATGTATGGACTATGTATGGAATATGTATGTATGTATGGACTGTACTTCTTCTGGCATGTACAAAGCTTCCTTGAAACGAAAGTCAATGGTTTCCACTCGCAATCTTGGTGTTGTTGCAAGATTGCTCCTATTGCTAAGTCTGAAGCGTCTGTATGGGTAGCTAATTCGGCCCGAGGATTAGGATGGACCAAAAGTGTTGCTTCGGAAATACTGTTTTTGCAGCGATTGAAAACTTCCATCAGAGCGGGTGTCATTTCTATCGCTTGTGAGCCTCTCTTTTTGGGACCGGCAAGTAACTCATTGAGAGGAGCTTTAATGGCAGCTGTATTTGGCAAAAGTCGACGATAAAAATTGAGTAAACGTCTGAGCTCCTTGACGGTCTTCGGCGGCGGAAACTTTTAAATTGCTTGTACCTTCGTGTCCAAAGGTTGAATACCAGCTGCAGATACTTTGAACCCAAGGAAATTCACCTCAGACTGCCCAAATACACACTTGTTTGTGTTTATCAAAACGCCATATTCTGCCAGTCTTTGGCACAGCGCTTTCGGGTGTTGCTGATGAAGGCTGCTGTCCGAACTATGGATCAATATGTTGTCCAAATATCCAAAACAGAAGTCCAATCCTGGCAAAACTTCGTCCATGAAGCGCTGAAAGGTCTGAGTTGCATTACGAAGTCCAAACATCATGAACGGGAATTCGTAAAGGCCGAAAGGTGTGGTGATTGCTGTTTTGGGTATATCTGCTACGAAAACTGGTATTTGATTGTAACCCTCTATCAGGTCATTGGTACAGAATACTGTGCTGCCTGCCAACTGATGGGTAAAGTCCTGCAAGCGCTTGACTGCGATCTTTAGGCGCTCAGGATCTAAGTGACGTGGGCGATTGGATACAGGTGGGCAAGGTGTAGTACGTATATAATATACCGTTGAATGCTTAACAGATGCAGGTTTACCAGCTGGACGCGTAACATCAGGGTACTTTCTTAGCAGACTATGGTAAATGGAGTCTTGGGTGGTAGTGTGGACTGACGAAATGGATTCCGTTGAAGATTGGTTTGGTGAGGCAGCTGCTAGCGACGTGACGCCATCAATTAAGCGCTGGCTTCGGCAATCGATTAACCTCTTGTATGCCGGAATACCAGACATAATAGAAAAAGCATTGTGTCTCGCGTAGATCCACGTTCCGGCATACCACAGGTTAATAGGTTGTAGTAGCCTAAGAAGTCGACGCCTATGATGGGCTTCGATACATCAGCTACGATGAAGAGCCATGTGAAAGCTCGCCGTAGTCTTAAGTCCAACGTAAGAGTCAAATCACCATGTGGCTATGACTGCTCGATTTGCTGCGAAAAGTTCATATTTTGTTTTGATGCATGGCTCCCGAACAGCAGATTGCGGAAAGACACACAGTTCTGAACCCATATCTACCAGATATTTTATCTTGGTTTTGCGGTCCGTTATGAACAGGCGGCTAGTTACTTCAAGGCAGTCGTAAGGTGATAGGCGTGCTGGGTTGCGATGTGGCGCTTAAAGAAAATGTGATAAGTTTGGTTTTAGAAGTGTTTAGTGTTAATTAGTGCGATAAGCCAATTATAAACAAGATTGAAGCCAGTCTGTGCTGACAATTGAAGTTCCGGCCATGAGTTACATGAAAAAGTAATAGCAGTGTCGTGGGCAAATGAA
Organism: Catocala fraxini; assembly: GCA_930367265.1. NCBI lineage: Eukaryota > Metazoa > Arthropoda > Insecta > Lepidoptera > Erebidae > Catocala > Catocala fraxini. Next base: position 4,080,343 of record OV884042.1, on the reverse strand, counting down.
ATTATGCTTCCTGAATTTAGGGCAATATTACATAAATCGTTGATGACCTAGTACGCTGCCTTGAGGTACTCCGTAGGAAATAGGCAGCTCATCACTCATGAAACTGCCAATTTTTACCCTTTCTGTGTGGCCTGTGAGGTATGATTTAAAATGTTTGAGTTGCGTATCTCTGATACCCAAACATTCAAGTTTAGTGATGAGGCAAGGAATAGGGACGGTAAAGGCCTTACCGAGATCGACAAAGATTGTGAGAACTTGTTTACGTTGATTAAGTTGGTCAACTATTCCTGTTACAAGTTCTAAGGCTGCACTGGAAGTTGATTTGTTCTTACAAAAGCTATACTGTTTTGCAGATAATAAATTACGCGATTCTAGGTAGGTAATCAGCCTTTTATTTAGTAGTCGTTCCATGAGCTTCGATAGAGCTGATAATACAGCAATTGGACAGTAGTTATGCGCAGAGGTTGGGATCGCCTGCCTTAAAGATGGGATGTATAATTGCTTGTTTGAAAGAAGACGGGTATATACCAGTGTCAAAGCATACATTTATTATATAGCATAGGATGGGTGTCAGGATTACGGAGTATCGTTTAAAGAAGATGGTGGATATGCGATCAAAACCTACAGCGGCATTAGTTTTTAAGGAATTTTAAAATGGAAGCTATCTTATTAGGGTCCATTGCTAAGAGACCAAAACATCTTAAAATCCCAGGCATGGAATTTTGGTTTGATTGGCGACCTGATTGGTTAATAATATTTTCAGCAAGATCCATACCCACATTTACAAAATTATGGTTCACATCATTTATACATTCTGAGTTTTGGAGGAAGAGATTAACTCCATAGGAACGTGTGTACTTTTGGTGGTGCTTGTTATTAGTTTAACTGCGTCCCATATTAACTTAGCATTACTACCCGCTTTTGTTAATTGTTCGGAGTGGAACTGTCGCTTAGATCTTTTTAAGATTTTGTTGCAAAAGTTTCTGTATCTTGAGTAAGTGATTTTTAAAATTGTGTTGTCTGGAGACTGTTTCAAGTTTTTGTGTAGTCTATCTCGATTCCTCATAAATTTTATAAGACCTGGAGTGATCCAGGGCTTTATGATTCTGTTTCGTCTAGGTATTTTCTTTATCATTGTATTTTCTTTAATTACATATGAGAGCGATTGTATACAAAAAGCAGTGTTATTGGGTTCGGCTAGTGTCAAAATATAAGAGAGGTCAAGTTTTTGCATAGATTTGTCGAGTGAAGTGTAGTCAGTCTTACAGATGGTGGTGATGGAATAGTTACGTGGTGATTGTAAGTTAAGATACAATAAAGTAGAAAAATGATCGGTAATGGTAGAGTCAAATATGATAGTTGATGATGGGTATTTGGTTCTCAATATAGTATGGTAGAGGCAGTTCCTGCCTTGTGTAGGTAGTGTATGAGTTGGTAGAAAACCGTGATAAGCAAGGCAGTTTAGGTATTCATGAGCCTGAACGTCAAACGACACATTTTTATCTGTGTTTATATTAATATTTATGTCGCTTGTAATGACAACTGTTTTGTAGGCTCTTAATAAAGATAGATTATAGCAATGTTAGACTTATGATTTTAAAATGTCCCACTTCTGGGCACGGGCCTCATCTAAGTGGTAGGAGGGTTGTGCCATAGTCCACCACGCTAGCTCACAGCGGGTTGTTAGACTTTACATATCTTTGCAAACATTATGTAGAACTCTCAGACATGCAGGTTTCCTCACGATGTTTTTCTTTACCGTTAAAGCAAGCTATAATTAATTATTTAATACACATATAACTTTGAAAAGTCAAAGATGAGCTCCTTGGGATTGGACTTGTGGCAGTCCAACGGTCTTCCAATAGACTATTGCAGCTTTTTAATGTTTATCTATTTTATTTTATTACTTTATTAAATGTTAAGGTTTCACAGCTAAAATTTAAAATAGGTATTCACTAATTTGGTTTCTATATCTGCATTAGTAATTATTTACATAGATACACGTTTACTTTCCGCAAAGACATTAAAAGTATATTAACCTTTGCTTTTACGTTGGCAAGTTCGAGTTCAATCAAATTTTGACAACAGAGTTACAATCTTTTAGCACAGTTTTGCAATTGTATTTTTGTATTTAATAAAATACAACTAGCACTAGGCATATTTCCTGCGTCGCGGGGGACTTTACACACATTTAAATAACGGATACAAAAACCACCCTGGCTCGGAACTACCATTTGTTGATCACACAAAGTTTTGTCCCGTGTGGGATTTGAACCCAAATACTCAGCGTAATGGCAGTGGCGAGGTGACCACTAAAACCACTACGGCATACGTGCAGTCCTTGTTTTCTGGTAACGATAAACTAATATGATGCTAAAGTTCTGGCAAAAGGTACTCAGGGTTGATGACGAAATTTAATTACAAGTATGATGTCTGCCTCTGAGATGCGGTAGTAGTAATACGACTGCTGAGAATGAGGGTTTAATTAACGGGTCGAGCAGTGCTTTCTATTAAGAAATCTCAATAGCAGCCCGGAATTAAGAAGTTGGCGGTATAAGACACCCCTGTGCCTCAGAAAGCACGTAAAGCCGTTGGTCCTGCGCCTGTTTTCTCTCCGGTCGTGTTGGATTACCGTCCCTTCGGATCATGAGAGTTAGGAAACAGAGAGTGCACTTGTGTTTGCGCACACATTTGTGCACTATAATATCTTCTGCGCAGATGGCCAGTCTCCGTTAAGACTGGCTAACGTGGCTGAAATTCGGTCTGGAGGACATTGACACGTCCGTTTATTGGCAAGATTATTACAAACATGATGCGCCGTAAGCAGTACCCAGAAGACGACATTAGGCTCCTGGCTCCTAAAAGCATAACTCGCAAAATAAAATAAATACACTACTGGCAATACATTCGTGAATAGGTATAAGCGTGAAACTGTAATTATGTTGTTACCAATAAAAAGAATTCGCAGAATCTGGTTTTGACATCATCGTTTCAAAATAACTTGCAGCGTAACATGAACGGGCTGTCCTCACATCAAATGCATCCTTTCCTTGTATATAGGTATCATTCTATTCAGTATAGTGATTACGTCAATCTTTTGTCGTACATGTGTGTAAATGTTGTGTAACTATCGATAACAAGTGTGACGCATCACACACGTGGAACGGTCACCTACCGCCTTATCAAAGCTATGTACTGCACGCTTAACTGTATTTAAACTATTTATAATTAAAATTGTAAGTGTAACAACAATGTACATTTTCCGCATGAAAACCGCATGATGACCGGTTTTCGTAATAAAAACAGTTCAAAATGTAGTTCTGTTCTGTTCCTTACGGCCAGCTATACCACTAACAAGTAAAAGTAATCCGAAAGATAAATCGCATGCTATCCACACTTGATACACTTATTAATTTAAATCTATAACCTTGAAATTCGGTACTGCCCGGTTATGTAATTTTTCCGACTGAATTTACGATATCAGATAATTCCCGCATTTAGCTAATCGTTTTTTACCGAATTTCAACAAGGGACATCTTGAATTCCTATGCAAAAGCATCAAGCTTCTGTAAAAGCAACTGGCTTGCCGTTAAGAAGAGGGTTCAAACGAGGATCTCCTACCAACACGACGAATTCATTTTAGACATCGAGATATTTCCTTAAACATTTAACTAATCTGTTGCTGTCTGCAAATTTTTCTCAAGTAATTGTAATTAAGAAGCTACCTTTAATATTTTACCTTTTTACTAGTCTTTGTGTTTCTAATAAACTACTATATATACACGTGATACGTATATTTGAAAAGTTATTCCAAATGTTTTGTATTATTATATTATTCTCCTTTGGAAATAGCAATATGTCTTGCTGCACTGCACTTTTACCTCTTTTCTATTTTGTACATTACTCTGAAACCGCTTTGATGTTTGCTGAGCACTGACCTCTTTATTACACTGTGTGATAAGTCAGTATTCAGTAATCAGTTTGCTAAATATATGTACTGAATATTTTAGATGTATGCCAGTCTGAGGACTGAAAACAAAGGTATGGTATCTCTGCGCGACCTTTGCGTATCTTGTATATAATACATCAATGTCATAAGCCTGGCCACATGACCTGACATGATAAAACAAACTCGAATATAGATTTAGTCAGTCTAAAATGATGATTTAGGGAATCGCGCTTGTGCAAATATTTTTCTCTGATAAATCAAGTCGATTCAGCAAACCTTGCATACACCATAGAAGCATTCGCAATAAGTGGAGAGAATGTGCCATGCATGACCGATTGCGATGACGATGGACTATGTTGGACAATATTCAGGAACCAAGAACATTGAACCGCTGGATGAAGGAAAGCCGCGACTTATTATAAGTGTTACGCGACTTATTATGTTGAAATTGAAATTCCCTTCAATTTCAACATATCTCAGTAATTGTGTGTTTGCTGGTTAGAAATAGTCGTGGTGTTAGGTCGACCGCAATTACAATTGGGACTATTGCAGCGCTTACACAAAAGGCATCGCTAAATAGTACCAGTTGACTTCAAATAATGGCAGATGCAAAGATGCAAAAAACGTGACTGCACAGAATATGTATAGTATAATAGTTGGGATTATTGCGATGAAAATCTCTACTATCAGGGTGAATCGCAAACAATATACGGCAAAAAGTGTAGCGGAGAAAGTTCGACTCATGGTAAGCCGTATTACTGGTGCTATACCAAAAAGAAGCGGACTTGTGCACCATCTGCAGAGCGTAACGAGAGTCCAACAACAAAGCCGTCGCTCTGAACGGTCTGCGCCCAGAAGAACAGTCGCTGAATATAACCGAAATATTAACAATGACCCAACTTTGATCACGGTAACACTAAGCACTATATATAATAATGACTACGATAACCCGGTCCTAGATTATACCGTAAAACCAGAAATGGCCGCAGGCTACCATTTAGAATTTAAGCTAGAATACTTACTCACCATTATCTAGACCCGAACACTCGTACTAGTCGTGCTATTTCTTATACAGCTCGAACTAATAGTAATGCCATGGGTATGATGTCTGCCGAACGGCAATAATGATCATTGAGGACATTAGATTCTATATACTCTTGGACCACCAGACTGGTATAATATTAGACCTCAAACCAGATGTGTAAGTACGGGGATAACTATGAATAATGACTTTAGTGGACCATTAGCTTGGAGCGTTAGAGAGAGTACTATGTGGTATTGGATACAAAGCAGTGGTGCCGTCGAGTTTGAAGTGCTTGTTGCATATAATCTGAGTTCCTCCAAAAGAGCCACTGGGTTTGGGGCAATCGACTGTTATTTCAGTCCAAATGGTTATCTACATGACGAGTGTGTAGGTCATTGGTACTCAAACTATCCGTATGTAGATCCATATATTTGGAATATGCCATTCGATAATTTGTCATATTGTTAGAGTTTCTAGCTCATTTCGTCGATTTAGAGTCCACAGAAGTATAGAAACAAGTTTAAATATTATCATTGTCTATAAAACCTATCCTATCATAATAGAGAGGCCATAAATACAGTAAAATGCTCATTGAATACAGTAAATTGTCATTGTTAAGAAGCGCCTGTTAAAACATTAACTACAGAATCGTGTGCGCGATATTTTGTTATTTCGTTTTTAATTCTCTCGTTTTGCTAGATTATATTAAAATAAATGACACTTTATTACATAATTTTGAAAACTGTTACACTACTACTTAGATTTAATTTAATTTTACACTTTCCCCGACGTTTCGGTTGGCGAAGTTATCGTCGGGGAAGTCTCCCCGTGACCATGGCTGCTGAAAAGCAACCGAAACGTCGGGGAAAGTGTAAAATTAAATTAAATCTAAATAGTTTTTATGAATTTAATTAGCTTAAAATTTGTAAAGTTTAATAGTAGTAGTAGTGTAACAGTTTTCAAAATTATGTAATAAAGTGTCAAATAAACAACGCGATAAAATCCGTATATAGTAGTTTAATTTCAATGAATAATATTTGCGTAAGCAGAAGACAATATTATTAAAATAAATGCTTTATTCACTATCTGCTTACCGATGTAAAAGGGTCACCATAAGTTCATTGCTTACTAATAACTTGCTGTATTATTAATTTCTATACATAATTTTGTCATAATAATATAAATTAAAGACAATACAAAATAGGACGATTGAATATCTTTTTATATCAAGTTTGTTTGTTTTGCACTTTAAAAACAGCGTAGTGTACGTTAAACGAAACAAATTTCAGAGGTGCAATTCTCGTAATACTGTGCAAAATAAAATTTCGAACTATTCTAAGAATATACTGAATGTAATGAAATGCAATTTAAGTGCAATTGTAATATTTCATGCCCAGGCACCATTTTGTATTTTATGTTAGAATAAAAAATAAAAAAGGTACCAATAAATTATATTATTGATGAGAAAATTCACAGCATACGTTGGGTATCTTTTCAACTTTTCTTAAGCTTTCGATTGTGTATACTGTGATATTTTTGTATGGAATATAAATACTACCTTATTTCTTGCTCAGAAATAGATTCCTAAGCTTGAAGTAGCCTGTGAAGATCTCTGGAGAGTGCAGTAACAATGGTCGTACTACAGGTTTTATTACTCGAGCTATATATGTTTCTTATATTAGCGATTTAAATGCGTTATCTAAAATTGACCATTGGTTTAATGTTAATTATTTATTAGTTAACGTTAACAAAAAACTAAACTAAACTAAACTAAAACAAAACTAAGGAACAACAATTAATCTGTTAGGTCAACTATTGACTGGTATGAAGCTAGAATGAAAATTGAAAAATGTATGGTAAGTATTAACCTATATACCTACAGATATATAAAATTTCTATACCGAACTCATTGATGACAACAATTTTATAGAATTAATAAGTTCTCAACTAAGCTCATTAATTATTAAATTTAAATTTTAAGAACAAACCATTCTAAGGTAAAAGGTTTTTAACAAATGCAAGAGATAAAGATCTGTTTATTTGTCACAAACATAAATAATAAAGCATACAACGCATTCTTCATTTATTTTATTATTGTCATGTATTATGGTAAAATTTGATTAGTTTTTGAACTTTTTGAAAGAAATGCATAATATTTGTGTCAAAAAATTATGTTAATTTTGAAATTATTATTATTTAGCCATTTAATTATTGATGTCAGTGAATTATATATGTCAATTTTAAAATAGTATATATAAAATTATAATAGTATATATGTATATATATATAATATTCTTACACGCTATAGTCCCAGTGCTGTCGTCGGCAAATAATTTATATAAAAAATGAAGAGAAGGGATCCTAATACGCTTCCCTGGGGCACTCTCTATGTTACGTAGCACTCCTTTGAATTATATGTTTCTTCTGTTTTCGTTTTGACATTAAGTCTACATATCTGAATAATTTGTTTTCGGCTAGTTAAGTACGGTTGAATTAATTTTGATACATTACCTCTAATGCCATAGGCTTCAAGCTTATTGTTTAGGATTTTGTGGTCCACTTTCATTATAAATGTACTTTTCAAATATTTTTAAAATATAGAAATTAAGGCTATAATTCTCTATCAGTTATTTATCATCATTTTTTAAGTAGTGGCTTAACAATAGCTAACTTCAAGTCTTTTGGGTATACGCCAATAGATATACTTAAATTTTATTTTATATGACTTAAAGGTTCGCAAATATCATCATTGACCGCTTTAATTATTTTAGTCGAGAATCCATCGTAGCCTACGCAATTAGAATTAAAAAAATATATATTCTATTTATGTGACACGGCAAGCTCGGTGCTAAGAATATAGAATGTAAGCGATGACTAATTAGCTGTGTCACATTTTTACCTACATATGGCAAAGGTTTTACTTTATTAATGAAGTAACCATTAAAAGCATTTGCAATTCGCGTAGCATCGGTTATACTGCCATCAAATTTTTTTCTGTTATGCTTATTATATCCACAGCTTTATTAATGTCTGCTAGCTCTTCTAAATTAACTACGAGTGCATCAGACTGAAGACATGAAGGATATACATATACTAAGTTTCGAAAAAACATAGATTCCATAACAGTTCTCCCATCATCAGTATGATTAATTAATTAATTGGTTAATGGTTTTGCATACAAATGATTATTTGAGATGATATTGTGTGAGAAATATTAGTACAGATACATGACCGTAGATTATATTAAATATATTTTCAATTCCAAAGTTATTTATTCAATCACTAAATTTGTGAAACATTGTGTAATCATATAATACGAATAAATTTGAATCAAATGAATGAGCATAATTGTAATTTTGTATGTCATGATAAAGAATATTATTAAACATTTCAATCCTGAAATTATACATTGTGGAATATTAACTGTATTTAAATGTAGGTAAGCATAGTATTATATTTGTATGTGATATATCTAACAATGTTTGACGTATATTTATGACCAATTCGGCATAATCCATCGTCTGTCTAAAGACATTTTCACCTATAAATATTAAACAGTAGTCGTCCATTGTAAAATTAGCTACTTTAATATGAATATTACTCAAAAGCTGTTTAATGCCGAAATGTTGTGCAAGATAATGGCATATCTGATGACGCAGAAATGTGCGTTCAGCTATATGTAATATTTTGTTTGTATTATTACTGCTATACACAACCTGCTCTTATCTTCCTGAGTTGGTAATTTATTCTGTTTGAAAGTTTGCGTGTTAATGTTAGGTTTGGGTGTAGCGTTTTCTAAATTCTTATGAGAACTTGAGTTTGACTTTAACATTCTATGCGGAGTCATTACATTTGAGCTTTTCCTTTTGTACAGTGTTCCTACTTCGCTCGCTAATATTCTCGTAGCCTTTTTACTTGATTGTGTTTTTTATTCATATGTTCAATTGTTAAAAGAGTATTTTAACATCCATCTACCAAAATATGATAAGATGATATTATTACGTGCTGGGTTTGAGGGATAAGAATGTAAACAATATTACCGACTAAAACACGTTTTATTCTAGCACACACTTACATTTAAAACACACCACTTATACACTTTTCCACTATAACTGCTTCAAACTCTGTGGTATTTTCGCTTCCGTTCGCTCCGATGAATACTTGACCGCTTACGATTGTAAACTGACTCGGCGAGTGCTGGCCTTGCCCTTTTATATGCGGTTAAAGCATTTCTGGAGATTTCTAGAAACGCCATTTCCGGAATGTAAACAGTACGAAGATTCGAGAATGTGCCAGCGTTATCTCTACTCTTCGTATATCGACAAGCTACGTTATTCCGTAAGACGTCAATAGATAGCGCTGTAATAAATTATTAGACGGAACTGCCAAGTCTTCCCCATAGTGCCGATAGATGGCACTGGCTATAACAATACTATCAATCATATTCATGAACAACAGATGCTATTGCATGAATTGCAGCTAGAGTATATGATAATAACTCAGATATAAAGCATCGTTGACACAACAAACAAATATACGACCATAGATAAGACACTATATACTGAGAGTAGATACGCCACTCCCGAATCTGTTTTGAAAATTATGTACCGTTTACTTTAGATGGTATTATATAAGGATAGCCAATAGATGGTGCTCTTATAATTCTTACCAAAGCCTTCTAAATTACGCTTATTCACTTTAAATTTCTTGGAAATAGCATATATTAATAAGAAATTTATGAAGAAGCTAATTTACACAAAAAGAAAACATTATTCACCAAGAAACCAAAGTAATTAAGCGTAATTTAATTGAACACTGTATAGTATACACTACTGATTTTTAAATCAGAAGCGAAATAAAATACAAATATTTTTACTTAAATAAATCACTAAGTAACACTTATGAACGCCAAAATTACTATAACGCAACTATTCTATGAATTTACATTTACTTGTTGTCACGTTTTAGGAAATACTACAGACACTTAAGCCAAAGAATTTGGTCTGGAGGACATTATTAGTATTATATACATTTCTTATATAGACCGAAATCAAGATCACATTTTCAGTCGCTCATCCAAAATAACATTTTATTGCTGATTTCCTCGGCATCTTATAAATAGTTTCGTCAATGATCCAATTTCGCAACGGCAATCAAGGTTCAGTAAAACAAGCAGTGTCGATCGTAATTCGCAGGAATAGGGATCCAAGAATAAGCAGAGAGGTTCAAAGGTTTAAGGAAGATACAGGAGGTCAAATATATATAAAATTCATAGAATTCAAGGAAACGAAAGATAACATCAACAATAATAATAATAATAATAATAATAATAATTCATTTATTTGCATTGAATATAGGTACATACATTAGATACGTTGAAGTTAAAACTTCAAATTGACCCACGTCATATCTTAACACTTCGTAACCAAATATTAAATTTTATATTAACGCCACCTATGCGTCTAGAAAGAACTTGAGTTTTGTACCGTTTACTTTAGAGACCAGCACTGTCTATGAGTACTTTTTTTTTCATGGAAATGATTGACAGTTTCCACACCCTGTATACGACGCAAATACATCTTAGCTATCAAATAATCAATATTCATCTGTCTATTGGTGGAATGCCAGACTTAATTGAAAGGCATTGTGTCTGGCCAGTCACGTCACTGCTGCAACTTGAAACATTAAGGACCTTTCTATTATCAGCGTTTGTTTGTAAACGATTTTTTAAAGAATTTTAGTGATAACATCTTGCGGAGGTAACTTTGGATTTTGAGGATAGTGCCGGTTATAATAAACAACTAGACTCCAGATTTCAGAATGTGTATATTTGATTTTGACACCTTATTTTATACTAATATTGTCTTCTGTTTACGCGAATATTATTCATTGAAATTAAACTACTATATACGGATTTTATCGCGTTGTTTATTTGACACTTTATTACATAATTTTGAAAACTGTTACACTACTACTACTATTAAACTTAACTAATTTTAAGCTAATTAAATTATTATTAAAACTATTAAAACTATTTAGATTTAATTTAATTTTACACTTTCCCCGACGTTTCGGTTGCTTTTCAGCAGCCATGGTCACGGGGAGATTAAGATGGTAGTTGTCTCAATGTTCCAGTGTAGTAATTTCAAAGTAACCAAACATAATTTAATCATTGGTGTTTCTATTTACGCAGAATGAGCTCAAAGTATCATGAAGTCTAGCTGTGGTTTGCTTCTAATTCAGTAATTTTCTCAGTAATTTAAAAAAAATGCCTATCTTTGACTTACTGTTTCGATTACGAGGGCAGTATTGTTATGAACGGCGTCTATGAACAGATCCTTAAACGACATCCAGTTGTTATAGTTGAGGTTAAAAATTGAGATTTTCAGCTTTGGAGTAGACTTTTCTCTATATGAAACAGACTACTTTTTCTTGTTTATCTCTTTTTGTCAGCGTATATAATTGTTTCGAAATATTTGGAAAAATTGGCTTCATGTATCTCGTTTTCTCCATTTAGTTCACTGTCAATTTGCAAATGTAATTTATCAATGACTGCCCAACGATTCTCGAGAGTTTGCAGGCCATCTTAAAACTCCCAGTTCACCGTCAAATTGTCTATCTCAATGTTCGCAATCGTTCTATTGAAGGCTCTAAAATTAGCTTCCTGTTGGCGTAGCATTTCATCCAGTTTACTGTAAGAAGTACTGTGTAGGTCCTCGGGGCTAGGGCACTTAATACGAGCATGCCCAGCTCCCCCACATCTAAAACATCTCATGGGCCGAGTACTTTTTGTGAGGTCATTGCACACTCCCAAACTCAACCCGACTTCAAGGAAGAATGCTTTTGCATATTATACCCGGCAAAAGCGTTCAACTCAATCTCTTTCCCATTCCTATTACCAAAATATATAGAATTTGTATATTCATGTGGTATAACACTAACCCTTTGCTTAATCTTTCCTACAAATAGATACACGGGAAACAACAGTGTTTTGGAGTCCTCCGAGGAAGTATACGTGACCCTAGCTTCTTCCTCACCAATTTTTATGTAAAGGCATTTCCTGCACTATGATTAATTCCTGTACCGCGGGGACTTTACAGTCATTCAGACATCGGACACAAAGAACATCCAGACTCGGTACAACCATTTGTGGATCATTCAAATTCTTGTCCCGTGTGGGATTCGAACTCACATCTCTCGGCGCAGTGGCAGTGACAAGACGGCCACTTAAACCACTACGTCATCTGTGCAGTAGTAAAAGACTGATGAGATATACATAGTTATAAATTACAAAATTTTGTCAACGAACTACCTACTATTTTATGGTGTGCGTTCGCGCAGCGGAATGTTGTTGAATTTAAAGATTTTAATTATGCAGATATTTAGTGTATGACGTCGTATAATTGTGTATGGTAAAAAAAAATTGTGCACGCAGCCATTGTGGAGAAATTCACCAAAAACTGATTCCGCTGGGCGAACGTTGTCCTGGCGGAACTTTTTTTAATCCATAGACTTTAGAAGAAAAGATATGTGTCCAAAAATTTGTGTGTAATTGTGTATGTATGAATAAAATTAGTGCATACATAAACTTCGGAGAAATTCAAGTTTCCGCTACGCGAACGTTTGGCCATTAGCTAGTTTTCATATAAAGCGCTTACATAGAGAGCTGTAGATTTTTACATACGTTGTTTTAAATTTGTTTATATTTGTTTAAAAAACAGATTTAGAAAAAATCGTAGGGCTTAAAAGATAAAAATATAAACGTAAAATACGCTTATTAGGTCTTAGTTCTTAAAGTATGCACTTTGGGGTCTAGATTTTCACGTTTATACAAACCTTGTAAGTGTCTGCAACATGTTGCCAAGTATCAATGATGTTCCGTTAGTAATTAAAGAGTTATAGGACAATTTACCATGAATAGATCACTGTTTACAAAGCAGTCAAATATCACGACGTTCTAAAGGAATTGCATGGTAAAATGTATGCCAATAATTAGTTTATTCATTCAACTATTCACATGCAAAATTTCATGTCATTAAATTCAGTAATTAAAGAAAAACAATTATAATACTGACGTAGCATCGAAAACCTACATAACCCGACCAAGTTCGGATAGCTACAAAAAAGCGGCTGTGCAATATATTTAGGTAACATCCCAAAGTTTACAGTATAATACCGGTATTGAATTGGTATAGGTGATAACACAATTGTTGTTTCGATATAATTTATAGGTCATTTATTTTTGTACACCTACTTTTTTAAATGTATTTGACTATGACAGAAAGTATAGGTACTATTTACGTAGGTACTTTATTTAAGTATGCGCTTGAGACTTGAGATATTATCTAGATATATTATTTAAGACAAATAAAATTCATACAGCTAATTTCTATTGAAGATTTCACGGATCAGGATTCTAACTATACACTCCTTAGGGAAATTAAATAATTACCACATGTAAGTACTACTGTTTAGGTAAATATTTATCATATTGTAGCTTATTACACTATTTAACCAATGGACTAGGCATGCACGAGCGTTCCCCTTTGCAACTTTAGTGGATCAAACAATCTAATAACTTAAAAAAAACTACTTCTTGAATCGACCAATGTTTAAGTTTATAAGCACTTTTTTAATGTTGATCAAATCTAAACAACTGAATAGTCTAGTTATGTGATGTGATTTTAATTTTTATTGAAGTTCGTAATATTATACTTACCCTTATATTCATAATCGTTTATTAAACCTATTTTAGTTAAAACACATTTAAGTCTATTGCTGTCGTTGCAAGCGTTTATTAACGTTATTATAATTACATAATTAAGTATTATATGTAATTAAAAATATTTTTGTACACGGATATTTAAATAGAGAAGTACTTGTTAATTGAAGATTTATTTTTATCGTAGATAGTGGCGTTATTATTAAAAAAATATTTATCATTCAAGAAATTCAATTGTTTTATTTTTTCCTAACGCTTGTGTACGCAACTGTACCATATTAATAAATACTATATTGGAAGATTAAGAACGTTTCTTAGATATATGGCACGGCCGCTTTTTTGTAGCCATTTGAACTTGGTCGGGTTATGTAGGTTTTCGATGCTTCGTCAGTATTATAATTGTTTTTCTTTAATTACTGAATTTAATGACATGAAATTTTGCATGTGAATAGTTGAATGAATAAACTAATTATTGGCATACATTTTACCATGCAATTCCTTTAGAACGTCGTGATATTTGACTGCTTTGTAAACAGTGATCTATTCATGGTAAATTGTCCTATAACTCTTTAATTACTAACGGAACATCATTGATACTTGGCAACATGTTGCAGACACTTACAAGGTTTGTATAAACGTGAAAATCTAGACCCCAAAGTGCATACTTTAAGAACTAAGACCCAATAAGCGTATTTTATGTTTATATTTTTATCTTTTAAGCCCTACGATTTTTTCTAAATCTGTTTTTTAAACAAATATAAACAAATTTATTTAAAACAACGTATGTAAAAATCTACAGCTCTCTATGTAAGCGCTTTATATGAAAACTAGCTAATGGCCAAACGTTCGCGTAGCGGAAACTTGAATTTCTCCGAAGTTTATGCATGCACTAATTTTATTCATACATACACAATTACACACAAATTTTTGGACACATCTCTTTTCTTCTAAAGTCTATGGATTAAAAAAAGTTCCGCCAGGACAACGTTCGCCCAGCGGAATCAGTTTTTGGTGAATTTCTCCACAATGGCTGCGTGCACATTTTTTTTTTTTCCATACACAATTATACAACGTCATACACTAAATATCTGCATAATTAAAATCTTTAAATCCAACAACATTCCGCTGCGCGAAAGCACACATTTTATGGAGGGATATAAGAGCTCGCTAGGACCACAGTAGTAAAAGTATTATAGCATCTGTCACAAACAACCGTGGCTTAGAAATAACTCATTATTTTTAAATGCACCTGAAAATATTTTCAAATATAAAGACAGCAAGACCTGGTGATAATATAATTTTATGTAATAGTAACTAATTATCATATATTTTAAAACGATCTTTGATATAGGTATAAAGTTTTTGAAATAAATAACTACACTATCGGTCAAAATTTTGGGGACAGGGTAGACGTAACAAGGTTTGACTACAAGCTTGTATTTCTAAATAATATATTAACTGTATCAGCGCTATTTTGTTATAAGATATTTAAACATATTTTATGCTTGTTGTTAGTGTAATTTATTGATTATTTACTAGATATACATATGTCGATGGCTTTCTGGAGCAGACATGCCCAGAATCGGCCTTTTCTGTCAATGGAATATTTTCTTTCTCACTCAACAGGTGATCATTCCAATCGACAATATTAATAAGGGTTAAAATAAAACGAATATATTTCTAAATGTTTTTAATTCACCAATGTTGAACCATGTCTCGTCATAGTCTCAGTTTTATTTATCTACTTCACAACTACCTACTAGTGTCTCTAACACCAAGATTTGCATACTACATGAACAGAAAAGCATGCATGAAAACTAATGATTAAATAATACATAGCATGATTGCATTACCTATTGAACTAAACTTTAGTGATTAGGTATAGATATATAATTGAATTGCAGTGCTGTCAAAAATCTGATAATAATACCATTAGTAATAGTGATTTTACATACATCCAAACATCAATGTCAAATTCTAATAATTTTAAAAGAGTTCCGTACTACACATATAATTATTAACCCTATGGAACTCTGATATTAATAAAAAGATCTAATCTTTTATTATAATATTTGAAATTAAGAACCAAGACCAATATAGCGTCCTTTTAAGATTTCCGATATTAAAAAGGTGTTTATTAATTTCCAGCAGAGAGTTGAACGATTTGCTTGTTGATCTCCAGAATCTCGTTCATGTACTCTTCGTCGGCCATGATGGTGGCTAATTTGTTCAGGATGGATAGGAGCTCACCGTCGCGCAGACGGAGCTGATCATTACACTGTTCAACCTCATCGACTACCTCGTCAGGGATCTGGAAAGAAACACAAATTGTATTAATTACCACTACAGATCTCGAATGATTGATAAATACTAGGTTGATGTAATTACATGAATTAGTTCTTTTTATGTATTTCCATACAATGAACTAAATCAATCTGGCAACCCAAGCCAGATCAGCCCTATAATTATAAAGTATTCTCACTAGATGGCGGAGCGGGCACAACCAGAAATATAAAATATCGGCAAAATATTGTATTGGCATTTCGCCAGACTGATGACGTCTTTACCATTGGTAATTAATATAATTTATACTTATATTCTGACGCTTTCTTTCCATTGCAAATATTTTGTATCAGATCCACAATTAATGTGAGGAAATTCACATTCTATCCTACCATTATTAGGTCTTCTTTCGTCTCCAGTGTGTATTTCCTCTTTATTACATATTTTAACAAATATTATTTTGTTGTCAATAATTTGGTTTCATATACCTGAAGTATTTCCAGGTCTCAGCTTATATTCTTTAATTTTATCTTCTATTTAGAAGTAGGCAATTGCAAAAAGTTGGACCTTGCTTTCGATATTTGTAGGTTACGATAGATGATAAAATAAATTCAGAAATCTTAACAGCCCTTAACATGGTTAAGTCTCAATCCTCACTGTTTTTCACCAAGAAAGACAAGGAGATATTTGATTAGACACAAATTTCAAATTACCTTTTGCAACTCCAGGAAGGTATCGAACTTGTACTTCTTCCTAATCTTGCCGCTGTGTGAGTCGAGGAACATTGTGAACAGCTGGTCCTTAGCCTTCACGGGGAAGTAGACACCGGCGGTCAGACGACCCTTGGGATCCCTCGCGAGGAGACTCCTGGAAACCAAAATACATAGAATTTTAGAGATTTATATTTTAGTTGTTAAAACATTTCTGCCGCTAATTTGGACTATGTGAAGATCCAACTTTATCACATAGATATAAATATTATTTAAACAATCGTGTTTTGTAAATTAAAATGCGGAGAACTTAGTATTTGTGAGCAACCATTGTGAGATAACACTACATCACGAGGGTTCGTGATAATTGTTTTGTTTGATGTTAAGTAGTCATAATTAGTTTCTCCTCAGAGATTATTATATAGATACTAACTCGTTTATATTGTAAGCAAGATCATATTAATTTGACTTTAATTGCGAGAGCTTCATATGCATTGTAAAAGTATATAGTTTCTTCAATACCAACCTTAAGTCCCAGACGATGTTCCTTTTCTCAGTGACTTCGACAGCACTGAGGTAAGCTCTCGCGACGTATACGAGCGACAGACGATCCTTCACTTTATCACCTCTGGTCTCGCGCTCGTGCCACTCGATGTAGTTTGTGTTGTGCACGTTGAACTGGTAATTGTAGTCTTTGCGGCAATGAGGTTCGTCCGACTGGGTGAACCAACCTATAAATAACACAAAACTTTGTAAAATAACATTCTCAAGTAATGACCAAAAATGTTTGACCTTACGTAGCTATAAATAACTTACCAGTATGTGGGTATAAGCGGTCAACCATCACCGTGGCAACACGGGATATATGGTAACCCAAATCTGATAAAAACATGCCGGGCCTGCCATCAATCTTCACGGGAATTGCCACCATCACGTGATCCTTCTCTGTCTCGATCAGAAAGCCCTGGGGGCCAGGGAACGAGGTGGTATAGTCCTGCAGATCTTCAATGTTCTCATCGCAAGATACCAACATTATCGACTTGCTGATTCCTGGGAAATCTTTTTCTAACGTTTTCAAACGCTTGATGACTTCCATGCCCAGACCGACGCAGGTGTGCTTATGAGCACGGATGGGAGGATTGTACTTAGGGAAGTATTCTTCGAGAGTCTGGTCTTGGGCCGCCATGTACCCATCGTAAAGGGATAGGAAGTTGTTGATGGAATCGTAGTTTTCTGAGACGACGAGACGGCTCAACAACGCTTCCGCCTTAGCGACCAAATCCTCGTATTGTCGGAGGGTGAGGTGCAGGGCGGGGCGGGGAGCCCCCCACCGCGGCGGCGGTAGGGGGTGGTTTGCCGGCCAGAAGCCGGGAGCCTTAACATCGGAGCCGAGTCAGCTCAACCACTCGGCGCCCCAGCGACCCACAACGCGGCGTAGAGCGCGCTCCTCGTTGGATGTGCATACAAGAGGCGCGGCAGATCCCCCTGCTGCGCCTTCAGTGGCCTCCACGCCCGCGGGCGCACCCAGAGACCACTCTAAATCCTTACTTAACGGTTTTATATTTAACGTATCTGCAACAGAGGAAAAATATGTTCTTAATATACATTTATGGGTCAAGACAAGGCACTTAAAGATAAGTCGACGACCGTGAAGGGTGGGTGATAATATTTCAGATATCGCACTATTACACTTTCCAATAACCCAATTTAAAATAGCCTTCCGCTTCTAATGCTTGGTATTTATTTAAGACAAAATTTTACTGATATTATCAACTACACACCTTTGCTTTGAGCTTATGACTTCCCAAAAAACAATTATTTACGTATTGTGTTAGGTCATACCGGCTGTTATTGTTCATTTGGTATTCAATTGACTCTTTAAAACAACACACGCCTAGTAAATAAATAGCCACTAAAACAACCTTCACCGTTACATAATTTACATTTGGCGAACCTTGTGACGTAGAGTTCTAAGAACCAGTATTAATGAGAAGTAACTGCTTGCGACCAATGACGAATAAAACCCAAGGAAATGCAGATGACTCATGCGTCGTCATGTACAGTTGAAGAGACGTCACTATACCGACATACTTACAAGTTTATATATACATATGTCGTTATATGGCGGACAGCCAGACCATTAACGTCCGTTCCTATCAGACAGTGTTTGACCTTCTTTACTTTAAAAAGTGAGATCAAACGATATAAGGATATTTTTGTTCGCGAAATGGAAAGCAGATGTCGAGAAAATGTGTACATTTTGGCAAAGTTGCAAAATAAATAAATAATAATATAATGTTAAGAGATAAATTAACTGCCTTTAATTTCTGCTTAGCTGACTTACTATAGTGGGGAAATATTTATGCAATCAAATTTGGATTTCTCTTTCTGTCTAATTAATTCTAAGAGAATATTTAGTTAAGTATGTGTTTATATAGCGAACATTTAATAAAAGTCAATGAACTGATCTGTTTTTCTCTTTTATAATGTTTGACTATTTTACTATAAAATAAATATGAATTATAGAGCATTCAGAATTTCCTGTATTTACTGGCAGCTTTATTAGTACATAGGTTATTTAGTTTTATTGGACGCTTGTACATATATGTTACAGTTAACGGCTATATCTACTTTCGGACTTCGGGATCCAGACAAAATGCTTTTTCATTGTTTCCAGATATAATCATATTGACTCATTAACAACTTGAAATGAGATAAAGAGATATTCCATACAGTTGCTATGCCATGAATCGTATCTATATTACTCGAAACATAAGACCGGGATAAAACATGTACTTTGAAACATCTTTATCTTATAGGTGTGTTCCAAGGTTAGAAAATGGAAACAAATTGGATTACGGGGAATGGCGGCACGTGGCACGCGAGCACTCTATTAGCCGGGGAGCGATGACGCACAACCAACGATCAAACGGACTATTTCTCTATATAAATAATAGCCATGTATTGCTTAAAAACAACCACTCACAACTTAATATAATAATAGCTTAATCAGTAGACATCGACCGTATTTGTGATTGAATGAAAACAAGAGATAGGTACTTAATAGATCGATAAAAATATAAATAGTTATGTAACACAATACAATAATATTATAATGACATGAGTTGCAAATTATAGCGAAGATACAAATATGACATCGGAATAAATAATAAATGGAATGTTTGAGATATTAATACAATTGCGAACTTGAGATTCTGGTCAATAAAAATGTTAGATTAAATATAAAAAATACAAAAGAGAGCGATAAATGGTAGAAAATTCTTACATTGAAACTCAATAGTAAGCATTCAATATATTACTGAGATAATAAAATAATGATATTATTGGCCATAGTAAGTTATTGGAGAAACTAAAAATGTAGGCTTGTACAAAAACATGTGACATTTTACACTACAGCTGATTATTATTAAAACAAATAACAGTACATAATGTAGGTCGCCCTTCATTATGAGAAATTTGTAGGTCACGCGATAAAAATGGCAAAAGGAAATGAGAAATATTTGGATTATTCAAACAATTTTAAAGAACGTTGATAAAGAAATACGATGATAAAGAAATAAGGTGAACGTACCCATTGTTGGCGTGAAGCCGGCCAAAGAAGATAGTATTGCTCTTGGGAGGTGTTTGTTTGTTTACGTCTCAAACTAAACTGGTTTAATCTGCGTGCGCGCGTCCTATATAAACCGTTCATTCCGTTTTCCCCTGCCCCGCGTCTCCCGCCCGCACCACGCCACGTGCGTCATCAGAAAACATTCTGTTTATAGTGTATTTATTCGGAGATTTGTATCGATGTGTGCGTTATTTTTGCATGTGTTGCGTCAAAACAGAACGCACACATATGTATATGCGTGGCGTGTTTGTGATAGTTGTATATGTGTGCGATTCCCATGCAGACACTATTTTGTGTAAACAATGGGTTTAGTTTTGATCCAGTTGTATATTATGTACGCAATAATTATGATATATATTATGATTTATATTGTTTTGTAGTTCTAACTGTAATAATGTAAACTGCGAGACTTTATAAACGTGAAATACCTACGGGTTCCTCGGTTCTATAACCGACAGTCACGTGTAAGTGCCTCGTTGGTATACCGATGACGTAAGCGCTCAATTTCTGGGTCGGACACAACGTGATCGGGTTTTTTTAAAGAAATTCTCAATAGGAGCAGAATAATTAGCATAAGTAAATCTGTTTGAGTTATATGATAGGTTAGTCTGATATATGTTGATATTTCAATATGCAGGATATGTAGTCGGTATTTCAGAAAACAATTCGTGGCCAATGTCTTGCTTACATGGACGTAAAATGTACTCAGCACATTCCTTCATTTCTTTAATTCAATGTAGTACATTCTACGTCTATGATGATATATGCATATAGATGTATACAGCAAACTTATTTTAAGTGCAGCTTGTGCAATGCAAAAATTTTAATTCACATCTGAATTATGTAAAACATGTTTGATACTATTTATAATTATTTATTTGTTGGTAAAAGTTAACGTGTATAATTCTGTAGGTACAGGACAGAAGGAGGGGTATTTTGAAGTGTTTCTGTACAAAAAATAAATAGGCCTGATCTTAAATGAATAAATATATTTTAGAATATCGGTTCTCTATATTAAACATAAACTGTTACGGACAGCTAGGAACGACAGTTTTAAGAAGGATATGGAAGGATCTCCCCAGTTCAGACTCATTGTAAAAATTGCAGTAAAGCAATTAGTTTCTATAAATTTGATTGTTATAATCATAAATTCTTACTGTAGGACTGAGTACAATATGACGGAGAGAATAACTCTCCGAATGTGTAAACCAAAAAATTACCTTTACACAGTCGGAGACTTTTTCTCTTCGTCTCTGTAAAGGGAAATTTCAAAAGAGGCAATAGAATTTACTTGATTTTTCTTTTTCATACCTACTTGCCAAGTTGCCATTACATACTTTAATCTAATGAAGTGTTTGGGTTGCTGCATACATAATATATATATTCACATGGACTCACGTCTGTATATCCTTAAAAAAATAGGCAGCAGTGTAATAAGTACAACTATTCGTATATCGCTATAGTACCCCATTCGATTTTACGAAGTAGAGGGTCACCCTACTGACGTCTAAATAATACTCTTCCAAACTCTGAGCTACTACTGGGAATATCTTATCACAATTCCCAATATTACTTTGTCTACCCGGGCATATAACATAAGATCTTAAAATCTGCTACAGACAAAGGCACAATCTAAACCAGAATCTTAAATCTCAGACATAAACCCATTGCTAACTCAAGCTCTATCGAATAGCTTAGCTGAAGGGAAGGCATTGATAGTTGCAATCCAAATTGCGTACAATTCTTTCTTAAAATGAAAACAGCGCAATGGAATATCTGTAAATGTAATTACTTTTAATTAATTTTGATTGATGAGTTGAGTGTAGATTATTTAAAAGCGAAAATAAATCTAGAGGTGGTGGGCTTCGTGGGCCTGCCCGCCATCCGATCTGCACCAGGTCCGGGTGGTGACCAAAGGGTGGGTCTTGTTGTGTAGTGGCCTGCCGTTTCATACGTTGGGCCGAAATCTCGGCGGAGTCGCAACCGCATGTGAAAGTGATTCGCGCGACCCCGCCAATTGCGGTTCTGTCGAGGAACACTGTGGTAGGTTTTTGTCGGTATTCCGGGAGGTCCATTATTGTCATAATTACCATCTTTCTCTTTACCCCGGTGAGTCGGTCATAACCTCTTCGCCCGCTCCCGCGGAGGAGTATGCGTCAATGCATTCCCCACGTAAAAAATGCGAATATAAAAATAATGTTAAGAATGTTTAAAGCTGTTTTATTAAGATTAGTGTAACATATTTGAAGATCACACTGACTCGGGAAGAAAGTGGTAGGTTGTGTGTGCCTTTTATTCGTATAATGTAATTTTTTTGAATGACTATGTCCTTGCGCTACATCAACTCTATTTTTTTAATGTCGACGTGGGGAAACTCCAAGTATTACAAGTGTCCATAGGGCAGGTTTCAGTACACTTAGCCGGCTTTAACAATAGCGGCAGTTCTAGAACACAATGCTACAGCGGCATGGCTGCGGAAGGCAAAAATAATTCTGTATCATGCTGGTGAGTCAAACATACGTTCCTAAGCGACTTGATCAAGGATTGAGTAGAGGTTATCGTTAGATATTCTTAGAGTAGCTGCGGGACGAGCTTTATTGTTCTAATATCTATGTATACCAGTCTCTCACAAATGTATTTTTATACTTATGTTAGATTAAGCCATATTACTGTTCAAACATTTGTGATGAGAAAATAAATATTAAGGATTAGGTATACCAATACCTAGCTCGCGATAACAAAAGCCTGGTTTGTGAATTTGAGCATAAGACCTGCCTGCATCATCAAGGTGCTTTTGGGCACTAGGCAATGGCCCCTTAAAGTTGGTTGTTGGAGAGTGCATGCTATATATCCACTCTCTGTGATGATATAGTGAAGGTTGCTGGTCGCATAAAGCCGCGTGAGAGAAATAAGAATGAAATACATACAATATGCTATTGGATGTACAGATGTCAATTTTGTATCCAACAGAATGATAGGAAGATAATATCAATAATTGTTATGAACATAAGAATTGTATATGATAAACAAAACAAGTAGAAATCTCTCGACAGCTAATAACAACTGAACGACGCAAAATAAAATGGCGGCTATCAAATAAATCAATACGACGTCTATCTCATCTGATAAAACGTATTAATATATCATGTTGATAGGAATGGATTTTTTCAATGTGTTAAGTTATGTATATCTTTTGTATATATTCGTTAGTACGTATTAAGGGGCGAGCCCTCCAGCTTTAGATTTATTAAGGAATTTCAGTAGGTCTGAAGAGCCTAAAGCGCTACTCAGGCCAACATACGTACATAACCTTACGCCTGTGCCCCAGAAAATTCTAGCTCTAAGGCCCTGTGCCCTAGAGAGTTAGTCAAAGATGTGTTAGTGAACATATCGACAGGTTCGTTTTAAGACCCACGTAATAGAAGTTGTGCTTTTGCCATCTACTGGATAAATGCATGCTGCTCCGTGTTGCTACTACGAATAACCTCGCATACACACACACACGCGCGCACGCACTTACCAAGAAATAATTTTAAGATAATTTTTCTATTTTTAATTTATAAATGTTATTTTGTTCTTTAAATTAATTACCTAGTATTCTATTTGATATAAAACTATTGTCAACATAAGGGCGAAGACACTGACACCTGCAACACAGCCCAATAAAGAATATTATTATTATTATTATTAATTAGGCAGTAGAATAGGAGACAACTTCCTAGAAGACGCCTTAGGAATATATCCTATGTTGCGGGAGATTTTACAAATATTGAAACAACGGACACAAAGAACATACAGACTCGGAACAATAATTTGGATCACACAAAGTTTTGTCCCGTGTGGGATTCGAACCCACAACACTCGACGCAGTGGCAGTGGCGAGCGACCACTTAAACCACATTTAATCATGGCTTTACTTATTGACGTGAATAAATTATATTTCATCGAGTAGTCACGTTGAATTTTGAACACGTCAACTAAATTGTAAATGACGTGGTCAAGTGAAAAGCCCTTGACAATAAGTATTTGCGATTATATGACTGATCCACTCTTGTGCTGGTTATATAAGTATAACGTAGAAAGAACAAGTTCTGAACCTAAATTATATAATTGTAAGGTTCTGTATCGATTGTAGTAGGTACTATCAGAATTGGTAGCGAAATTTCTCGGTGGTAGAAACCGATCAGAACGTCCTTTCCCCGGTGGACAAGACTCTCTCGCGCTCTTACGATCCTAAAAGACTACAGCATATTCTCAGAGAAAGACGTTATAAGATTTATAGAGGAGCGGTAATGTTCGAGTGATGCTCTTGGTGGAACAACTACCCATAGATTAAGGTCACGGGTTGCTAACACCAACCATGTCGTATGACGTATGGTTGTTTGCAAGCTTAGTGGTATACAATTTTCAGAATTAGTCCTTACTGGTATCATTGCGAGAAAGAATTTTCCCATAGTATAGTTATATATACTTAACGTTATGAAGTAGGAGCATTAATTTTGTTACGTTTCGTTCGGTACATGAGAGCGTCGGATGTCCAGTAATCCCCTCGTCACCTATGCGTCAGAAGGATGTGCTATACTTAACCAGGCATCAGATTCATAAAAATATTAAGGAGCATTATAAATCTTTGTAAATTATACCTTTATTACTTAATAATGCAACATCGTTTAAGAAAGGCCTTTAAAAAATGAATATTGTTGATGTTTGTATAATAGCTCAGCCCGACGGATAATGGTATTGGTTAGGCTCGAGCACTTCTAGGCCCTATGGAGTCAGCGCCAGTGTATTCAAAAGTCAGTCGGAAGTATTAAACCTGGCATTCAATCAGGGCAGTCTGGCTAGATACGTGTTCAGGCTACTTAAGAAGATGATATCAGGGTACATAAGGTGATGGTACTCAATAACATTAATCAATTGTGTTATTTTTGAAAGGTTGACAACTTACGGGTAATAACCATGGTGTTGCAATCAGCGTCGTCAAGGCGTATGCTAGATTGCCATCGTGATTGTTTAAGAATAAATAGGCTGAAAATATAAATACTTATTTTTACCGTTATAAACTTGAAATAAAACACGTTTCCCAGAAGCACGTTGTGTAAAATATTCGTCACGTCCAAATATAGTACGGTCGATAATTAATAATTATACATAAAAATATTGTCGGCGTTCAGTCTATGGCATGGTGTGTGACCTTCGCAGGTGCAGCAGTATACCTACTATATGGCGTAATGTTATGTATAGGCATCGTCTAGTTACAACATAATAGATTGCCTGTCCGATGACATATGACGCATAACGTTGGATTTTCTATTGTGTTTATCAATGGACTGCAAAATGCAAAAAAATATTACATTCTGCTAACGATTGCACTTAAACAGTTATGAGAGGTTGTGGAGCAAGACGGGTGAGGAACGCAGAGGTGCCTTGGGATCGAACTCGAGACTTCTAGCAAGAATTAACAGATTCTAGACCATCAACCTATGTTTTGATTGTTTTACCTACTAGAGTTAGAAATACGACAGTATTTCACACGGGAAGGTAAACGAAATATAGAATGTATGTACATATCTTATGTGGGGGCCAGTCAGTGCAGACCGGCGACACTTCGACCAAGTAGGATCTTTTGTGTCGACACTCTCCCAATAACGACTGCCATAGATGTTCATGGCAGTCGGGACCGACGGCTTAACGTGCTCTCCGAGGCACGGAGCAGGCGATAATCGTCAAGCAATACGCACATAATTCCGAAAAGTCATATAACTTCCGAAAGTCAGAGGTGCGCGACGTGGGTTCGAACCCGAGACCCTCTGCATTGCAGTCTGTTGGTCTCCCCACTGAGCTATCGCTGCTTAAATATAGAATAATAATATAACACATTTGTGAATTGGCAAATTGTAGGTAAAGCTTTATTCGTGTCAATGTATTTATTAAATACGTCATACATAATATATTATGTGATGTGGGGTTTAAACTTTAAACATGTCACTGACGAAATGTGACAGTGATACATCTGTGACTAACCCTTTGAGAATTTAAGGGGATGATGTTGTTACCATTACTTTTTACCAGCCTTAGTCACGGGTTGACTAACCATACTATTAATACAAACTAATCTGTTTTTTTTTTGTAGGTATACTCAAATGGTTTAGGGTCAGCAACGCGCAAGTGATGCCTCTGGTGTTGCAGGCGTCCATAGGCCACGGTGACCACTTACCATCAGGTGGGCCGTATACATGATTGCCAGCTTAGTTGTATAAAAAAAATGTTTGTTATTTTGGTTGGTCTAATGAAATGCTTCTTGGTAGATATGGATATACTCGTATATTTACTGGTATCAGTTACAAATACTTAATATAAATACATATTGAGCTACGACCTAGCTCAGCGGTTGTGGGGCAACAACTGCGGCGTAGTTTGTTAGCTGTTGCAGTCTTTCTTTTTCAAAAATAGGAAAGAAAAATAATGAATTTGTAGTACAGTTTCTCGTGATGATGATAATTGCAACTTGCCAGGTTTTTTAAGATATACATGATGTAAACGTTGACCGATTCAAAGTCAAAACGAAATCAATCATTTAAAATAACAAGCTTAAGCACGAGAGGTTAAATTGTTTTTTAATTTACTTCTACCAAAGAGTTTCTATTTTCGAAGCGTCTGATGTTTTTGGTTTTGAAAGTTGGGTTTGGTTTGACGTTCTTTAGGGTATATGAATGGAAACTGCTTTCATGTCCTTAATCTTTTAAAGAGATAGCATATCGCTGCAGAATTATACAAACATTCATACAACAAACACAAGAAACACCTAGACTCGGAACAAGCATTTGTAGATCACAAAAATTTTACCAATTGACGTAGGTATTAAACCCAACCATAACATTCCCGCAGTCAAATATTACGTGTTTACCTTATACCAGCGTTAGTTTAATAATTATAATGACGTATTTACCTAATACAATTGTTATATTCTGCCCTAAATATGGCTTCACCGTTCTCTTTCGCATTGCACCTACACAGTACATAGTTCCACACTGGAATCAATATTTAAATCAAGGTGAATGCTTACCATCGTGTACCTACGTCATTCAAACGCTACTTAGATGATTCATAGGGTCGGTAGAATGATAAAATATAGTTTGCTAGAAACATTTGTAGTGAATATGTACATGGTTTGATAAGTAATTCTGAATTAAGACATGTTCATGAGACATGCTCCTGTTTCGTCTGAAAGATCAGGTACTTATCTTCTTTCTGTTTCTTAATATTATGTCAACTGCCGTAGTAGGAATAAATTCTGTGTTGTGCAGGATTTTACAAACATTGCAACGACTTACGCACTAGAAATAACTGTGTCGCGGGACCTATACAATTTTTTAAAACAACGGAGACATAGAACGCTTATACACAGAACAACTGTCTGTGAATCACACAATTCTTTTATTCACTGGCAGTGGTGACCTATTAAAAAGCAACATATTTGTCCACCCTGATTAGTTCTTGTTTATAATGATAACAGGTGAATACGTCGATATCGCTAATTGGTTTCTGCAATTTTAGTTTGAATACAGACAATTCTTTCTAAAGACTTCTAATAATAGGTCATCAAATGAATAAGCATTATAAAGCAATTTGTAAAGGCCTTATCCATATACGTCCTATGTATGTGGCAGATTATTATTTATATGATTCAAGAAGGAAAAAGATAATTTTGTTGGGTCTGATAATCGAAAGGTAAGTAAGGCGAAATAATGATTGAAATAAGTAAAGTATATTTTTATTATACGAGAACGGGACAAAGCTACGAGTATACATTATGAAATGCATTATCTCGTTCCTTTGCGTGCAATTACATACAAAGGCATTAAGAGATGATGGAAACCCCTCAGCCTCCAGCTGTAATCCCTGCTCAGTAGCCTACTATCACGAAATATTGACAATACGTGAGTCTAACGATTTATACATTATTAATGCTACGATTTGGTGTAAATAAACTGATAGAAAATTTCTTACATTATATTTTTCATTATGGATATATTTGTACAATCCATAGGCGTTGCCACGATTGATAGAAAAACTCTTTTGCGATACAGAATTTATGACTAGTGCTAGCTGCTTGTTAGCATAGTAGTCTCATAAAAAAAGTTTTTTTAAAGATCTGTGGAGGAACAGTGTGTGATGTCCCTCCAACACCTCCGCAGAGCCCTTTACGGAGGTAAGGTGGATCCATCCTGTGCCCTGTGACCACCAACACAGGCACAGAGGACTTCCTTTACAAATACCGTACAGTTGACATAAATAACACCTAAATCAGAAACAACTATTTATTGTTAATATATGGGTATGCTCACATGTCAATTCCACACCACCCCCCGCATTAACCATCGCAGTGATACACCGGCACGCCAGCGGTCAGTCAATAGCTTTTCAATTATGACTGGCATTCTAACAATTGATAGGTTCATCGTTGGTATATTGTAAAAGCGGAAATAGAAACAAAGCCAAACGACAAGATAAAACTCTATTGTCATGTTTTAATACAGTTTTGGCCGTTGTACTATGCTTACTGATAAAATTGACGACAAAAATTAAACAGAAAGACGAACGTGTTAAATCTGTTTCTAATGTGTATATGACTCCACTTATGGCGCAATTCTTTAATTATTACCCTGTCTATAGTTGGAATACCAGACATAATAGAAAACCTATTGTGCCTGGCCACCGGTGTGCTGCTGCGACTTAATAAGTTAAATGTCAGTATTCAGTTATTTTTTTAAAGATTACTACCAAATTGATTTACATAATTAAATGCTTAATATCTATTGTCGCTTGTTAAAAGTTGTGTTGAAACTTGAAAGCTGTGAAACCTTTTGGCGGAAACTAGACAGTTAGGGCATATATTATGCACATTGTCGATATTATACCTATGACAAGAATTGAGTAAGATTATCTAAGATAGTTTGGGCATGTGATATTAGCCGCGGGCGGAGGAACCGAAATCTCACGTTCGCAGGCCATTGAGTCGAAGCAACGCCCTCCGTCGTGACGGGGCGCGACGCCCAGTTTTTGCCAGCAGACATTTCTTGTCTGCACTGCTGGGTGGGTGGTTGATGTAGTTTTAATTCCAGCGATACATTCACCATTTATAGCAGCGAATTGACACACCGTGGTAGGTTTAGTCGGTAGGATCCGGGACTGTGATATTGGAAGTTAAATAGACTTAAGACTATGTGTGTACATTGACACGGTCACACACATAGCGTATTACTAGGTATACTTGAGATAACGCGTTGCGAATCATGACACTTCATGATGTAAACCACGTGTCACTCGCCTCTTATCGCAATATAATGGGTGATCTTAAAAACCATTTGAAATACCTACGATGTGTGAAGTACAGACATGGTAAATCTAAACAAAAAACCTATCTATAACAACGTCAAATAAAAACACTGGTCGGACTCATGCTAAATATTTGATCGATGATAATTGATAACACAGGCAGACCTCTTCGATATGCCGCGACGTAGTTGAGGACACGGCGCTGCACACTTTGGCGGTTTGCCCCGCCTGGGCATCGCAGCGCCGTGAGTTGATCGCGGCAGTCGGGTTGGTTGCCCTCTCGCTCCCGGCCGTAGTTCAGTCTATGGTCCAGAGTGAGAGGTCGTGGAACGCCGTCGCCTCCTTTTGCGGGGAAGTCATTTCCATCAAGGAGGCGGCGGAGCGGGAGTGGGAGCATTTAAACCCTCTCCCCAACCGCAGAGCCGGGCGCCGGAGGGCGCGTGACGACCTCCAGCCACCCTGAGGATTGACCTGGGGGTGGCGAGCTTTGTGGGCCTACCCGCCATCCGTTCAGCACCAGGTCCGAGAGGTGGCGTGCGTGTTCCCACGCGCGCCTCTGTGGCGAGTCCGTCTCCCCTCTAGGGGGGACAGTAGGGAGTTTTTAGATGTGCCTATAGGGTAGGTCTTTCGTGTAGTGGCCTGCCGTTTCATACGGTGGGCCGAAACCTCGGCGGGGTCGCGACCGCATGCGAAAGTGATTCGCGCGGCCCCGTCGATAGTGGTTTTGTCGAGGAACACCGTGGTAGGTTTAGTCGGTATTCCGGGAGGTACTTTATCATCTTTACCATCTTTCTTTTACCCCGGCGAGTCCGACATAACCCCTCCGCCCGCCCCCGCGGAGGGGTATGCGTAATGCATTCCTCCGCGTAAAAAAAAAAAAAGGCAGACCTCTTCGATACGTAGACATAATTGGCGAAATGTGGGTTTATTCTTTGTAGTATAAGTAGTCGGATAATTATCCTCATTTGGTTAAAACATTAACATTTGACTTTTGTATGCGGTACCTGAAAATTTTTTTGTGTCACGGCATATTGAAAGGTTTATTTATTTATTTATTTAGGACATCTTACAAAACATACACTAATACAGGGTTTACAAACTGTTTTAAAAATATGTGCTGAGTGTTGTTTCACCAAGTTGCCACAGCATGATTTGGGACAGTTTCATACAACTTTATTTTATCAAACTAATAAACATAAAAACTAACACTAATCTTAATACTAACACAAAACTAAGGAAAAACAAATTATCAAAAATTTTACTGATGACATCTGTGATAAAAACAACATGATAGTTATATACATTCAAAAGATACATTAAGTTTACACAATCAATATTCAAAAATAAAAAATAAATAAATATAAAACAAAATGCAAATACAAAATATGATCGAGATTACAGTTCACAGTGACACATTTAGTCTCACGATAAATACATGCATTTAATCTCAAGGAGTATTAAATGATGTAATTATCTTGCTTTTAAATTTTGGAAGACTGTTCGAAAAGTTGTCTATGTCAATTTCTTGATTTCTCGTCAGCTTTTTATAATGACTGAGTAATCTATTGATAGTAGCATTCTCACCTAAGTTGGTTTTTGAAGTTTTAGTCTTTTTCTTGTTTAAATGGGATTTGCCACTTAATCGACGGCACGTATGCCGCAGTGGGTTAAATGATCGTCGATTATTTCGCCCACGTACGTGCAAGCTCTGGAATGAACTGCCTGCTTCGGTGTTTCCCGAGCGCTATGATATGTCCTTCTTCAAACGAGGTTTAAAGAGAGTTCTTCTTTCACGGTAGGCAGTGGCTTTGCTGTGTCTTGACATTGCTAAAGTCCATAAGCAGCGGTTACCACTTTCCATCAGGTGGACCACATGCTAGTCTGCCACAAAAGGCAATAAAAAAATTTATGATCGCGTCGCCAGGATTGGTGTGGTCACAAATATTGTGTAATATTGTGCCGAGTTTGGGTGTACTTTGTACGCGTTGTTTCAGTGTTTGTAAAGTCTTCGCGTTACAAGAATTATTCCTAGTTCGGCAATTATCTTATCTATACTCCATTCAGTTAGGTACTTAACTAAAGGTAAACAATCTTGATGTGACTTTTTACACAAACACATATTAAACAAATAAACTATTGCTTAAACTAACGGTTAAATTGATTAAGTAATCGTTATTGTTGTATTTACATTGATATTTAGCAGCATTTTATTTTTAAACTGGGATAAAAAGACACATCACGATTGTTTACCTTTAGTTAAGTACCTAACCAAATGGAGTATAGGTATCCTCACTGAATAGTAGAAAGCTGAAATTATCGTTGTTAGTTTATATAAACGTATTTTTGCAATATGTAACATATTTATTGTGGCAGGTCGTAGGCTATCATACATCACGCTACGAACTTTATTATTAGAAACGGAATGACTGAAACCGTGGCATAGCACAGCTAATTAAATATTATCCCCAAGCGGTTTGACATGTATATCTATTATTATACCAGTTTGACTATTCCAGCCGCGAAGCACGTTACTCAATTTAAGTTCAAAATAAACTAGCCGTTTATTTGAGCTTCTTTCATATTTAGGCAGGGTGCAGTGGCTAGGATGTTGAGCATGTGGGGACGAAATTTTCCTGTGGACGAATGGGCTGTCGAAAAAAAAGATGGGTGCCACGCGACCAACGGGGCAGATAAAATGTGTGTATGTAGGGTTGCCTCTCCCTTACAGAAATATTTTTCGTTGTAATAAATTTTAAGAGGCATACAGCATCATTACAGTTTATAGTAATCATATTTTACTAACAAACAGGTCAGCACACTCTTAAAATATGCAAAGCGAATCAAATAATATATCTGTATTTTTATTCTATAATTATAATTATTATTCTAATCTTCGCGTAAGAAAATGTCTTATATTTTATTTCTTGACTTTTAATATATCACCCCAGATACAAAAATCCTAATCTTAACTAATATTATAAATGCGAATGTGAGTTTCTTTTGTTGTTTGTTACGCTTTAACACCTTAACTACTAAACCAATCATCATGAAATTTCGCATACACGTTGTCAGGGGAACAGAAAAGGACATAGATTATCTCCCATACAGAAACAAGTGAGAAACGGCAGTGAATTGCCGTAAATCTTAGAGTTCTAAAAATGGTTCATGTAATATTCAAAGATCACGTAATAACACGTGATTTTCAGGTCAGAGGTCAAAGGTCATAGTCATTTCGGGGTAACTCGACTATGCTGAGTCGAATGGCGTTGACCGCAAGTTTCTAGCTCTTATGGTTCTTGAGTTGAAAGATGGTATCACGTGACCTTGAGGTCAGAGTTCAAAGGTCATAGTCATTTCGGGGGTATATCGACTATGCTGAGTCGAACGGCGTTGACCGTTAGTCTCTAGCTCTTACGGTTCTTGAGTTGAAAGTTGTATAACAGACGGACGGATGGACGAACAAAGCTGTTGTATAAGAGTTTTTTCGAACTCTAGAAAGCACCGTCACTAATCTAACCTAACCTAGTATGTTAATACGTAATATACTGCTAGGTAACTTGTCTTACTCGCGATACAGTATTTAAAAGGTAATAAATATCTATTTATTGCCCGACGTTTCCACCGACTGGCATCGATCGTGTCAACCCGTGACCACGATCGATCCAAGTTGGTCAAAACGTTAGCTAGCATTATATTAATTATGTATACAAATGGCGAAAGTCTAAAAACGTTTAGTATGTTAATATTTAGGCATCCCTATAAATATGTACGTCACATAAAAGCATTTCGTCCGCGTGCAAATTATGTGATTGTTCAAAAGGCATGATTCAGCACGTGCTTTCGATAAACAACATGTGTTTCTTTATCAGCCATAAACGCTATCATCCATTATATTTTATTTACATCAGTCATCTTTAATTAGTAAGTAGACTTATGTTTATATTAATAGAGCAGCGATAGGTCAGTGGGGAGACCAACAGACTGTAATGCAGAGGGTCTCGGGTTCGAACCCACGTCGCGCACCTCTGACTTTCGGAAGTTATATGACTTTTCGAAATTATGTGCGTATTGATTGACAATTATCGCCTGCTCCGTGCCTCGGAGAGCACGTTAAGCCGTCGGTCCCGGCTGTCATGAACATCTATGGCAGTCGTTATTGGGAGAGTGTCGACACAAAAGATCCCACTGGGTCGAAGTGTCGCCGGTCTGCACTGACTGGCCCCCAGATAAGATAAGATAAGATATGTTTATATTATTAATTATGCTTATTAAAATATTAACGACTTATTATTAGATTTGTCTCGTGGCATTATTTTGTAGTTGTTTGCCGCCAATCGTGGTGTCTGGGGTCAGATAAGACATGTTTTTTTGTTAGGAAATTCTGGGAAGCAATAGCAAGGCTAAATACGTTATATGAACGGTAGACTGTAATATAAACTCGCATTCTACTGCGTAATATTTAATACAAAGCTAATGCAAAAAATTTACTTAGCCATAGACAATCATAGATCAAAATATAAAAAGGAATGTTGTTTTTCTATTTTTAATTATATTTATATGAGTTAATTTATGTGACCAAGAAGTGTTTATAGGTATGTACCTGTATGTTTTGAAGGAAACAAATTTCTTTGCTTTGTCTTTGAGCTGGCAAAATCTGTATGTAAGTATACAATACTTCTTTTAAGAATAACAGGTTTTAGTGTGTATATATATGTATGCATGTAGGTAGTCATTAGAGGTCTTTATTGTTTAGCCTAAAACTATTATATTTTGTCATATCTAAACGGATATACGACACGCAAGTCGCAACACAGAGATCAGGAATATGTTGGTGTACATTACCAACCATTCGACCACTTTGGTTATTTTTGGCGGTATGGCACGCGTGACGCCAGTCGGGGGTAGCTCGTAAGTCGTACGTCATACTCTCGGTCACATGACCAAATTTGACCACGTGACCGAACACCAAACTCGCAAACTGTATACATTTATGACATTTGAGTGACGTAATCAATTTTCAAACCACAGAGGGTTTAACTTATAAATAGACGCATCTCGCGTGCCTACTGTGGCTACGTGACACGCTGTGCGGGTAGAATGTGAACGGTGCATGTCACGTGACCGCAGGGGTCGGTGGAAACACGTGTCAACGGCGCTCGTCCGTTTCGTGCCTTATTGTTATGCAAACTCCAAATCTTTGTGTTTATTACAATTTGGCATGAAATAAACGTGACTTAAGTGTATGTATGTATATAATTATTACTATGGAAAAGTAAATGAAATAAAATTGAATATTAAAGAAAAGGCTTTTTGAGGAGTAGTTCATAAAAAAAGCTGGCAAAAGACTCATTCTTACTCTTTTCATTTGCCAATGGTTACGACGTTTCTAACAATACAATTCTTTTTCCTATATGAGCTGGTGTGTGTTAGCATATATGTTTATTTACATGTACAGTCAACTACATAAGTCGCTATATATCTGCGAGATTTTGAATTATTCTATTATTCGGAGTAATAACTCTTTCTAATTTTTATTCTAATAATATTTAGAGGATGGTTACTTTAACACATATTAAACAAATAAACTATTGCTTAAACTAACGGTTCAGTTGATTTAGTAATCGTTATTGTTGTATTTACATTGATCTTTAGCAGCATTTTATTTTTAAACTGAGTTTTTAGATAAAATGCACATCAAGATATTATTGCCTTTAGTTAAGTACCTAACCAAATGGAGTATAGGTTGATGCGTCGCTGTGTGTAGGTACATATAACTTAACTAAAAAACTAAGATATATGATTGTAAATAAATAAAATGACTGGTTTAGGCAGCGTCGTAAAATTCCTCAGCATCGCTGACAAATTAATTAGTTAAGGGATAAAATTGTCTATATATCAAATAATTTTAGAATAAAATAAAGCAGCTCATATTCACATTTAATTTTGAATTCGTAATTAAATATGCTTCTCTTTCACGAGTATTTCACGTTTGAAAAATCCCCGGCCCATTAGAATATAGGCTTACAAAGGGACATAGAACCAACGTGCAGAGGCCCTTCAATTCGAGAGTTTTATCCTGAAGCGGAATGAGACAACAACCAAAGCACTAGCCACGGCAGGTTTAGAAAACTATTGCTACATATGTAACCTAATTAATCTAGGCTGTGAGAATGGTTGTCTGAAGGGCTGGTGTAATGGAAACTGTTGACGTAACACGGTGTCTGCCAGAAATACTTTTATGGTATCCAGTCGGAATCGCAAGCGGTGGCTTGCCAAGTTATATTATTATTTTTTATCCAATTTCGTACTGCTGCTTATAACACGAGTACTCCACGTGCGTTGGCGCTCATAAGTCAGATATAGATTTACTCCAAAGCACGCAGGAATGCGGCATATAAGAGTAAGTGAATATGTTATTATTAATTATTAGTGTAGATTTTTTCTTCAGGAGATTTTCGATGTATTGTTTTTATTGAGGTCTTAATATTTACGATTTGGTTTACTGTAAAGCTTTGGTAAGTTTACAGCGAATCAAATCGTACCTACATGAAAGTTGTAAAGATATTGAATATATGCTAATCAGTTACGCCTAAACCGCTGAAAGGATTTGAATGAAACTGAGCACAAAGATAGATCGTGTTCTAGCTAGATGAACGCCTAGGACTTTTTATCACGGTACGCGTTCCCTTGGGATATTGCGGGTAAATCCCACGTTGTATGTGTTGAATTTGTATCTGTCATTTTAACGTAAATCCATGGACTATCAGTCGTGTTGTCGTCTGTCAGTCTGTTGGTCTCCCCACTGAGCAGCGATAGCTCAGTGGAGACCAACAGACTGCAATGCAGAGGGTCTCGGGTTCGAACCCACGTGGCGCACCTCTGACTTTCGGAAGTTATATGACTTTTCAGAATTATGTGCGTATTGATTGACAATTATCGCCTGCTCCGTGCCTCGGAGAGCACGTTACGCCGTCGGTCCCGGCTGCCATGTACATCTATGGCAGTCGTTATTGGGAAAGTGACGACACAAAAGATCCCACTGGGTCGAAGTGTCGCCGGTCTGCACTGACTGGCTCCCACATAAGATACATACATACATCAGTCGTGTTCATACATGAAAAGTGAGAGATATTATGTGTTTTATAAAAAACAACTGTTGACTAACTAAAAACAATTAATGACTTAGCTCGTGCATTTTGTTGGCTTGGCTTGGCTTTTGCATTGTGCTCTAACCTAAGATAAACCACCATAGGCGCAAATAAGGGACCTGGTGAGCCGTACGCTCACCCCAATTTTCATTACCACTCGAAATACTTTATGTTTTACATAAAGTAACAAAGGAATGACATGAAGAAAACCACTTTTATCAAACGATTTAATGCATTGCTTTGTTTTATCAATTGACATGGAATGATTGTCAAGCATCAAGTTAATAATGTTGTCAAGTGACATCTTATGAAAATAAAATTTGTATGGTATATTAGTCAAATTAATTAATCACAGATCCAATATTTTGTATAAATCATAAGCTTGCAATAATAATAATAATATTATTTTAAATTTGTTTTTTGTATGTCAGGTGTCAGGGCCCCAGCCGACCTTAATACAGTCGATAATAATACAGACATTAGGGTAGGGCGCGATCGAACGACCTTCCAAGGGTGCCATAGAGGGCGCTAAAGGTGCCCTATTGTCACGCAATTTCAGTATCTAGTGGTAATTTCCATTTCCTTAGAAAAATCTAAATAAAGCCTACTATTGTCTACTAGAGAATTTCGTTAGTTGAATTCATTTAGGTACATACTCGAATCTTTTATTCTTACTCTCAGCACTAATCGAATAAACTTTGACATAGTCTCGAAATAAACGTAATGAAATGTTGCCATTTCGAATTATGTATGTTCTGGTAGATTGATAATGTATTCGAAAATTACAATACAAGCTAAGTAAATGAAATATTTGCCTAAAACGCTGCTGAAACAGGTAGGAATCTATTACGTATTTAGGTACATATTTTGAGTCCACGTCTTTAAATATTTTTTTTACTTACCTTAGATCGAGTAGGTAAAATTATAATAATAACTAATAAGTAAGTCCTAATTATATTATTATTTCAAGTCTCGCCCATCTATTCATATTGATATAATGGGTAAGATAAACGTAATTCAATTCAAATTATAACAAAAAACGCAATAATTATTATTTCAAAGGTGACCATTTTTACCCGTCAATGACGTTCCACGCACACATTCACATTAATAAGCCACACATCAACAAAAGGGACTCAATGAAGTCAACTCACACACGTACACTTACATGTGTGAGTAATTATGAATCAATACATCGATGTGTGTGTGTACACGATATGGAAACATATTCTGTATACTAATATGAACTTTATGTGTTTGTTTTAACGTTGGTTTTCAAATAAGTTATATAAAATTTAATCGTAGTTCTGAAATGTGAGCGATTTGGAATCATCGAAACTCGTTCACACTAAAATGAGCTTTATAACATTGGAATAAGGTTGTTTTGATAGTCTGGGGCCAAGATAAGGCGCGTTCCAGGCCGTTCGAGTAATTTTCCAGAGAGATTGTTTACGTATCAGTAAGTACTAGATTAGACTAGTATAGTAACTGTGGCGAACTGCGCAGTTAGCAATGCTTACAAGAGATTACCAGCCGCGCCGTATTGCGGAACTGCCGTAGGTCAAGGGTTTAGGAAATCAGGGCCTGGCCGTGACAAAGGTCAGACGTTTAATATAAACTCACTTTGTAAATAGTAAATCTTGTAGTACTTAAATATTTAGTAAGCAGCTATTTTGTTTAGAATATCGTCTATTCTGTCATGTCATGTATAATACCTGTCTATCCACAAAAGGTAGACAAAGGATAATTACACCTTAGCGATACTTTTATTATCTTTGCATTATGATGATCAATACATTTAATGTCTTTGCATCATAGCAGGACTTTTAATGTCTTTGCATCATAGGAATAAGTACTTTAAATGTGTTTGCATCTTAGCAATACTTTTAAAGGCTTTCTTTTATAAGCTATGTTTTTTTGCGGATTAATTATTATCTATTGACAGTATTTAGCTATTTGACAGCATTTAAAATAATGACCTATTTATTGCCATCCGCGTTGATTATGGCATTTAAAAGCAATCTGGAATAATAAAAAATATTAATCCCAAAATAAACATAACTTAACATAAGCGGTTTTGATTGGCAACATTATTTTACATCACACGTCACGACAGTGTCACTTGATGCCATATTGTCAGAGCAAGCATTTTGACAGCTCAAATAATCACTCGTTTATTTTTATAGATAAAGTAGTTAAAAATGAACATTCTATTTTGTAGGGTCCATAGACAACACTTAATAATGTGAGAAGGTTTTTAGAAACTTGTCAAACAGTCTATTGTCTTACAGTAAAACTTAATAACGGTTCAGGAGACATCACGAATTTCTGCAAATAAATAAACCATTCATCATTCAATCATTCATTCATTCATTCACGATCTACTGTGAGTGTAAGCCCAAATGAGCTACGACAGGCAAGCCAAACTTCTAACCAACACAAATATAACTTAGCCCCAATAACCTTTATAATGATTAATTAATAGATGTGCCCGCGGTTTCTCCCGTAAGTCGTAGCGTAATGTTAAATAACCTACAACCTTCCTCGACCTTAACCTAGTACCCTCTACGATATTAATGTTTAAAACAGCGTAAATTAATATACGTGTAAACAAATCACATAATTATTATCATCATTTATTCGGTCTTATGTTTACACAAGAGAGATTACGATGACCGAATAAAACAATTTTGGATAGATTTGTTCTTTATTCCATAAAGAGG
The DNA here is from genome assembly GCA_930367265.1 of Catocala fraxini. Taxonomy (NCBI): domain Eukaryota; kingdom Metazoa; phylum Arthropoda; class Insecta; order Lepidoptera; family Erebidae; genus Catocala; species Catocala fraxini. The sequence goes on along the minus strand of OV884042.1, from coordinate 4,040,814 downwards.
AATATAGAATCACGAGCTGACCAGCGTAACATCATCTGCTTCACATAAGACAATTTACCCCGTTTTTCAACATTTTTCATTGCTGCTCCGCTCCTATTGGTCGTAGCGTGATGTTATATAGCCTATAGCCTTCCTCGATAAATGGGCTATCCAAGACTAAAATAATTTTTCAATTCGAACCAGTAGTTCCTGAGATTAGCGCGTTCAAACAAACAAACTCTTCAGCTAGTACTTTTTCTGCATGAAAGGTACCGTACGTACTTTTATCCCCCTAACAAGATGCATGCGAAATTAAATGATGATCGGTCAAATAGTTAAGGGGTGAAAGTGTAACAAACGAACAAACTCACTTTCGCATTTATAATATTAGCTAGGATTAGGATATTATATCAGCCCTGTACCTAATAGAAACTATCCCACTGCTGGGATGCGCCTCTTCTTATTGTGATAAGGGTTATATAGTCCACCACGCTGGCCCAGTGTGGATTGTCAAACTTCACATAATATCTTCAAGAACATTATGCAGAACTCTCAGACATGCAGTATATTGTTAAAGCGAGCGATAAATTTCTATTTCATTCGCATATACCTTCGAAAAATCAGGTGTGTGCCTTAAGATCGAACTTAAGACCTCTAGTGGCTGTCCAACGGTCTACCAATAAGCTATCGCCGCTTAGTGAGTGTGCTTTGACGTGTATTTCGCAAGGCATAAGCCATTCACGTCATCAATGATAACGTGAATCGCTGACCTATTGCCTATCAAGCACTTTCTAAGAGTACTTTTGCCTGTAACTTGCCAATTTGAACATAATTGAACTCATTTTGAAATTATTAACTACTAGAAACTGTCTTGCCTTGCGAAATACATCATCAACGTTGTCACATCCAAGATTGTTTTCCAGAGGTCCGACCCTTAAACAGCGTTCGCCCACTTACAACCCTAGAATTCTGAGTTAAAACTGAACATCTTGAAGTAGGCACCTGACAATTATGGAGTGGGCATGGCCTACCTGGTTACTTGGTACCTTCCCTCTTATCCTACTAATATTATAAATTTGAAAGTTTGTGAGGATGGATGGATGTTTGTTACTTTTTCACGCAAAAACTACTGAACGGATTTAGATGAAACTTTACAGTATTATTGTTTTTACATCAGAATAACATGTAGGCTACAAAGAAATATATCTACATAAATCTACATGGGCAAAATCTAGTATTATGTATGCTCAAGCACGTCACCAACCTTAGGGCTGTCTCTGATTAAAGTGCTTTGTAGCCGATCAATATGGAAATACTAAACATCAGTAGCGTGGAGCAATTGAGCGTTACACTAAAGCTAAGTAAATAAAGCTTTATAAGAAACGAAATATTAGCCTTAGGTCCCAAAATATGATATAAATATCGCATAAAATTTCCAAAGAAATAAAAATATAATGACAAAATGAAAGATCCAGAGGATCTTATCGACTTTGTCAGGTGTGGGGTTCGAACCCACGCTCCCTCTCGGGAACCAGAGCTTAAATCTGGCGCCTTAGACCACTCGGCCAACCTGACTTGACAATTGAGTCCAAATTATGGTTCAGTATCTAATAAATTTGGTACACTGCCTACATTTTAATATATAAATGCAATAAATTAAAACATACCAGCTCATTTCAAGTGCATTTAAACAATGAATGAATACGGCATAAAATGCGAATCATTTCGCTGTTACCTAAAACCGGCAAAAATTAAATTGGAATTAGCGTATCAGGTTTAATTACTATAAGAAACATTTTGTCACGAATTATTAAATTATTTTTTTCGTAAATTATTATAAATAAAATGTTTTAATCATTTTCTTTATTAAATAACAGTTGTTGCGCCATCTATGCAAAATAGTATGAACCATTGTAACGCTAAGTCACCACTCGCCGTTTTAACGGTGCACAAACTTGATTCCTGTTTAGTACAACTACTTGAACATAGATGGCACTGTTATACAATTAATTTTTCAATCTAAGATATTTTCTTTTTAGACTTTGTTACATATGTATCTATAATTATATATATATTATTGCATGTTATATAACATGCATTCAAATAAATCAAACGTGCTAAAATAATTTGTAACATTGAACTAATAAATATATAATAAAATAAATTGGTAAATTGCATTGAAAGTAAACTGTAACAGCAAGTCTCATTAAAGAGTATAAAATACAATAACATTAGAAATATTTAGTTGCCTAAATGTCATTTTAGTTCATTATATGCCGATTTTTCTCTTATCTTAATCGTCAGATAACTTTTATATTTATGAATTTTTGACGGTTTATATAGAAAATACGTCAAACCGCCATATTTAGTTTTATACCTCATATAAAAGTTACCTGACTATCGGAAAAATGTCTGTAAAAGAAATACACGGCCAGTTTGACATTGGCCTTTGCGTAAATGGCACAGTAGGTACTTATGAATTAACTGGAAAATACTGCTGTTTGTTGGTTCAAACAGTAGCACCGACAGACCAATGTCATTTGAGGTTCCTAATACAATTACGATGGCAACTAGACCATCTCGACTACTTGTGAATGTGGTACTATTACGGTATATTTTATAGCCATAAAGGCAGCAACGGAAATGCTTCCTTTTTTTTGTTATACTGCCATTGTTACCTTGGTCACTATGGTAGATATAATTAATTACTTTACAATGCATTTGTCACCTATATAAATTTTATCATACCAAATCGGTAGAAGTGTTATAGTAGAATCGTATGTAGGTAGGTCTTCTTTCTCTTTTTATTTATAAATAATTCCTGTGTCACGGAGGACTTGAAAACAATCAAATAATGTACAGAAAGAACATCTAGTCTCAGAACAACCATTTGTGGATCACACAAATTTTTGTCACGTGTGGGATTCGAACCCACAACACTCGACGCAGTGGCAGCAGCGAGACGACCACTTAAACCACTAAGGCACTACACCATCCGTTCGTCCATGTAATTATTTATTAAGTTGATGTAAAATATTATTACAGACTCAATTAGTGACTTCTCACATTGAGAAGAGGTCTGTGTCCAGCGGTGGGTTAGTTTATATACAGGGCTGTTTTTATAACAAGTACTTAATAATAACATAATTAAATTTCAAAAATAAATAATAATTAGATATATTTTCAATTTATAAAATACTTTTACAAATTTGTTCAAAAATCAGCTATTTATGTTGACTGTTTCTACCATGGAACTATTAACTACTTACATACAGTGGCATAATATGGGTCTCAGCCGCCCGGGACGAAAGAAAATTTTGCCGCCCTCTTATTTAGGTATTTCAATTTAAAAGACTAATGTACAGTCATTCTAAAGATCTTTTCGGCAGGAACAGCTATCATTATTGAGTGTTGGACATCTGCCCATTCCTCTTGTTCGTCATGAAATGGTTTGAATATTTATAAGATACTAAATGTTATTATTATGATATTTTGCCGCCCCCGTGCCTCCCGGGGCGGGCCGCCCCTGCCGCCCCCACTACGCTACGCCACGCCACCGCTTACATATAACGTAGGTAATTACTTTCATGGTCAGTAGCACAATACATTAATAGACAATTATTGTCTATAATTATTTACTGTGTCGGTGCCAGCTTGTGCTGCACCATAACTGTATTGTGTGTGATCGTAATTAGCTTCATTTTTTTAATAAGGTGCTAGATTTTTCCCGTGGCTAAATCGCTCGTGTAGAATTAGGTTAGGTTATATTAGTTAATAATATCAGCCCTGTATTAAACTGTCCCACTGCTGGGCACGGGCCTCTTCTCACTATGAGAAGGGTTAGGTCATAGTCCACCTAGCTGGCCTAGTGCGGGTTACAGTACTTTTTTAAAATGAGTTCACCTCTGCGGGCCGCAACAAATTTGACCATTTAACATCGAAAAAGCCATTGGTCATTCTTTAGTTGATCGACTAAACAATTGACCAAAAGAGATTTGGTCGAACGAACCATTGATTTTTTTACATTTGATCGAGTGAACGCTTGGTCGAAAACATTGCAAACTTTGCTATCGTTTGTCAAACAGACCCAAGACCGAAAAACAATGGTTAGATTAAAAAAGATTGTATTATATTAAGAATACTTTAATAGTACTATTATCATTTATAGTCTATCCCAATAAAATCTGAGAAAAAGGTAAACAACTTTTAGTGACTTTTACCATAAAATATTTTTCTGTGAAATAGATTTATGGATATTTATCAAAAGAAGGGCTTTCATACGGCTTATTGTATTCATTAACTATTTTTCAAAGAGTTTGAATTTTCTAAATAACTTTATATTTAGATAGGCATGAAACGATTGTTTACATAAAATATTAATTCTATCGGGACAGAGTGACGAGGGTATAAGCATAAGGCGTATTTTATAGATTGTGTAGAGATGATAGCTCAAAACAATCGCTACTTGCTAACCTCCGACTTGTCTGATGTCTTTATTTAAACGGTCAAGCATTGACTTTAGTTGCCTTTAAGATTCCCTTTCTATACATAACAATGTGTTCGGTTGTCAGTTGTCCTAAATATCCATAATTACAAATGGTCGATGCGGATCACAATCCATGGCCACTAATAAAATTATTGGGAAGAGAGGAACCCACCACGATCCCTCGGATTGCTCACCCCAACTATGGGTGATGCCTCATTAGTGCGTTGCGTTGCGTTGCGTCGTCGCAGCATCGACGCTACGTTGATTTCCATATATTTTTTGTGACATGCCACATTAATGCGTTGCGTCGTCGCACACGACGTTTTAACGGATCGACGGACGAGATACGAAGCGGGGGGCAAGGTGCTGCGCTGCTACTTTCACATTATCAGTAACTTCGTTCAACATAACAAATAAACCAGATGTATATCGTAATTAAATCTTCTCCCTAGCATTTATAATTCCCAAGTGACTTGGGGTCGGTTTTTCTGGTCTAACCGGATTTGACTGGACATCTGTTTTTACACGGAGCGGCTGTCACCTGACCTCCGCAACCGGAAGGCTAACGATATCCTAAGGCTAAACTAGTGTCAGGATATTATTAGGTACTAACTTCCCAATAACGACTGCCATAGATATCATGGCAGCCGGGACCGACGGCTTAACATGCTTTCCAAGGCACGGAGCAGGCGATAGGTAATTGTCAATCAATACGTACATAATTTCGAAAAGTCATATGTCCTCCGAAAGTCAGATGTGCGCGACGTGGGGTCGAACCCAAGACCCTCTGCGTTGCAGTCTGTTTGTCTCCCCACTGAGTTATCGCTGCTACAAGACAATCGAATAACATATCTAAATAGGAACCAGGTAAAAGAAACTCAGATACACAAAATAATACTGTATTTAATCAGAAGCAAGCCTTAAGACCTATTAGCCCCGCGAGCCACAGCACGACGGAACTCTTCAACGTGATGCTACCATTACACTCGTCAGTGAAGCACTGGCAGACGGTCTCCAAGTGGTCTTCGTTGTCAGCCTTGTAACAATCACGGTGATGGCGCACCCAACCACACGTGCGAGTCACACGGAGTTCCGGCTCATAATGCTTGTGCAAGACTGGAACAAGAAAGACGTAATAACACTACATATTATAAACCAAAGTCCATCGCCGCGTCTGTCTGTCTGTTTGCGATAAACTCAAAAACTACTGAACGGATTTTCATGCGGTTTTCATCAGTAGACAGAGTGATTCATGAGGAAGGTTTAGGTATATAATTTGTTAAGGTTTTGTACTACCCGTGTGAAGCCGGGGCCGGTCCATAAAGTTTTAACTCAGTACTGGAACCACACAAGCACGACACAGGCCTAGTGTGGAGTGCATGAGCAATAATCTAAAAATTACGTTTTGGTAATTTTAATACTCTGTGTTCATTCTAAGGTCTATTAAGGCCTTAAGGTCTATATGAATTTTGTGTTTTGGGCGATTTAATCATCTTAAAATAATGAAGAAACACATCTTGAGGAAACCTGCATGTCTGAGAATTCTCCATAATGTACTTGAAGATATAATCCACACACAGTCAGCGTGGAGGATTGTGGCCTAATCCTTCTCATATAGTGAGGGGCCTGTGGCAACCCGAGGGACAGTTTATATACAGAGCTGATATCAAATCCTTACGTCCTTACGCTTACTAATCCATACTAATAAAATTATTGGGACGAGAGGAAACCGCCACGCACCCTCGGATTGCCCACCTCAACTATTGCAATGAAAATGGTTGACAATACCGAACTCCTCTGGATAGGGTCATCCACGACGTGGGACCCGGGCGTACTCCAATTTGCAGTATTTCGCTTCGAGCACAAAATATGGCAAACGAGGATGCCTCGCGCTGAAGCGAAACACGTGTCGACGCGTTTTTCTATTGCAATGGTTGGGATGGGCAAACCGAGGAGGCGTGGCGGGTTCCTCTCTTTCCAATAATTTTATTACAATGCACTTCCGCCAAGTAACGCCTACTTCGATTTATTAATCCTTATCTTATGTTATGTGGGAGCCAGTCAGTGCAGACCGGTGACACTTCGACCCAGTGGGATCTTTTGTGTCGACACTCTCCCAATAACGACTGCCATAGATGTTCATGGCAGCCGGGACCGACGGCTTAACGTGCTCTCCGAGGCACGGAGCAGGCGATAATTGTCAATCAATACGCACATAATTTCAAAAAGTCATGTAACTTCCGAAAGTTAGAGGTGCGCGACATTTATTCGAACCAGAGACCCTCTGCATTGCAGTCTGTTGGTCTCCCCACTGAGCTATCGCTGCTCTTTTAATCCTAATTATCTATTAATCCTTACTAATATTATAAATTCGAAAGTAACCCTGTCTGTCTGTCGGTCTGTCTGTCACCTAGCGGTTTCGTCCTTAAAAGGTAACATCTTTTAATGGCTAAACCACTCAACTGATTGGGTTGAAATTTGATACAGAGGTAGTTTAAACCCTGGGGATGGACATCTTTTTATTTTTTTTATTTTTTTTTGACTACTTTTTATTGCTGTAGTTACAACGCGGGCGGAACCGCGCGTAAAAGTTAGTTATACTTTAGTTATCCTTTTTATGGTTCCTAGCTCGCAATCCTTCCTTACTAATATTATAAAGGCAGAATGTGAGTTTGTTTGTTACGCTTTCACGCCTTAACTAATCGACCGATCATCATAAAATTTCGCAAATACATAGCCAGGGGAACAGAAAAGGATATAAGGTACCTTTCATCAAGAAGAAGTACTGTTACTATACCTAGGATACATTTTCGCGAGCGAAGCTGCGGGCAAAATCTAGTTAAATCTATACTAATGTTATAAAGCTGAAGAGTTTGTTTGTTTGTTTGGTTGAACGCGCTAATCTCAGGAACTACTGGTCCGAATTGAAAAATTATTTTAGTATTGGATAGCCCATTTATCGAGGAAGGCTATAGGCTATATAACATCACGCTACGACCAATAGGAGCGGAGCAGCAATGTAAAATATTGCAAAAACTGAGAAAATTGTCTTATGTGAAGTAGATGATGTTACGCTGGTCAGCTAGTGATTCTATATTCCTCTTTATGGAATAAAGAACAAATTTATCCAAAATTGCTTTATTCGGTCATTGTAATCTCTCTTGTGTAAACATAAGACCGAATAAATGATGATAATAATTATGTGATTTGTTTAAACATATACTGATTTACGGTATTTTAAACAGTAATATCGTAGAGGGTACTAGGTTAAGGTCAACATAGACATTTGTTATCTCTCAAACACACGTAATTGTAAATATTACTTATAAACAACTAACGCGATTCGCTTATAGCATGTTCACAGTTTATTTATGAATTATTTATTATCTATTTAGAATTAGAAATTTCATCATGTTCGGTTGATTAGTTAAGGGGTGAAACCGTAACAAATAAACAAACAAACTGACATGCGCATTTATTATATTAGTTAGGATTTTAATATCGACTTAGATACCTAGAAACGTGTATTTGTACATCGATCCTATATATACTACCTTCTTAGCCATTATCATTAATACTAGTTATTAAAATTATTCTCTATATTAGAGTGTATAATTTCTAATTCACAATGCAAATATAAATCCTAAAATATATGCTATATGTGGCAAATTAAATATGCAATATAAAAAGAAAGATTTCATGTATAACATTTTTCTGGTATGCAAAAAAAAACTAAAAAAAAATATATGTTGAGGTACTAAGAAGGTAGTAAATATTTACAAAAACATAAATTTGTTGTGTTGTCTAGAACTATGAAAAAATAAGTGGTCCAGACATCCTGATGTCAGAATGTCTGACCACTATCTTTACGTGTTTTTTCGCTGTCAATCGAGGTACTAAATATTTGAAGTTAGGTATTAAATAGCAGCAAAAAGGTAGTGCATTTTGGTATTTTCTAACCATCAAATATCTCTATTGGTCCAGGGGTTCGAACGCTTACTAATATTATACCGATTTATCAACCCATCCCATAGCAATAGATCCGCATGTGTCAAAACCTGTGCCTTGCTAGGTCTCCCATACTACTTAAGATGAAGTAAACTCTCGAAGGGCCTCTTCACGTTGGACCCATGTCCCTGTGTAAGCCTTCCAAAGGGCTGGGTATTTTAATAACATTTTAGTTTGTTAAGCTCACACAATTATTTATTGGCCTTATTAATGATATGGGCTTACTCTCAGAACATTCAGAACAAGTAAGAACTAAGGGATTCAGTTTTCCATATCATATGTACTTATAGTAAATCGATTCTTCTTTTCTTTTCGTGTGGTTAGTGGCCAACCTGTTGTCAAGAGTTGTTCAAGCCGCCCGTAGACCTCTGACATGGCTTAACGACTGCTGTCAATTTGGCAACAACCGGGACCGACTTTTTACGTGCCCTTCGAAGCACGGAGACGCTCAGATGAAATACCACTAAGCTAGTCACCCATCTATAGACTAATCGCACCCAACGTTGCTTAACCTCGCTAAGCGTTTATGGCTATGAGTGCCTATAAAATCTATAAAGACAAGCTTGTTTCCTCACAATGGTTTACTTCATATTTCATTAAAGCGAATATAATTACTAAAGAATGTACCACGATGGTCCTATAAAAAAGAAATTTGCTGCGCACTAAAAGTTCAAATGCAAGAAGAGAAATGGGAGAAAAAGAAAGCTGAAGCCCCATATCTACTTCTTCCATTTCTTTTCTTTTATCCGCCCCTTAGCATCGCAAAAACAGTACCAAGAAAATACAGCCAAGCCTGCTACCATAAGCGAAACGGTAAAGTCGCAATGCCTGAGAGTAATTGCAGAATACACCCATAGTCCTATTTGGAGCCATTGGATAATATGTATTGACAAAAAGTATATATGTATGTTTATCCATTGTCTAGCACCCATAGCACAAGCTCTGCTTAGTTTGGGCTAGATGGTGTTGTGTGTATGTGACAGAATATTATTATTATTGTTATTATTATTATTGGATAAGGATGCATATATTGTAGGCTGACACTTGTTTTTCTTTTGTATGTGTGTGTAAGTTACTAACATAGTTTTAATCTCGATGTACTACTATCACTGTATGGACCGAAAAGTCTGAAACAAATGTTTTGAATTAATAATATCAGCCCTGTATTAAACTGTCCCACTGCTGGGCATCTTCTCAGTGTAAGAAGGGTTAGGCCATAGTCCACCACGCTAGCCCAGTGCGGGTTGGCTGACTTCACATATCTTCAAGAATATTATGGAAACCTCTCAGACATGCAGGATTCCTCACGATGTTTTCCTTTACCGTTAAAGCAAGCGATAATTAACAATTTAATACGCACATGTTTTGAATTGAAAATTTGAGTAAGAGGCTTATGGCCAGCCAGTATGGCTAGCCTCCACGGTAAAGTCAAGGGAAGAGAGTAAAGAAAGAGTATACTAACTGGTCTGTACAATCTTCCTGCAGAAGAACTCGTGGTTGTTGTTGGAGTAGACGCCCTGGCCGCACGTGGCGAGCGGCAGGAAGTTGTAGAGTGTCTCCGCGTCGTACATTGTCGGGTCTATGCACATGGAGTTGTTTTGGCTCGTGCACTCGTAGCACCGGATCGATGCACCTGATTACGGAACACGTTAGAATAGGTTAGCTGGACGTCAAGGATAGGTTAAAGAGACCACACACACATACACTGAGAAAGAGAGCGAGAGAGAGAGGGCGACAGACAGAGAAGGAGAGTGAGTTAGAATAAGTTGGGTAGCCTACACGGATCTTTTTTTTTTTTTTTTTGTTACCCTGGAAAAATGCTTCATGTACTGCCCGCCGGCTAGGGGACGGCACCGGCGGGGAAGTGTGGGACTCCCAGCAAGACGCGCTGGTATACCCACTAAAAAACCTGGGGTGTTCCCTCTCTCATCCAATAGGGGGGGAGCCTACACGGATCTAATCTAACCTTTTCTAGCTCTACACGGATCTGCAGGATAAATGCGCGAGTGATCCCTGTGTCCCGCCCATAAATTGTGAGAAGGAACACCGTGGTAGGTTTAGTCGGTATTACCGGTATATGTCCATCTTTTCCCGAGTGATTCCGACATAACCCCTCCGCCCGGCCCCGCGGATGGGTAAGCGTCAATGCATTCATCCAGGCAAAAAAATAGGTAGCTCTACACGGATGGCGAAAGCACGGATGCGCGGTGGTTTAAGTTGCCGCTACCAAACGAGATAATCTTAAGTATAATTGTCAGATTTGTTGTAATTTTGTTCAATAGCAGCAAAAAAAGCAGCGATAGCTCACTGGGGAGACCAACAGACTGCAATGCAGAGGGTCTCGGGTTCGAACCCACATCGCGCACCTATGACTTTCGGAAGTTATATGACTTTTCGAAATTATGTGCGTATTGATTGACAATTATTGCCTGCTCCGTGCCTCGGAGAGCACGTTAAGCCGTTGGTCCCGGCTGCCGTGAACATCTATAGCAGTCGTTATTGGGAAAGTCAGTACCCTCTAATATCCTGACACTGGTTCTAGCCTTAGGATATCGTTAGCCTTCGGGTTGCGGAGGTCAGGTGGCAGCCGCTCCGTGTAAAAACTGATATCCAGTCAAATCCGGTTAGACCAGAAAAGCCGACCCCAAGTGACTTGGGAATAATAAAGGCTAAGGGAGAAGAAGAAATGAAATGTGGTGTTCATTGCATTTGCACGAAATCTAGTTCATTTGAGAGTTTCTGTTTAGGGACTATATCTTCCTTCCATTCGGAGAATTCGACAAGTGTTCAGTATAGCCGCTTTTTCTATAGTCATGTATTTTAAATACATTGCAGAAAGATTGCTGAATCAGCTGTTTAACTAATCGGTTAGTTATTTTATAAAACAGTTCTGTTATGTAAAATAGCTGTTATATCAATATATGTATATCACGTGAATTTATTTATAATGTCCTCCAGATCGAATTTTTGGTCACGCGGCCTGTCTTAACGGAGACTGGCCATCTGCGCATGAGATATTATAGTGCACAAGCGTGTGCGTAAACACAATTGCATTCTCTGTTCCTTAATTCTCATGATCCAATGGGACGGTAATCCGACACGACCGGAAAGAGATCAGGCTCAGGACAAACAGGGCTTTACGAGCTTTTCGAGACACGGGGGTGTCTAACACCGCCAACTTGCTAACTCCGGGCTGCTATTGAGATTACTTAACAGAAAAACGCAATAAATTTTCTTGCCCGACCCGGGATTCGAACCCGAGACCTCATGCACAGCAGTTGCATTCACTACTGCTGCGCCACGGAGGCAGTTAATTTATTTACATACACTTTAGTAATATACATGTATTACATCCACATATACATGTTGAAGTCTCACGGTATGGGGGTAAATTAATTATTGTCGTCTACTGAACACAAGGCTACACTCCATGCCATTGACAATTTTCAGACAGAAGAATCTAATAACCGTAATTGACTCGGGATTCGAACTCAAAGGCCGTTAATCTAACCGCAAGCTTACGCTACCAAACTTACAAGATAAGGATAAAAGTAATTTATATTGTGTAACGCAAATATTACCACAATCAAATTTAACTATTTTATCAAGTTTTATACTTTACTGTTTATTTTATTTCTTAATACCATTTATATTTAAATTACTTCACTACTTGCAGTTGTAAGTCAGTTGACGGCAATATTTGAAAATTGAATTTTTTCTTTTTAATATTAATTATTAATTAAACATATGAATAACCAAAAATTGTTGTAAACAATATAAGCCTCACTACAAACGACGGATCCTATATAGCACCCGACTACGGCAAAATAGAAAGATGACAATGCTCAATTTTTAAATCTCTAAAAATAGACCACAAACAAGAAAAATAAATAAAAATAAACCAAAAACATACCATATTTAAAACAAAATACGAACACAAACAACACTTTTAAATACATACTCGACATGATAAAAAATTTAATAAATAAAACAACAATATTTATGGTTAGATAGGAGCTTAATCTGTGACGGTCGCTGTCGAACTGTTTACAATAAACTTTTGACATTAAGTTGTAACGCGAAGACCTATTCTATCTATCGTTTTACGCGATCGACCACAGAACGTTCATCCAAAGGTCAATTGATTAATAACTAGAGATCGCTTTAATTACTTTACGTTTATTCAATTGATCGGCGAATGATCGCTGATTGATTAAACATAGTCAATATGTGTATTGGTGAGTCATTGCTAAAGTGGCGATTGAGTGAAGGTCCTCTGCATGGTAAGCGGTTGCTATAGCCGCAAAACACAATAAGGTCAAGGGGGGAAGTCCGGCAGAGGGTTAAGTCCGTCCATGTCTCCTTTGCGCGCTTTAATAACTACCTACAGCAGCTAGATTGTCTGTCGGCAAAACAGTGTTTCTTGCTGGTTCTGGCATTAATTTGCAGATGTCGCTACGACTCTTACAGAAGTAGAAAATGTGTTGCAAAAATGTTTAGTATCGGTAATGCCGGTAACCAAGTTAGACATCTCATAAGTTTCGATAAAATTCAGTATTAAAAACAATAAATTCTCAGGTGTTTTTACGGTAAGTGGTTACACTATGTTCTTAATTTATAGTTTAATATGTTTCAAGTGAATATATGCAATTTTTTGACAAATATTACTCAGAAAAACCTAACTTCAAAAAGTAATGTTGGGGTAATGCCGTATACTAGTTTAGGGGAATGCTGCCATATGCCGGTTTCCCCGTTCCAGATATAGTGAACCTTTTTTGTAGTGAACCTATTATTTAGCCTAGTTAATTACTGCGTATTTAAAAAAATGTAGGTAGTTTCACTTTACTTTACCTACCACTAAGCAATAAGTTTGTCTTTTGTTCAGTACAATTTGACTAAACATTCTCGTTTGTAAGTAAATAAGTAAAAAAAAATATTTTACTGCAATAAAATGCAAATGGTACCTTATATCTATGATCAGAGAGTATACTTTTGCTAAGTGTTCATTTTTACATATTCATATCATAAACGCTCTCTATAAAACCATAAATTACCTTATAAAACAACTATATGGCGGGCTTACCTCAAACAATCGGGAAATACCGTCTAAACACCAATTTTAAAAAAATGGCCTTTGAATTCACAATGGAGTCTATTAGATTGATTAATAGATGGAATGAATAGACATACTAGACACATAGACATTGATGATAGATGGAATTTATAGATATTTGGAATTTGTAGAGAAGAATATGCTTTATGGTATATATATCTATATATATCCGTTACAAAAAACTAAGTTAAATTCAATAAGTGCTACTAGATGATCAATCAAAAATGAAAAATAAATGAAATATGGCGGCATTCCCCCCTTGACCTTACTATACTACTTGCGAATATAGCGCTTGCCTAATAATTCGGCATCATCATCAGGCTATAATAGTCCACTGCTGGACATAACCTTCCCCTAATGAGCGCCATAGCGCCCTGTCTTCAGCTTGCCGCATTCAGCATCTGCCTGCAGTCTTTCGCAGAATGAAATTATAATAAATAATATAAATAATTCGGCATAATGTAGATAATTCAAAACAGCTGATAGCATTTGTTTTCTTTTACATACACTGAAGTATAAGTTCAATGACTACATATGTGGCAAACTAGCATGCTTGAAGATACGAAATTAAAAGTATACTATCGGAACCATTACTTTCTGGGCAACTACGTTTGGTATAATGCCTTTAATAATATGGCGCCGTATGTTGCGAATTCGATCCCCACACAGAACAAAAACATTATGTGATCTTTAACCTTTTGAACGCCAACGTCGTCTATACTCGACATGCGCAAGCGTGCCCTGTGCGCCAACGTCGTCTATACTCGACAAAACTGTTTTTTGTCGGTTTACTTAAAAATACAAAATAAACTTATTAAATCATTAGTTTTCTATGTTTTAGTGATACAACTTAAAAATTGAATCCCCAATTATTACTTAATTGTATACAGCAAACAAAATTGTTATTAGTTATTATAATAATATTCTACCACATACACACAACACTGTCTAGCCCAAACTAAGCAGAGCTTGTACTATGGGTACTAGACAATGGATAAACATACTTATATACTTTTTTTTTTTTGTAAATACATACATATTATACATAGAAACACCCAGACCAAGACAAACATCCATGTTCATGCACACAAATGTTTGACTTGTGCGGGAATCGAACCCGCGACCTCAGGCGTGGCAGTCGGTTACACTAACCACTACGCCATCGAGGCCGACATATTTGATATTATTTTTAATATTTGATATTTGATATTGAAATATTTGATCATAAAAAACAATATATAATATATCGATTTTCGGGCTTGGCGTACAGGACATGGAGGTGCCGTTATGGCGTGGCGTTCAAAAGGTTAAACAGTTTTTCCGTGTCTGTGTGTTCTTTAAGTCTGTTGTTTGAATCTTTTCAAAGTCCTCTGCTACACTAATTTAATACTATTGTATTTTATTAAAAGAAGAATAATAATGTGTATGAGTTGTCTTATTTGAATAGAACTTCGCATATTGGATTATGCCTGACTTCTTTATTTCCCTACATGTTTCTTCTGAAGCTTAGGTTATGATTATAAGTCGGTGTAAGTGACATCATTGGTGATGACCAATGATGTCACTTACACCGACTTATCAATCATCATTAATAGTTAAAGAGCTCAGCAGTTAGCATAACGACGACACGCTTTGTCAAGATTGCAGGTTCAAGACCAGCTTTATAGATTGTCTTGTTTTTCTGTTATAATTTACATTTCACTGTTGCTCCTAAATTTTTACGTTACATCTATCCACACGCACAACAAATATTTGTGTAATGCTAAATATATTTGCTTCCTGTGTGTATCAAACCATAAAACTTGAAGCATGGACAATCCCTCTCTCTACGACTAATCCAGTTTATGATATAGCGTTCCCCCCCTACAACAACCATTAGGTTATAATAGTGGGAGCCGCTGTACCTTCCAGTGCCCGAGAGCACCTTCCGGGACCAGTTATAGATAGGTCTTGTCCCCAAATCTCGATTTCTCCAACCTAACTTCAGAGATCCGGTTCTCGTAAGCGAGCGACTTCGCGCCCAAGCGGCATTACCTATTTTCCAGGTAGGTGCCGGAGCAATAAAGCCGCTCACCACTCGCATCTCTGGGAGTTGCTAACGATAACCTCGCTGAAGCTGACGGAGAAGCCGCCTCCCATATCTCCAGTAAGGTACCGGAGCTGTATAAGGCACGCTCACTACTTCCCGACGTACATCCATACCCAAATAGGCCTACAAGCCGGGTATGGCCTGAGTCACTCCAGCTATGACTCTTACTTGCTGAGCAGGCAAGCGCCCGAGATGCGTTGTGGCAGCAAAACCACGCTGCCACTTCGCTAAAGGCAACTCCGTGCCTCACGTGACCGACTGGTTCGCACTAGGCGCGCATGAGTCCGACGCTAGAACGCCACGGCAAGCGCCGAGTAACGAACATGTCATCCAACAGCAATCTCAGGCACCGCGCACTTTAATCAGCGGTCGATAGAACACACCTTTCGAGGCGCAGAGGGCTTCCTGACCCTGCAGTACCCTGGTCCAAAGAGGTAGACCCGTAGTTCTCCCCCCGACACCCTATCTACTCGGGTCCTGAAGAGAGGGACCATGGTCCATAGGGGAGCATGGACAGTAAGAACTTACACCACTATGCTCCTTCTAGCTGTTCGCAATTAATTTATGTTGACGTAGTCAATCTGTATCATTTTTTTTTATGGCAAGATAACTAAGTATTTACCTTTCTTTCAGAATTATAAAGTATTTTGGAGGTTTTTATCTTGACTCTTGTTGACCCTTAGCCTGTTGCGGTACCGCTCCTGGACTATTTCAGTACCAAGTAGGTGTTTGCCTATGGGACTGTCTTTAACTTCAGTTTGACCTAATCATAAAGTTTGAACGCATTGAAAAAATGGCAACAGTGGCTAGAGATGTCACTTTGACATGTTCCAGCGATGTTGCCACATTACACTGACAGGTATTTTCTAGGCGATTTATTTTGTCGCTCTTATAATTATTGTTTCAAGTATTTTGCTGCCTACCGTGATAGTAGTTCTATCTTAGGTATTACTAGTCGTGAGGATGTTTTGAGATTACTGTCATTCAATATCGACTGTCACCGCTATTCTTAATAAATCAAAGCTACGGTGGCAAGTCTACTTCTTCTCCAAAATACACAGAAAATAAGTCGCCTATCTTAGAATACAATAAAACAGAAAGATACTCATTTGTATACATTTATTCAGTATAACATGATAAACAGTCGTAAGTATCTCAGGTAAAACTATTGTGATAACACTTGGGTTCACCCAGAAACGTTTTACAATTTCATAAACTCGATTAATAGAACGATAACCACATAATCGTTTAACATTATCATGATTTAAACATAAATATGTCCGTTAAACACACATATACACACTTAACAAAAATCAGTCATCTTAAATTCCATTTTTAAACGTTACCCCGCCATGTTTTTACCGCGGCAAGAAGAACGGCAACAGTGGCAAGAGCTGTCGCTTTGACGTGTTCGAGCGACGTTGCTGCATTGCACATGTCAGTGAAGCACTGGCAGGCGGTTTCCAAGTGGTCCATGTTGTCATTCTTGTAGCATTCCCGGGAGGAGTGCTTGACCCAGCCACAGGCCCGCGTGATACGAACTTCTGGACTTCTGTCGGCGTGTAAGACTGGAACAAGACGAAATAGTTGAAAGACAAAAACAATCAAGACAAAAAGAAGTACAGGTGATTCACTGTTCTTTTGATCTTATCACTCCGATTCAAGGCAATTTGACCCAAATTATACATTATATTTATGAAACCGAATTGAACATAAATCTATCTATCTACAACCTCGCTGATGCATGCCTTGCCTAGCAAAACTACTTACCTACTCACTTCAACAGTGGGGAGACCAACAGACTGCAATGCCGAGGGTCTCGGGTTCGGACCCACGTCGCGCACCTCTGACTTTCGGAAGTTATATGACTTTTCGAAATTATGTGCGTATTGATTGACAATAATTATCGCCTGCTCCGTGCCTCGGAGAGCACGGTAAACCGTCGGTCCCGGCTGCCATGAACATCTATGGCAGTCGTTATTGGGAGAGTGTCGACACAAAAGATCCCACTGGGTCGAAGTGTCGCCGGTCTGCACTGACTGGCCCCCACATAAGATACATACATACATACCTACTCACCTCAGAAATGTAAGGATCGCTGGTGGTGATCTCTGGTAGGAAGCTGGTACACACGGCTACACATCAAGTTAGACACCGTATATACGCATAACCAAGCTATATACAAAATAGAGAATTGTCGGCAAGGGACAGTGCATAGTGGTGTCGATGTAATGGTAATGATAGAGCGTAACAAAAATATAACGCACTCTCTGGCACGATCCGCAGCGTGCGACTTCTATAGTTCAAAGTCCAAACAGTCTAGGTTGATGTGTCGCTGTGTGTACTACCTAAACCAAGCTGCCTTAGTGTGTACAATATTTTAGGTTTAAGAGAGTATCTTGCCGTGCTTTACTTCTTTATCTCTAACGGCGCTTCAAATAACAGACGCAGGCGATACGTAAATAGTAGCTGTCTACTGAGGCTGTAGTGCTATTCCTTAAATTACGATTACTGTCGATACGCAGGAATCTGACTGCTCGTAGAGAGTGATTTTTCCAATTCCACTAGCGCTAACTCCATATGCATTATCGGTGGGACGTACCGTTATTCACAAGAATCTATACTCTACACTCTATAACGTGGAACCATAATACGTTATTATAGTTAGGTATCACCAGAATAAGTCCGTCTATACGCACTAATAAACACGTCTGTATTATTTAATCATACAATAGGAGCCGCATTGTGCGCTCAAAATTAGTTCATTATGCAGGTGTACCTTTACAATATGTCTGTGTGTATTTGTATGGGATTAACTTTAAAACAATTATGAATAGAACCACAGTTTGTAATTGCGCCTATGTATATGAAAAGCTGCATTATTTGTTTGAACTGCGGTGTATTGTAAATGACTAACATGGAAACATAGTGTCTTGCTGATACCCGATGAAAATGTTTGGTTCGTAGGTATAGGTATTGTTTTCCATTTCGCCAGATGTTTATTTTGGTGCGACGGAATAGAAGGCAAGTCTATATATTGCAGTCTGCCAGGCTTCGCTTAACTACTGAGTATTGCTTGCCAAAAAAATCCAGTAATACCTTGCCTCAATTAAGTATTCAACGTAGATCTCGAGATCATGTGAACTATAATCGCATTCGCTACCGCTGCACTACCGTAGCGAAATGGAAATCTACAGGTACATATAATAAAATGTCTGTACAAAGAAGATATTTGCTTGGCTTGGTATGGACATGTTATGCGACGACATGAGTAGGTAGGTAAAAGGGAGAGGAAGGCCATGGAAAAGATGGATGGACTGTGTGAGGATGGATATGAAAGGAAAAGGGGTAAATGATCAGATGACGGGTGAAAGAGAAGTATGGAAGCGAAGTACATACTGCGCCGACCCCAAATAAATTGGGATCAGGGCAAGAGAATGAACGATGACATAGAAGATATTTAATATAAAAGCTTTGGAAACCAAAACATTTATTATTAGATTTTTTATCTATCTTTACGTTTGCCCGCGCATCACGCCAAAACAACTTAACAAAATTGAATGCGGATTGCACAGTTGTATTGCTGGAGGTCTAACTTGAAACCTGTTATATGTGTTTGTGCTCACACGCCGCTTAGTTTCAAATTCAACACGTACGAAGATGCGACAACACTTGACTAAAGTCGGTAAAGTATAAAATATCATTGTAATATTGCATCTCTTTCTTCTTTCTTTTTAAGAACAATAAATTATCTATTCTGTCTGCCACATGGCGTTTAAATAGTTAAAGTTACTTACTAGTCTGCGTAATCTTTCTGCAAAAAGCGTGTTCGTTCTTATCCTGAGGAACTGTTCCTGTCTGCGCACAGTCCACGACGGGGATGATCGCGTTCATTTTGGCCATGTGCATGTATAAACAAGCTGAGTTATTCGCGCTGTTGCATTGGAAACATTTGATTGCCTCACCTGAAACAAACTAATAAGTTACAGAACTGATTTTGAAGGGTCTAAAACCAATTTGTTATATTGTTTCGGATGCCCTATGAGACATGTGAGTGAAATGGCATGGTCCAATTTAGAGTACCCCATGTAGGAAGTAAGTTTTGGAAATCATTTGGAAGTTTCTAATACAATACATTTTGGATGAAAATACCAATAAAAACAGTTAAAGCAGTTTGTTTTACCTTCAATTGATTTGAGAACGAAATAAAACCGATGTTTTATTGTAAGTGTAATTAAATAGTAAATGCCATTATCGAAAGAGCATATCTCCTATACAAAATGTATAACAGATGTATCATCTTTTAAATTGCACCACAGTTCGAATTGCACCCATTGCACAACAGACGTGAACTTACTCCTAAAACAGACATTCTACCTTAGCTATAAGGGTTAACAAGAATACTATTTATACATAACCTAAATTGCTATTACCCTAAGTAACATATTTGCATATAAACATTTCGAAAGCAACGCCATTATCCAGTTAAGCCATATGTGGCTCACTTGGCTGTGTGAGCATGTTAGCCAGTGAATTTAGATAGAGTGGCATTTAAACAAAGATTCACTGGTATAGACATACGCTATTGTACACGCAAAAGTGATTATATTTGTCTGTTTAATCTGCAGTCTAACAATTAAAAACAGTCATTTGTGATGTAGCGATTACAGTTGCGTGACGTGATAAGTCCTTAATGAGTAGATTAATTTGTAAGAATGGAGGAGGCTAAAGGAATTGAGACAATTCTTACATATCATGTGATACAAATTGTTTTGACCCCAGTGACCTTTTGTGGTTTGGATTCTGTACTGTTATCATTTTTCATAGAGTAATAAGATAGTATAGGTAGAAAGACGAAGTCAAGATAAAATTATTGTAAGCAGTTAAAGTAAATTACAAATTAATACAATATTGAATAATAGTTAAGCGGAAGAATATTTTGTAAAAACGCCTAAGAAAGAATGACGTGCTTTTATTTGAGTAAGCACAAAAGTTAATTAAATTTTACAATTATTATTTATTTCTTTAAAAACTTTTGAGGTTAAGTAATTAATATTGATTTATAGTAGCTTTAACATAAGTAATAAATTTTATTTGCATTATAAAAATGTCATGTGATGCAGATCGATTAGTTTTGCTACAAAACAAAAAATAACAATTTAATATAAATATCATTTAAAACTTGTAGAACTATGTGTGTATCTAAATCAAATGTTATTATATTTCAAATTAATGAATCAAGAATCGCGAGACGCCAAGGCGAGTCATTGAATGAAATTATGCAAGACGAACTTCCTATTAAGGTCAATGAACTGGGACAGTAACTGCTGATAATGTACTCACATGTGTTTGATAACATTATTGGTAACACAACACTTAAAACAATATTATTTATATTACCGAGCGCCATTATCAAAGAAATTAAAACGCCTGCTAAAATCTATATAGCAATATTTTTTTATTGTCACTATGCTGATTGTTGATTTATTTTACGGCGCTTAATTTTCATTGACTTTAATATTTTGAATACATTCACTTTGCTTAGTAAATAAAATAAAAAAATATATTTTCTTTGTGTAACTTCGTTGTGCTTCTACTAGGATCTCTTACAAACTGTTTGTTCATTCGTTTAACTTGAGTTTATAAGTCGGTCAGCGATTGTGTATCTCATATGACACACAAAGGGTACAACTGGATAAGTTCGGATCTAATCCTCGCGGTAGAAAGGTGCTCAGGGTTGGAAGGAAGCTTCAATAAAGATGACGACAATATGGTGCAGTGGCGAGTTGAATTAACCGATTTTGTGCGCGAGTTTTTCCTAGTTTGTCTCTCACCTACAATTGTTTAGAATGTATCCTGTTGCAATTTATGTTTTCCGTCTTATGGTATAAATATGCTTCTATAGTGCCACTACACTATTAGAATAAAATAACCATCGTTCTTTAATATTGAATCAAGTTAAAGAACTTGTATGTTTATGGTGTAAACGTAGAGCGTGCTATAAAATCGTATGGTAGATAATATTTTAGTCAAACTTTGGAGATATTTTTAAGGAACTATTTAGTCTTGATTATTTATAGGAGTCTATATCCAAAACAAAGGTTTTAGAATTACTGTCTGTCTACCTTTTTATGGCTGATGCCTTATCGCGTTAAACCATGAACTGGGTTCATAGTATGGAAACTTGAGAATCAACCTAAAATTCATGCCACATTGTGTGAACTACGAGATGAAGTCGTGAGAAATACCTACTGTACGAGGACGTATTCTTGGGCAAAGGATCTTCTTCTCCCTTAGCCTTTATTATTCCCAAGTCACTTGGGGTCGGCTTTTCTAGTCTAACCGGATTTGACTGGATATCAGTTTTACACGGAGCGGCTGCCACCTGACCTCCGCAACCCAAAGGCTAACAATACCCTAAGGCTAGACCAGTGTCAGGATATTAGAGGGTACTGACTTTCCCAATAACGACTGCCATAGATGTTCATGGCAGCCGGGACCGACGGCTTAACGTGCTCTCCGAGGCACGGAGCAGGCGATAATTGTCAATCAAATTGACTTGTTCTTGGGCAAAGGATAGTAATAGAAATTAGAAATCTCGCCAATTACTTTTAAAACTAGATAACCTATACCTACGGTGAATTCAGTTTAGGAGGTAATCCTTAACGATGATGATATCATTCATATGGTCGGTGAATGGACGCAAGCTAAGAAATCCAACAGTTATTTAAAAATGCCGGAAATCTATCTTTTGTATTTCGGTGTTTTTGGACCAACACCAGTGTTCAGCAGCCTTACATTTTGAGTAAGATATGATTCACATTTTTCTATATACCCACTATGTAAAAGGAAGTAACTTCTTAGCTTTCCGCAGACTTGGTTAATGGCACCACAATTGAGCGTCTGCGAACATAATTATGAGTAATTCTTTATGACCATATGAGGACTGTGCCGAAATTGCTGTTTATTCCACGTAAACAGCACGAAGAGCTGTACAACAGCTTTCTTAAAAATAAATGTTATGCCTTATTCGGGACAGTTTGTATAATGACGGTAATCTTAGGTGACGAAATTGTAGAAAGTTGAACTTTAGCACGATTAGAATCAGCTTGTCCCGGAGATGCACAATTTAAACAAGAAAAATAATAATTCAACTCTGAAAATGAGCAGACGTTTAGTAGTACCACGATATTTACTATATAAGTATTACTTTCCTAAATGTAGCATAGAGCAAAAGATTTAAATTCACATAATCAGCCATAGAGAATAAGCTAGAGTTTGAAGGAAGTCTGAAGGCCAATTCTAGTAAAATCTGTTTAAAATAAAGTGCCGATCTAGTCTGAGTGTCATTGATGACAATCAGACTAGATCACAAATGTGATTTGCCTAAATCAAAGATATTGTTTATATAGCATTTCTTTGCACTACATTAAAAGGAAACGTCAAATGTCAACATCAATTGCATTTTAGCTCACATTTGCAGTTAATTAGATTAGGTCTGAACTGTCAGTTTTTATAACTAGAATTGGCTCTTAAAGAGTGAAATCACTCGAAGACTGAACATCAATATGATTATACCAAAAGTAAAGTATAATTATACCGGGCCTCTTCTCTGTGTTGGATGGTTAAGCCATAGTCAACCACGTTGGTCTAGTGCGGATTGATAGATATTACATATATTTGAGAACATTAAGGACGATGTTATCCTTCACCGTTAAAGCGAGCGATAGTAATATATATAATAACTATTCAGAATATTTAACGATCGACTTCGTGAGACTTTGCATGGTGGTCCAGCGGTAGGCTACTGGCCCCAAGGCTATCGCTGTTAGACTATTTACGACGATGTTATTATTAAGTACAATATTGCTAGAAAAAGTTGTCTAATTTTTCAATAAATACGTTAACTGATTAATGCCCTTCGGTTTAAAGAAATTTATTTCTCATAAGAACATAATAGTCCACCTATAATGAGAAATACACAGAGTTAAAAACAATAATACAATAAAATTAAAATGACGTCTAGGGATTTAGAAGCTACAATGTAAATATATATTTATTAAGGCTATTTTTAAATGTGTTTACGTTATCGCATGCTTTTATATCAGCCGGTAATCTATTAAACAGCTGTGCTCCTTCAAACAATATACTCTTTCTCAACTTAAGCTTCCAAAAAATCGCAGGCAAATAACTTGTATCTTGTCAATCTAAATTATATAATTTATAACTATAAATACTTATGGAGGCTCTGTATGTAAGTTTTCGATGAAATAACTGTAGAAAATATTCTAAACCAAATAATCTGTTTCGTTTCCCAAGAAGGCACTTTGCGATTCTCGCCTGGACCTAGAATTTGGTATTTCGATCGAATAGGAGCTGTTTGCTAACGATTTTAATAGTTACGAAAAATTAAAATTGCTTATTCAAAACTTGTATGATTCGAATGTTATTCAATTCATTGCGGCTGATAATTTATTTATGTTTGCTAACAAATATAACAATAATATAAATGCACAATTATAAACAAGCACATGAGGTTTTAGACAAGAAGTTACACCCAATTTCAAGCAAACATGACATACTAATACAGATGATGAATGATTCGAAATATAATCAAAAATTCTGAACCTGATTTGACGATGACGCCATTGATTGACAAATCGTGTTTGGTCGTTTAATCGTGTTGATTATGCTCTTATACGTCTAGAAGGTAGATAATGGCCTTAGACAGAAATCAATTTATTTATTATACATGTTATACCTATTTTAATTTATATATTTTTTATTAATTTACATATATATATGCTCGTCAATTATAACTTATATATATTTTTGTGTTTGTAAAGTATTACAAGTGTAACTGATGTACGTCCGGGCGTGACTTGGGGTTACCAAATAATATCAGAGTTGGTTTGAGGTATCAACCGCAAACCAACAACAAACCTGAGTGGTCCCCATTTTTCATGATATATGTACTTTTTTCTTTATCTTAATTATAATATTTATTATAATAACGTGTATCTATATTTGAAAAATAAAATACTTACTTACTTAAATAATTCATCGATATTGAAAAATGATGCATTTGAATTATCAATGTTTCTATTAATTTCGATTAAATTGCGGATAAAGCTCTCCTCTCTGTCGAGATAGCCAAGCTGAAGTGGCAGTAGGCAGGGCACATAGCTCACGGAACCGAAGGCCGTTGGCTGAAAGTTCTAGAATGGCAGCCACGCACCGGAATACGCCGCAGAGGTAGGGCCCCCACGAGGTGGACCGACGATTTGGTAAGGGTTGGAGGAAGCGGTTGGATACGGGAGGCCCAAGACCTGTCTGTGAGGAAAATCTTGGGGGTGGCCTATGTCCAGCAGTAGTCGTCCTTCGGCTGAGATGATGATGATGAGGATAATTAAATTCGATTTTCTTTATCGACAGCACACGTTGTTACTATTTTGGAAAGCAGAAGATAGCAGACAAACAAAAGCTTGGTGGAGACCTATGACCAGCAGTGGTCGTCTTTCAGCTGAGATGATGATGATGAGGATAATTTAAATTAGATATTTTTTATCGATAGCACTCTTTGCTACAATTTTGGGAGATATCGTTAGAAGATAGCAGACAAACAAATTTGTGTTTTCCTGCGGTAAGTTAAGCTTCTAGACGCCAGTAAGAAGGTCAGTAATCGCAGACCATTGCCCATTATTCTCTGCAGTAAATGCGCTACAATTTAATATTTCATGCAATACCCAAGTGGTAGCCCTGATATTGCAATATCTATAGGTGGCAACGCTTACTTTATCAGACGGGTCATATGTTGTATATCATCCGACGAGTATAAAAACCTTATAATGTCTCTCTGATATGTTTTGTGTAGGTAAGTACAATAATATGATTTTCTGCAATATCCACACTAATATAATATAAAAATAAATGCGAAAATATGTCCGTTCGTTCGTCACCGTGGCTAAACTGCAGTAACGATTTCGATATAATTTGATATTAAGATAGCTTTAAATAAAAAAGACTCATTACACGATTAACATGAATACATTGAATTACACTGGTAACAGATAGTTCTTTTTTTAAACATTACTTATTCGCGAGCGCCGTTAGTTTCCGATGTACGCATAGTTCTCGAGATCGACTCAAAGTCACGCAACATGATCTTAAAATCCTGCATTTATAAGATCTTTCTATAACATATAGGTAATAACCTATGACACCACTGGTGGAGTCATTGGGAATGAAAATTCTCTCTGACATCACGTGTCATTTGGTGGTGTCACGGATAAAGAACGACATTTTTAAACATCTGTTAAGTCTGCTAATACTGAAAATGCCTAACTGACAACCTGTCCTTATTACCTTAATCTGTTCAAAACCAGAGCTGATATTATAACAACTAGTTTGCAAAATCAAATACGTACCATTCGCGATCTGTCTGCGTTCCATGTCAGTAATAGACCATTTAAACGAAGTAGGTTATTGAGGATCTAAATCGCACGTTTCCTTCAGTGAGCCGAGGTGAATAGGCTGAATTGTACTGCACCACTCGACGTCTTATATGCACTATTATATGATGGATCCTGTAGGTGGAATGATCAGTTGGATGAATGGAGTAGCGTGACCGCATTCGGTATTAACAATTGTTAGATTCGGTTGCCAGTTTGATCATAGCGTGGAATAACAGGATATTTGACTCACAGATTTTTATTATTTAAGTCAGTTAGTTTACGCAATCTCTAAATTCAAATATATTTTATTTTTATTAGTCTTTAGTTTTCGTCAGCTAGTTTACGCAAACTCTAAATCCGCGTTGTTTATTTGACACTTTATTACTTTATTACATTGTAATAAAGTGTCAAATAAACAACGCGATAAAATCCGTATATAGCAGTTTAATTTCAATGAATAATATTCGCGTAAATAGAAGACAATATTATCTAAACCCTAATTTTTATTTTTGTAATTTGGTCTAACGTATAGATAAAAAATATACAAGCGTTTCAAATCTGGTAGTAGGCGTATTTGTCAAATGACACAAAAAGGATGCGCGACACATAGTATCACATAACCGTTTATTTACCGCATCTGTGCGAAGGATATAGTGAACCATCTCCAATACATATTTTACATCTTTTTCTTATATCCAAATTTAAAATACTAACTACTTTTTACCCGACTACGGCGAAGCCGGGTAATGATTTTGGCAGTCTGTGTATATATGTATGTTTGTATGTTCCACCGTAGCGTCTAAACTACTGAACGGATTTTAATGAATGAGGTGTCAATAGATTCTTAATAATGACCCGGGTGACATAGGCTATATAAATTTTAAATTCGTCTTTTTTAGACATCTTTTTTAAGTAGTCGGGTTTTAGTTTTTAAACTTTTTAGCATACAATTTTATTATTGTTTCTTGTGTATAAAATAATGTACAAAATTAAACAAAAGCCCTATTAATTACCTATGTGTACAGTACAACTACAACTATAACCATCACTGATGTCTAAAATGTTATTTTTGACCGTGTTAGCATTATTGGGAAATGGATTTGATGTAATTTCATATTTCGTTTCGTATATCCCTAAGTAACATTTCGATACGATTCATATCCACCCATTGCACTACCGACGTGAACCCATTCCTAATAAGCATATTAGCTTAGCTGGAGAGTTTAAAGAGCTTACTAGTAATTTATAACCGCAAATTAGAAACTCTTCTCAATTACGGAGACGTGAATCCTTCCTTTCGATAGGAATTACGTAACAATATTGGACGTAATAGGCGTTCTTAGTAGCAAAACGGAATATGGCAATATGCCCGATAGATGGCGATAGGCTCCCCATTTATTACAAAGAATGGACCTAAAATGATTGGTCACGATCTCGACCAGTGCAACTTAACTCGCATAGGTGCAGTTGGTTAAATATTTATTCCGCAACATAAAAAATTTTACACTTATTAAGAAGATCAACATTAAATAAATTACTTCTTGCTTTCGCCAACTAAATCTCTTTCTAATTTCAGTCCAAAAAGTACAACCAAATCTATTTTCTTCTTCTTCTTTTCGTGTGGTTAGTAGCCAACCTATTGTCTAGAGTTGTTCAAGCCACCCGTAGGCCTCTGACATGGCTTAACGACTGCTGTCAATTTGACAACAACCGGGACCGACTTTTTACTTGCCCTCTGACGCACGGAGACGCTCAGATGCAATAACCACTAAGCGGTCACGCATCTATAGACTGACCGCACCCAACGTTGCTTAACCTAGCTAATCGTTTACCGATCAGTGAGTGCAACTGGCTATGAGTGCATCAATGTCTGAAATATTTTACATTGATGATGATGCAGACTATTACAATTATCTAAAAACATAGCTTTCCTCAGATGCCTTACCTACGAGCGTGAATTTATCTATGTATTAATACGTGAAGCAAAAACTTTATGCCCTTTTTTACGAAAATTGCGCGGACGGAGGAGTATGAAATTTGGCACAGTTAAAGTTTATATGGAGAAGGACGGGCGAATCCTAATATTTATATAAAATATGCATTAGAAATACATTAAATTAATGAAAAAACACTACACGCACACAACCATGCATTTGACACATGCATTCGAAGCGCGTAACTATAGTTACATATCTTTATATATATAAATTTATATTATTTTTCGAAAAGTCATAACTTCCGAAAGTCAGAGGTGCGCGACGTGGGTTCGAACCCGAGACCCTCTGCATGGCAGTCTGTTGGTCTCCCCACTGAGCTATCGCTGCTCGAGATAGAAATAAATAACTTATGATTAAAAATAAAATAATTATATTTAGTACTTTAATAGTATGTAAAAATTGTCTTGAGGAAAAAGTAAACCTTTAACAGTAACGTTTTCATTTGCGCAGCTACCATCCTTCACACTTAAGCAGGGCGCGAGTAACACGCTATTCATTAGAGCTGGATCTATAGAGGTTTCATTTAATTATCACTGCACCATCACACAATGACGTCACATACATATAGCCTTTACATCAATTAATGGCGATTCATGACGATCTATTTATACTAGCGGTCGCCAATTGGTCGACATTCGCCCATAGTTTATTTAAATTTTAAATTTGATCGTTTTTAAGCTTGGGAAAAGCAACCGAAACGTCGGCGAAAGTGTAAACTTAAATATAAATAGTTTTAATAATTTTATTAGCTTAAAAATTAGTAAAGTTTAATAGTAGTAGTTTCTAAATTATGTAAAAAGAGTCAAATAAACACCGTGATAAAAGCCGTATATAGTAGTTTAATTCCAATGAATAACATTCGCGTAAACAGAAGACAATATTATATAAGTACACCCTTATAATCACATTTCATTTAGTCACCTACTTCACATACATACATATGTAACCATAGTTACGAAGCATTCTACGAAGTCAACCGAAAAAGCTGAAATACTACGAACGCGATTCGACTGCGTGTGTCAAATGCATGGTTGTGTGCGTGTAGTGTTTTTTCATTAATTTAATGTATTTCTAATGCATATTTTATAAAAATATTAGGATTCGCCCCTCCTCCTCCATATAAACTTTAACTGTGCCAAATTTAGTCGGCCTCGATGGCGTAGTGATTAGTGTAACCGACTGCCACGTCTGAGGACGCGGGTTCGATTCCCGCACAAGTCAAACATTTGTGTGCATGAACATGGATGTTTGTCTTGGTCTGGGTGTTTCTGTGTATAATATGTATGTATTTCCAAAAAAATAAGTATATATGTATGTATGTTTATCTATTGTCTAGCACCCATAGTACAAGCTCTGCTTAGTTTGGGCTAGATGATGTTATGTGTATGTGGTAGAATATTATTATTATTATTATTATTATTATTCCATACTCCTCCATCCGCGCAATTTTCATAAAAAGGGGTACTAAGTTTTTGCTTCACGTATTAATATATAGATTACGTTTTAAAATTTTATACAGTACTAGTAGTTTTCCCGTGGTTTCACCCGCGTAAGTCCCATTCCCGTGTGAATATCGGGTTTCACCCCTATCACCCCCTTCGGGGTGGAATGTCCAAAAATCCTCTTAGTGCTCCCCTACACTCTCCAAGGAACATACATGCCAAATTTTAGCTTCTTGCGTTCGGTAGTTTCGGCTGTGCGTTGTCTGTCAGTCACTCAGTAACGGAAGAGTTTTATATATAGATTTATTATTATATTGTTAATAGATATTTCGTTTTAAAGCATGTGTGAAATAATATTGTTTGTAATTAAAATATTCATTTAATGTATAAAAGCAATTCTTCAATAGCCATTTGACGATCGGGAGTTCTGATGACAGATTAAAATATATAGAAAATATCTATCGTACATACATATCTATGATAGATATTTTCAGGCCTTTATTCCACAAGGGTAGGCACATGTATTATACCCACACTTCGCCAACAATACTTAGACCCAACTAAACTGAACAGGAGGCTATTGGCGTCTACTGGGCACGCTTCCAAACTCATAACTTCACGAATAATAAAAAGGTTATTTTCGGAGGTTCACTTTCATTCATCGAAATGTTTTTTGATTAGGTAAGTAAAGGCTAGGTGTTTTGCGTCCACATTTAGCCAACTATAGTTATAGGTCCCATTGAACTGAGGGTGAGCCTATTGCCGTATGCCAGGCACAGTTCCTTATTATCATTAGATTCCC
The DNA here is from genome assembly GCA_930367265.1 of Catocala fraxini. Lineage (NCBI taxonomy): Eukaryota > Metazoa > Arthropoda > Insecta > Lepidoptera > Erebidae > Catocala > Catocala fraxini. The sequence continues at coordinate 4,010,444 of OV884042.1, read as the reverse complement.
TGTTTTGTTATTTAGCTAACAAATAATAATAGCGACAATACAAACTCGCAAGGAGCAAGGAGTACTCTATGTGTTGTCTTTTTTTCACATTTGTAATGATTTAAGAACGAGAAAAGTAGTCTAAAAGCTCTAGATAAACAAATGATTTTTATAATGATGTCGTTTGTTTACGAAGTAAAACAAAGACGATTAAATAGTCAATAAGTATGACGATAGTTCTTGTTACAATTTGTAAATATAAAAGCGCGCATAACCAAAACTTGAATCATCGAAACAGTTCTGTATCTATGAGTATCTCTTCGTACTATATCAGATGAATGAAAAGCTTAAGACTACGCCGAGCGTCAGACAGATAATGACAGAGCTCGTGCGGCACATAGACAAGTCGGTGCACGGCCGCCATAGTAAAATTGTATGGAGGATTTGAAGTGCTTTTTTAATAAATCTGTATCTTTATTGTCAACCAATAACTTAAATATTTGGGACGGACAAATTGTAATATAAATATTTATGTTTCGTTTAAGCTGTAAAATAGGATAGATTTCTACTGTTATAATCTAAAAATCATGTAACACGAGCTTACGTTTTTGTATTTTTCGTGCAAAGTTACGTAATTTTGTAGGCAAAAATATTAATTATTTTAAGTTTTTTACACAAAGTAATTGTAAACATATTCATTGTTATGGTAAATGTATATTTTATATTTGTATTAAACAAATAGTGTTGATTTTATTCACTTAATTGTGACCGCCTATTTTGGCACATTTCGCTCGGCGCAGTCTTAACCAAAAACCAATAATGGCGGCTAGTATATTGGCGCGTGTAAACATTTCGCGGTTACTGGTGAACGCCATAAATCATAAAAGCTAAAAATATTGGCGAGTTCATGACGTCATGACGTCGAAACGATGCTTGGCTTACAATTTAGTGCACAAACCGTATATATGTACGATATTTAGTTTATGTGGTTTCTAAGAACCAGTAACCAATATTGTTATGTATTTTCGTATATCTTCTTGCTAATTGGTAAGTTGTCTAATTAGGTAATACCCCCTAAAAGACCTATAGCGTGTTTTTCATGGTCTAGTGGTAGACGGTTGGTCTGCTGCTGCGCAGAAGTCTTGAGTTTAATCCCACCTTTCATCAATTGTACTCAGACTTAACAAGGTTATGTGCATATTAAATTGTTAATCAATGCTCAGTTTCACGTTAAAAGAAACCTTCGCAGAAAAGTGGGTTGTTTGAGAGTTCTCTCTAATATTCTCGGATATTTGTAAATCTACCAAGCTGTATAGGTCCAGCTCGGTTGACTTACCCAACCCTTCTCATACTGAGACGAGGCCCGTACTAAATGTATTTTATGAACACCTATGTATTTAAACGACAGTAAAGTTCATAACGTTGTTGCAAAATGCTAAAATGTGAAGCATGATAGATTAAATTTAAAAATAAATACAAAATTTTAAAATGTACCTACCCAATATCCTTTTACCCCTGACGAAATTACATGATAATCGGTCGTGTAGTTAAGGCGTTAAAGCGTAACAAACAAACAAACAAATAAACAAACTTACATTTGCTTTTATAGTATTAGTTAGGATTAGGATTTTAGATTATCTAATATAATTCCATCAAGTTGCCTATTAAAATATGGCCGCAAACATATACATATAATAAAAATTTTATATGAATTAATTATTCAGCTTTAGTTCATTTGCTTTTACACAAATTTTCACTTTAAGGCTCATATAAGCGCAACCTTATGCCATAGGGCCATTGAGTCAGTCACTACGTATAATATATAATAAACAATACCTCTCTACTATTTCTATCCCATATTTCCCCTTACTAATAAGTGTTTAGCATTATCGGTAGATCACCGTCATATCTGGTAATGTAAGAGTTCGAATGAGGAAGTAGTATCATTATCCTCGTGGTGTAGATTACTTCTCCTTATTCAAGTAGTAAATAACTGGTCGTAATAAGTTAATGACATTTTCTCTCTACGCCTTATCTTGCATCGCTTCCCGGTTTATGCGATAAAATCTGTTTTAAACTAGAACCCACTGCTTACTAACAACCAAGTATATAACTTACAAATTGATATCTAAATCCGGATTAATATCATCCTTACCTACTAATATGATAAATGCGAATGTGAGTTTGTTTGTTACACTTTGACTTAAATACTCGACCTATCATTATGAAATTTTGCATTCACATTGTTAAGGGAACAGAATAGGGCATAGGGTACTTTTCATCCAGAAAAAAGTACTGTTAGTAACATAACCTAACATCCAACATTTACACGAGAGAAGCCGAGGGCAATATCTAGTAATACATTCATAGACATTTTGCATTCCAACCTCTCTTACACGCACGCACGCATACACATACCTACACACACACGCACGCACGCACGCTCGCACGCACACACGCACGCATACACGCACGCAGGCACGTACGCACGCTAACACGCACGCAGGCACGCACGCACGCACGCATGCACGCTCACACGCACGCATGCACACACACACACACAAACCCACTAAGACTCGCACTCTGGAATACTGTGATTGATTGAGATGTCATTTATTTTACTGTTTTTTTATTTTGTTTTGATTATTTTCTCCTGTTCATCTTCTTGTATAAAGGGGCAATCTACAGATCCACTGAATTTTGTAAAACCGTCTTGTAATACATATGTCATGAAATTAACGGTGAGGCGCCTGGTAACCTGTAATACAAAAACCTCTAAAACCTACTTCAGGCACCAGTCTCTCACAAGTTAGTTTACAATGTGCTATTTACACTGTTGTCTGTACTTGAGTTTTGAAACTATTGTGAAGACAGAATAAATTATTTTATTATTAAATATTAATAAATAGACTCACGCTTATATCCTCGTACGGGTCGGCAGAGGTGAACTATATCCACTTTTTGCCAACTATGTTTTAGCTTCGCTGATTTCAGCATGAATGGACCGGTTCGACTGGGGAAGGACCCTCTCACAGAATATCGACGTGAAATAGCAATATTCCTACTGTTGTTTCGTTCGGTGAGTGAGAGTGGCGGAGGCCCAATCACCCTCATTCCCGCTTCTTGCTCCTTCTCTTTCTCACTCTCTTTCCTAAAGGGTTCGCAACGCGCAAGTGATGCCTCTGGTGTTGCAGGCGTCCATAGGCTACGATGACCACTTATCATTAAGTGAGTCGTATGCTTGTTTGCCACCTTAGTAGAATAAAAAAAAGAGTGTGATCCTATTGCTGTTTACAGTTTCAGGCTCCGTGCTGTTACTAATAATTAGTAAATTTTTTATTTGCTTATAGTACTACTCCCACACTATGAATAATTCCTGTATCACAGGAGACTTTACAAACATTCAAACAACGGACACTATGAACATCCATTCCACTCGGAATAATAGTTTGTAGACCACACAAATTTTTGTCCTGTGTGGGATTCGAACCCACAATACTCGGCGCAGTGGCAGTGGCGAGTCGACCTGTTAAACCACTACATCCATGCAGTCAAAATCTAAATAGGTTTATAATTTTAAATAGGTAAAATTGTATTATAGATTCAGTAGTAAAGTAATATTTTATGTATTATTGCATAAAACTCAATAATACTTTGATCGACCAGGAGATCGAACCCGAGACCTCTTGCAAATCAGTAGCATATAGTGCCGCTGTGCCATTGAGGCAATAGGCATATAGGCAATAATTGAAAATAACTCTATCTTGTCGTCCGTTTAATTAGCCGTTAAAAACTTAATCGATTGTAATGTTTCGCATACTTTGAATTCTGACTAAGGACAGGTTATTTAAAAAGGACGTTCTTGGAAATCTTATCTATACTCGTTTTATAAGGCTGAAGAGTTTGTTTGTTTGGTTTAACGCGCTAATCTCAGGTAGGCTTCGTTATTGGAATTTTTTTTTTAATGTTAGTTTTGTTAATGGACTACCATTAATCGAGGAAGGCTATAGGCTACATAACATCACGCTACAACCAATAGGAGCGGAGCATCAATGAAAAATGTTGCTAAAACGGGGAAATTCTCTTATGTGATGCAGATGAAGTTGCGCGGGTCAACTAGTCTATACTAATATTATAAAGCTGAAGAGTTTGTTTGTTTGGTCGAACACGCTAATCTCAGGAACTACTATCTCGAATTTTGTCGGCCTCCATGGCGTAGTGGTTAGTGTAACCGATTGCCACGCCTGAGGTCGCGGGTTCGATTCCCGCACAAGTCAAACTTTTGTGTGCATGAACATGGATGTTTGTCTTGGTCTGGGTGTTTCTATGTATAATATGTATGTATTTACAAAAAAAAGTATATATGTATGTTTATCCATTGTCTAGTACCTACCCATAGTACAAGCTCTGCTTAGTTTGGGCTAGATGGTGATGTGTGTATGTGGTAGAATATTATTATTATTGATAAATTCTTTTAGTGTTAGATAGTCCATTTATCGAGGTAGGCTAGTCTACATACAATCACGCTAGACCTAATAGGAGCGGAGCATCAATGAAAAATGTTGCAAAAACGGGAAAATTCTCTTATGTGATGCAGACGAAGTTGCGCGTGTCAGCTAGTTTTCAATATTACTCGATTTAAATTACCGGTCAACTTATATGATTGCACAGATGGTGTAGTGGTTTAAGTACCATTGTACCAAGTGCTGTGGGTTCGTATCCCACTCGGGATAAAACACACAAATGGTTGTCCCGAGTCTGGGTGTTCTTTGTGTCCGTTGTTTGAATGTTTGTAAAGTCTCTGCGACACTGGAACTATTCCTAGTGTGAAACCTAACAAACATCGTGTCTTTTAAAACATTGTAATTTCTATTAATAAGATCTTAAGACTTGGGATATTTCGTTACGCTGTTGTACCTATATGTTCTATAGTTTAAACTGAAAGATTTATTTTTTGCCCTTTTGTCTCTGTAGTCGTTTTTCTGTTTGCCCTTTAAAAAAACATCTCTAGATATTTTAGAATTCACATAGAAAACTATGAAACTGTTACCAGACGAATAAATAAATGATTCGACAAAAATAAAAATTAACTATTTTATAAGATTTCTTTTGTATTTTTTATTAATCAGTCAATGAAACAGATATTTATTGATGTTCTTGAATGCTAGCACTCCTAGAACATCATTGCGATTCTTGACAACGGCGCATATTTTGTAGGTTGCCTATGTAAAAATTTAGCCTGTTTTGAGAAACATGGACCATGTTTCTCAAAACATCATTGCATGTACGAGAAGGACACAATACTATTCTGGAATGCACCGTATCACTATAGGACATGCAATGCCAACGCTTTAAGAGGCCCTGGACTTTAGCCAATAGCTAAACCTCGTGTATCCGTCAAACAAACGCTGCCTCTATCAGACTTCTTTCATCTCTTCTCTAGACTCTTTATCAGTGGGACACGGTATTTGTGTAACTAGCATGACAGTCGATTGCTCGGTGTCCTTATTGAAATTGACAATTCCTTTGTAACTCGCAGCTTCTGCTAAAAATAGCGTGATCATGTTGTGTAAGATAGGAAGATGTCTGCGGCGGATCGGTGCGCGCGCGTCGCTCTCAGGGGCAGATTGAGCGGATGCGTCGCGCCGCGCTATTGGACCTCTACGTTCCCGGTGAGGTAACTAACCATTCTTGTGAGTACACCTACGGGAGGTTCAGGATCCTAACAACTATTTTATACGGCTTTTCCTCTATATATTTTTTTGACTGCACGATTAACGGTTTGAGTAGTAGTAGAGCCTCGCTGATTTCAGCAGCTCGACCGGGGAAGGACTACCCTCTCACCGAATATCGACGTGAAATAGCAGTATTCCTGCTGTTGTGTTTCGTTCGGTGAGTGAGAGTGCTGGAGGCCAAATCACCCTCTTTCCCCCTTCCCGATCCTGCTCCTTCCCATATCCTTTTTCTCTTCTTCCTTTTTAGGTTCGACCCTCAGACAAATAAGAATTTACGTGATCGACAAATAGGTATGTCGATTTGGAGTGATTATTGTGTCCGTTGTTCGAATGTTTATACAGTCCCCCGCGATACAAGAATTATTTCTAGTGCATGAGGAGTTGACATTTCGCACTCTTAATAAAACAGAGACTTATCTCAGTATTTTGGATTAAACAAATTTGAACTCTATTGCAATGATTTAACACAAACATAATATTAGAAATTAGCATATACAATTAGAGTCTAAATTGCCTTACTTTCAAATTTCGAGTTAAGTCGCTGTTTTATTAAGAGTGCGATTTCTTTAAATAAAATAAATAAAAAAAATTAAAGTTATTCCGAGTCTCGGTATTCCTTCTGTTCGTTCTTTAAGCTGACAGCACAGCACCTTCATAAAGAGCACAAGGCCTCGCAGAAATATAACATGCTAACTTTTTATGGAAAAGCTTTGGCAAATCAAAGAAATTCGCTTCACGGGATCGTGTTTTAAGAATGCTTATATTTAGGGTCAGTCATGAGCTCCATGACACTGTGATTGTGATGTTAATGAAGTTTCTAATAACAGCGACAATTTCTTGAAATATGCCCGAAGGACGTCAATTATAGGTATGTAGGTGCCAAAATATGAACGCAAATCAATGGTCAAATGATTCCCATTACACTTATTTCTACCCTTGCGGAGATATACAAACGATATTCTATAAACATAAGGATGCAACTAGATGAATATTTGCTTGTTTTTATTCTGTGTTTTATTGGAAAGTTCTAGAATCAGCAATGCAGCCGCAACTGAAGTTGTCCGAGATTGATTTTTCCTACGATTAGGTAACTTTTGCTCGAATGCGGTACCGCTGTGGTAAGGTTACATAAACCGGTGCCTGGTGTTGCCATGCGAACGTTTACGACCCTCGTCGGAAGGTTAGGTAGAAGCCTCCAAATAAAATAGCCTTTATTTGAATATTGGAACCGATGTTATTAGGAAAAACATTTTTATTAGGATGTTTGACCTTTGTTTCATTGTACCCTAGGTAATACCCGCGAAGTCGTCCGCGTGACCCCGTGAACCCGTGACGACAATTACGCAGAACATACTATGCATTATTTTGCCTGTTCTACCATTAAATGTTAAATAAACAGGCATACGAAAATAACAAAAAGCTGTGTTTTGGGTCGAAATCCATCCAAAAAAAATCCATTAGTTCTTTATATATACCTATCTACATTGTACAGACGAGACTGTCTGTACAGTTTACAGCTGTTACAGTTTTATAATAGTCCAGGTCGATAGATGAACATATATTTTTATAATATCCTACTCCTACTAATATTATAAACTAGATGCTCCCGCGGTTTCACCCACGTTTATCGTTACTGTGCCGCCCCCGTGGGTCGGAGCGTAATGTTATATAGCCTATAGCCTTCTTCGATAAATAGGCTATCCAAGACTAAAATATTTTTTTATATTCGTATAGATTATAAAGCTGAAGAGTTTGTTTGTTAGTTTGAACGCGCTAATTTCAGGAACTAATGGTTCGATTTGAAAAATTATTTTAGTGTTGGATAGCCTATTTATCAAGGAAGGCTATAGACTAAATAACATCACGCTACGACCCACGCGGGCGGCGCAGTAACGATAAACGTGTGTGAAACCGCGGGAACATCTAGTATTAGTATAGATGTGAATGTTTATTGTTTATTGTTACTCTTTCACGCAAAAATTATAGAACGGATTTTGATGAAACTTGACAGTATTATTGTTTATAAAGCAAAATAGCATATAGGCTGCTATAAATCTATCTTAACATAAACCTACATTAACGTGAACTTAATTATTAACACCGGAATATCAGCGGTATACGTAAGGCTTAATAAACGAAATCGCTCTTTAAGCGGAAAGCAGTCCACAATGAATAATAGTTTCTTTAAAGCACAATCTCCGAAAAATTGTGTCATAGCACTTAGAAATGGCTACGAGGCGTTGTGACAAAACACAAAAAATCACCACACCACGATAAAATTTTATACCTAATCTCTAAAAACACTGCTCAAATCGATCTGTTCATAACCTTAGATGCCTTTTTCGTCAAGTAACTGGCCAGTAGGAACTTTCCTCTCATTAGCTGCGAGAAGACATCACCCTGTCTAGTCATAACTTGAGTATGATATAACGAGGGGGTGTGTTTGTAGGTTAATAGGGGTTGTTGACATGACGCCGTGTTTCACTGTCGGATGTCTGTTGCCACCTTGACGTATATGTGTAGTATATTACGTATGATTTTGTTAAAGATTTACTAATTATCCTTCCCCATCCAAATCCATGATCGCAAATCTAAACCTTAACCATTAATCCATAAACATCAACTAAAATTGCTCATTCAATAAATATTTTTGTTAAAAACCTTTCGTTTTTTTTTATTCTTACATCTTGACTAAGATTGCAAACTAATAATAATAAATAATAATAATAAAAATCGTTTATTTCTCACCAAAACCGAGATACACATAGGAACATAGATATAGAGTAGCAATATAAAACCTTTAACAATAGTATTTCGGTAGAGGATCGCTGGTGCCTCCTTCTCTCTTAGCCTTTATTATTCCCAAGTCACTTGGGGTCGATTTTTCTGGTCTAACCGGATTTGACTGGATATCAGTTTTTACACGGAGCGGCTGCCACCTGACCTCCGCAACCCGAAGGCTAACGATACCCTAAGGCTAGACCAGTGTCAGGATATTGGAGGGTGGGGAGACCAACAGACTGCAATGCAGAGGGTCTCGGGTTCGAACCCACGTCGCGCACATCTGACTTTCGGAAGTTATATGACTTTTCGAAATTATGTGCGTATTGATTGATAATTATCGCCTGCTCTGTGCCTCGGAGAGCACGTTAAGCCGTTGGTCCCGGCTGCCATGAACATCTATGGCAGTTGTTATTGGAAGAGTGTCGACACAAAAGATACCACTGGGTCGAAGTGTCGTCGGTCTGCATTGACTGGCCCCCACATAAGATAAGATATGTCAATAAATAAGCATTTCTTTTTTTGCTACTAATACCATACCTTCTTATGGTAAGTAACCTCTTACCATAGGTAATTAAGGTATGAGTAGTACTAGCAGCAAGTGGATAATGCTACTAACTTCCTACCTTACGCGAGCGAAGCCGCGGTCAAAAGCTAGTAATCATACGTACGTAATACAGGCTGAAGCCGACGAAGTCAAAGTGCCGATGGACATCTATAACGCCGAGCCGCTTAGGCTGGCGCACGCCGACCACGCTGGTGTCCCGCGCCGCGGACCTGTTGGCGGGGGCGGAGCGCCTGCTCGTTATCGTTGGCAAGGGCGCCGCTTATGGAGACGCTGAGGACGCCATCTGCAACCTAAAAAAACTTAACACACACAAAAACTAAGCAAAATACTGCAAACGTTAAAAAATCTAAATGAGCCCAAATTCCAAAGAATTACTAATAGCCATCGAAAACGCCTGGTTTCTACGTCCTGGCTTCAAGATCAGAACCTTGTCACCATTTTTAAAGTAAAGGACTTGTCAAAATGATTCAATGAGCTCAAACTGGAAAGGTTTCATGATAGGTACCAATTAAAGAGTGCAACTATCTTTCTTTTGGCGCCCATCGTCAGACCTCGTCGCCAAGTGCAAACTACAGGACTCATTAATACAAACCAAAGTACCGGCAACTTGAAGGGTTTACTTGTAGCCATTGAAGGGTTCCAAAATCGACCTACTACTTTGATTACCAGCTGAAATGTATGTGAATGGTTAAAACAAAACAAAGGGAGCCAAATTCGAGGGGTTTATTCGTAGCCATTGAAGAGTTCCACTATCCACCTCCTGGTTCAATTATTTTAGCAGTTCGATTGTACTAAAATATTGTGTTGTCATCGAATTAAAACTCGTCCGTAGGTACAGGTTCGTATCTACATGTGGCGTATATTTTTAGTTAATTGGAGTGGCCTGAAATTAACTTAAGTAACAACAGTTAAACAGAGTAATACACTAAAAGCCATCGCCCCGCGTGAATTAATTAGTGTGTTTTTTCGCTACTTGGGTAGCAACAAGTTTTATAATTTCGACTAATGCCTACCCATTTTTTAATGTAAAGATAAACTAACTTCTAATTAATATTAATCTAAATTCAAAAACACAGAATACCGAAACGAAAAGAAAATCCTGTCTTTAAGCTTCTCGTCGTTTCCAGATCCCATGCTGCTACTAATTATTTCTTGACAGAGAAATCCACTTACATTTTGTCTGACTCGGAATTTAACGTTGTGGGTTAGATCTCCGGATGAGACAATAAATACATAGGTATTTATTTATTTATTTATTTATTGGACGTGGGAAAACAAACAGTAGTATATTAGGAGGATACATTGAGTATTTAACACTAAACTTAACAAATATACTACCCACTACATTTTCCACAGATTTCTTGTAATACTTACATTTAAAACTGTTAGCAGACAATAGCTGTCATCTTGAGTTAACCAATAGTAGCAAAGGTTAACTTAGTAACATATACAAAGAGAAAAAAAAAGTAAGAAATTATAATAACGGGCTATGGTACATAAGCAAGTTAACTAGAATTAATTAAGTGCGTGCTTTACTAATAGTATAAAGTTGTAATTATGCCTATTAGAATAAAGTACTAAACAAGTATGAAAGTTAATAAAAATCTTATCTAATATATGCCTCTTGGACCTACTGCCGTTCCTTTAACATTTCAATGATGCTACTTTTAAATATTATTAAGTAGTAGATTGTTAGATTATATATAGATTGTTATTACTTTTGTATTTTATTTCCTCAGTATTTTTGTTTTTGTTAGTGTATTCTTTAATATATTCTTACTTTTATTTATGTAATGATTTTATATATTACATGCAGTTGGCTTGACGTCCGTACGTAACGATGGTCTCCATTGAAAATCAGCGTTGCGGTAATACGTCAGTATTATTGCAACATCAAAGCTAAATTGAGACCATTCGTTGTCACAATGCCACAAAATATTTGTATGCAAACTATTTATTAGGTTAAAATTAAACTGCTATATACGGATTTTATCGCGTTGTTTATTTGACACTTTATTACAAAATTTTAAAAATTGTTACACTACTACTACTATTAAACTTTACTATTTTTTTTTAAGCTAATTAAGTTATTATTAAACTATTTAGATTTAATTTATTTTTACACTTTCCCCGACGTTTCGGTTGCTTTTCAGCAGCCATGGTCACGGGGAGACTTAGTAAAGTTTAATAGTAGTAGAAGTGTAACAATTTTCAAAATTTTGTAATAAAGTGTCAAATAAACAACGCGATAAAATCCGTATATAGTAGTTTAATTTCAATGAATAATATTCGCGTAAATAGAAGACAATATTTATTAGGTTGTCTGTTTAATTGTTTAATTGTTGTTTTATAAGACAATTATGTAGTTAGTATTCGTGGCAATAAAGAATGTTTTCTTTCTTTCTTTTTAGATCTCACAAACTAAAGGATTGTAGAAGTTGACAGAAGTAGAAAAACTACCCCCAGTGTCGGGCACGCCACGATCGTGGCGGTAAGTCCCGTGTTTGAGGAGTGGCTGGAGAGGCGGCATGGCGCCCTCACCTTCCGGCTGACACAGGTAATGACTGGCCACGGTTGTTTTGGCCAGTTCCTGTGTCGTATACGCCGGCAAGAGGCGCCCGGTTGTCACCACTGCGGCGACTGCCGCGACGTTGTTGTGGACACGGCGCTGCACACTTTGGCGGATTGCCCCGCCTGGGCATCGCAGTGCCGTGAGTTGATCGCGGCAGTCGGATTGGTTGCCCTCTCGCTCCCGGCCGTAGTTCAGTCTATATTCCGGAGTGAGAGGTCGTGGAACGCCGTCGCCATCAAGGAGGCGGCGGAGCGGGAGAGGGAGCGTTTAAACCCTCTCCCCAACCGCAGAACCGGGCGCCGGAGGGCGCGAGATGACCTCCAGCCACCCTGAGAATTGACCTGGGGGTGGCGGGCTTTGTGGGCCTGCCCGCTATCCGTTCAGCACCAGGTCCGAGAGGCGGCGTGCGTGTTCCCACGCGCGCCTCTGTGTCGAGTCCGTCTCCCCTCTAGGGGGGACAGTAGGGATAATTTGTGAGAAGTGCCTTTGGGTAGGTCTGTTCATGTAGTGGCCTGCCGTTTCATACGGCGGGCCGAAACCTCGGCGGGGTCGCGACCGCATGTGCAAGTGATTCGCGCGGCCCCGTCGATAGTGGTTTTGTCGAGGAACACCGTGGTAGGTTTAGTCGGTATTCCGGGAGGTACATTATCTTCTTAACATCTTTCTGTTACCCCGGCGAGTCCGACATAACCTCTCCGCCCACCCCCGCGGAGGGGTACGCTTCAAGCATTCCCCAGGTAAAAAAAAAAGTAGATAAATATTGGCTTCTAAAGAGAAGCCAATGGTTTTCTACCTCTGTCAACTCTCTGTCTGTCTGTGGACAAAGTTTCAACGTAATAACTTATGTAGACTGTAGATGAAGTGAGTGTGATTGAGAGAGGAGAACAATAAGAAAATGGTACTACGGTTGAAGATTGAGAGAGTGACTGTGTGTGAGAGAGCAATATTACATTCAGGACTTACAAAATGGAGGATTGTGTAAGCAAGAAAAAGAGAGTGGGAGTTACACACGATGTTGTAGCATAGTGGTACTAATATTATAAAGAACAAAAATTTGTTTGGAAGCGAACTCTGAAACGACTGAACTGATTTTAATATTTCTTACATAATTAGAAAGCTGCTTCATCCAGATGTAACAAAACATCCACTACGAACTACGAGATCGGAGTAGTAATCATAAACGGAGATAAAATCGCGGGAGACACTAAGTTATACATGTGTGTGTGGGTATGTTTCACGATTTGTACATACTTACTAACATAGGTAGGCACAATTTATTTAATTTAATTATCTACGTTTGAAACTGAACAGTCTACTAAAACAGTAATAAGACATGCTATAAAAACTGGAAAATAAAATATGGCAGAGAAAAGCGAATGTCGCATGTGCGTGTGCGCAGGATACGATTAATGATAAGTGCGGCGCGGGCGGCTATCATCCGCGCAGGCGCGCAGGCGTGCACTAATGACGCACCACGACGTCGCTCTGCTCACAATTGTATACCTATTATCTAGTTATTATACCTATTTCATATTTTAAATCGTTCTCAGAAAATCCTTATTTTCTCGTTTAAACACTTTTTAGAGATCGAGAAAGCTCTTATACAACAGCTTTGTCCGTTACTCCGTCCGTCCGTTCGTCCAGACGGACAGTTCGTACAGACGGACGGACGTCTGTCTGTTATACAACTTTCAATTCAAGAACCGTAAGACCTAGAGACTCGCAGTTAACGCCATTCGACTCAGCGTAGTCGATATATCCCCGAAATGACTATGACCTTTAACATCTGACCTCAAGGTCACGTGATACCATCTTTCAACTCAAGAACCGTAAGAGTTAGAGACTTGCAGTTAACGCCAATCGACTTAGCATAGTCAATATACTCCGAAATGATTATGACCGTTGACCTCTGACCTCAAGGTCACGTGATACCATCTTTCAACTCAAGAACCATAAGAGTTAGAGACTCGCGGTTGGCGCCATTCAACTCAGCATAGTCGATATACTCCCGAAATGACTATGACCTTTGAACTCAAGGTCACTTGATACCATTTTTGAACTCTAAGATTTACGGCAATTCATGACCGTTTCTCACTAGTTTATGTACGGTGCGATTTACAAACTTTGAAATTACTGCCTGCACGGATGGCGTAATGGTCGCCTCATCACTGCCACTGCGCCGAGTGTTGTGGGTTCGAATCCCACACGGGACAAAACGTAGAAACAAATGGTTGTTCCGAGTATGGGTATTCTTTGTGACCATTCTTTGAATGTTTGTAAAGTCTCCCGCGACATAAAATTTATAACTAATGCGGGAGTTGTATTTTTAAGAATAAGGAGAATAACTGCCCTTTTTTAACCAATCCAGACTTTTATTTTTGTCGTTAGACCATAGGTATAGTCTTTTTACGTTGGAAAGACGTTAAACCGTTTGACCGTGGGAGAGCCATGCTTCGGAACGAATAGGCCGGCTAGACCGGAGTGACCCCACGGCCTCACAGAAAACCGGCGTGAAATAGCAATTGCGTTGTGTTTCGTTGAGTGAGTGAGGATACCGGAGGCCCAACCGCCTCTCCAACCTCCTGGGGAGAAGACAATTTTAAAAGGCTGGCAACGCACTTGTGACTCGTCTAGTGTTGCGGGTGTCCATGGGCGGCGGTAATCGCTTACCATCAGGCGATCCGTCTGCTCGTTTGCAACTACAAAAAAAAAAATACCGTAAACCGTTATTCATATGAGTAAAGAAATTTGTATTGCTTGATATTATTCTTAGTCAAATTGTTTTTAAAATACTACCTATGCCATAGTTTTGATGGCAGCAACTGCCTAAGATCTCTGTTGATTGATATATACATATACATATGTTACCACAACGCTTGTGATGTTCCAAAATTAAGAGCGTATTATAATAATGACCTTCAGACCGAATCTCGGTCACGGCGGCCAATCTTAATGGAGACTGGCCATCTGCGCAGGAGACTCTGTTCCCTAACTCTCGTTATCCAATGGGACGGTAATCCGACACGATCGCAAAAAGATCAGGCGCAGGTCCAACGTCTTTACGTGCTTTCCGAGACATGGCGGTGTCTTACACCGCCAACTTCTTAACTCCGGGCTGCTATTGAGATTTCTAAACTCAACTCAATAACGTTACTTCGAATTTTCACACTCGAGACCTCATGACATACACAGCAGTCGCATTCACAACCGCCGCACCATGGAAAGAAAGAAAGAAAGAAACATTTATTTGCACAGAATACAGGTGGTATCAGGTTTAACAATGGTGAAATAGTTCAGGCTATATTCTGCCTGTATTAGGCATTCAAATATTAATAATTATATAAAATCATATCACTAACAAAATGGCAAGTTGTATTATTATTTAGCATATTGTATTTAGTATATGTCGGCCTCGATGGCTTATTGGTCAGTGTAACCGACTGCCACGCCTGAGGTCGCGGGTTCGATTCCTGCACAAGTCAAGCATTTGTGTGCATGAACATGGATGTTTGTCTTGGTCTGGGTGTTTCTATGTATAATATGTATGTATTTATAGAAAAAAAAAGTATGGTTATCCATTGTCTAGTACCCATAGTACAAGCTCTGCTTAGTTTGGGCTAGATGGTGTTGTGTGTATGTGGTAGAATATTATATTATTATATTATTTATCATTATTATATTACATTATATTAAAATTTACAAATAATCAGATTTATTAGTTTTATGTTGCATGAACTCTTCGGAGGCAGTTGTTAGTACTCAGTAGATACTAGTTTAAAACAGATTTTATCGCCTATACCGGGAAGCGATTTGAGATAAGGCGTAGAGAAAATGTCATATTAACTTATTACGACCAGTTATTTACTACTTGAATAAGGGGAAGGGATCTACCGATAGATATTCTATTCACGCTAATCTCCAGCCTAGGAGCATTTCTGCGTCGTTTACTGGCCGAGCCAGAGTCCAAATGCCAAGTTGGTTTTTCTGCTAAGCTACTGAGTTTTCCGCCAGAAATACCTCAAGCATTCTTAAAATGCTCCTTACATGAGACGTAAAACAGTAGCAGCGATAGCTCAGTGGGGAGACCAACAGACTGCAATGCAGAGGGTCTCGGGTTCGAACCCACGTCGCGCACCTCTGACTTTCGGAAGTTATGTGACTTTTCGAAATTATGTGCGTATTGATTGACAATTATCGCCTGCTCCGTGCCTCGGAGAGCACGGTAAGCCGTCGGTCCCGGCTGCCATGAACATCTATGGCAGTCGTTATTAGGAAAGTCAGTACCCTCTAATATCCTGACACTGGTCTAGCCTTAAGGTATCGTTAGCCTTCGGGTTGCGGAGGTCAGGTGGCAGCCGCTCCGTGTAAAAACTGATATCCAGTCAAATCCGGTTAGACCAGAAAAGCCGACCCCAAGCTGACTTGGGAATAATAAAGGCTAAGAGAGAAGAATACATGAGACGTAAAACAAAGGTCGCAAACTGTGGTATAGCCTACTTCTTGAGGGATAAATAGGCTTGTTAACGCATGTATAATAATAATAATAAAATTTATTTTTTCTTAACTTGACAAAAAATATAATAACAGCGTCACAAACACGATATTTAGTATTTACGATAAACTCTGGTACCCAGAATAAGATTCAACTTGTGTTTAGGGTACCAGCGTTCTCGCGCACGCTATAAACAATTACGTGAGTAGTACTCGTAAGACGAACACAGTGTTAATTAAGAAATATACTACGAAAAGAATATGAATAGTGAATAGTATGTAAGCATATTTCATATCCTTATACACCACAAACGCTGAATCCTTGCCAGACCTATTTACGCTTACTCAAGTACGAGTTACCGGCGAGTGTCCGCCAGTGTTCGATCCTATTCTGAGCCCTGTGATTTCCGTTACATTGTGAGCGGCTCATTCAGCCGGTGAAGTAACACAATGCTGAATGCCGTCGAGGTGTATTGCGTGACCTGTATATGTGTTTGTAATCATTTGACTACATACTGACGGCTTAACGCGGCTTCGCTTGCTAAGATGCCTATAAAATAGAGTCGTATCACCATCCACCATATGCTAAAGTAATGTTGCAAGAACTAGACAGCGCGTCACATAAGCGTTGCATGCGTGAGAGCGAGTGAAAACTCTCTGCTTTGTCTCGCTGTCACGCATGCAATGTTCTTCTTGCATGCAATTTTTCTTTATATAGTAACTGGCGTAGGATAGGATAGGATCTAGATGTCTGTTGCAGCGCATATGATGTAGATGATTGTTGCAGCACTTGTGAGATTATCATGCCTATTGAAGCGCAGCCATTTCATGCCTTATCGTTCAACCCTTTGCCTGAACCTTGCAACTAACCTAAATGTAGCTTCAGTAACTTAGTAAACTCACTAACCTATATATTTTGACGTTCATAAGTGTTACTTTGTGACCTGAATGAATAAATGATTTTTGACTTTGACTTTGACTTTGACTTTGACACCAACAAAACAAGATTACTTGGAAGGTGATTAAGCGCGTAAGTAGATCTTTACAAGCTATTAATGATTTAACGTATCTATTTATTTTTAAAAACGCAACTGTTATAAATGCTGTTTTGCGGGGGACATTACAAACATTCAAACAACGGACAAAGAACACTCAGACTTGGAACAACCATTTGTGGATCATACAAAGTTTTGTCCCGTGTGGGATTTGAACCCACATTACTCGGCGCAATGGCAGTAGCGATACGACCTCTTAAACCACTACGCCGTCCGTGCAGGCAAGTCAAGGAGACTTTGAAGAGGCGCTCTACTGTCGGCAAAGGACCAGTATACTGATGTGGACAACTGCATTCGAACGGTATCTAAATATAGTTGTGCACAACGCGATATCTACGTACCAGGGATGTTGCGGATGCAGACATTTTGACATCCGCGCATGCGGATACGGTTATTTTATATCTCATTTCCGCGGATGCGGATATGGATGCGGATGTCCAAATTGATGCGGAAGCTCCTTAATTGCGGATGCGGATGTTGATGAAAATTGTTTATCCTATTTAATAAAAAAGTATCTCATATCACCGCCTTCGCAGGTCAAGCCTGTTTTGCAATGGTTCATAAATTAAACACATTACTTTACTTTCTTATCGTAACCTACGCTATATCTGGATCAGTAGTAAGACCTGCGTTGCTTGTTGCGGATTCGGAAGCGGATGCAGATGTCCAAATCGATGCGAAAGCTCCGCGATTGCGGATGCAGATACGAATATTCGCAACATTACTGATACGTACTCCTACATAGCCAAAAATGCGTACGTATTATACTCTAGTCAACAGATTCAAATGTAATTATGCACGTTGCAGGTCCAGTATGCTTTTGTTTCCTGCGCTCGTAGCACAATGACTCCTATTTTGAGGTCAGCAGTGCGCATTTAACGCCACCGGGGTCACAAGCGTATATAGGCTCCATGCTTCCTGGCAATACAACGCAATTGATGGCTTCACGCCACCGGGGTCTTAGGCGTTCATAGGCTCCATGCTTCCTAGAAATACAATATTATAAAAGAATATCGGTGTCCTAATAGTTAAGGTATCGGTATTGATATCAGGTAAATACATAAAGTGTGCTTGTTTGCCAAATTCATTTTCAAAATTCATACTATATTTAGAGTTATAGAGTAAAATCTTTTTGATGTCCGCACATAGAAGATTTAATGAACTACATCACTACAATATACCGTAGGTAACTATTGTTATGAAAAAAGTAACGCACCTACATGAGAGCATTATCTGTTTATACGACTTATATTATATCGGCATCGTCAGTGTTAATTCCCTTAGAACTCTGAAAATCATGATCGGGTTATTGAATATATAGTAACACTCTCGGTTCGAACACTGAGTGTGCCGTCATAAGAAAAAAAGACGCACCTGCCGAGATGCATTTTTTTATACTGATTCCAAATACGTAAAAGCACAATATAAAAAAAAATTATATACGCCTTTTTCTTTATGACGGCAGAAGTATATATCAAAGTAAATCACTAGGAAATTCACAACTTATTACGGATCGAGTACAGCTTTGTGACGTCTTGACTCCGTGGCGACCCAAGACTAAATGTCCAGAAAACAGAATCGCGCCGAACTACTGTTGTGTAGAAACGACACCCGATGGCGCACTTGCAATTTGTAAACAAGCTGTTTGTATGTACTAATAACCGATTCGTTATGGCTATCCTGAAATGCACACGACCGAGCATGTTCTAAACCAGATAATTTTTAAATGTTGTTTAATAACAGTAAACTTTCAGCAATCTTCTAAATGTTTCCTATAAGGACTTAGTATCTGTTAAGTTTACAAAGACCAGCTACATATTAACATTCAAATAAAGCAAACGATTCAAATAAAATAAGTTAAAAATTCAGTTCTCGGTCAACAGCTAAATCCTAACTCAGCAAACAATTCTTAGTTTCACACATGGCAACGGGAATGCTATTTAACCATTGATATATGATCTTTGCTATTAGGTAAATCCTGTCACATCACCAATTAAAACTGCCAAGATAAGTACCGGAAGTAATCTGAATCGATAGAAAGATGACATGTTTCCAACTTGGTTTAAAACCATACCTCGTCATCAATAAATGAGAATTAACCGAAAGAAAATCTACTCACGTTGGCCTTTGCACTATCAAAACGATAGCATAATGCAGTATGTTATTTACAGTGTTGTTATGTACATTAACTATTACATCTAGTGGACAAAATGTGCTCAAGGAGTAAACGACTATCCTGCTAACAAAAAACAAAGATAACTGTGTCTCTGTGGCACTTTTTTTATATGTACATTCATACAAATAATAAAATTGTAACATGTCGATGTCTGTAGATAAAAGATATTTAAGGGAAATAATGTGTAGGATATTAGATATTTAAAAAACAACGAGAAACGCCAATGAATTGCCGTAAATCTTAGAGTTCGAAAAACAATATATGCAAAGGTAAAAGGTCAAAGGTCATAGTCATTTCGGGAGTATATCGACTATGCTGAGTCGAATGGCGTTGACCGCGAGTCTCTAGCTCTTACGGTTCTTGAGTTGAAAGTTGCGGACGGACAAAGCTGTTGTATAAAAGTTTTTCGAACTCTAAAAGTAAATCCAATACTCCATGTGGAGCAGTCATATTCACTTTAACATTTATCTTTACATATTTTAAAGCTTTTACTTTCTTTTTTGTCGTTTCCCATGGAACAAAACATTATGCCAAACACTAAAACAAAATTGAAGATGGTGGAAGCTTTCCCTAGTCATTAACGTTGTAACATTGACACTTAGACAAAGATGCTAGCTTACGTCACAGGCCATTAATTAGGTCTTGTGACGCAACGAACTAGTGCCGTTATAGTCCTAGTACAGTCTAGCTAAACCTAATTCTTACAGTCCGCATCCAACCTTACTCGAAACAATTTTGCAAGTAACACGGGAATAAATGTACCGGCTAACCGCTTTATTATTCGGTCTGTCGACTATCAACATCGTTGGCAGATAGTATAAATGGGTCAAAGTTCAACTTTATGTTGATAGTTTTCACAGATTGATGAGATATATTACGATTTGCTACTTTTGCTTTTAAAGTAATCTACAACAGAACTTTATTAGCTTTTAATATTTTCATGTCTTTTATTATTTACTTCTGCCTGCGGTTTAACGTGTGTCAATCCTTCAGGAACGCATATCAGGATTAAAAGTAACTTTGGCATTAATCTAGGACATGGTGTGTCACATTGGCAACCAGATGGTCGCCAAGTTTCTTTCAAATCCTTTGAACAGTACTTACTGAGTACTGACAAATAGTCAAAACCTACATATATATTTGCTAATTTTCTCATTTATAATTTAAGCCTTGATGGATGGATGGATTCGATATGTTTCCAAAATAGCAATGGTCAAGTTTATTGGTGTATAAGTCAAAGCAGTCTTGTCGGCACTTCACCTGAAGTCGTGGTGTGGGGCTCTGTTTGTGGACTACACGACACTGTCATCAGGTGGAGGTTAATTATTTTTAAGAGGCAATAATTAAAAAAGACAAGAAAAACAGATGATATCTACTACCGTGTAAAACATCTAATTAACTTTTAAAAATATGTCGTCGTAATAGATATTACACACACAGTTAATTATTCTGCTTATTACCATTAATTTGATTGATTCTGATAGTATTAAAAAACCTTAAACTATAGTTTCGTTAACAAAGGCAATCTCATAACCATTTTTAACAAAGCATTTCATAAAAGCCATTTCAAACATAACTTGTGCGGAATGAGACCAATTTTCATTCTTTACATAAAAAGTTCGGCTGTATTATTTTCCAACATATCGTTGCGAACTGGAGACAAGCGATCAATTTCTTATATAATCGTACGAGTTTTCGGTTGTAAAGCAAAAACTACCAACAAACATGCGATTCCCCTCATCTGCTATCAATTTTACCACTATACATCAAAGTTGGCAACTAGCGGCAAATTTACCAAAAATAGGTGTTAGAAGAATAATTTTCGTTCAATAATAAAATAATCTGTCGTAAACGCGGAATTGATAATACACAACGATATATAGCGGTCAATTTATAAAGGTATTAGAGCAATTGAATAAGCGGTGTACATTTAGAAGTAGATATAGGTTCTAACGTAGTGTGAATAGTCAGTGGGTTGTCGGTCGCAAACGAGAGCGGTGTGGTGCGACGTGAACCGGAGCGCACCTGTTCAACTTGACAAAATGGCGGTCGTTTTAATTTGCTTTTTGGCGGTAATATGCAGTTTGCTACAACAAGGTTTGTGCTTTATTAAGTTACGCGGAATTTATACCAGTTACTTTAATAGCGGATGTTATATCGTTATCTTCTTATCCGTTGTCTGATAACGTATATAAACTTTTCTCAACTGACTTTCGAAGCATTTTTGTGTAGCTTTCAGTCACTAGAGCCGTTTAACTTATTCATTTGTGTAAATAACCTTACGTATAGTGCAATTTTAAAACGACTCATTTCAAGGATATGTATAAAACAAACTAGATCAAACATTCTTAAATCCGTGAAAATACTGGCTATATATTCCCCATAATACTTTTAGGCCGACTATTTAAATTTATTATTTCTCCTTAACCGCGCTGAGTGTTAGTCTTGAGATGAATGCGGCTATGGTCCATTTCCTTCTCTTGATTGTGACGACATCCACTTAGATGGGTGTGTCAGTGTGTGTGGTACGAACAGCTGATTGGAATAACAGAACACGCGCTTTTGACATTCAATGTTCTCGAAATACGAATTCACCATGCATTTTGATCTTTCCATATATATCAATACTTATGACAATATTTAGAGTGATATTTCGTTCAAGTTTTATCAGATCTTAGTAATAACACCTTGATTGCATCTCAAATAAGAAACCAAGACCTTGCAATGTACCTACGGTTTAATACACTGCGCTACACTTTACGTATAGCTCATACACCATGTCATACTAGTGAACCTGCACACAGGGTCCTCAATATTATAAATATGTTAGAGTGAATCCATAACCTGAGACCCAGCCACTGAACGTGTTAGGTAATGTCTTAAAAACATTCGTGAATCAGTCCGTGTCCGTATCCTATCGCAAAATATTCGTACGTTTACAGTTAATGTTTACAATATTGAAATTATTTATAAAATATGAGAAACGCGTGTTAAAAGAAATAGCTTTGGAACATATTTGATGTGTGCTGTACTAGATATATTTCGTACGTAAATGGGTCAGTGGGATTCTAACCTACCGCCTCCTACATACTAAAATAATACTTATAGATTTAACTAGTACTTACGATTTGCCGCACTATTTGAGTAGTGTAATGGTTGGTTCGTAATGGTTATTATTGGTATACTTAGGCTGATTTATTACACCCATAATAGAATACTTGATTGCTCTCAAAAAAGGAGCCGAGCTAATGCTAGTTTATTTATTTATTATTTATTTATTTTAGACACGCCAACAGTATATGTAAACAACATTACACACAATACAGTTTCTTAAAACCAGTTCTTATACAGACACTAACATAGGCGTGCACATTATGCACCAAGATGTTAACTAAACATTTATGTCAGAAGCTAAAGTCGTACACATCTTATACACTAAACAAAACGAAATTAAAATATAAATAAAAATGAAAAAATAAAACAAGATATTAATAAGATTCAAGTGTTATTATGCGAAGTATAGTTACCACTTTCATTCTACAACATTACGATGTAGTTTCAAGCATGCTTTTCTACCCGGTTCCTCATTGGTACAGAGGTAGTTAATGCGAATACATGAGGATTCGAGTTCGATTCCCGGGTCGGGCATAGTGCTATTGAGTTTTTCTGTCAATAAAGTCTCGGTAGCCGCACGGAGACGGGCATAGAGCCAAGTAAACGGCAATTGGCTTGCTTGACTTGGAGATATAAGCGAGAGCCTATATATTACTTCTGACGCAGGAATATTTTACTTAAAAGAAGACAATTTTATATAATTTTCTCTGCGTGCTTTAGACTCAAACTCTAGTGTTCTGCTAAGTAATCAATCCAGCGCTCTGTCCAATAAGCATAAGGTGAATTCGAATCTACTTGAACGAGTGACTTGTAACCAACCCTAGTAGCAGTTATAACTTTTAAAACTGCGAACTAACCTTCAGATGCATTATCATACTTATACTATAAGTATTACCTATATCATAGTCCTGATAATGATTTGTTAACACGTTATGGGTCACTTCTAGGCTGACTTAACACATTATACCCACATGTGACCTATTGTGGCTATTATTGATGACGTAATGTCTTTACAAAGGCACGGATAAAAATTGTCAGATACCGTTTGTCTTACAGGACACATTTCGTCATTGCATTATACAAAGGATATAGCAGTTTTTAAACTTCATACTTTGGTACCAAATATTAGTATTTATTTCTCAATTTAACAATATAATAATAATAATAATATTCTACCACATACACACAACACCATCTAGCCTAAACTAAGCAGAGCTTGTACTATGGGTACTAGACAATGGATAAACATACATATATACTTTTTTTTTGTAAATCCATGCATATTATACATAGAAACACCCAGACCAAGACAAACATCCAAGTTCATGCACACAAATGTTTGACTTGTGCGGGAATCGAACCCGCGATCTCAGGCGTTGTAGTCGGTTACACCAACCACTACGCCATCGAGGCCGACAATATAAGCTTACAGGTAAAACAATATACTTATATGTTATAAGTTATAAGTAATAGTTTATCTAAAGTTAGCAATACAAAAAATGAAATAAATCATTTTACATACATACCTAATATATTCAAGTGCATTAACACCGTTTTAGCCATTTGACTTATTATTATACTTATAGTATTTAAATCTCACGAAAATGTTTACACTAAATAGAGTATCACATATTAGATAGAAAACGATAGCTTATAATTTTCAGTAAACGTGATAATATTGCATTTATTGATATTTATACTTAATTCAGATGTCTTGTTGCCTTTGTGTATCAGATAACAACCTTAGAGTAGTGGTAGAGGTCCTTAAGTTCCTAGGTGCTACAGCGTGATGAGGTCTCGAGTGTAATTCCTGGGTTGGGCAAAGTGTTAATAAGATTTTCTATTAAATCAGCACGGCGCTTATTTCGTGAGACCAAAAACCAAATCTGGCGAAATTTTATAATGAGACTAGCTGACCCGGGCTACTTCGTCTGCTTCACATAAGAGAATTTTCCCCGTTTTTGCAACATTTTCCATTGATGCTCCGCTCCTATTAGTCGTAGCGTGATGTTATGTAGCCTATAGCCTTCCTCGATAAATGGGCTATCCAACACTAACATAATTTTTCAATTCAAACCAGTAGTTCATCAGATTGTCGCACCAAACAAACAAACTCTTCAGCTTTATAATATTAGTAAATATTTATGAATATAATATTAAAGCTTGTCCTACACTAAAGGATGTTGTAAGGAGTATTACTATCACGGTAGACTTGGCTGTGTAGTATACCCATGACTTTGATCAAGTCCATAAACGGATACCACCACTCACCATAGGTGGGCGGTTGCCTTGTCTGCCACTATAGACAATAAAATCATTTCATTACCTTATATCTAGTATTTACTGCACCTTGAAGATTCTTTATATAATATTAGATTATCCCGCGGCTTTGCTCGCGTATATATAGGTTAGGTTATGTGATATGTGAAAAATGGCCTACGTTACTTAGTGGTAATATTGATTTCTAACGGTGAAAGAATTTTTGAAATCGGGTAAGTAGTTTTTGAGTTAAATCCTTATTAACAAACAAAAAATCTAATTTTTCCTCTTTATAATATTAGTATAGATTCAACGATCTATTCGTAAAAACTACCATTTTGCTGAGATAAATACTATATATTATCAAATTTTTATTTTAATAAACCGTTTGAATGCAATAAATCATAACGACTCGTGGCTACGTTAGAAGATCACAAACCAACAAACACACGTTATGGTTTTTGATATAAATAATTAAAATAAACAATTTTAGGCAACAACAAGCGGTTATGAGTCTGTATAATAATTATAAATGTATATTTTAATATATCATACTACATAGGTACAAAGACTTTATTTCATTTTAAAATTTCATCCATAGTAACAAAAGTTATTAGACCCATCTCAAAAACAATACCCATAATGCACCTATTATTTTTGCTAATCCTAAACATAGATATATATGTCCTTGCTATGTAAAAAGATTCTACCATTAACTCAGTTTATATTCTCCTAGCTCGGCAGTCACGCGACTACAGCACAAAGTTATAGTCATATTTATGGGTCGTTGTGTGTATGAAAGAATTCTGTTCAACTTAAGACTGCGCCGAGCGTAAGGCGGATAATTACAGAGCTCGTGCGGCGCATACTCAAATCGGCGCACGGCCGCCATAGTAAAATTGTATGGAGGGTTTGAAGCGCTTTTTTGATAAATATGTATCTTTATTGTAAACCAATAACTTAAATATTTGGAACAGACAAATTGTAATATAACTATTTATGTTTCGTTTAAGCTGTAAAATTGGATAGATTTCTACTGTTATAATCTAAAAATCACGTAACACGAGCTATCGTATTTGCATTTTTCGTCCAAATTTACGTAATTTTGTAAGTGAAAATATTAATTATTTTAAGATTTTACACAGAGTAATTGTAGACACATTAATTGTTATGGTAAATGTATATTTTATATTTGTATTAAACAAAAAGTTTTGGATTTATTCACTTAACTGTGACCGCCTGTTTTGGCACATTTCGCTCGGCGCAGTCTTAAAGCAACGGACATGATGGTACAATAACGTATTAGAGAGTATGTTTGTTTATTTATTAGTCCTGTTACATAAGTTAATGATTGTAATTAAGTATCATAGGTAGTAGAGCCTCGCTGAATAGCATGAATGGGCCGGCTCGACCGGGGAAGGACTAACCTCTCACAGAATATCGACGTGAAATAGCAGTATCGTACTGTTGTTTCGTTCGGTGAGTGAGAGTGCCGCAGGTGCAATCACCCTCTTTCCCCCTTCCCGCTCCTTCTCCTTCCCACTTCCTTTCTTAAAGGGTCGGCAACGAGCAAGTGATACCTCTGCAGGCGTCCATAGGCTATATATATATAGTTGTATAAAAAAAAGTTGATGCTACTCGAGAAGTTCGATATTGGAATCGAAAAAGTGTTATTAGTTTTTCTGTTAAGAGATTTTCAGTAACAGTTCGGAGTCAGGTTATGTACTTACCCATATGAAAGTAGACTGACTCATTATTTAATGAGACCTAAAATGCTGGCAAAAAATAATTGTCATTAAAGTGTTGCCACCAGTTATGTATATATGTATTATTATGTAGAATAATAAGTATCTTATCTTATGTGGGGGCCAGTCAGTGCAGACCGGCGACACTTCCACCCAGTGGGATCTTTTGTGTCGACATTCTCCCAATAACGACTGCCATAGATGTTCATGGCAGCCGGGACCGACAGCTTAACGTGCTCTCCGAGGCACGGAGCAGGCGATAATTGTCAATCAATACGCACATAATTTCGAAAAGTCATATTACTTCCGATAGTCAGAGGTGCGTGACGTGGGTTCGAACCCGAGACCCTCTGCATTGCAGTCTGTTGGTCTCTCCACTGAGCTATCGCTGCTTAGAATAATAAGTAAGTAGGCTGTCCATAAATTGTATTGGTATTGTCAGAATTTCAGCAATGCAGCAGTGGAGTACTGCGGCATAATGCTGAGATAGGAATCGGTTTTGGCAGCGCAAATGCAACATTATACAATTTTTATTTAGTAGGCTTTGCATTTTGGACCCAGATTCTTCAAAATAACTTTTGCGCCCGAATTACTCGTACGTATACAAACTATTAGAAAGATATTGTCGAGATTAATTTAAGAATCTAGATGATTTATACCTATAATAAAATGAGCCACCAAACTCAGATTAAATTGTGTAAAAGACAGATTACATTTTATTCGATTAATTTGCTATATTGGCCATCATACGAGCAAAAATTATGTAGCGGTGTATATACCGGTGTACTACTTACGAATTGTCAAAATTAATAATCAATGTCTTCCAAAATATTTAAATTTAAGATAAATTATTTGTTCTGATTGGACCGTTAGAAAGCTTGATACTTTTATAAGCCTAATGGCAGACCCTCCAAGCAGAGATCTCTAGTTCGATACAATGGCACGCTTTGTTGAGTTTTCAAAGTTATGTGCGTATTAGATAGTTAATTAAATGAATGACAGTTAAAACAGAGATTGAAAGTCCCCGTCAAAACTTTTGCTGAAGAGAACCACAAACCAAAGCGTCATCAATGTATATTTTTTTTGTTTTTGTTAATTTTCCCAACAAGCGCTGAATCAATGTCGATAAAATTTGTATGGGACCACCTCTGAAGTATGACCTACCATACAAAAAATAATCATCCAAAGCAATTCATAATTGGCGGAGTAATCGCGTAACAAACATACAAAAAAAAAAACATATTGCCGAATTGAGAACCTCCTACTTTTTGAAGTCGGTTAAAAATATATAAATAAAATATATTCGCATCATAAGGCAAACCGTATATCAAATAGGTTTCCATAATGCACAAAAGATTAGTTCTGTATGTTGAAGTCTACCAACCCGAATTGGAGTGGACTATGTCCTTTTCATACTGGGAAGAGGCCTTCGCCCAGCAGTGGGTAGTTTATAACAGGGTCTGATATTATTATTATAAAACACTTTATTTTTACAACTAACTTGGCAAACCAGCATACGGTAGTCTATGGACGCCTGCAACACCAGAGGCATCACTTGCACGTTGCAAACACTTTAGGCAAGGAAGTGGGAAGGAGAAGGAGCAGGAAGGGGCAAAGAGGATGATTGGGCCTCCGGCACTCTCACTCACCGAACGAAACACAACAGTAGGAATACTGCTATTTCACGTCGATATTCTGTGAGAACCTAGTCCTTCCCCGGTCAATTCAACTTCAATTCGAATTAATTCTACGCAAAGCCACAACGCCAACGATCATGTATGTCTAAAATAGTTAAGATAG
This sequence comes from Catocala fraxini, assembly GCA_930367265.1. Classification (NCBI taxonomy): domain Eukaryota; kingdom Metazoa; phylum Arthropoda; class Insecta; order Lepidoptera; family Erebidae; genus Catocala; species Catocala fraxini. The sequence goes on along the minus strand of OV884042.1, from coordinate 3,982,169 downwards.
TCAACAATATAGTTATATTGCTTAAAAGGATCATGATATTCTACAGCTAGAGTTCTAGCTGTAGAATATCATGATACTTTTAAATCACGGCAATACCATGGCAGTAGGTCCATGGAATCACTAAATACTAGTTAAACTTTATAGCCGGTTCCTAAAAGAAATCCTAAAAACTCCTAACGTATTCAAAACTTGAAAATATGGTCTAAATTCAGTTACTGTTAAAATGTATTCGCATAATAACATCGTATGCAGTCATTTTATTCACTATAAGTACCGACATCAACATAAAATCGACAAGCCCTCTACATTTCAACATTCAATAAATATACTTGTGTTCACCCAACTATAATAGATTTAAAATTTTAATATCATAAAGGATTTTATTTTACATCGAGCCATGTCTGTCTTCGCCGGCAAAGTAGACATATACATATATCAAATCAGATACTATATGATGGAAATATCAGAGAATTATTTATACATGTCGCACTCTTCATAAAACAGTTACAAGTCGAAATTTGAAAGTAAGGCAATTTCAACTTTATTTGTGTGACTAAAAACTTGAATATAATATTTGTGTTAAGTACTTGCAATAGGGTTCAAATTGATTAAATATCAAATTTTGTATTATTAAATACAAAATACTTAGATGAGTCTGTTTAATTGAGAGTGCGATGTGTAGGCTATTGCGCTCTAAGAACAGTCTCTGTGTAGCTAAATCCCAAAGCTTTCCACTGCAAGCAAAACGATCTTAAGGGCTACCCGTCCTTCCCCGGTCGAGCCGGCCCATTTATGCTGAGACCAGCGAGTCACTACTAATTTTTTTGTACCTGTACTTACTATTTATTTTTCAAATCAAATCAAATCAAATCATTTATTTGCGAAATATGGGTTAAGCAGATCTTAAATTAATACATGGTATCACCATACTCAGCTTTTAAGCATGCAACATTTCATTTTTGACATTATAAGTTATTTAAATTTAAAACATTATTAGACACAAGCATGTCAGCACTTATTATAAAACTTATATGAATAAATATTAAATAATTACAAAGGATGTCAGAATAAAAAATTATATAGTAAAAACAAATCCAACATGTCATACAATTTAAATAATGTGGCAGTTACATTTTTATACACATTTATCTGTTAGATATTCCTTGACAGAATAGTAAGCTTTGGCAAGCAGTAATTTTTTTACACCACGCTTGAATATAATAAAATTTGTAATATTTAACAATTCGTTTGGTAAGTGATTATAAATGCGTGGGGCCATACATAATATACTTTTACTTAGAATTTTGCCAGGGCTAACCATGCTACTACTACTACTACTTAAGTCACTTCTGTGGTTAAATAAAATAACCAAACCAATCTATTAAACCTGTCAGTTTAACCATTAGAGACCTAATGATTAAAGCATTGTGTTTGAAAGCCGGTGCCAAAACCGATGAATGAATTAAAATATGCTTAGCCTTAATTTCAAATATATCAAGTTATAGCTTAAAGCTAGTCGAGAATAAAACGAAGTTGTTTAATCGATAGAAGAAGTGGGACGATGAAACATAACTTCGTATACCTACTCAGCAGGCGACAAATTGACTAATTGACTAGTTTTCGATACATAGATAGCTTTGTATATTGACTATCGAGTTATATTAAGTATACCGACTTAGTTATATTTGTAAGGCTTCTTTTATGAGTGGAGAAGACACAGGCAATTTTTTTGGTAGAGTATATTTATTCCTGTTTCTATTTTTATTAGTTACTAGTTTTCGCAAGCGGCTTCGGTCGCGACAATCAGAATAGACATACCGAGATAAAGAGTGTTGTATGTGTTAATCTATCACAAGATCTATCTATGTGCCAGGTTTTATCTAAATCTGTTCAAGTTTTTAGGCGCGATTGAATAACAAATATCTTACCAAATTAAAAATATTTTTACATATTATGCACATTTTCTAAATTATTTTTTACTCAAGTATTGACTGGAATTTTCACCTTTAAAGTAATTATTTGTATAAAAATATGTGTTGAAAAGATTTGTTTGACTTGAACTATAAACAACGTTAAAAATTATTAGCGATTAAGACTGCGCCGAGCGTAAGACGCAGTTGGACTGAATGACAGAGCTCGATATTCAAATCGGCGCGCGGCCGCCATAGTAAAATTGTATGGAGGATTTGAAGTGCTTTTTTGATAAATATGTATCTTTATTGTCAACCAATAACTTAAATATTTGGGACGGACAAATTATAATATAACTATTTATGTTTCATTTAAGCTGTAAAATAGGATAGATTTCTATTGTTATAATGTAAAAATCACGTAACACGAGCTTACGTTTTTGCATTTTTCGTGTAAATTTACGTGGTGTTGATTTTATTCACTTAAGACTGCGCCGAGCGTAAGACAGATAATGACAGAGCTCGTGCGGCGCATATTTAATTCGACGCGCGGCCGCCATAGTAAAATTGTATGGAGGGTTTGAAGTACTTTTTTGATAAATATGTATGTTTATTATCAAACAATAACTTAAATATTTGGGACGGACAAATTGTAATATAACTATTTATGTTTCGTTTAAGCTGTAAAATTGGATAGATTTCTACTTTTATAATCTAAAAATCACGTAATACGAGCTTACGTTTTTGCATTTTTCGTGCTACGTATTTTTGTAAGCGAAAATATTAATTATTTTAAGTTTTTACACGGAGTAATTGTAGACACATTCATTGTTATGCTAAACGTATATTTTATATTTGTATTAAACAAAAAGTGTTGATTTGAATCACTTAACTGTGACTGCCTGTTTTGGGACATTTCGCTCGGCGCAGTCTTAATGTTTTCTTTCCTTTTGAATAGTAGCCCTTAAGACTATACCTGCGGTGCGAGAGCTTTACAAACATTTGAAGAACATGTAGAAAGATTATCTCTCGCGTCAAATATTGCGTACCACAAAATTTTTATCCCGCGGGAGTACCAAACTATTAACTCTTTAATTCAATCGCATAATAAGGTTATTTCTTAAACCATTACGCCATTCATTCAGTCTATGAGATATTTGTATAGTTTTGCTTCTACAAAAGGATAGCAATATAGATTATACCATCGATCTATCAACGCTATAACTCAGCATTTATAAGCTTTGGTTGTTCGACCCTGATGTAGAGAGCCATAAGCCGCGGCCTTCGTTGTCATGCGAACACACTGTTGCCACGCGCTATAAATATACCTATATGCAAAAAGATACTGGATTCTCGAAGACGTAAATTACGATAACCGAACTACATACTAACTATGAACCTAATTTTACCGGGTAACCTATAGCTGCATAGATTAACGTCTGTATATATCTGTAGGGATGTGCAGAGATCTAATCTATACTAATATTATAAAGCTGAAGAGTTTGTTTGTTTGGTGGAACGCGCTAATCTCAGGAACTACTGATTCGAATTGAAAAATTATTTTAGTGTTAGATAACCCATTTTTTGAGGAAGGTTATTGCCTTTATAACATCACGCTACAACTAAACGCGCGGCGCATTAATGAAACTTGTTGCAAAAACGGGGAAAATTCTCTAATGTGAAGCAGGCGAAGTTGCGCGGGTGAGCTAGTACACATAATATATTTTGCCAGCTGCACTTAAGGACTGGGACTGCACAGATGGCGTAGTGGTAGAAGTGTTCGCCTCGCCACTACCACTGCGCCGAGTGTTGTGGGTTCGAATCCGACACGGGACAATATTTTGTGTACTCTACAAATGGTTGCTCCGAGTCTGGATGTTCTGTGGCCGTTGTTTGAATATTTGTAAAGTCTCCCGCGACACAGGAATTATTTCCAACTCGGAAGTTGTCTTTTTAAAAATTCAAATAAAATAACATATATTTCGCCAGCTGCACTTAGAATCCCTTGTAATGAACGTATAGCATTGTCTATCGCTCAAGTTTTGTATATAGATTAAAATTACCAACTCTATGTATTTTAGCGCACTATGCGTCCTCATTGTATTGTTTGTGAATACAGGCCTAAGTCTCGCGTAGCCGGTGAAGAGCCTTTTGTCAAACGGCCGAGTCTAGAAATATGCCTGATATATACCACACGCATTTCTAGACTCTGCCGCCCTACACCCAATCTCGGTAAACCAATCTGTGGATCACACAAATGTTTGACCTTGAAAGCCTCGAACTTCGAAGCCAATGCCAGGACTTTAGCATTGGCTGTGGTGAGACATATTTAAACAATTGCTTCATACGTTAATAAATATTGTTTTATGTGTTTTAAAAATACAACTCCCACAATAGCATTAATTTCTGTGTCGCGAGGGATTTCACAAACATTCAAATAACGGACACAAAGAACTGCCAGAGACAGAACAAATTTTTGTGTGTCACACAATTTTTGTCTCGTGTGGGAATCGAATCCATATCGGCGCATTGGCACCAGTCGACCACTTAAATCGCTACGCAATCTTTATAAATAACGAATACCCACTGAGCTCAATAAGATTTATCTTCAACTATATGAGGTGCTCATAAGTAGTCCGTGTCACCCGGAGGAAGTGCCTCATTGTTACCAATACAAGTGACATCAATTCGCAACCACGCACCTTGTTACATCTTTAAATTTTATTGAATTACTGTCAAGTATCATAAGGAGGGTGTGGTCACCTCGAAGTAGATCACGCATCAATCTTCTGCATGTGTATTCTCACATCTAAAGCTAACTCTTCACATTGCCAAGGTAATATGAGCCCTGTATATAATCTGTCCCCTTGCTGGGCATGGACCTCTTCTCAGTGTAACAAGGGCTAGGCGTTAGTCCAACACGCTGGCCCAGTGCGAGTTGGCAGACTTCACATATCTTTGTGAACATTATGTAGAACTCTCAGACATGCAGGATTCCTCACTAAGCTTTCCTTCACCATTAAAGCGAGCGATAATTAAATATTTAAAACGCACATAACTTCGAAAAGTTAAAGGTGCGTGCCTTGGGATCGTTCATCGGTCTTGGCTATTGCAAGGTATTAGGCATCAGAAGTTTTTGATCAGTCCACACGTTGGAACGTCGTTCAGTTTGTGTTGGTTCAGACAAATGTGCAAGCGATATTTGGAAACACGCGGACACTAAAACACACATAAAAATGAATATCAAAGAATACAATAGGTACGGCGAAGTGTGAAAGCGATGGCCATATATTCCCGGCGACACCGTTTGATCTGTCGTTGAAAAACAGTCACCATAAGAATCTCGTGCCAACTTATGGCCAAGTATTAGCCTATTCTCAAGCTCACCGTGAATCTCCAACCTCTCTTTCCATCATGTACGAAGGCACTTCAACGAAAGAGCTAACAGTTGACTATTATATGGTAACGGTGGCAAGCCGCAATAACCTCTTACTGAAAATCTCCGTGAGACTAGTAGTACTGTTACTGCGTTTCTTCCGGTAAATAAAAGTTTCAAAGGCTCGCATACCTACCATTTCTTTTTATCAAAAAAATTACCATATTTGTTTAGTTTTCTATCAAAATATTTAATAAATTGTATAGGTTTTCAGGTAAAATTATCTGGTTATTGAACAACCAGATAATTTTACAATAACTACGATATGAATTTGCAGTAATAATAGTTTTTGTAACGGGATTCTATCAAATGTGCTCATTATATTTTGTATACATTTGCATTAGATAAGCTATTTGTCATGGGTACAATAAAATAATTGTCATTCGTATCTAATCATAGACCCTATCCGTACTGTAGTCCAGGCAAACATAGAAGTCATCCAATGTGCACAATGTTTTTAAGAAATATAATCTAAACACGAACCTAATCTAAAAACTGTTATAAGGTCGCAAATGCTTCCATAAGCTCATTAATCAATTTCGCCAATACGAGCTTATATAATGTGGCGGTCAAAGGGTTAATTGATATTATTGCATAAAAAATGACAGGAGCTTCGCCTTTTAGCTGCATCCAATATTCCCAAATTTACTTTTTGTTGAACTATTATTGTAAGTGAAATAGTTTGATCTCCTAGAAAAACAAGAAAAATCCAAACTAATATTATAAATGCGAATGTGAGTTTATTTGTCACGCTATTGCGCCTTAACTACTCCACCGATAATCATGACATTTTGCATACACGTTGTCTTTCAAGAAAAGGATATAGGGCATAGCTTTCATCCAGACAAAAAGTATTCATCTCAACCGAAGCCATGGGGAAAAGTTACTATAATATAAATGTGATTGGAAGATTGGAGGCCAATGCTCACATCGATGTACTTCTGGAGAAAGCCCAATTTATAAGTACCTACTCTAAACCAACGAATGTGTTTGAAGAATGTTATAAAAGTAAATGATGAGAGAAATATATGACAGAATAGTAGCAGGTAAAAGTATGTAGTCTCTGCCTATCCTTCTGGGATATAGGCAGGTCATAGCATGTTACTGTTGAAGATCTGACCTCCAACTTTTTTCTTTTTGCAGGTATGGCAATCACATGCTATCAATGCAACAGCCATAACGACTCGCGCTGCTTGATGAACAAGCTACCTGACTCCCTGCGTCTACCCTGCGGGCCTAAGGACACCATGTGCAGGAAGATCTCCCAGGTGGTGGAGTTCGAGATGAATGGCATGCCGCCGGACAGTCGGGTCATCCGAGGATGCGGGTGGGACGAGAGCAGTTACTTGGTAGGTTAACTTCCTAGACATTAGAGTTATGACTCTAGGACAATTGTAGAACAACAACCTACACGTGTAGTTGTCTACACCTTTAGAAAACCGTATGGAGACTATATCTGTTCATTAGATATATTTTTGAAAACTACGTGCTATTGTTTAGGGTTTGATTAACAATAGTATTTATAATTTTTGTCTGTTAATGTTGGTATTACGCAAAATTACTGAACTGATTGATGTGTTTTATTTTTATTTTGTAACTATATAAAAATATAGTTACATTAAAATAAGATTATAAAAGTAATTAAAAAATGCACATCAAATAATCAAATAATTAACATAATACATACACAAATTATTTACAATAAATATTAACTAAAGTAAAAAAAAACAAAAAAATTAAAAAGCGTCATAATATTCCTCCGCATCGTCGTCAATTGGAATCATGTCCAGAAGACTGGCAGCATTGCCACGTTGAATGGCAATACTTATTCTTTGTGCAAAGAAAATACCAGTCACGTGAAGCGTCAATGAGCCGCTTAGCTAGGTCTCTATAAACAGACCTAGCACTTGGACCCCATGGCTCCAGCATTTCGACACCAAACGGCTCAAATATGTACTCTCCAATAAGGTTTTTATATTTGCGCCATTTAAGCGTCTCCGCTGATGCAGCAGCAACACCAGTACAAGGGTGTCAACACCAGTTGCGTCCCACACTAAAGGCCCACCCATTTTCCATGGCAGTAATGACATACCATCTGGTCTCTTGCCATCGTCGCGTACCAAGCCGTGAAGCAAGCTGAGCCTGAACGCCAGTGGTGACAAGAGCCCGATGGAGTATGTTATGTCAGGTTGGCGTGTCGTGATATACGACCAGCACTCCTGCTGCATGACAGGCCATGGTGACCAAGACTGTCGACGGCTTCTCCACAAAGACACCGATGCGGAGAAACACAAGGAGAACCTAAGCGCAAACAGGAAGCAATGCGGAAGGTCATATTGTCTAACATGGTACCTATGTTGGACGAAGAGAGTGCCTGATGCCAAAGGCCCGACTCCCACTGCCCCACAGCCAGCAAGCGGGCACGTTCAGCAGCACAGGACGATGTATTTATGAGATTTTCTCGAACTATGCCGCATAACGGCCCATCTCACTGTCTCTGAGAGAGTCGGTTTTTTGGGTAAATCAGTGCTCGGGCAAGCTAGTCGCCAAGCATTCACAGCGTCGGTCATTCACGGCACTTCAGAATTGACCAGTGTAGGTGCCAAGATTTTCCTTGTCAATTCCTCCGTGCTAGACCGAAGACAGGAACGCTGGTAGACTTACATCTGTAATTTTTCAGATGCCGAGGCCGCTCACGTGAACTGGTAAGCTCGCTTGTAGCCACGCTCGGTCATTGATGTAAAGTTTTAAATATGAAAACTTTAGTAAGGGTATTCTGTATAATTATATTAATTTTCTTTTTTCTAAAAGTCTCAAATGTTTCCAAAAAAGTCCTGAGGCGAAGAGATGTTTTATCTAAAAGTTTGATATTAGGTGCCAAAGAATTGAATTTAGATAATACCGATAGTTTATTGATGTTAGTGCCGACAAAAATTTCACATTTGCTTGGATTAAGTTCAAAACCTATAGATTGTAATTTATTTCTTAAGAGTGCTAAGTCTTGTGATACTGTATCCACATCTCCTCCTAGGGTGCCATCGTCTAGGAACCAGATATTAAATTTTCAATTTAGCTTAATAATGATGGGGTGAATAGCTAAGCTAAAAATTACTGGCCCAAGAGGGTCACCTTGTTGACAACCGAAGGCTGATTCCAAAAGGTTTTCCTTGTAGATTAATTTTGATGGATACCTGTAACACTGCCAAATGAACTTATAAATTTGGCTGTAGTCCTGAGATATTCAGTATCTGAACTAGGAGAGTCAGGGTAGGTGAGGTTATCAGCTGGCGTTGGATGCTTGCTCTGCAGACTAGCGAGTGTGTCTGGACAGCAAGGCGCCACCACATCACTACTAAATAATAGCCGGGACGTGCCCCTTATATCACCTCTCCTAAATTTTGATTCTACCAAATTGTATATTGAGCTATTACGGTAACTGGGCAATTTTGAACTAATAGTGCAGGTCGAAACATGACAATTTTCATTAATTTTGGATGTTACTGATTTTTGTGAGGTCTTGAAGTATTCTTGGTAAGGTGAGAAGTTGTTCCCAAGCTGTTGTTGAGATCTCCCGGACGACATGACCAATGCAGAGTGCCAAACTTAATTTATAAACATAATTTAATATGCCCTATACATTTTTCTTGTGTATGTATGTAGCAGAACCACATTTATTGTATTTTTGTTATAATGTTAAGCGTTTGCCTCCGTTCGTGCATCAATTGTATCGGGTGACCAACTGAAAACCAGCGCTGGTGCCCTCAATTTGGGTGCCCAGCTAATGCTGAGATGGTGACCCTTTTCGGCGAGGGCATACACATTTTGTTTTTAATATGTATGATATTTTTTGTTTATTTTGTTTGTTTTAACTAATTGTGTGAGCTCTGTACGAAATGAACATAATTTCTTTCTTTCTTCTTTCTTTCAAACTTTGGGCCACCGAGGGTCTAGCGCCACGGGCAACTAACAAAACCGGAATAGAATTTTTTAAATGTCCTAGATACCGCCAAAAGGCCATTTGGGATGCAACTGCATTTGCCACTGTAGATATATTGGGACTAGAAAGCACATTTTGGTTTTTTGTACTTTACCAATATGTACTTTCAAGTCCCGTTTACCTTTAGAGACCCCGCAAACTGCAGACTTTGAATCGGCCGATAGTTTGGCCAACTAAACAGTCGGGTCTGTGATAAGTGCGCATACTAGACAACAATCGGCCGACAGCTTTCGGAGGATTTGCTATTTAGTTTGAAATCAGCTTTTGACGAGAGTGGTCGCATAATGAAAGTTACACAATTCTTCAGAAGTGTTATTATTGATTTTATACAACGGATGAGGAGGATCATGAAAAGAAATCGAGAGTATTGGGTGCATCCTATCTACAGTGACAGATTATTACATAGAAAATTTTACACGATGCATTCCAAATTACTAGATTATCCGAAACAAAACATCATGACAAAAAACATCATGACAAAATAGACAAGACCAGAGCTTGGTGCCAAAGCTCGGAACAAACTGAACTATCGGCCAAGTCTGGCCGACTAAACAATCGGTGGTATGCGCGCGTGGAAGAGCGCCGTACTGATTAGCAGTCCGCCGATAGTTTGCCGACGGTTCAGTTTGAAAGCAATCGTGTAGCCCATCAAACTATTTTATCGGCCGATACTGAATCGTTATAATGTGCGCACTCCCATACATCTTCATACTGATTAAGAAACCAACCAAACTATCGGCCGATCGAAAGTCTGCAGGTTGCGGGGACTTTTAAAGAATCGCGCCTGGGAACAAGTGGGGCAACGTGCGAGGTTAGTCAGGGATGTAGAAGGTTGACTGGCACTCACTGCCACATCGCTTGTAGCGCTCAAACCTTGCAATATATTACACTTATGCAATAACTTAAATTATAAAATATTTACAATATAAGAAAACTAAAACTAATGTCAAAAAACAGCGTGACATTTGTCAAATTTGAAAAATTACAATTTTCTGCTTGGTTATCGCGTCGCCGCGTCGCCTTGGTGCCGGCGTCGCGTCCCGTCAAGACTCCTCCAAAGACAAGGGCAAATAATTATTTTCAACGCTTTACAGCACCTAACAGCGGAAAGAGATTTCAATATGTAGATATTTTGTAGATATATTATTTCTTTAAAATTTAAATATTTTGCTTTGATTTTGTATTGTATGTGGGCATGAACTCGGTGATGAACATATTATTTAAACAATTTATTAATTCTAAATAAAAAAAATTATAATATTGTTGACAATACGATGATATGTGAGAGAAAGATGTGTTTATTATATGAATATTTAGTGGCTTCGCGTTCAACTTAACGTCTATGCCACATATTATCTAATTCTGTCCCCTGGAACCGGAGATATGTTACATGATCATAATTATATGCACGTATATGAAGACGCCGGCCAACTGGTCCACGTGACGAAATTGTAGACATAAAAAAACCATTCAGTAGATTTTGCGTGATACCGAAACAAAATTCTAAAACCACTATTTTGGATGCAGAGACCTCTATATTAGATCGCATTTAATATTTCAAAAGTATCTCGATGTAGATACTTTTGAAATACAAACAGTCTCGTATAGATTGTACGTCTCCCACAGACTGTTGAGTCTGTGTTTGATTGACATGAAACATATAACAGCTTAGTTCCGCCAATTCAGGACTGGCAGAGCTATTACAACTAATAAAATGTTAAGCGCACTAGGATTGATGATGTCTTGTTGATAAATGATTCCCACGACATCCTCAACGCTGAATACCGATAGGCTGATCTGTGCTCACATACCAATTGACAAAAAAATATGTAAAAGATGTTATATAAACTTATCTACACACTTATAGCCCTGATTTTCTTTCCTCAGAACCGTTGTTACCAACGCTCTGGTTTCGGAGGCAGACAAGAAGTGTGTTCCTGTGTGGAGGACGGCTGCAACTCCGCCTCGATACCCGTCGGAGCCACCGCTCTCATGCTTCTCACCTTCGCACTGTTGAGGTTCTAGATCTTTCAGCCGCTCACCAATATTAGACGTAGATAGTCCACTCAGAAGGAAAGGCGAGAAGTTAATAAATTACTGAGCAGGCACAACTAGTATTTTCAGCAAAGCTTGAACGACCCACTGCCATATTAGAAACTATAAACAATATCATTATGAAAATCACAGACGTGACTTCGATAAACATATCTGAAATTATTATTGTTATACACAAATATACCAAAGAAAACGTTTCTATTGAGGCTTTCTATTTTGGGAGCGCCAATAAAGTTGGCGAAATCGATGAGCTGATAGAGTTAGATGTTAAAATAGATATAGCAGGTACATGTATAGATGTTTGTAATTTATTTGTAAGTATACGTGTTGATATAGATGAATGTGTTGAGTTAACACGTGTTAATGAATTAGCAAATCCATGTAAATAGACGATAATCACACGCTTCGCACTTTGAAGCTGACGTGCAAATTTGAACCTTACGTGTAAAGAAATACAGTATGCAATATGAGTAATGTAGATAGCATTGATGAAGTTACCAAGCCGCGATTATTGTACATTTTGTTTAGCGACACCTCATTGTTGTGTTTGTAATTTGCGAATGTATTTATTAAAAGTTTTTCATGATCTTGATTTTTATTTACATGTAATACTTCCTCACAAACATTCCTTCGTAATCTATCTGGAAATCTGTTTCAATTACACAATTTAAATATCTACAATAGTCAAGCTGACATTCACAATGACTATTGAATTCATGAATCTGTTTTCGTGTCTAGCATGACCTAATAAAATCACCTAACAGTTTCAATTGTCGAGTTCCGCTGGCGGCTTCAATGAGGGACATCCTGATACAAATCTGAAGCGGGTTGCACTGGATATAACCTTGCATTGTTGCTGTTCACAACCAAACTCAGAAGTGGTGGGTACTTTGTAGGAAGCTGTGGTTGCCAACCAGACGGTGTCATGGCGTGTTTATATTTCGGTTTTATAATTCTCTGTGGACTCTTTCAATACGGTTAGTTCATGTTGATTTATTACATCCTACATTTCATTTAAACATATATCCTGCTTCCGATGTCAATCAGTGAGTGCCAATTTATTGACAATTTGGGAGTGATTAATATCCATCACATGCATTCGAATTCTAAGTTAATTAGTTATAACTTTCAAAGGAAGTCTCTATTGCTTTATTCCACGAAGATCACGGGATCTCAATTGAAGTAATGGTATGGGATATGTGCTATTGTAGTTAAGGTTTCTGTCCCTTTTACCTTGAACTCTAGTAAGGTTACGAAAAAGAGTCAAGTGCAAATTGGACGTAACCATCGAGCTATTATTTTGTTTGCATGTCATTTATACTAAATGCTTTACGTTGTTATAAAAACGGGTTTATTTACCGTCAGTAACTTTAGTAAAGGACAATATTTGCTCACCGTTTTTACTTCTTTAATAAAACGCTCCGCATTTTTTAAGTATTCCATAGCTGTTCTAATAATTGGATTTCTTAATATTTTCTATTATTTGGCTTTTTACAAAAAGTATCTAACCTACTTTACAAAGTGCTTTTCTATTATATTCTATGAGTTGGTAACATTACAACCACAAATTACCTGTAACAGTGCTTTGTAGTAACATTTTTATTACGTGCCAGTATCGTTCTCAATCGGAGATGTTTTATTTTTAAATTACTTGTACGTTAGGCAAGCGTCCTGTATTATCTAGGGCAGGAAATAAAATACATCCTGTTTGTGTGGAACAGCTATTTATTAGCCGTGGGATCAGGGATCTTGTCTCTTTTAATATAATTTAATTGTACTTTAGAGAATCTGTTTGATTTACGGATGTTTTGGACTGTGTCGTTGGCTCTATGGTAAAAGTTGGCGCATAATATGTTTTTATATAATTGTACGCCCCTAGGTCAGATTCCCGCGATTTTTGTCAACAAGGTCTCAGTTGAAGCACGGAGTCTGGAAATTGATCCGGTAGACGGCAATGCGCTTGCCCTTATTATTCAATAAGACCTAAAATCTTAGTTGGCCAATTGTTGATAGAATTTCACATTTCAACACATACGCCTTTGAAAAGCTTTCAGCTCTTGCTATTCACACTAACGATAATGGTGATGATGGCACTATACTGCATTTGGACAAGTGCGAATAATTTGATTAGTATATTCATGTCGAAATGTGTGTAAATGAGTCGTCACTAACAGTTTTATGGTATCGGCGTTTGAATTTCTATCAGATATTAGAAATGCCAAAATTAATTCGCGATTACAAATGCGTAGCCGTGACTTTCCTGCATTGTATATCCTCAGAGGCTGTCAACTTTTCACTTGAACCTAGCCACTAACCTAATCGTAACTTTAGTAAACTTGCTAACCACAATACTTTAACGTGCATATGTGCATATAAATTAATAAGTTTTAACTTAAATAAAACTCTATTAATGATGTAGCAGTTCTTACGTCAATATATCTTATCTTATGTGGGGGCCAGTCAGTGCAGACCGGCGACACTTCGACCCAGTGGGATATTTTGTGTCGACACTCTCCCAATAACGACTGCCATAGATGTTCATGGCAGTCGGGACCGACAGCTTAACATGCTTTCCGAGGCACGGAGCAGGCGATAATTGTCAATCAATACGCACATAATTTCAAAAAGTCATATAACTGCCGAAAGTCAGAGGTGCGCGACGTGGGTTCGAACCCGAGACCCTCTGCATTGCAGTCTGTTGTTCTCCCCACTAAGCTAATAATAATAATAATAATAAATAATAAGCTAATAATAATAATAATAAATATAATAAAAATAATAATAGACATATACTGACAATCCAATATAATGTGCACAGGTAGCTCGATAATTAAAATATTGTGGAGTCGATCAGCGCACGGGTCAAAATTTTGTGTAATCCACAAATAGTTGTTGCACGTTCGGATATTCTTTGTGTGTGAATGTTTGTAAAGACCGCTGCAACACAGGAAATATCCGTTGTGCGAGCACCGCCATTTTTAAATTATGGAAATGTGAACCAGCTGTATCTTGAGTTATATCGGTAGTTGAGTCGTGGTCTCATATAATACAGGGCGAGCCTATTGTCGTCCACTGGGCACATGTCCAGCCTACTTATTATTCTCTATGTAATTTCAATCACAATGGTAGTCGGTAGTTAAGGATTGAATTAATTATCAGTGATTTATTGATTGATTGTCCGTCACTTTAAACTGCATGGATGGTGCGGAAAGCGATTGACTCGCTGTTACCGCCACGCTCAGTTTTGTAGGCTCGAATCCACGCACGACAATACTGCTAAACATTGTAAGAAAAATTAACGGTCACAAATAACATTCAGGCTTAGAAATGGCTACTGTACTTTAAATTTGGGTATATCGCGGGCAATTTTACATACATCTACAGTAGTAGATGTGTAAAATTGCCCGCGATACAGAGATTAAAGTCTATGCAGTTAGTTAGAGTAAGCCTAAAAAAATGACTTCTGTTGATGTGGTCAATCTGTGTGCGTAGTTTCATCCAAGTTTGTTTAATGATGTACCTATGCGTGATTGAGTAACATACATACATACATAGATTCACGCCTGTTTCCCAGAGGGGTAGGCAGAGACTACGGATTTCCATTTGCTACGATCCTGACACACTTCTCTGGCTTCATTCACTTTCATCACATTCCTCATACACGCCCGTCGGTTCAAGGTGCTTTTAACCTGGCCTTTGTCCAGAACGCCTCCGATCTGATCAAGAAACGTTCGCCTAGGTCTTCCTCTTGCGACTGTTCCATTCACACTAGCCGTATAAACTTTCTTAGTCAGTCTTTCCTCGTCCATTCTTTCTACATGCCCAAACCAGCTTAACATACTCTTTTCTATTCTTGTCACTATATCCAATTTCGTGCCGCATCTCTCTCCAATCACACTATTCCTTATTCTATCTTTCAGAGTCACACCACATATATTTCTCAGCGCTATCTTTTGAGTAACAATCATCCTAAAAACTTTAGAAACTTATTATATTAGCGGAATACTAAACCTATTCATCCAAAGTAGACTTTACCATTATAGATTAGTGCCGTTTAAGATTTCAAGTAAAGATGACTAAGGAAGGATGCACCCGCACCACTCGATTAGTATTCCAAGTGGTACTTAGGCTATTGAATAATATCCACGTTAGGATTATCAATATCCTCCAGGCTGTTAGCGCATTCAAATGAGAATGAGTCACGTATAATGTTGCTCATCGTTTTATGCGTAAGTCCGGTATCAGGTGGATCCGGCTAAAAAAGGACAGCTAGTCTCTCACTATATGTGTTTACGCTGTCATGGTTATAGTCGAAGTGATGGTAAAGGATATGTGGGTATAATCACAAACATTGCTATTTGTAATACGGTTATAGAAGCTGTAGATCACGCATATAGAAGCAAAATTGTTTACGAGATGTTTTAGTTAAATATCGTTCAATCTTTGATAATTTTGATGGCTCGTCTATGAGTTGAAAGTAAAGGGTCCAGGCAAGCTTGGTAGGCGCACCCGGCGCACGACTCTAACTTAGGTGATGGTGGAATTCAGCATAGACTATATAGGGAGCCGATGATGCCATTTATAAAGAAGCAGTCTTTACCACGAAGTTACGTTCAGCTTCGCCAGCACGCCCAGATTTTAAAAGCAAATTTTATCTCATCTATGTACGTACTGCAGTCAAGAAGTCAACACCAAAACTAAATGCAATAGCACCAATGCCAAGCCCTTATGATCAGCAATATTTGGACCATATGGCGAATAATCTAATATAGGCTTAATTAAAGTAGCTTGTTACCAACTTTCTAGGGTCAGCGATAATGTGTTACGAATGTAACAGCGCCACGAACAGCCTGTGTCTCCAAACGCATCTGCCAGACAACCTAAAGAGGAACTGCTCGGACCACGACCGAGGAGTGACGCACACGCTCTGTAGAAAGATAATCCAGCATGTGGACTACGGGGTGAATGGCAAGCTGCCGGATAGCAGAGTCATCAGGAGCTGTGGCTGGGACGAGACCAAGTTTAAGGTATCTTTTAGTTTTTAGTAATGGTTAATAAGAATAATAAGTGTCTGATGAGAAGTGATTATCGTGGCCTAAAAATGCTTGATGCCGGAAATAATTTTAAATAGTTCTCGTTGTAAAACACCACCGTCTTAAGGAATATTGGCAACCTTACCGCAGGATCACAATATTATTCTATTTGAGCAGAACTAAAGAATAGTAATATAACTGTATTAGAGCTCTACGCTAAGGAGTACCACGAAATTATACTATTATCGACCATAACTAGAAAAGTTTTTAAATATACCTACTACAAAATATTTAGAAATTCTTAATTAAGAATACTTTTACGAGTTATAATAAAATAAATAAAAATAAAATAAAAATATTTTATTCACAGGCTACCTAGGCCCACATTGTGTTAGTTCTACATTATCTTATAAACTATGTTAGTAAATATTAGGAACACAGAAAGAAAACAAATTATTATATTACGACCACATATATTTTCATCAAGCCCCATGTAATACATGAAGCTTGATGAACCTATCCATGGTAGGCCCATCCAGCCTTTCAGCAAACACCCTCAGGATACTGTTGGTGCTTCCTCCCACTCTGCTTGTCAACGACGCCACCTTCTTACGCATTATTGCGAAATAGTCGTCAGTGTGCGCATCGGCGAACATACCTGACGCACTACAATAGGGTGGAAGCCTCAACAGCACCCTAAAGGTATTATTGTATTGTACTCGCAGGGCATTGTTTGCCTTTTGGGTATGATTAGCCCAAAGGCTGCTGGTGTAAAATGTTTGGCAGTAAGCCTTGAAAAGTGTAATTTTTACTGGTACTGAGCAACCAGCAAACCTTCGAGCCACCATATTTCCCCGCACGGCCAATGCCCTGCGCTCCCTTTCCATATCTAGGTTGTCTTTTAGGTCTTCGGTAACAATGTGGCCCAGATATTTAAACTGGGTAACTCTCTTTAAAACTGAACCGCACAGCGCAACTGCAGGGATATGTGATGGACTTTTATTTGTACCTCTAAACACCAACAGTTCACTTTTCGTAGGGTTGTACTTTAGTCCATACTGCTGTGCATAACCCTCACAAACAGAAAGCAATTTTCTAATTCCACAGATAGATGGGCTCAGCAACACCATGTCGTCTGCGTAGCTTAAGTTATTGACACTAATTCCATCTATGTGGCATCCGACATGTGTGTTGCTGAGCTCAACCAGTAGTTCATTGACATAAATGTTAAAAAGTCGGGGGGAGGTCAAACCACCCTGTCTGACCCCACACTCTAGTTTGTACGGGTCAGAGAGCGCATTTGACCATTTTACAAAATTTCTCTGCTTATCATACCACATAGATAAAGTGGACACCAACGAAGCAGGAACACCAGCCTCCTGAAGTTTTCCCCACAGGGCATTATAGGAAACCAGGTCAAATGCTTTTGACAGGTCCAGGAAACATGCATACACAGGTGTTTGTCTATCCGTATAATACTTGACAGTATGCTTCAACGCAAAAATGGCACTCTCAGTAGACAACCCAGCACGAAAACCAAACTGTGCGTCGTGTAACTGGGTATATTTACCGAGGTGGGCGTCCAGCACACTGTCAAGTACCTTGGCTATAACGGTCGCCAGTGAGATAGGCCTATAGTTACCCTTGTCTGCGATGTCCCCTGTCCTGTCCTTCACAATAGGTATAACTACTGTATCCAGTAGCTCTGGTGGTATAATCAGGGTCATCTAAAATTATTGATTTAGGTAACCCAAAGTTTATGACATAGTAAGTTTACCTAAGTATTTTCAGATATCTCTTTAATAAATTTGTACATACTATAATTTATTCTGCCCTCACAAGCATTTAATTAGCAACGATTCTGCTATTGTAATTTAAAGAACATTTAATATCCAATTCCATTTGACATGTTTTTTTACCAAAAGTCGGTCTAATTATGCATCATGTCTCATCTCCAGGGTCAATGTTACCACCGCGCTGGCTACGGAGGCAGACAAGAAGTATGCTCCTGTCTCACAGACCTGTGCAACGGCGCAGTGACAACCACAGCAGCCACTGCCCTCCTCACAGCCGCTGCCATCATCGTCGTTGGAAAGTCCGTCTACGATATATAAATTGACAAAAATTCTTCTAAAAAAATATAGACCGGTAATAAAATAAGAACAAATAAGATTGTGTTTGAATTCGCAGAGATTATTTACATTTCTGCTTTCGGCATTCGTCACCGCGAACCAGAGCTCAAAAAATTTTCTGCATTCGGCATTCGGTACTGTGAACGAGGCATGAAGTACTTTTCTCACATTTCGTGATTCAACAGTCATAACTACGAAAGCCCGTTTTGCACAAAAAGCAGAGTTTAATGTCTTTATACCTACTTACCCTTTCTTTAAAAACACACTGGTATTATAATCAATTTTATAATATAATGTAAGTAGGTACCTAAATTATTTTGTCCAGTAATTATATATTGCCTACACTGCATAAAACAAGTTTGTATAACCTGACAGTATGCTGTAGGTACTTTATAACGTTATCATATAATATAAATATATTATATACAATACATTAAAATAAAGTAATTTTCGTGGTTATGAACGAACATTCCCAGTTATACAGTGTCTTATCTATGGTTATGAATACCGGATGATGACAATACCAAACGCATATTTGCCGAATTACCATCAACAATATCTTTGTATACCATAAATATGTAAAAAGTTAAAAACCACAGTCTATTACCATATTGTTAAAAAATAATATAATTTAAAATAATAAAATATATGTAGGTATGTGGTTATCTCAATTATAAAATGAAACCTGTTTGTAAAGCAGATGATGGACGTTATGCAATTATACATGAGAATATATTTATAATTTTCTTTTTCTTATATAATAGTCAAGCGGCACCAAACTCATTTGAATAACCCCTTTCCCTGTAGCGAGTTATTCCGGTTCAATACACCAGATCAATACGAAACGTGTGAAACATAAATTAATCATTAATCTTTAAAATCAATGACTCACGCTAGTAAAACTAGTTATCTGTTTAAGGAGTCATAAGAAGTATGACAAAATAGAAATTGCTGTCGCAAAATTTACCACGACCCGAAATAATTGTCTATGAAAATCATACATGACTTCTCCCGCACTAGAAAAAGCTTCTGTAACTCGGAATACTTTATATAATTTGAAAATAACGGACTATGATAATACCTAGGCTCGGTACAACTATGTGTGGATAACACAAATTTCTGTCGGGTGAGGATATCGACCTACATAACCACATATAAGGATATAGCATCCACTCACTATACGGATATTTAAAACGCCCTAAATAATGGCCTAATAAAAACGCAATAAAGTAATACTTTTAATTTTACTATTAATGATTACGTAGCGCAGGCGCAACAAACTGTTGCATTCAAGGAAAAATACACATTGTATATAATGACTTAATAACGGTCTATGACAGTTATGTGGGCACTGAAAGCGAATCTTCCGCAAAAAGCACGAATTGCAAAATAAATAATATTGGTTCAACACCTGTAATTATTTATATAGATACAACATTTAAAAACAATTTTGTAATTAGTCTGTTTCTATAATATTGTACTACTGTTTTGTACAAGAGTAGTAGAGCCTCGCTGATTTCAGCATGAATGGGCTCGACCGGGGAAGGACTACTCTCTCACAGAATATCGACGAGAAATAGCAGTATTCCTACTGTTATGTTTCGTTCGGTGAGTGAGAGTTCCGGAGGCCCAATGCTCCCCTTTCCCCCATTCCCGCTCCTTCTCCTTCCCACTTCCTTTCCTAAAGGGTCGGCAACGCGCAAGTGATGCCTCTGGTGTTGCAGGCGTCCATAGGCAACGGTGACCACTTACCATCAGGTGGGCCGCATGGTTGTTTGCCACATTAGGTGAATAAAAAAAATATTGGATGTAAATCATATAGGTACCACCTCTATGACCTATATCAATTGTTAGGTCAGTTTTTCCAGCGTTGTGAGTTATAATTAATCTATTTAGATTAATACACTTCTCAAGATCTTTAATTTGATCCTGAGGTACCCAACTCTGACCTTTTGAAGCTACGTGCATTGTGCGTATCAATAATTCATTATCGCTAGCTTTAACGGGCAAGGGAAAAATCGTGAGGCAATCTTCATTTCTAAGAGTTTCACATAATGTTCTCAAAGACATGTTAAGTTTGCCAATCCGTACTGGGCCTACGTGGTAATCAAAATCGTTGCATATCTACAAATATACCAGAACGAACGTACGGCTTAATATATACTAAATACCAAAAATCCTGCTACTCCTGGTAAAGCATCTGTATGAATAGTAGAATTTAGGAATACCTAGTAATACCTGTCTATATAATTAAAATATAATTACTGCTAGCCGAAGATACAAGGTTTTTATAATATTGGCAAACAGAAAACACTGATCAATATCGTCTTCTTAATAGAATGAATAGCATAATATTGAACATATCACAAGGATTTTTTCATTTCATGTGTCGACTGTACATCTACGTAATTGTTACTCAACAATAACATAACTCTAATTACGAATGAAAAAAGGCATCTGGTATACCAACTTGTTCCGTTAGGTTGTGGAGTAATCCAAACTTACAAGAATATAGCCATAATTCTGAAAAGTAAAAATGGAAAACGTCAAGAAACAAATGAACAAAATCATATGGTTGGTTTCAATTATTTGGCAAGTCATACATTATCCAACTCACATCGAACGTAGTGAATAAAATATCATGATTTTAAACTATCTATATGAAATCTAGACAATAAGCAACAGTTATAAACCTTGGAATCATCCAAATCGTGTTAAATCATATTGGATAATACGTAAGAATTAAAAAATAATTTGTTTTTAAAAACATAGACACGAATAATTTGACAATCATATATAGGTATTATTTATTATATTATGTATTGAGTGTATTGAAAACCTCCTGGGGAAGGACTCGGGTGCTAACAAATCAGTAAGTGGACAGCATTTTTTTGATATTCCTAACTTCTAAGTTTATATACGTAAATCATAAAGAAGTTATTAGATCCATTATCGGTGCAAAGTAGTACAGTATTTATGGAGAATACTCCGTAATAGAGCTAATAAGGGGTGAATTTATGAAAATTTTGTCAAATATCTAATTTGACGATGTTGCCGACCGGGCACACCAACTAGATCCAGCCAAAATTATGATTATTACGTCATATTTCATTGGGAATTTTACGTCTAACGCCCATAAAGTATTACGAAAATTTTGCATTTAAATATAAGAATTTTAGCAATAACGCCAATAAAACGGAAATCAATACACGCCATTTTTGGGTCGACGTTTTCAATGATCTTGACCGATAGATTTATTTAGTTGAGTAACAATCTGCCGATTTGATCGATGCTGCATCTATTACTACTACAATGACATAATATTTGACCCTTTAAATCTTTTGTTCAATTCATATTATAAGTCTTCTATAAGTTTTTCTTCTTTCCATGACCATCGAGAGGCAACGATAAAAAAAATTGTCTTTCGAAATATTACTAACATCTCTACTTCTACCACATATTGTTACACAAGTTAGAAATAATTATAAAAATATTTGTAGATATTTACGAGCCCAATGCAAGAATATGGTGGTGTATCGAGCAAGTCGGGGGAGTACCGCGACGGAGGTCCAGAAGGAGTGCGTGAGAGGGGCATGCCACACCAAACCGATAGCTATCAGCCACAGCATCAATATGCTGTGATGCCACAGAAGAATTATGGTGAACTGACGTTTGACTTATTTTCTTAGTCATTATTTCTTGTAACTGTACGTTTTCTTTTATTACTCAATATTTATGTTCAGTTCAGTCTGTTGCCGTTCAGTTTTAATTTATCAAAAATACCGCCATTAATAGTTGAACTATTACATTGAAATTACAGCATCGAGATGTATAAGAATTTTCATAATTGTTTAGGTTGCTCCAGCAAAGACTTGTCAGATCAAAACATGGCGACTTATTGTCGTGTCGCAACAGGCATTTACGAAGCTACCGCGTCCAACCAGCAGTATCAAAACCCAAGGTATTAATGTCCAGTACAAATCGTCTCATTCATTTAAAATAAATATTGAGTATCGCTGTCATTTACAGATATAACAATCCATCGGCCCCAACCTTTAGTTCACCGCCTAATTCACCTCTCGTTGGCCTAGTTTTTGATCCATCTTCACCCAACTACAGTGGTCCTGGGATGATAGGAGACCGGAAAGCAAACGCGGATAGACGATCACAGAGCTCCTGGTCAATCTCCAACCAAGAACCGATTGGCACTGGTGCGAAGAAGAAAATAGTCAAAAGTCAAGATAAACGTAACGCCTACAGTGCTGATCCTCGATATCACGAAAGATACAAGGATAACGTTGAATCTGATCGACACACGAGGAAGGAAAGAAATTTGACTTCAGAGTCTACATCCAGTCTAGATTTCTTCGTGGAGGGGGAAAGAATGGTATCAGAACTTTGCAACATACCCGATTCACGAACTGATTCTAATAACCAAAAACAAAATCAAAATCAGAAACCAAACAACCAGGAAGAAGATAAAAATAAACCTTCGGTGTCATCAGAAATATTACTCACCGTACTGGATAAGATTGTCATACATGATCAAATACCCAATCAAATCGTCCAATTGGCCGTGGAAGCTTGCACCGATGCCGAAAACATAGCGATTGCTCACCACAACAGACCTTGCTTTAAGAATATACACTCAATCTGCGCTAAAACTAGATCCAATGTTCAAAAACCGGACAGCGCGGTTGCTAACTTACATTCTCAAGGTATTCCTTGGGTAATCAAAAACTTCATATTCTCATTTGTAAGAATTTTAGATGGCTGGAAAGGCGTGAAGGAATTGCTCAGTGAAAAACATGATACTTTTTCTAGGATTGAAAATAAATACTACAGCCCTAATATACGAGAATGCTTTGTGCAATGGCAGGCTGTTACAAAAGAGATGTTAACACATATTTACAAAACATTTAAGTGCCTTGATCATGGATTTACAATGGAACAGAAAAGCTTCACACATAACTATTACACTACAAACTCAGCAGCGTCACGAAATCAGAATCAAAATAAATTCCAACCAGCAAAACCGCACGCCAGTACCCCGCGTCCTGTCAACGCTTCTCCGCAGCCGTTCAACGCAGTCCAACCTCCATGGGTGCAGAACCAATCCCAAGCGGCTTCTCAAAGCTTTAACGAAGGTCCGTGGCCTGCTCGATCTGGAGTTGCCTACAAGAAATATCCTGTCATGCCACCTCCAAACTCGCATAATTTCTATCCACTGAATGATCAAAGTGATATAGATAGCTACCAAAAGACACCGTACAAATGTGACCCCTGTAGTATTCGCGAAGCAAAGCCAAGACAATCTTGGACCATTACAAACGTTCCTGATTTTAGAGCCTTGGAAGGCATGTGTCACGCAGACCAACGGGAATTGTACACTCAACTAAAACATAAAATGGATGCAGAACTTGGCAAAGCTCCTGGACAACCACTCTTAGGCAATATGCCATGTGATTTACTGCAGCGACGTGACATGGAGCTCAAAGCTAAAATGATACCTTTGAGCCACGTTGAGAAGACTTTGATACCGAGCATGGCAACGGCAAACGAGATGCGAGGATGTTATGTTCAGAAAAATAATAGCTGTGGCGATACTAAGGAAGAGGCCGATTTTTTTGCGGCGTGGGGTCAGATGGTCCAAAAAGAACCTAGCGATTTTATAACTCATCACACTCACAACATTCAAATTCCATCAAATGTTGTGACGATTTCTAACAATATTTCTGGCCCCGTACAATTCATTGATCCCGAAAATGATGAGTTTCATGAAATGTCTAAAGTTTATATGAAGCCTGGCAGTTACAAAGTGCCCATAAAGCCTGCCGATCCCATATCTCCATTTATTCAAAGTACTTCCCAAGATGTAGTATTTGATAGCGCTGTAGGCGATGACATAGCTCTGAAAATGAAAGTTCCATTCCCACCAGTCACATTAGCACCGCAGCCTAAGTATAATCTCGAATCATGGCCTTGCTTGATGTCCAGACGCACAGACGATATCTTTGGTGAAGATCATAAAATAATTTCAAGACATGGTATGCCTTGTTTGGACATAAGAGCGGCAGAATCTTTGGATCTTCTTAGTTCAATGACATCAGACCGTGCCTGGGAGGCTGCCAAGCAATCTGCGCCTAAATTAATGGATTTCATCCATGAAGGATCAAAGTCTGATACGGCGCGTTTGTATGACGCATTGGGTTTGAGCGTAACGGACGAATTTCCAGAAGACTTAAAGCAAGTCAAGCTATGTATGGATCAGAATGATGCCTGGTCTACCGGATTGTCCAATCATTACATTTCGAAGGATCATACTAGTGTATGGAATCAACAAGCTGCGGTCAAAAATGATTATTTACTAAATAAGAGTACCGACCAAAATATGTACATTGAAGACACAGCAAAATTGCTTGATTCTGAAAATAAATCACTTGAGCCAGATGATCCCCTAGAAATTCCCGAAAACAGAAATGATGAAGATAAGAAGGAGAATACGCGCTGTCCCAATTTTGATCAATCTGGCAATTACGTGCGCGACAGTAATCAGAAAAAGTTGAGTGGTAAAGCTAAAGTTGCTGTATCGGGTATGTGGTATCATCCAAAAAAGAAGAAACCTTTACCGACTAACACCGTTAAGAAATTTGAAATAATAATTTCAAATCTCTGCCAAATCAATGAAGCTACTTTTATTCAACATGATATGGATATAAAAGTGGTAATTATATTTCAATGTCTATACTTACACTTGATATATTGAATCTGTCTTAATGTCAATAATTTTTAAATATTTGCAGGCTCCCAGATTTTACGAGGTAGTGAAATATCCAATGTGTCTTCATGATATATCTACAAAGCTGAAGAATTCTTCGTATACTGAATATGATCAAGTAGTCCAAGATTTTAGACGTATTTTCAATAATGTTCGACTTTATCTTAAGGTAACAAATGATAACGAATACTGCAATGGATACGTTGTAATACAAAATATTGCAAGTCAAACTAAAAATAGTATTTATAACTTTCAGAGCTATCCAGATTCCACTATGAAAAAAAATGTGAATAAAATCTCAAATGAATTCGAGAAGATGTTGAACGAGGAGTTTCAAAACAAATGGGAAACTAAAGCAAAAACACAGGATATTGACGACTGTCAAGACAACTCCAATAAGAAAGACGAAAAGGATGCTGAAATGACCAAATCTGATATTAAACACGAGGATAATAAAAAAAATGATTCCAAAACTAATGGAGATGATAAAAAGTGAAACTACACATTGGTAAATATCTTTCGGTGAGGCTCTGATGAAAATCTTCTTGTCGAGAAGACACATTTCGCCATTAAAATTTTTCTAGTATTATTTTTTGTTTAAACATTTTTTATTTATATATTTATTTGTTTCAACAACACCGTCGCGTCGTCCAAAGATGGGGTACTCGCGTAAAATCTGCGATCAACTGTCTAGAGCAATTCTGGAACTGGTCGATTCTATAAATAGGTTTAAAATAAGCAACCTCTAGTCAAATAGAAAATTATTTTTTAAACAAATGTCAGTGACGTTATCAGAACTTATAATAAATAAGATTATCAATTAATGTGTAAGTGCTTGCCAGTTTTTCGAATGGACTTTATTAGCTTCCGAACGACGAAGCAAACTTGTTTCGTTCTTTATGGTTTCTCTCTCGTCTTTTCCTTGCACGATTAGATTGTAATTTTGTCTTGTATACTTTGTTATTTGTTGCGATTGTTCATTATATAATAATAATCCGTATTGATTTTATGTGCAGAAAAACAAATTTATGTTTTGATGCGACGTCAGGTATAATTTAGTTTGTTTACACCATCATGCTAACCCTCATTATGCAAGATATCCTTAGCAGCCCACACTTCGAATAGATATTAGTTCTTTTTTATATCTCTATCTGTGATGTATGTTTAGGTAAAAGTTGATAATTTGAATCGTTTTCCACGCTTAATTACTAGTTGTACGATTCTCTTGAAACATGTAAATATAAAGGAGTATATGTGTAAAAAAATTAACTTAAAAGTTTTAAGTTACCTTGGAAACCCTGCGCCATGTCATTACTTAATAATTGTACATTAATCTTTACATAAATAGCCATAAAATTGTTTAAGAAGTGAATCTGAGCCGTGAGAAGCGTGGAGCCCAATCGATATTTAGCTGATGACATTAGTAGTATTGGTCTCGCGCTTCTGACGGCTGGGACGGTGGTCAGAACACAAACATTCTTTATATATGTACCTATGTACGTACAACATTATTTTTTATCTAATTTGTTCGTTTGGTGTTACACATTGGTATTTAAATATTTTTTTAATAATTTTTGATTCCATTTTATCTGCCATAGAAATAAGTGAATTCCTTACGACGTCAACGTTAGATAGAATTTCGGCAAAACGAGACTCTAAAGGTTTATTGATAAAATTCAAAATTTCAAATTTGATGACGTTCGAGTTAATTTTAAGTATTCATTAAGTTGTGATTTTATTATTTAACTTATTTATCTAAAATTATGGCAAGGAACTCCTATGATAATAAAAGAGTTGTTTTGTATCTAGTCGTTTGGCATTTCTACTCCTTACAACCCGTACCATTAACCCGTACAATTAACCATCACCTCAATATTTGAGCCAAATTCACATCCATGAATATTTTAACCTAGTAGCAGTAGTTCGGTTGAAAGGCTAATTGACCGGGCAAGTGTGTCTTTCCAATCGCAATACACATGCATATATACTTAGCAGCAACCAATGTACTAGAAGAATAGAGTTAGTACCTAAATCCACATTGAAAAAATGTTCCTCATGGTTACACAAGATGTTACGCCAGTGTAACGACGAGGAGTATACTGTTTTGGTTCCTATATACCTATTGAAATCATTAATAACCCTAAAACTCGCCACTTCCACACGTAATGGCTGGTTTACACAGTGCAAGCTAGCGTACGAGTCAGCCTGCACTGCAGTAACTCGCACTGTTTGGACGTCACTTACGAGTAACTCGCACGTGCGAGTTGGACAGTAGCTTGCATCCGAGTTACTTCAATTTTTTTTGTTTTTACTCCCCTGTTCACCCGGCCGCTACTCGCACCCATGTGCGAGTTGCGGCCAACAGAACAGAACGGGAATAGGAACAATGCGAGCGACGGCCTCTGCCGTCGCTCGCATTGTTTGGACGCGTTTGGCAGTAGCTCGCCAATGCCAGCCGGACAGTTGTGAATGAAACCCGTGTTTTTGTGTGCTGCGCTTACGTACGATGCGCGTTTACCGAGTTCAAAATGACTGCGGATAGATGGTCTTCCGGCAATAATATTTCATTCATGAAACTCTACAGAGAACAAGAAAACCTATGGAATTGTTTCGATAAAAACTATCGAAATAGAGATATGCGGAAAGCATCTTTGGAACATATCGCAAAAGAAATGCATCTAGGTAGCACCAGCGACGTAAACAAGAAAATAAAAAAATTACGATCTACCTACAATCAAGAAGTGAATAAAATCGAAAAAAGTAAGAAGAGTGGAGCTGGCACTGACGATGTGTACAAACCAAAACAAAATGGTTCGATGTAATGGATAATATAATGAAAACAATTAATTTAAAAGAAAAGAAAACATCAACCAATCTGGTGAGTACCTAATTCTTTATTCGACTGATATAGTTGGTTACATTTAGTTATTAATCATATGACTTTGCCAGGAGACAGCACCCTCATTACAGAAGTAATTTTTATATTTGTCTCTCAATTTTTCGACAACGGCTTTTGATCTGTTATTTGTTCGCGAACGGGCGATTCTCGGTAACGCATTTATTTCTGATCTCCACGTTCCAAAGTTGATAGTGAAATTTGCAATATCTTCATAATCCACACTACCAGGTGGAGTGTAGGTGTGTGGTGAAGATTTCCGTAACCAGTTGTGCAGTACACATGTAGTTCGAATAATATTTATTATATTCTCCTCTTGCAACTGGATAGGTTTTCCCAAAACATGCAATCGAGATGCTAAAATACCAAATCCATTTTCTACTATGCGTCTTGCCCTAGAGACTCTGTAATTGTAATTTTTTCCAGCAGTTGTGGTCTCATTGGGATAGCGTTTCAATAAGTACGTCATAAGAGGAAAAGCATCATCTCCCACTAGAAATCCAACTTCTGGCAATAATGACCTATTTTCCAACACTGGATACAATGAGGAAGCTTAGAAAATACCATCGTTGGAATTGCGCATATGAGCCTATATTATTTAAAGCTAAGTCATGATCCACGATCGCTAGGAGCACCAAGCTGTTATTTCCCTTATAGTTGTAGTATTCACTACCACAATTAGGGGGAGCTTGAATTACCACATGTTTGCCATCGATGGCTCCACAACATCCTGGAAAGTTCCACCTGTGGTGAAATCCTACTTGTATGTTTTCCCATTCCTTTCTGTCTGGTACCTGAAAAATATATTAAATTTGTATTCTAATTGCAGAAGGACAACACACCGTGAGATTTGGATAATGCTGTTAGTAGTAATGCTGTTAGTGCTTTGATGATAACACTGATGATAATACTGATGATAAAACTCTTGATAAATCTGATGATAAATCAATCAACTCCAGTGACAGCACATTGACAAAGAAAAAAATCCGGGTAAATCTACAAAATCACTGAGCTGATACAACTATACAGTATCTATAGAATCTTCCAGCTGTTCTCGACAAGAAGATGAGTATGATATTGTTGGAAAACACGTCGCTATTCAATTGAGACAGCGCCCATTACTCGATTTTTTAGATGCCAACGATGAAATTCAACAAGTACTTTCACGATACCGAAAAAGAGCTATATATGTCCGTAACGCATCTGCCCTTTCCTCATATAGTACTTCGTCACCGATAAGGTGTGCCATTCCCTAGTGGGAATGGCACACCTTATCGGCCTACAGAAAGTTTCGGTACAGCAGCCACTTCAATCAGTTGTTGAACAATCATCAAATGCATCATACGAGGCTGTCAACTTTACAGAAACAGTTTCTATGCAGCAGCCAGTTCAATCAGTCGTTGAACAATTATCAAATGCATCATACAGCGTTAAACTTTACTGATCCAATAGTCAGAGCGATGATAAATGCTAATGTGAATAATATGCAATAATATTTATTTTGTATTAATGTTTACTTGGTAATTTTATATGGTTTAATTTGGAAAAAAACTTCATTTTATTCATTCACTCGAGCATACCCTACTCGTGGAGTTTTTACCACACTTCTACTTACTTGAAAATGTTCGTCCAAAGCAACTACTTGGTGTGGTGTAGACAGCAAAGGCGAGCCGAGCTACTGGCGTATAAGTTGTCAAGCCGAGTAGCTGCCTACTGGCTAGGCAGCAGTTTGCACTGTGTAAACCAGCCTTAATAAACCTAAAGAATTGATATTGTCAGTTGATATTGTCAGTTGATATTGTCATTGTCCTATTGATATTGTCAGTTGAGAGTATTTCCTATCTATTACGACATAAATTATGAATTTTGGGAGTGCTTTGCTGAATTGTGACTTTTAATAAACTCGTTATTCCATTATATTTTTAATAAATATTTTCAATATATTTTCCACTCTATCCACTAAAATCCATTGTAAAGATCCATTGATGGATCTTTTTGCACTCCATGTCCACTTTAATCCCTGATCCAGGCTTTTTGCAAAGTGGATTTTTTAGAAGTAACAAGTCTGATGAAAATCCATAGTAGAATACACACAATGACCTCATGCAATCTTATTTTATCAAATAAATCATAACTACGTAATGTCAGTTGTCTGTCACGCTATTTATTTTATATGCGTCATATCTTATAATAAAAATAATGTGAATTGAGGTACGAACATATAAACAGGTCATTATCCTGAAGAGAACTGATAATCTTGAAACATCTTTTATTAGAGTTACTGAAATCGTTTTCATACGATTAGCTAAGGTCAAATGTCTATTAATTCAACTATGTTATTCTAGGGCATAGGACCCTGCTAGTCTATGGTTTGGGTATTTTTATGATACCGACCCGCATAGATGCCGACATACAATTTAAAAAAAATTAAAACGATATTTAATTTTAAACATAAATGTTCAGTATAACTCAAGCAAAATTACTTAAGTTACATATACCTAACATTTATATTTGAAAAAGATAATTCATCGCAGCCAGGCGTAGGTGACTGGCCATCTGCACAGGCGATGCTACAGTGCACAAATGTTTGCGCAAACAAGTGCACTCTCTATTCCCTTTCTCTTATAATCCGAACAGACCTACTCCTCTACGACTACTCAAGTTTATGATGTAGCGTTCCCACTAACCTACCTTTTGGTATATAGTGAAAGCCGCTGTACCTTTCAGTACCCGTAAGCACCTCAGGGACCAGTTATAGACAGGTTTTGTCCCCAAATCAGAGATCTGGTTCTCGTTATAGTGAGCTACCTCGTGCCCAAGTGGCACTACCTATTGTCCAGATAGGTGCCGGAGCAATAAAGCCGCTCACCACTCGCAAGTCTGAGAGTTGCTAACGATAACCTCGCTGAAGCCGACGGAGAAGCCTCCTTCCATATATGCGGTAGGGCGCCGGAGCTGTATAAGGCACGCTCACTTCCCGACGTACATCCATACCCAAATAGGCCTACAAGCCGGGTATGGCCTGAGTCACTCCAGCTATGACTCTTACTTGCTGAGCAGGCAAGCGCCCGAGATGCGATGTCGCAGGTTTAATGCCGCCACTTCGCTAAAGACAACTCCGTGCCTCCCGCATACCGACTGGAACGCACTAGTCGCGCATGAGGCCGACGCTCAAACGCCACGTGTTTGCCGAGCAACGAACATTGCCGTCCTCTGCGTCTAACCACATAACCACTGCGAGTCCAAACCTCAATGTCAGGCACCACGCTCTCAATAAGCGGTCGATAGAACACGCCTTTCGAGACGCAGTGGGCTAGCCTGACCCTGCAGTAACCTGATCCTAAGGGAGAGACCCGTAGTTCTTCCCCCGAATCCCTATCTACTCGGGTCGTAGAGATAGGGATCCGATCAGTCGGCAATCCAACACAACTCGTGAAAGATCATGCACAGTACTAACGGCTTTACGGGCTTGCCGAAGCACCGGCAGCCGCCAAGAGTCACTCATCAGAAAAACTCAATAACTTTGTAATGGCCCGATCAGGGATTCGAATCTGAGACCTCGTCGTCAAATAACTATCATTATTTTTTCATTTGTAGACTCTTATTCATAATAATGCAATTTTAAAAGAAAATGTATAAAGGAAAACCCGTTTTAATTTTAGCAGCGAATCAAAAATGTTGCGTATATTCTGTTGCACTAATTGGTACCCAGTATGACATATTAAGCTAACTTACGCACGTGGTTTTATGTCCACGTAAGGCAAGAGCCTTATGTGTCCAAAATAGCCATATTTATAAATTTTTCAAGTACTATGTTTTGTCTGCGGCTTTTTCTTGTTTTCAGATGAAAGGTTACTTATGTCGTTTTCTGTACCCCTGACAACGTGTATGCAAAATTTAATGATGATCGGTCGAGAAGAATAATTTAAATAGTTAATAAAAAGTAACTTATATTTACATAATTAATTTTAAAATGAAATAATCTATTAACCTATATTTACAAACGTATTAAAAAAGATAACATCATTACAAAAACACAACTAATTATAATACTAAATATTTACAAAAATGATTTAATCATCGTAGAATTCTTCAGCATCGCTGTCAACTGGTAACGTGCCCAGAAGACTGGCAGCATTGCCACGTTGAATGGCAATGCTGATTCTTTGGGCTAAGAAAAGACCAGCCTTCCGATCACGTGAAACGTCGATCAGGCGTTTTGCGATCTCCCTGTACAAAATACGAGCGCCCGGACCCCATGAACCTAGGGTTTCCACCCCAAATGGCTCAAAAATGTAATTTCCAACAAAATTACTATATTTGCGCCGTTTGAGGGTTTCCGCGGTTGCAGCAGCAGCGCCGGCACATCCCGCAGTACTTGGAAGATGTGATGGCGCAAGGGTATCAACGCATGTTGCGTCCCACACCAAAGGCCAGCCCATCTTCCAAGGCAACAATGACATTCCGTCCGGTCTCTTCCCATCGTCACGTACCAAGCCATTGGGTTCAAGTATAGCTGGAACGCCAGCAGTGACAAGAGCACGACGTATTATGTCATTAAGATTAGCGTGGCGAGAAATTCGACCAGCGCTTCTGCTACAAGAGAGTCGAGAAGTTAAATCGTAAAAGCGTAACAAACAAACTCACATTGGTATTTATAATATTAGTTAGCATTTTAAAGAATAAGTCTTAAGACTAGTCATTGCTCATCTATCGCTCGCTCACGTAAATGTCGATTAGGTTACGTTAAATTAATAACAGTACTTTTTAGAAATCTAAAAACTCTTATACCACAGCTTTGTCCGTCCGTCCGTCCGTCTGTTATACAACTTTCAACTCAAGAACCGTAAGAGCTAGAGACTCGCAGTTAACGCCATTCGACTCAGCATAGAAGATATACCCCCGAAATGACTATGACCTTTGACCTCTGACCGCTAGATTACATGGTATCACGCATATTACTTGAACAATTTTTTCGAACTCTAAGATTTACGGCAATTCATTGCCGTTTCTCACTTGTTTCTAGATGATAGATATCCTATGTCCTTTTTTGTCCCCCCGACAACGACTAAGCGGAATTTCACGATGATTGGTCGATTAATTAAAGCGTAAAAGCGTAGCAAAGAATAAACAAACGGCACATTGGCATTAATAATATCACTTATGATTTTTAAGACTTCCGCTAGGGATCAAGACCTGTGTCACGAGTTAGTTTACAAACATACGATTAAACGACACAAAGAACATCCAGACACCCAGAGCGATTTTTGTGAATATCACATATTATTGATCGGTGTAGGGATCAATCCCACTGCACTTGGCATAATGGCAAGAGCGACCACTTAAAGAGTAACTCCTTAATAAAATATGGTATTACCCGAATACGGCATTTTCAAAATATCACCTATTATCATGTATCGGTCCATTTAACTAATGAATTATTTTTGTGCCGCGGGGTATTTAAACAACGGACACAAAAAGGAGTTTTTGCATTGTCAAGCCAGTTCAAATAGCACACGATTTCTTCAACGAGACCTTTTTATATGGGCAAATGCCTTTAAGCATTTCCATGATAAGGGGAGCGGAGAGGTTATGTCATGGTCACCCGGGAAAAGCCCCAGGTACTACTGACTAAACTTACCACGGTGTATGTACAGTCACCTGTAATATTGCATGGATACCTTAAGGTACAAAATCCTGTGATCACAATTAGAATTAAATTGAATGAACTAGATGGCGTTGTTTTATAAGTATTGCAACTCGTACTCATATTAACAAATAAGATGAAAAAATTATAATCTTAACCTAAAATACACTGGAACACAGGGACAAAATAATATTTGCGTTCGAACAGAATAGCGAGTCATCAAAAGTATCTCTAAAATAAACCCATTATAAATATATATATTCATTTGTAATTCTTTGCTTCTTGTTTTACCCTGAAATGTGTTCTTTTTTAAATAAGCTTTTTTTGATGATGATGATGATGATGATCAAAATGCAGTTATTAAGAACTAGAATCTACTTCTATAAATAAACTACTTAGCAGTTCTTGTATCAATTATCGTTAGGTGGCGTCAATGACCGGCTTATACCATTTTAGTTCTGACATGGGTATTTTTCAGGTGGAATCTGCAGTTCAACTGTATTAGAAAAGGTATTCATGTTTACGAGAACCGAGCCTTGCTATGCATTTTAATGATTTATTTATTAGTCATGAACTTGGTATACCCCCTGACGACGATTCCCTTGAATCATGTAAGCAGAAATTGACAAAATACAAACTTAATTCAAGTGAATCATATAGAAAGTATTACCTAGGTATTTTTTTCTATTGTAACCTTTTAGAGGACGCCAGAGACGACTCTTTTCTTAATAAAAAAGGAATTGGAACAGTGCCTGTGTCGCGGGAGACTTTACTAACTTTCTAACAACTACTTGTGGATCACCAGAATTTTTGCCCGAGCTGGGATCGAACCCAGAAAAGTGGGCGCTGTAGCAGTAGCAATCACTTAAACCACAACGCCAGCCGCGTTTTTTTAAACTGGCCTCAATGGCGTAGTGGTTAGTGTAACCGACTGCCACGCCTGAGGTCGCGGGTTCGATTCCCGCACAAGTCAATCATTTGTGTGCATGAACATGGATGTTTGTCTTGGTCTGGGTGTTTCTATGTATAATATGTAAGTATTTACAAAAAAAAAAGTATGTATGTATGTTTATCCATTGTCTAGTACCCATAGTACAAGCTCTGCTTAGTTTGGGCTAGATGGTGATGTGTGTATGTGGTAGAATATTATTATTGGTAGAATATTATTGGAATATTATAAAACTAATAACGGCATTGTTCAAATCCAAATAATATCAGATTCTATTTTCCTGGAACGACAAACACCAAACATGAAGACATGCGCTACTGTATAGGTCCTGCGAGAATACCAGCGTTGCAGTTTCAACTGCAACAATAGCTGACGCAGGAACCTAATTCGGTCTCCATACTATAAACTGCTCTGTAAATATTTATATTTTATTGTATTGTGTAAGGAGATACAAATAAAAATATTTTTCTTTCTTTTTCTTTTCTAAAGATATGATTATTATTTGCGATAACAGCGTGCATAAAGTCAATCATACTTAAAATGTTGTCCAAAACATTCAACATACTTTCCTATGCTAAAACTATAAGTAATTCTATCATATGAAACCCAATGTTTATATCCAATAAATAAATTAAATAAATTAATTAATTAATAAATTAAATGTTTATACCCAATGTCAATATCCTACAACCTCGAAAAATTGTCAATGGATTGACTTTAAATTGCACAGATAAAAAGTATATGAAAACACTCCTATATACCTACTGCAACATTTGGATATAAGAGTGATTTATATATAGTTTTTTCCGTAGGGAAAATTGGGATTGGATTTACCTCCTTAATTATTAATATCACACTGAACTACAGCGAATTGTATACCTACAATCAAAATGAATTTTGTAGCTGTTTGTTATCGACTAACGTTTAGTACAGTTTTGGCAACTGATATTACCCATATTAATTTGGAAGCTTAATAATTTGTATAAGAAAGTAAACTACCATTTTTACAAACATATTTAATACCAATGCATATGACTTTGTTTATCTGGCAAATTCGATTTTGTTGGCCTTTATCCAAATATTTAAATTATTAACTAAGAATACTGATTGCTACTAGAAGTTCAATTTATTTAAATAGTAGGTAAATAATATGTACATCTTATATCTAGGTGAAAACGTTGGCTATTTCATACTACCAATACGCCTCGATGGCGTAGTGGTTAGTGTAACTGACTGCCACGCCTGAGGTCGCGGGTTCGATTCCCGCACAAGTCAAACATTTGTGTGCATGAACATGGATGTTTGTCTTGGTCTGGGTGTTTCTATGTATAATATGTAAATATTTACAAAAAAAAAGTATCTATGTATGTTTATCCATTGTCTAGAACCCATAGTACAAGCTCTGCTTAGTTAGGGCTAGATGGTGTTGTGTGTATATGGTAGAATATTATTATTATATTATTAATACGGCAAAATTAAAACGGACAATCTCAATTATCTTATCCCGCAACGACTTTTTTTGCTTGGCGAAATGTACCGTATGTTTTCTCTCTCGACACAGAGAGACAAGGAGATTATATGGGGCTCTCGCGAGCGTCGAGCCTACCGACTATATCGTCACCCCAACCCTGTGGTTGATATCCAGGACCAGCTTACAAGCTGCTTTGCTAGTAGGTGGATCGGGTGGATCGCTGGAACTATAACTACATTAGCGATCCACCCAACAGAGCCTACACCTGGAACAGCAACAAATAATTTGTCACTATCATTCTTCGTATCACATTTTTTTTTTATATGACACACAAATAGGTTTGTTACTCCTTACTTTGCACTTAAATGTCAACGTGAATTATTGAAATGCTCAAAACGAACTAAGTAATAGAATATACTGCAGTTCTATTTATACGCAACATTGTGCTTAACTACCCTCATTAATGTTATCATATTTAGCTTAACAACCCTAACTACTGTCATCAAAATTAAGGTAATTTTGTAATTAGGATAATTAGATAATTTCTAATAGGTTAACGATCATACAATAGTGTTAAAAACGAGTTTTAGAATGCATAATTAATTATCATTTAATATTTTTTCTCGATGTCATTTAATATATTTCTTAATTTTGCTAATATAGTAGCGTTCTTTTAAAATACAGACACCTCTGTGCAAAATTTCAAGTTTATAGACACATTGGTCCGAATGTAAGTACAAATTTTAGTTCAATCATTTTTTATATAACATGTATATTTTTTATTAAAAACATCGCAGTTTTCAAGGTTATTTAAAATATACCAAAAATTACAAATCATTTGTACAACAGCCTTGTGTAAGGATATAACGGTTAAGACAGCGGTTTTGAAGATATCTGGATTTATTACTTTGGCTTTATACAAAATTTTCATTTTTCTTTTGATAATTTTGTTTACCAATGAAATGATATTCCTAACATATATCCATGACTGCTGAAGGCATGAGAAGCTAATCACAAGCAAAAAAAAAAAAACAAAAGAGAAAAAAATTTGTAAAGTTTAACAATTAGTAAAGTTTAATAGTAGTAGTAGTGTAACAATTTTCAAAATTATGTAATAAAGTGTCAAATGAACAACGCGATAAAATCCGTACATAGTAGTTTAATTTCAATGAATAATATTCGCGTAAACAGAAGACAATATTATGTAAAAGAGAAAAAAAATTAAATGCCCATGAAACTTGATTCTCAGTCCACAGTGCGCCGTAAAAGGCGGGTCTTTGGCTAAGATCAAAGTGTATTCTCTGTTCTTCAAGATAGACGAACATAGTTCCCTAATCTTTTACTTCGCATGATCTACGGTAGCCTTTCATAAAGAAGGAATAAGTTAAAATCACGTAGGTCACAAAGTAACTTATGAACGTCAAAGGTTCCTAAATTTGAAGAATTTTAATTTAGGTAAGTTGGTGAATTCAGGCAAACGGCTAAACCTATGAGAAGATACCTGCAAGAAAATCAATCACATTTTTAAGTCTGCCAGATATTTGGTTTAAAACCTTTTTCGCTTTTTAACTTGACATCGCCATATCATACGTAGCGCTGTTGTTCTGACCATAAGACCACCAGAAAAAAACTTACTCTACCATTTGTTAATCTAAATAATCAATTTACATTCATACGCTAAAACATTCTCGGGATACAGTGAGTTGCAAGCTTGCAACACACCACTACATTTGTGGTCGAATATGTGGATGCGTCATAATTTCACTTTAAAAATGATTTCAAAGTCCTTTTGGTCACATACACTAAGTATACATATAAAACCCAATGTATATACGGATAGACAGTTAGTGTAACAGAGTGTGTTGGTAAAGCTGTAGAAAAGTGCGCAGCCTAAATTATAAACAAATCATAATTAAAAAAATAAAGAATTCAACAGAAAAATAATCGAATCAAAAACGTGTAAAAAAGGAATAAAGACAACGTAAAGCACGCGTGATTTCTTTTCTAGAAGATAACATCAAATATTGGACAAAAAAAAACTAGATTTGATAAAATCAAATTAGAGTTTATACTCTAAAAATATTCTACTCAGGTAAGTAACTGTATAACATAATTATTATAATAACACCTAACCACTATATTTCGGGCGCATCGGTTCATTAATTTGTATATACAACTTTTAGTTTTAACTTATTAAGTCGCAGTGACACACCGACGACGGACAGACACAATAGCTATTCAATTATGTCTAGCATTCCAACAATTAACAGGTCAATTAACAAATTAAAAAGCAAAGAATATTTTCTGGATCCTGTGTTGCACGTTGAAAGGAGGCCTGGTTTCACAAACTAATTGTTGATTACATATTTATTTGTCTCTGGTGATTGAAGCCATGCCACTCGGTACACCGGCAGTGTCAAGGTGATCATTTGAACAACTACGCTGTTTGTCTGGTCAAAACCAATATGTATGAAAGGCGTGCACACAGATCAATATTATGATTAAACTGCCTTAAAAAACTTATCCTACAAATATAATAAATGTGAAAGTTTGTGCGATGTTTGTATTTCTAACTAAAACACGCGTTAACCGTTGAACGGATTTTGATAAAATTTTGCATACAAATGGACCATGTCCAGAATTAAATTATAGTATACATTCATTTTCATCCCAGTATGCGTAGCCGCGGAAATTGCTCGAGCGAAGCCGCAGGCTCAAGAAGTATCTCACATGTTAATTTAAATAGAAACGATACTGACATAGTAATTTAAATGTTTGCATCTAATAAGTCGTTTGTAGAATAATACAGGTATCGAGAACCACTCGTAAATCAATCACTTCGTATTCAATTTGTTCACAAATCAGTCGATTATCGCGAACTCTACAGGCATTAAGTCTTCGCGGACAGTGAACAGATCACTTTCAATCATTTCAACTAGCTGTGAGTGAGGTAGCTGCTTCAATCACTGGAACTACGAGCGAAACGTTCCTTTTTTTGGATTCATGTGGTGTATGGCATATGAGTAAAGTCTAGCTTATTCATCCAGTCTTGCGCACTAGCTCTGAAAGAGTTGTCTTGAATGCGTCCAATTTCTAACACAAGCATTCTAACTTAGCTGAAGAGTTTAACAAAACTACTTTTAATTTCCAGTCGAAATTGCAAGAATTTTTTGAAAAAAAGAATTATTTATTTTTCTAAATTGGTAGTGTCTGGTAATCATAATGATAATGATAGATATGGTAATCCCTTAGGATAAATATAATTAAATTATTATTAAATTAAATAAACTAGGTATATATGATTTCATCAGCCCGGAGGGCGCTCTGTTAATTATAATATGGCGGGGCTATTACGTAATTTGGTTGCCCTACTAATTCTTTAAAAGATAAAGAGCATGTATACTTTTCAATAAATTTGCTGCACCAACGACAGTAGAGCAATCTTCATTAAACCGATATTAGACGTAAAACATAAGAAATGGTTGACTGCGATTTTATATAAATACCGATACACATGGGATTAGTGTTTGCAAGACAGGTCGTACAAGATATATCTCGTAAGACTCGTCTTGAAAATACTAATTCTCTCTAGACGCCATGTCACTACAAACAAGTTCCTATCACTAAAACTCAATAAACTTTACTAATCCGGGAGTCAAACCCAAATCGCACGGCGCAAACTAAACACAGGATTAACAGTTCATATGAAAAATAAACTTGCTATGGCCTATCATTGGTCTTGAGACCATGATGCTATGGAGATCGTAACTGTTTTCTAGCCGTGCCTCCGTGGAATATTAAGTAAAGGCGGATTGTTCGCGGTCGTCATGTATTATTGATAATTGAACGTTGTAATCTTACGTGTAGCCATGCCGTTATGAGGATACATGTGTAAGAAAACTAACTGTTAACTATAATATGTGGAACGGATCCTGGCCATAATATCTATTGATAGAGAGGCTCTACTAATTTAATAAGTTCCTAAATCATTCGCCCTACAATTTCAGTATCTATCTATACTAATATTATAAAGCTGAAGAGTTTGATTGTTTATTTGTTTGGTTGAACGCGCTAATCTCAGGAACCACTGGTTCGAATTGAAAAATCTTTTAGTGCCGGATAGCCTATTTACCGAGGAAGGCTATAGGCTATATAACATTACGCTATGACCAATAGGAGAAGTTGCGCGGGTCAGCTAGTGATAGAATAAAAATTAAAAACTGTTTAAATTAGAGTTTCGATTCGGTCTCAGTGTCATAAATATTACAAATCATATTCTAAATATAAATTTAAATCAAATGTAAACATAAATAGCATATCAGATTGATTGAGTTATTAAGTTCTTTAGTTTTTATACTATATAATTATAATAATTATACTAATAATAATACAGAACCAAAGTCTATAAACATGAAAAATATTAAAGACTAGATGACCCGGTGTACTTTGTATCACCTATCCTAAAGAATTTTTCTATATTTTCTCACCGTTTAAACCTTTCCTGGACTACGACAAACATTTCAAAGCCAAAATCAGCTAAATCGGCCCAGCCGTTCTCGAGTTTTAGCGAGACAAACGAACAGCAATTGATTTTTATATATATAGAAGATACACAGCATCCTACTATGTTATTGCAGCAAAGTTTCACAAAACGTCTGCTGCGTTATTTATTATAAGTACTCTTTTTTGGAGCCATTACTTTTCAAACAGATCGCACTACTGTCATATTTGTTAAAACTTTGTATTTATAATGTAATTTATTATGCTCATTAAGTGGACTGTATGTTCTTTTGAGTTAATAAAGATCTTTAAACTTAGTTTGGCCTTCGCCCGCGGTTTTCTTTTTTATTACTGCTCTTCTCCCGTGACTCGTGGCTTGATGTTATATAATATAATAATATATAATTACCTATGTTACTTCTGGATAAACAAGCTTTAAAAAATATTAATCTCGGTCCAGTAGTTTCTCAGTTCATTTAATTTTTAGCCTACAATATATAATAATAATAATAAATAAATATGTTAGTAAAACATTTTTAGCTTGTGGTTTACCGCCAGGTATCTTGTCAAAGGTTAATAATATCAATAAGTTTAATTATTTATATACAATATGCATGTAACCTATATTTACAAATGTAATAAAAAAGATAACATAATTAACATAATTACAAAAACACAAATAATTATAATACTAAATATTTACAAAAATGGTTTAGGCATCGTAGAATTCTGCCACCGCGGAAACCCTCAAACGGCGCAAATATAGTAATTTAGTTGGAAATTACATTTTTGAGCCGTTTCGGGTGGAAACCCTAGGTTCATGGGGTCCGAGCGCACGTATTTTGTACAGGGAAATCGCAAAACGCCTGATCGATGTTTCGCGTGATCAGAAGGCTGGTCTTTTCTTAGCCCAAAGAATCAGCATTGCCATTCAACGTGGCAATGCTGCCAGTCTTCTGGGCACGTTACCAGTTGATAGCGCATCAATAAGTTAATTTTAAACCTATAACCTCATATGAATCATATGAATCATTTTAGATGCCGTAAAAAATATGATTCAGTAGTGTAGACAGGACAAAGACCTTTTATCACAAAAAACCACAACAATCGCGTCCCACTTTAAATAAATAATATAAATATGCATTTCCTGTGCGTTGCTCCGCCATTTTCCACGGATTATAGCAATTTCGCGCCAACTCGTCCTACGGCTACGCCATTTTAGGAGAAAGTAAAAGCAAATCTATTTGATTCGAAAGAGCGTTAAAAATTGTTGGTATTTTTCTCCAGTTAAACGCGGTCGGCTCCGAACGTTACATTAATTTAATTCAACGTAAATATATCTACGTATTTTTTTTAAATTAGCAAGTGTAGTTCATTTTTTTAAATGGAACTTCTTTTTAAAACCGAATGTGGAAAAGTGTTTATTTAGGAAAAGATAAAAACGAAAGTTGCGTGGGTTGTTCTTGTGTTATATTGTGAAGTGTGTTTAGGAATCAAGTATGTGATATTTATCGTACCTAAATGTAAGTACTTAATATATTAATACAATTAGTTCACTATCAATGACTCAGTTATTAATATATAAAGTAAAACAAAACACAACAGGTAACAAGATAAACTTATTTAAATAATTCGAACTATTTTCTTTGGTTTTGGCGAATATTTTAACAATAAGTCGGACCGCAATAATCATTTTAGAATTATAAACCAGATATAAATCGAGATTAAACGTCAAAATTAAATTATTCATTTATTGAAAATAACTATTTATACACAACATAAACTTTTATTTTAAATAAGTTAGTATTCTTCATAGCAATTTCGTATAATATACAAAGATTTATTTATTTTATGATCTGTGACTACACGGATGTCTTAGTGATTTAATTGGCCGCCTCGCCAATGCCACCGCTCTGAGTGTTGTGGGTTCGATGCTCACACGGGACAAAAATTTATGTGACCCACCAATGGTTGCTCCGAGTCTGGGTAACTTTTGTGTCCGTTGTTTGATTCTTTGTTAAATCCCCCGCGACACAAGAATTACTCCCAGTGTGCTTAAAAAAGATACTATTATGAGTCATTAGATGTCTGGTACTATTTAATAAACTCACATGACTTATTTATTTATTTATTTATTTATATACAGAGTTACTGGTGATTCGACGTATTGCCGACAATAATACATACAGGAGCTAAAATGCAATAAATTTAACCCTCCATATGTATGGCGGAAAGTTAACCGTTTTCGATATATGACTATGAGATATAACTCGAGGAACGTTAAAATTATCAATAAGATTAAAAACATTTTTAGCCATGGTTATTATTTATTACGCATTTATGGATATTTTATTACTTATTAAGCTTCATTACTAGGTTCTTTATAAATTAAAATAATGTAAAAAGACACTCAATGTGCCAATTTTTTTTTATTATGTCGTAATGACAAAAACATGGATAATTTTAAAAATTTGTTAATTTCAGCATATCTCGAAAACGGTTATCTTTCCGCCATACATATTATGGAGGGTTAAATTTAATGCATTTTAGCTCCTCTATGTATTATTGTCGGCAATACCTACGTCAAATTACCAGTAACTCTGTATATAAGTCATGTGATTTTATTAAATAGTACCAGATATCTAATGACTCATAAAAGTACCTTACCAGTTACGCTGTATACTCTCTTCAATTTAAGAGCCAAGCTCTTGTCGGTGGAGTCTCTTCCATAATGTCCTATCTTCAGCCAGCGCTTTGACTTCTTGATACGACTTAACTTTTACGCTGTATACATATGGACAAAAGAGACAATCGATACTAAAAGTTTATCAATTAGGTAGGTACTTACTACAAGTCACTTCAACACATGTCATGATACTACTTGTATTGAAAGGGTATTCCCGATGAAATAACTAAAGACTTCTCGAATCAATATCTGTTAAAAGCTGACGTCACTAAAGATTTAAGACACATAAATGATTGGGAATCCTGCTCACTCAGTCTCGATAGTCAGCGTTCAAGTGCTTGAAAACCTATAATTCAGCATATCAATCTGATTAGGACGTTAGTAAACTTCGCGCAAATCTAACTCTATGTGATGTAGATACTAAGATCCCGAAGAAACAGATTAAAAAGCAAAAAAGATTTTACCTCCGCCTATCGACTAATTGCTTTTTCATTCAGCCTGGCAGCTCACAAAATAAAAACGTGTGTTAAAAAAATAAATAAACATCAACGCTCTCGATACGACTAGCACTTTTTTATTTTTCTTTTAGTATATCTTATTCCATTGACACCTTATAAACCACCGTTATAATAATCTTGATTGAAATATATTTAACAATAGCAACACTTTCTTTACTTTCAATAGCGTTTAATTAAAAGGCCGTTTCTATTTACGGTAATTTAATTTAAAAAATAATTATAAGCAGCTTAAATAATCAATAAATAATTGTTATTGTCTGATGCCAATAAATTGCACAAATGTAATCACAACAATACCGGCAGGTGTAATAAGCCTTTTTTTAAATTGCGTAATTTATGTAACACCGGTTCCGTGACTTGGACGTAATTTTTTGAATTGTTGGGCTAGAATTTGCACACAGTAATCTCCTAACTAGGATAAGGAAGATTTTGCATCTTTCAGACAACTGCAGCTTAATATTGCGGATCCCTTCGTTTAAAATATTCTTGCGGCAATTCAGATAGTTATTTGAGTTACCAAACATCTCTGAAGTGCCATTATACTGTTAGCAAGCAGACTCATTTTTTGTGCTAACAGTACAGCGACTTCATTTAAACTTCCTTGTGTTACAAGCATCAACCGGCTACGAGTACATTAGCCGGCATTTAGTTTGATGTGACGTCAATATAATTAATGATGTATTAAGTTGATAGATTCGTTTTCAATAGTAGACTATACATATTCTTCGGGTGGTAATATATGGATACTCTGTTCAAGCCT
Source organism: Catocala fraxini (assembly GCA_930367265.1). Lineage (NCBI taxonomy): Eukaryota > Metazoa > Arthropoda > Insecta > Lepidoptera > Erebidae > Catocala > Catocala fraxini. The sequence goes on along the minus strand of OV884042.1, from coordinate 3,937,401 downwards.
TATTAATTTATAGAGTGGGTAATCATTATATGATCCCTTGTGTTCTTTTTGGGCAGAGCGAAAGAGTATGTCACTCTTGCATTAACTAAACTAACACCCGTGTTGTTCTCTTGATCTTTATATACCTGGGCTGCAAGTATATAAAGAGCATGAGAACAGGCACCCTGCAGGATTCCTTTCGGATTTACCGACACGTGTTTAAACCAGTGAACTTAAATAAAACATAAATGTGCTCTTATAGTTAAGAAGTGGTCCCACAGAATCTCCACCAAAGTATCTAATATCTAAACCAAATCTCAACCAAGTCGTTACTATGGTAACATATTATGTATATCTCATTATATTAATGGATTTGCCGTTTGCGTTCGTGACATTGACAGCTAGTAAATAAATAGTAAAACAAAGCAGCCAATAGATATCTTAAAACATTAACAGTAACGTCCATTTTTGAGAAGTACAGTTGAGTAAGTAACTGTGATGTCAATAATAAATTGTGGTTATAATATGTAGTATGAAAGTACTGTTTCCGAGTTTTATTTACTTTCACTGTATTTAACCCTTCGTGTCAGATACTATGATATAATATCTGACATCAGAAGATGTTGGCCACATTGGTTAAATGCAGATTGATACTCGTCATTTACCTTCGAAAACATTACGGATAGTTATCTTCATTTTTCTTCCACAATGAATAACTTTTAATATTCATAAGTGAACCAGTTCAATTGCTACATGTGTAATAGTAAAAACAAGAAGAAAACGCATAAGTTTGCCTATTTGTTTGTAGTTATTTCAAAATGTAGCTCTTGACTAATACAAATATCGTTGAATCGTATGACTTATCTGATGCATTGTTGGCGAGACTTATGAGTTTGTTCTACAATGTTTTCCTGTTTTTTTACGTGGGGCAATGCATGACGCATACCCCTCTGCGGGGGCGGGCGGAGGGGTTATGTCGGACTCGCCGGGGTAACAGAAAGATGTTAAGAAGATAATGTACCTCCCGGAATACCGACTAAACCTACCACGGTGTTCCTCGACAAAACCACTATCGACGGGGCCGCGCGAATCACTCGCACATGCGGTCGCGACCCCGCCGAGGTTTCGGCCCGAAGTATGAAACGGCAGGCCCCTACACGAACAGACCTACCCAAAGGCTCTACAATGTTTTCCTACTACTGTATGAAATACTGTACTGTACTGTATGAAACTAAATGTGTAATGATATGTTTATTATAACTGTATATCATTGATTTAAATTTGAAATGAAAAATGAAAGTTGATTCACACTCGTAAAATTAGAATTGAATAAATTTTCCCTTTATATGTGTCAGCAACCTATACTACCTGCTGTGGTCTTCAACTGACTTCAAAGACTTTAGTTCGATTCAGCTAAACATAGGAGAAAGTCTAAATCTAAAGATTAATAATTAAAAATAAAAATATTTAAAATAGTGGTAAAGTTTTACAGTAGCAGTTCAATAGTTTCACAATCATGTAAAAGTTGTGTTTTTAGAGTTCGAAAAACTCCTATACAACAGCTTTGTCCGTCCGTCCGTCCGTCTGTTATACAACTTTCAACTCAAGAACAGTAAGAGCTAGAGACTGGCGGTCAACGCCATTCGACTCAGCATAGTCGATATACTCCCGAAATGACTCGCATATTTGGAAGGTCACGTGATACCATTTTTTCGAACTCTAAGATTTACGGCAATTCATGGCCGTTTCTCACTTGTTTAAGAAGTAATTCTTAATTGTATTCATACTCGTTATTTTACTAAGTGTCTCGTGTTATAAGTTAACTGTGAGGTTCCAGGTTTGATCCCTGGTCGTATAAATTGTTATTTGGTTGTCCTGCTATGAAGTTCTTAGTAGCAGTACGAAGTCAAGTTATATGCAGGGAAGACGTGTGCCGTACGTTTGCTTGCCAATTTGTATAAATACAAGTATCTTTACATAAAAAAGAAAACCATTTAGAATAAGTGACTCCACCCAAGATCAACGAGATGGGTGTAAAAACCCAGGGTTCAACCTCTTCATCTTCACGTGACATTTTTTTTCCCGTCAGCTTTTTGTAATGTCCCACTGCTGGGCAAAAGCCTCTTCCTTGGACTTCCAAATCACTCTGTTGGTGGATATTCCCTGACCTTATGAACTTATGACCCCTATATCTCGAGGGTCTTTTGACCAACAGGGCCCATATTCAAACTCGACCGAAGTATGACTCCAAGGTATCTGCACACTAAGTTACAAGTCAAACGGTCCAGTGGTTCCAGAGCTATGCCTGTCACTAACAGACAGACACAGACCCACAAAGTGTTTTCATTAACCTCTTCGAAGAAGACTCCGAGGTTAATAAACAATATATGGCGTATAATAACCATTCATAAATGATGACGACAGCGTGTCATATCATGATATGAAGTGTTATACCCGATAACACCGATAACTACATTCATATACCTACTTATCTACATGTATCGGATGAATTGTTCGGTTTATAGTTCCCTTTAATATAAGCCATAAAAGATTATCTATGATTTTTTACGTAAATCCTACGTGTGAGTAATGATTAAAAATGTACTAGGATCTTTTTTCTTTCTTCTTTTCATGTGGTTAGTTACCAACCGGTTTTCAAGAGTTGTTCAAGCCGCCCGTAGGCCTCTGACATGGCTTAACGACTGCTGTCAACAACCGGGACCGACTTTTTACGTGCCCTCCGAAGCACGGAGACGCTCAGATGAAATACCACTAAGCGGTCACCCATCTATAGATTGACCGCACCCAACGTTGCTTAAACTCGTTAATCGTTTACCGATCAGTGAGTGCAACTGGCTAAAATTAAATGAAAATGGATGAATTAACTTGGTCCGGCTTAATCCATCCTGGTACTTTGTTAAATCAGAACATGGTCTATCTCGCGAGATGACCTCCAGCCACCCTGAAGTTTGACCTCGGGATGGTGGGCTTCGTGGGCCTGCCCGCCATCCGATCAGCACCAGGTCCGAGAGGCGGCTTGCGTGTTCCTATGCGCACCTCTGTGTCGTGTCCGTCGCTCCTCTAAAGGGGGACAGTAAACAAAAACGGTGAAAGTGATACCCCTGCCCCCCCGATTGCGGTTTTGTCGAGGAACACCGTGGTAGGTTTAGTCGGTATCATTGGGCAGTCCATTATTACTAATAATTATTTACCCCGGTGAGTCCGACATAACCCCTCCGCCAGCCACATCGGAGTGAGCATTTCCCTAAGTTAAAAAAATAAAAATATAAAGGACATGGTCTATTTGAGTGCAAAGTTTCATCCAAACCCGTTCAACAGTTTGCGCGTGATTGAGTAACGAATAAGCAAACATTTTCACAAACTCTCTCGTTTATATTATTGGTAGAACATGTAAGAGAAATTGCCGCCATATTGGATACAAATATTTGTCCGCGACTTCGGTCGCGTAAATGTAGGTTAGGTTATGTTTTTTTAGAAATCGAAAAACTCTTATACAGCAGCTTTGTCCGTCCGTCCGTTCGTCCGTCTGTCTGTTATACAACTTTTTACTCAAGAACCGAAAGAGCTAGAGACTCGCGGTCAACTCTCGCCATTCGACTCAGCATAGTCGATATACCCCGAAATGACTATGACCTTTGACCTCTGACCTCAAGGTCACGTGACCTTTGCATATTACTTGAGCCATTTTTTCGAACTCTGAGATTTGGCAATTCATTGCCGTTTCTCACTTGTTTTTAAATAAAATATGGCACAATATAGTTACTCGGTGATTAAAGCCTATAAATGGTAAGAGAATTTTTTAAACCGGGTATTTAATTATTGAGTTAAATCTTTGCAAAAAATCTTTTATTTCAACCAATTCCTCTTTATAATATCACTATAGATTCACCTATTCTACTTTAAGGCGCAGTGGTTTGAATGGTCGCCACGCCACTGCGCTGAGTTATAGGTTCAATCACCACACGAGCCAAAAAATTGTGTGATCTGAAAATATGTAGGTATTTGTTCTAAGTGACAATGTTGTTTGTGTCTGTAATAATAATGTCCGTACAACATGTAAGAGAAATTAACGTTCTATTGCTAAATGTTCCACTTACAAATGTGTAAGTACACACGGCTACACATCAAGTTAGACACCCTATATACGCATAACTACGCTACATACAAAATAGAGAATTGTCGGAAAGGGACAGTGCATAGTGGCGTCGATGTAATGGTAAGGATAGAGCGTAACAAATATATAACGCACTCTCTCGCACGATTCGCAGCGTTCAACTCTAATAGTTCAAAGTCCAAACAGTCTAGGTTGATGTGTCGCTGTGTGTACATTGTCTTCAAAATATTATTTATCTAATTTTGCTTTGCTCAGATAAATATAGGCTAGGTTAGTAACCGTACTTTTTTTCTAGATAAAAGGTGCACTATGTCTTTTTCCGTTCCCCTAACAACGTGTATGTGAAATTTCATGATGATCAGTCGAGTAGTTAAGGTGTGCATAACAAACTCACATTCGCATTTATAATATTAGTTAGGATTAATACTAGATTAGAACCCACAGAAGCACATACCGGCAAAATTCTATAAGTTAACCCAGGGTATAATCTATCCGTATATCAAATTCATCCAAATATGTTTTATGCTTTACACGTGATTGAATAACACACATCCGAACATCTTTACAAACAGTCATAATTGTGTTTATGGCTCGTCTTAATTACCGATCACAACCAACAGTGCCCCAGCGTACGCAAATACTTAATTTGACAGTTTCACTTAATTACAGACAGCTACATAATTATGTAGCAACATTCAATAAATGAGCCACTGTATTTTGTAAATGAAAATGTCTTATTATTGTTCTGTGGTAATAAATTGTGATTAAAATATCTCATTCAAGTGTAACCGCAGTGAAAATGCGAAATTACCATTATTATGTATAATAGAGCATTTTAAAATCTCTGGATATTTTATCAACAGAGTTTGTTTACAAAAATTTTACACTAAATCTGGTTCAAGTATTTGTAGAGTACCTATGAATTCGACATTGTCTTTATAACCTTAAGACTGCGCCGAGCGTAAGACGGATAATGATTAATGACAGAGCTCGTGCGGCTGATACTCAAATCGGCGCACGGCCGCCATAGTAAATATGTATGGAGGGTTTGAAGCGCTTTTTTGATAAATATGTATCTTTATTGTAAACCAATAACTTAAATATTCGGAACAGACAAATTGTAATATAACTATTTATGTTTCGTTTAAGCTGTAAAATTGGATAGATTTCTACTGTTATAATCTAAAAATCACGTAACACGAGCTTTTGCATTTTTCGTCAAAATTTACGTAATTTTGCAAGCGAAAATATTAATTATTTTAAGTTTTTTATACGGAGTAATTGTTAACACATTCATTGTTATGGTAAATGTATATTTTATATTTGTATTAAACAAAAAGTGTTGGATTTATTCACTTAACTGTGACCGCCTGTTTTGGCACATTTCGCTCGGCGCAGTCTTAACCGCTATTCAAGGTTTAAATACCTCCTTTATTTGAACCAAAAGATAAGTTAGTTGCATTCAAAATAATTATTTAAATATCGCATATCACACAGATTTTCATTAAAAGAAAAATATTTAAGACAGTTGTTATAAATAGCGTTCTCTTCGTCCTTTCGTTCCTGCTCGTCGCATTCATTGCCAGTGTCTACAGAGGTAAGGGCACTGGCAATGAATGCGACGACTATGCAAAAGGCTCGGGCTCAATTCTCGGGACGGGTAAGCTATTATGGAGCTTTTCTATCAATAGCTTCTTAGAAACAGGACGAAATTAGAAAAGTTAGAAACTGTGCCCGGTAGATGCTAATCTTTCCCATTATAACGTGGGAACCTAAATCATAGCTAGTGACGTAAGAGTCCAATACGCCTACACTTACCTTCTTTATAGGACTGCAAACAACGGACACAAAGAACATCCAGACTCGGAACAACCATATGTGGATCACACAAATTTTTGTCCCGTGTGGGATTCCAGTTTCGAACCCACAACACTCGGCGCGGTGGCAATAGCGAGGCTACCACTTAAATCACTACGCCACAGTTTAACCTGATTATTGGAATGCCTGACATGATTGAAAATCTATTGGGTCTGGCTGCTGGTGTGCTGCTGCCACATAATAGCTTAATTGATAATATAAGAACAAATATTATTGTTTATCAATTTTAATTCTGTTGGATTTTTATTAATCATGAAATAATTATGAACACCAAATACCTATATTCAAAGTCAAAATCAAGGTCTCCTAATCTTGCCCTAAATTTAAAATATAGTAAAAATGAAGCAGATAAACATTAATATAGCCCTTTGTAAATAATTTCCAATGGCTGCGCTGTAGATATAAAAAACCAGAATTATAACTTAATACATAACGAGCCTTACGCCTATATCTCGAAGAAATATTCTGAAGTGTATTTCGTCCAAATCCTGCCACCTATGGTTTTAAGATCCCACATATTAGGGGGCAAGGCTATTGTTGCTTACTGAGCATAATGAAAAAAATGCAATTAAAGTCTATCCGAATAGGGAATTGAATCCGATACACTGCGGTTGGGACATTTGATACGACATGACAACTTTATAAAGACGATCTTAGAAAGGGAAAATAGAAGGAACAAGAAAAAGGGGAGAAGAAGGGAAGAAGGTACATAGATCAGGTGAAGGAAAAAGCGAAAGCCATGTCGTAGCAAGAAGTCAAAGTAATAGTAGGGCGCGCATCAACAAGTTTGGGTCCTCATACCTCAGTCGAACGATCAAGGCATGGAATTCTCTGCCAAGGCATGTGTTTCCTTCTTCCTTCAATCCTGGGTCCTTTAAGCGGGGCGTGGAAAAAGTCCCTTCTCAGGCTATCAAAGTAGGGACGTAAACAACGCCTCAGCTGATATGAGGATGGTGTGCTCTCGACCACATGATCGCTTACCATCAAGCGGAATGTGGTCATATTGAAGCGTAAAATAAAAAATATTAAAATAAGTGAATAGATAGATATGGAAGAGGCTCACCGATATGACCAAGGCTCTTAAATTTATTGATTGACACTAACGCTACTGAGTAACAATTATAAGTAATTGATAATTACCATTTTCATGAGTTATCTTGACATTGAAATTTTCTAGAAATAACATGGACGATAGGTAAATATACAGAGAGTGTTAAACTTTACAAATGCAATTGTAAAGTTTATTTATTTATTATACAATAACGAATGCAATATTATCAACTATAAAATTATACAACTGATTGACATTGTGATTCCACCGCGGTTGCAATTTTTTTTAGGTAGGTATAGGATTTGAAAGTCGTTACTAAAAATAGATAGAAGCGAAATGAATTGTATAAGCACCTAATAGTTAATACAACATAGATGACTATATTTATATGAATGAAATATTACAGCCTTACATTGCCAGCTATGTTATATATTGTATTATATTGGATGAATGGAGTGAGAAATATAAGAATGCACAAGTGTTGTGTTCATAATCCAATCGGACGGCAATCCAAAGACCGGAGAGAGAGCTATGCAAGTGGGAAGCTCTAATTAAGTACGCGTGAAAGAATTATTATTTTTTTAATTATTAGCTATATATCTGATTAATAACTTAATTAAACATGAAACTAGGAGAAATAATCGTAGGTATTACTTTTTTAAAGCAAATATATAGATTAATATACTGAAATAATAAATTCTATTATAGACTGATTTATTTATCAAAATCAAACCACCCAATTCTAGCACAGGCATATAAAATAGAATAATAAGGATTTGAATGGGATTAAAGATTCAAACGAACGACCGAATACTAATCTTTACAACAGTAATCACACATCAAAGTGCCGTTTATTGTTTTTATTTATGATTAATAGTTATTTTGCTGTGTAGGCACTTGAAACTTCGTATCAGTAATTGATAAGGTTTTTCAGTGATGACTCTCCACATCGTATATAATAGCTGAAATCTGGTAATGCTGCCAGTTGGTAAAATATTTCCGTTGTTCTTAAAAGGAGGGATAAAACACATTGAGGTAATTAAATTACATTTTGTAATATTTTGTTTTTATTTTGTGTTTCGTGATTAATATGTATTAGATTCGAGAACAGTGCTGGCCTATGTATTCATTTAATTAATTGCACAGAATATAAGAGAAAATCCACACTGGACAAAAATATTGTTTCAATTCAAACAACGGACACAAAGAACACCCATTGTATCTGCTGTTTGAATTTTAGTAAAGTTGCGACACAGGCAAAATTATTAGTGCGAAAGATGCATTTAAAAAATTCTGAGCTAATTAACTTTCATTTTGGGGGCACGTTAGTTTAGTGATCAGGTGATGACAATTTAGGAGCCGGAGATCCACCCTAATTGAATCTGGCGTAGCCTTTATAGTCTAGTCAACAAGTGCTATTATGGTCAACTATTTTTAGCAGTTTCGGAATAATATGAACGAGCGTGGTGTCATTCGATTCGGAACGGCAAGATGGTAGATGATTTTTGAAAAATTTCACGTTCCGAATGCAAAAATTGCAAAAGTTATAAACAATTAATTAAAAAAGGGGGTTTAGTTTTTTGCAAATATCTCAAACACTAATTGAGATTTTTCAAATGTATAAAAAGATTCAAATACGTTCATATTTTTACGAGACTGCTGAAAAAGCACTTGTTGACTAGACTTGTCAGAAAATTATACCTTTATTTTTATTCTTGCGGGAGTAGGGTATCCAGGCTCCATAAGGCAGCGATGCGCTATTAGCAGGAGGCAAGTAATCTTTTCCCCTTACAGCGCTTTAACTTGTGTCCTCTAAGTAAACGTGAACGTCATAAATCACACTCAAAATCAAAGTCAGTATACTTATTGTCTTTATTGTTATATTTCATTAAACGAAACTGTGCAAATTGTATCATCCAAAACAAATTGATTCGTAAAGTATGTTCAATTTTACTTATAGTATTACTTATTATTTATTGACAAAAATATATTTTCACGGTGCTGTATCTTCGTTAAGTATTGTGTTGAGTATTTATTCATTCATTACTGACACAAAGCACTTATTTGTTCGTTTGATTCGATTGATAGCAGTTGTCACAAGAGCTTGTCAACAGATAATAACAATTAACTTTATAATATTATTGGAGAAAAGTGAGTGTTATCTATTTAATTCTTATCTTTACTTTATCCTTATTACTACCGTACTGTATGTAGTATGGACCATATTATTGGTCGGTACTCGTGTATATCGCACACTTAATAAAACAGCGACATAACTCGAAATTAGAAATTTGAACTCTAATCGTATGCCTATAAATTCTAATATTATATTTGTGTTAAGTAATTGCAACAGATTTTAAATGTGTTTAATCCAAAATACTTGCATAGGTCTCAGTTTTAATAAAAGTGCGATATATTATTATTCTCCCTACTCTTTTTAGGTAATAATAATATTATTATAATAATAATAAAGCCTTTATTTCCCGAAATCACGTATAAATAAATTAACATTTAAAAGTAAAATATGAAAATAAAAGTAAATCTAAAAGTTTAAAATCTAAAAGTAAAATCTACACTTTTATTTACAGAATATCCCTTGTTTCGGTATACCTTAGAATGGAAGAGCATTCCTTAACCTGTCAACTGTTAGAATGCCAGAGATAAATAAAACCTTTTTAAGTCTTGCCGCCGGTGTGTCACTTCGACTCAATAGGCTGAAGTACCTAGGTGTTTTATTGATATTTTTCTTCTCAGATGGCTTGGAGTACATTAATAACCCTCGCATGCTTTGTGGCGTACGTGCAAGCTCACGGACGTCTAATAGAGCCGGTCAACAGAGCCTCCCTATGGCGCTTCGGGTACAACTCACCAGCGAACTACGACGACGATGGCTTGAACTGCGGAGGGATCTATCAGCAGTGGTCGGTTAACGGTGGGAAGTAAGTACCAAAACGTTGTGTTGGAGAGTGCTATAGGATGTCTTAAGAAACCACGGCAACGCGGTATATGTTCTAATTAAGGATTGATAGATTTTTAGAATGGACGCAGCGATTACGTACAACATCGTTGATTAAAGAGTTTCAAGATATTACCCAGGGTATCTTACCAAAAATATCAAAACGAAAGGATGTTTCTTGGAAATGTACCCCTGATCCATAAACTATCTCTATCCAAAATAACGAAAATCTGTAGAGCCATTATGATTTTTAAAATAGTTTGCAAGCCAAAGGTAAAAAGAGAAACCTTTGGTTCGCAAAATATTTTTAAAATCACCAATTTACGTCACGTGTCAGAAAAAAGTTTATTTAATACCATGGTAGTAATGCCGCAGATTAAATATTCTATAAAGGACCAGTTTTCAAAATAACTGTTATGTAAGGAATATTTTCTATTCAAAAGATGCCAAAACGTCAAACATATTCCTCAGATAAAAGTTATCGGACAATTAGAAAATTGGCTCTAAGATACCTACAGAAATTATTTTTCTGTTATATTAATAGACATACAAGTTAAATTATGGATTCTTGACAGCAAATATCCCTCCTTTTGCTGGAATATTTTTTCTTCTAGTCTACATGTTATCTATGATTCCTAGATGCGGCATCTGCGGCGACGCATACGACCATCCACAACCACGAGCACACGAGCTTGGAGGCACCTACGGTTTAGGCTACATCGTCGCCACCTACCAACCGGGACAAATCGTCCCCATTACCATTTACCTCAGCGCCTCACATCTTGGCTTTTGGGAGCTACGCATCTGCCCTGAACCTTACTACCAAGAACAGGAATGCTTTGACAACGGCTACCTGTTAGAACTTGAAGAAGGTGGAACGAAGTATTACCCGACGAGAGGAGATGGCACCTATAAAATAAATTTCCGTCTCCCTGCAGACTTAACCTGCGAACATTGCGTTCTGCAATGGCAGTACACTGCTGGCAATAACTGGGGCGTCTGCGCTAACGGCACTCAAGGTCTTGGTTGTGGAAACCAAGAGCAGTTCTACTCGTGTTCAGATATTGCGATTGTAGGAAGTCCGGATTCTAACGAATTGGTTGAGGAGACGGACAGACCCGTGGTCACTGATGCTCCACAAGCTTTACCGACTCCACTGATAGACGATTTGACCCACGACTTGCTCGTTCTGAACCCTATAGGTGAGGAACTTCAAAACCATTAAGTATTTACCTGAACTTATGCCATATAACCTTAAAAATAAATGCTAGTTTTCGCGCCAAAATTAAAGGTAGTGGTTCATAGAATAAAACATACTTTACGTGATTAACCATAGACAAATAGCAGTCCTGTTTCTCTATGGTATTTTTAACTAGCATTTATGGCGATAGTCCCTCTAAAAATAGTAAATGATATGGTTTGAGTGTAAGTTCAGTTGGTCCAATTACCGACTACCAACTAGTCATATTTATAACTTTTGTAAATAATATATATTACACCAAAAATTAATTAAAAATATTAAATTGTGATCACATGTGATATAAGTTAATAAAGTAATATATTTTCCAATAAAAATATTTAATGTCAGGTTATTGTTTCAATTGATTTATTAGCAGCGTTCACTTATCTACATACCTACGTACCCCTCGTATACTATCTACTTACTTATCCTACCTTCACTACCACAGCGACACATCAACCTAGACTGTTTGGACTTTGAACTATTAGAAGTTGAACGCTGCGAATCGTGCGAGAGAGTGCGTTATATTTTTGTTATTTTGTCTCATTCACGCTGAACGGGACGCGACGGTTTATCCTTAACATTACCTCGACATCACTCACACCACTATACACAGTCCCTTTCCGACAATTCTCTAATTTGTATGTAGCGTAGTTATGCTTATATAGGTTGTCTAACTTAATGTGTAGCCGTGTGTATCTTGACTGTATGGATGGCGTAGTGGATAAAATGGTCGCCACTGCCACTACGCCGAGGGTTGTAGGTACTCCAGAAATTACCAAAATCAGTGTAATCGACATATAATTGTTCTGAATCTGGGTGTCATTTGCATCCGCTTGTAGAGTTCGAAAAACTCTTATTCAACAGCTTTGTCCGTCTTCATTTTTCACTTACGGTTATCGTAAAGAATCCACTTTTTGGCACTTGTAAATAAGGCTGCAATGTTTTCATCTACAGCCCGGCCAGGCCAGAAACATTTGAATGCATCGGCCATACCAAACATAACTCTTTGGATAGCCGGTTGTTATTGCCGGCCAAAATATTGTACCCACACATCGTCATAAAAATAATGCTACTTTAGAAGCCCGTTTAATTATTTTTAGAGTTCTAAAAACTCTTATAAGTACAACAGCTTTGTCCGTCCGTCTGTTATACAACTTTCAACTCAAGAATCGTAAGAGCTAGAGACTCGCGGTCAACGCCATTCGACTCAGCATAGTCGTTATACCTTTGACCTTTGCATATTACTTAAGCCATTTTTTCGAACTCTAAGATTTGGCAATTCATTGCCGTTTCTCACTTGTTTTAAACGTACCTATCGTTGCTCAGACTAAGGGAGTTAAAGAGCATTCCTACTTACACGTGTTACAAGCAATCTAGTCGATTAGTCTCCCTTAGTATACACGGCTACACATCAAGTTAGACACCCTATATACGCATAACTACGCTACATACAAAATAGAGAATTGTGGGCAAGGGACAGTGCATAATGGTGTCGATGTAATGGTAAGGATAGAGCGTAACAAAAATATAACGCACTCTCTCCCACGATTCGCAGCGTTCACCTTCTAATGTTCAAAGTCAGGTCCAAAGGTTGATGTGTCGCTGTGTGTACTAAGGGAGACTAGAGAGTACCTACCTAGTCAGTACATATTAACTCAATGTCTGACGATCATAGCATCGCATGCAACTAAGTTAATGCGGGTTTAACAGTATCACCAGACAAAAGTGTAGTAGTACAAGTAAACGTTTGCTACCTTACAAATCAAGGAAAATGAGATATAACTTTGCATTTATACTTTTTATGTCTTTGTAACAAAATAACTTAGGTATATCTTGTTCGATTATTCTATATAGCAAGCATCTAGCCGTGTCTAAAGATAAACTAAGCGATGCATGTTTTGAAGAATTAAATATACACACTGGCATTTAACAATATTGATTATAATCTTGTAAATTATTCTACAGAATTGCAGACTTATATTAATTTTCTCTTTGGTACATACTATATGTAGCAAACATTTTTAAATGCTAGCCAATAAGAACCGCCAGAATGCGTGTATAAAAATAATGCTGGCTTCAATTTCAAAGAATGAAAAATTTTCATAAACTACGATAATAAGAATATTTGAATTTCCAGTCTAGAGTTCATTCAAATACAATTAAGTAAGTCAACAAATACCTACTTATTACTTAGTACAAAACAGGCAGGAGCGAGCCGGCAATATTTTTAACAGCTTACCACTTAAATTCTCTCAAACCAACACATGTAAGAATAACTAAGACTGTTTCTGCCTAGAAGTTCAACTATTACTACGAGGCATCGACCCATCACAATACCGCATCTTCTACGGGAACACGCCCGTCACCAGCAACGTCATGCCGATGAGATTCAGCAACAAGCACAAACGAAAGACACATAACAAGAGGAAAGCTAAGCGACATAAAAAGGTTACCACAAGTATTCATATTTTCGCTTCAGCATCGCCAAACATTGTGATTTTGCACTGGGTCTGATGAAAGGTTAATAAAAAATATATTGTCAAGATCTCTTTAGGACAGTGTTCAATTATAGCTTACCATTCGGTCTGAGTCCGCCAAGAAAGCAGTAGGCCTACCCTGAAACATAATTGTGCAAGTGTTCGTACCGTCTTCTTCTTTCCGTGAAACATAATATTTATTTAGATATTCGCATTGAATTTCGGTACGTAGCCTTTTTGATTAAAAGGGTTTAGCCGTTTCACAAAGCAGTCCGAACAACCTAAGACAGAAATCCGAGAAAACTTTCTTGTAAGTCTTTTCGTTCGGCCCTAAGTTTCGGGTAGATATTTTCATGGTTTGGTTTTGATTCTACAGGGCAATCAGGGTATTTTCTAGGACTTTGTTCACCAATATGATAATTAGATACTGCTTTACACGTATTGAGACATGGCCTATCATGATCCATCATAAGGGAGTAAAGTAGCTTCCTTTCAGAAAATTTGATTTTTAATTATCAGTACTTTAATCTTTCTTCTTTATATTTATGTTACTATGATATTGCTAAAATGTTTTTATTAATTATTCCGAACAAACTACGGATTGCGTATTACTAATGTTAATTTTAATTACGTTTATGACATATAATAATGTTTACTAATATAATTCTACAAGAAAATATATTACAATTACAATGAGTAATAATTTTATTTTCTTTATTTCCAGACACTGTACTGGCGATGAGTAGGAGGGAGCAGTGTATGATACCAAATAAAAAGCGCAGTGTTCGAGTGATTAATATAAATACTCATAGATAGCAACGTCAATGACCGACATCATCGGTAACAAGAGTATGAGAACCTTCGTGTAAGCTTCTAAGCCCGCCTTGCCTTTGTGACTAGTAAATCAATACTAAACTTTACGTCTAGGTTTAATGTTTGGGCTACACCCAAAATGTATGTCTGCGCATTGTAAGGAACAAATTGTTAAAAATATTATCCTGAAATAAGACAGTTAAGATGTTGAGTTAAAGAATATTGATGACAAACGATCTGATTAGAATAAGTATGTAAATTAAAAATAAAACAAATACCTTCTAAATTAATTTATTGCTTTTATTTACACAATAAATAGGTTCAAATAACTAATTCTTCTTTCGCAATCAAGAATAACAAGCTGTTTAGCGTAAAATTATCAAAAAAAAAAACGGTTTAATAGATACATTTTAAGAAATCTGTAAAATGCAAACGTATCTGTCAATACGCCGGCCATTTGTGACAACAAGCGCACACAAAATGGCGGCTTTTTACACATACGTTTTGTACGTTAAACAAAACATAAAACAACATTTTGTCAAAGTACATAATTGACAATTTTACCGACATATTATTATGATTTATCTTATCGTTATGTGGCTTTTCTTGTATTTAATGAATTGTATTAGGTTTTTTTAAAACGAAGCAGTTGTACCGCATCGATAGATAACAATAATAAATAAAAATGGTTGATAAACTGAAACTAAAAAAGTAGCAACGTTTAGTAATTAGTATAGAGAACAAAAGGTACATCGTACGTAACGTTGAACTAATAATAAAAATTCAATTTTAAATCACCATTTATTGCTACAGCTTCTATACTTTTTGTGCAAAATCTTATAAAGACATGATTGTCATAATTTTACAATGCCAACTTTGGTATATTGAATTTACATTAGATCCGTTACATCCTATCTAATATGATTGTGTGGTATTAGGTTAACCATTCTACACCATGGTATGGATTAAAATACTACAAGTGGCGTTTCTAAACAACGCACATGCATCTTCTACGGCTACGCTCAAAATGTTTACACAGGTATACGAAAGATTACCTTATAAAAAATATTGTTATCGAATACTGCCATAGCCATCTGCTACCAAATCTATATCTCAAAAAATATGGACGACATTGTATTAAACAGGCGCTAAAATTAAAATGTATCTATATTTTTCATGTCACAAATCTATTATAAAATAATGTTTGACAAACAGAAAATAAAATGAGCCTATCACTTAAATTCGCATCGTCAACGACTCCAATATAAAAAAAGTCAATTTCTAACCCTTTTATTGTTAGCTCACTTCAGCATCAGTTTTATGGGCTACAATTGATCTAACACATAACATCTTTAATTTCATCCTTAAGTTGACATTGTAAAATGACGTGTTTCCAACATTGAATATATAGCGCTTCATCGACATCGATAAAGCAATGAACGCCACAACAGTTCGACAACTAATCAACAATTTATCGACACAGCCTGAGAGTATAACCCTGCAATACGCAATACAAAAACTACAAACTAACATAAGAAGCCGGATAAAATGCACACGTTACAATTACACATACATAGTATTTGATAACATCCACGCATTCAAACGAGACGGTGAAAGATATCGAATTAGTTTATATTTGATTACATACGATGTTATTTTTAACCTATTGAAGCCGAGAGACCTTTTTTCAATAATGTCTGGCATTTCTGTAATTGACAGGTTAAATACAAATTCATTTTAAAAGTAATCCGCTTTTGCTAACTGCAGAAATTAATAATCAATATTAACAAGTTATGTCTTGGTTCAGAGGCAACGCAGGCAAAGGGGGTGATTGGGCCTCCGCCACTCTCACTCACCGAACGAAACACAACAGTAGGAATACTGGTATTTCACGTTGATATTCTGTGAGAACCTAGTCCTTCCCCGGTCAACTCAACTTCAATTCGAATTAATTCTACGTAAAGCCACTACGCCAACGATCATGTATGTCTAAAACAGTCATAGATAGTCAACAATGTAACTCTAGCTGAAGAATATCATTATCCTTTTAAATCACAGCAATACCATGGCAGTAGGTCCACGGAAACACTAAATACTATTTAAACTTTATAGCCGGTTCCTAAAAGACGTCCTAAAAACTCCTAACGTATTCAAAACTTGAAAATATGGTCTAAATTTAGTTACTGTTATAATGTATTCGCATAATAACATCGTATGCAGTCATTTTATTCACTATAAGTACCGACATCAACATAAAATCGACAAGCCCTCTACATTTCAACATTCAATAAATATACTTGTGTTCACCCAACTATAATATTTTTAAAATTTTATTATCATAAAGGATTTTATTTTACATCGAGCCATGTCTGTCTTCGCCGGCAAAGTAGACATATACATATATCAAATCAGATACTATATGATGGAAATATGAGAGAATTTTTTATACATGTCGCACTCTTGATAAAGCTGTGACTTAAGTCGAAATTTGAAAGTAAGGCAATTTCAACTTTATTTGTGTGACTAAAACCTTTAATATAATATTTGTGTTAAGTACTTGCAATAGGGTTCAAATTGATTTAATACAAAATACTTAGACGAGTCTCTGTTTTATAGAGAGTGCGATGTGTAGGCGATTGCGCTCTAAGAACAGTCCCTGTGTAGCCAACTCCCAAAGCACTGCAAGCAGAACGATCTTCGTACGAACTCCGTTTATCTCGCACTTTATACTACTTAGAAGTACTTCCACAAACAAGGGGCAGAAAGGACTGGAAAATAATTATTAATAGAAAAAAAACTCGTTCCGACATCGCATTGAAAAAAAAATTGTCATCAAAGCATAAAAAAGGTTATAACTCCTGCTTATTGAAAGTTATAACCTATTTTAGGTAAATGGACTGCGTTCCGCTTACCTATTTCTTGCTTATTATGCTTTTGCTGTGGAAAACTGGCTTAACACCTAAGTGCGATAACTGTATAGAACATGTCAGTACCAGGGACACTTCTGCATACAGAACTTTACTACCATAATAGAACAAACACAAAAAACTGAACCAAAAAAAACATGTGTCATCAACATTTTTAGGGCTGATAAAATTCCAAGACTTTAATTAGTAGCTGGTCCTAGGTCATCTTTTCAATTACGTTTAACGACATAACATTGCCATAATTAAAGGAGCTTCTAAAAGGGCAATATTTTCTGCAATATTTGGTAGCAATACTTTCATCCATTGTCCGACCGATTTAACATTTTAATATTTCAGCCATGCCAAACATAATTGTAAATTCTGGTTATATAGACGGGCCATACGCTAAAATTTCCTTGTATGAGAGTTATTGCTGGCAACATTATCAGCCACTATATTGCAAACACAATGCCAGTTTAGCAGCCACTTAACGTATTGCGTTAGAGCGGCACACCAGCTGCCAGACACAACAAAAAACAATTATATATAGCACTCCAACAATTGACAGGTTAAGCCACATCATTTCAAAGTTCAACGCACATTTCCATCACCAGTACTGCTAATCTTATTTCAATATCTAACAATTCGCAATCTATGGTAGGTGCCAACATGGGCTGTTTTGACAGACTAGTAGTTAGTACTATTACATACATTCGAGTGAAAATTTATTTATATCTAAGTATTTATTTATGTCTGTTCACATGCGTAGGGTTGTCAGTTTGTAGAAAAAAGGCTGAATTTTTCAACAGTTCTTTATAAAATACATGCTAATATTATGTTTTAAATAGGGAGTTATTAGAGGTAATAAGAAATTGAAACTTTAGAGAGTGATCACAATCTAGAATAATATCTTTGAATAATGACCTTTAGCAGCCGTAGGCATTATAATGTTACTATTGAAAAAATCTTATAAAAATGATTCTTCATTAATATGAGATATATTAATGAAGAAACCCAAGCTGTAGAATTGTGTAATAATAACATATTTAGTTGTATTTCAATTTACCTTTCTGACAACCCTAAGCTACGGGCAAGTTAGACCGGAGCCTACCAGAGATCACGACTCACGCATTTAAATGAGACGAGATGAGATAACGACAGTCCGTTCACATATCCGATCGGCTAATTTCAACTGTCCTAGCCCAGTGGTAATACATTTTCATCTAGAAGTAACTTTGCATTTTTTGAACACATTCACTTTTGTCTCAATCAAGATATCTATCAAATACATTAATTTCCCGTCTTCCATATAAATATTTTTATTTATTAAATATATTATTATTTATTTGGGACGAAACTCTAATAGGGGGATAATCTTAATACGAAACATGCCTCTTCTTAGTTTCATATTGATAAGTTAGGCATTTATTAACTAGAATCTATCGAAAATTCATGTTTCATATTGATTATAACCCTTTAATATTATTATAATATCTACTTAAGCCTTGGTAAGTTTAAGTTCAAAACCTTGCCTTTCATTCGGTCCAACGGCTTTCAACAGCCAAATGACAGAGATAGCACAATCGTTCAGTCAATCATGCATCGTCATACTTTTACAATCCTGGATAAAAAGTGGTGCGTGGATCGAAACGATCACATAGTTGCCATCACTCTGATCAAATTCTGATCACTACATCTGATCGCAAAGCCATTTCGAATTACACTCCCCCTACAAACTTTATTTCTCAAGAATAATCAATGACTTCCCATTAAAGTTTCAACTAAAACGTAAAGTGGGGTCTGTGATCAAACATCAACGACCCGCTTGGCAAGCCATTATGACCTTTATTCTTGAAAAATAAGACTCATATTAGAGAACACACATGGCCCACATATTGTATCCTACTATACCTTATCGTATCCCAATTTCATATACACCCAAACACCGTCACAGTTTTATTAAACTACACTAAATTACAACAAGCCATTTATTTTTAAATACATTGCTCAGCCTCACAAACGATACCGAATTTTTATAACTAGCAACTGTCTCATAGCTTCTATACTGCATAAAGCTTCGCAATATGTTTAAAAACAAATTTAAATATGTTTTTAGTCTAAAACCAACGTTATGTCGAACAAATAGTGTTGATTTTCGACTGTTAGCGACACTCGAATATATACAACATAATAATTTACATAATCAGTGGTAACAGAATTAAATACGATATTAGGAATATCTGTGGAGCGAACAAATTTCTACAAAATTAGAAAGAAATCTTTAGGTCGTGTTTGGGGTCAAGCAAAAAAAATATTAGCCGTGCCGAATAATAAGGTATCTATTGCTGACGCTTGGCCTCAATCCAATAAGCATATAATGCTTATACACATTACACATAAAAGACACCATATATAAGTAAACTTTGACATTAGATTAGAAGATATATATCAGACGATGCTCGTATACGTTATAATAATGGATGTCGACCAGTATACTTTATTTGAAAATCCTATAGTTCTCTGTTCACTCCACAGTACTCCAAACCCCGACTTAAAAAGACTAGAATCAGCCTAAGCACTGACATAGACTTAGGCAGATCTTATCTAAACACAATGTATAATGACGAAGCGGTCTTCGAGACAATGGGCTCCACCACTCGATATATTTCAATATCTAATATTGATAGCGATATATTTTGTACCAGGTACTTTATGTTCCCGCGAATATTCTAATCAAAGCATATATATTTCTGATGTAATTATATCTTAGATCATAGCATTTAATGCTGCTTTATTCAATGTTCTCGTTATCTAAAATGCCTTGTCATAATGTCACAAGAGAGTTCTACTCCCGTGACATTATGGATTTTGTAGATAGATATTATATGAATTTCTTTTAAATATTACTAATGGCTCATTTACACATGGTCTTCTGTCGACGACTACTTACCAAAGACGCCTCAATCGAAGCGTTATTTACACTTCGGCTTGCCTTGAACTTAGTCGACTTCGGTCGAACTAAGTCGTCAGACGCCTAGGCATTTACGACTTCGGATTTCGAAGTAGTTTTGTCGACCTGGTGTAAGTGAGCCATAAAGCAACGTAACCATGAGAGGAAGCCTCGTATTGTGCTTTAGGGTCCGGTCGCACTGGCGTTTGTCAGGCGTGCGAGTGTCTCTAACATTAGGAAAATTGCGCCTGCGCATTGAGTGGGATCGACCCCTTAGTTTTGTCATAACTTTAAGGTTCGAGACATTCTAGCTGACTTTGCTGGAGTCGCAACTTCCTTACAAGGCTTACATCTCATATATACGCTATTTAAAACTATATTCTATTCCTCATCAGTATTAGTGTATCGATAGTTAGGACCAACCGTTTCGAACCCATTATCTTGTAGACCGTGAGTCAGTAACAGCTAGTCGAGTTCTATTCTCATGGTGGGCGCGAGGGTCCCGCACTGTATCTTGGACTCCTTGAGCTTGATGAGCGAGAGTTGCAAGTCCTCCATGGTGATGGGTCGCACTGCGTCTACGTACTCGTCGTCAGAGTCCGACGATGTGTTTGTTTTTGGTTTTTCGGAGGTTTGACTCTGTAATGTACAATTCTGGCATTATTTGGTGATTATTATGATTATTATGAGATATTTACTATTAGGGTTAAAATTACTAGGGTTTAGTAGTGGGTTGACACAAGTACTTTCAAACGCTAATCTAATACCGTGACCTCTCAATCGCTAATCTCAATCACCCGCACATCCCGATTTCAGCTAATCAATTTGACTAGTCGATTGTGTGGCCATCTAAATAGCTCTCTTTTAAGGTCTGCCTCAACGAAGTTCATCATCAGTTATGATGAGATAACTACTGCTTGAATAATGCCAACAAAATAATGTCATAACTCACCTCATTCAGCTCTCTAGCGATCTCCTCCCTGGCGAGATCCCTCACGCGGTACACAGCCGCCTGCCGACACAGCTCATGCAGGTCCGACCCGGAGAAACCTTCCGTGGACGCTGCTAGACGCTTGTATTCAATCTGTTGACAAACATCACTAAGTTTAATTAACATTGCGTTAAAAAAAGATATTGATAAACATGACAAGCATGAGCAATATAACTATATGTGTAGTAATAGTAATAGACTGTTGAAATGCCATGCAAAGGTTTCAAGTTCAATCTCAAGGCATGCACTCCTGACGTTTCGAAGTTATGCGCGTATTCTATAGTTAATTATCACTCGCTTTAATCGTGAAGAAAAATAAATGTGGCAAACAAGCGTACGGCCCACCTGATGGTAAGTGGTCACCGTAGCCTATAGACGCCTGCAACACCAGAAGCATCACTTGCGCGTTGCCGATCCTTTAGCAAAGAAAGTGGGAAGGAGAAGGAGCGGGAAGGGGGAAAGAGGGTGATTCGGCTTCTGGCACTCTCACTCACCGAACGAAACACAACAGTAGGAATACTGCTATTTCACGTCGATATTCTGTGAGAGGATAGTCCTTCCTCAGTCGAGCCGGCCCATTCATACTACTCTAATGTATATCTAAGAATTCCCCATAATGTTCTTTAAGAATTATGTAAAGTCTGCCAACCCGCACTGGGCCAGTATGGTGGACTAATAGCCTAACCGTTCTATTACTATGAAGAGACCCGTGCTCAGAAGAGGGACAATTTATATACAGGACTGACATTGTTATAAAATATGTAGATACGACCTTGATACCTGTTATCTGGCGCTAACGTTTTACGAATAGAAGAGCTCACCTATTTGATGACGATACGACCGGGGACGTACACATAGGGTTTATTTTCGTAAGGGGAGTCCCCGGCCTCTATTAGCTAATGGTCTCCATACTGCTCTTAAATTTTTAATGGCACGGCCCACCTAACCTCTCCCCCAATTTTCCCACATTGGCGTATAATATCGAGAGAGAGACTAGGTGGTATAAGAGAGTACTTCCATTGAGAAGTACCTTCTTATAGAAAAGTAGCATAACGGTAGTAACAAACACTGTTACAGCGTTTCGCCTGCTCTGTTCTCGTGGCTACTATTCTTGATCTTTTCCTTCTATGCCGTTTAAACTGCTTACGAATAGAAAGTTGACTCGTTTGCCACCTTTTTAAAATGGTATTCTTAATATAGTGATGTCACCGAAACGGGAGGCTATCGTTTTTGTGCTCACCAGTCGGCGCCACTAGCGAGTAACGTCCTGTCAATCCTGTGACAGCTGCTTTCAAAAGCCGTATTTGGCGATAATAATTGCGGGTTACTATGGTTACTGTTGAAGTGGCCATAGAGTTTGTGTGTGACCTTTCTATCCACCAGCACCTCTAGCGGACAATTCAAGCGCGATAGATCTCATTATGAGGCTGTGGGTCCGTACTTACGTCAGGAGTGATAGGCTCCGATTTAAGTATGAGCTGCAGAATACGTTCGCGCTGCATCTCGTTAGGCATGGGCACGTGGAACGTCGCCGGCATGCGGCGCTGGATCGCCTTGTCTAAGTCCTGGGGACGGTTCGTGGCACCTGGGAATTGATAAATAAACATTGAACAATATACAAATTTATTTAATTATGTTACATAAACGTTTGCATGGAGCATAGCAGGGATAATCTAGTAGAAAACCGTTAAGACTGACACGCAGAGGTCTCGAGTTCGATCCCAAGGCAAGTTATGTGCGTATTAAAATAGTTAAAATGTTATCGATGATATGTGAAGTCTGCCAACACGCAGTGGGCCAGTTTGGTGGACTATGGCCTAAACTGTCTTACACCCAGAAGCGGCCACACCCAGCAATGGGACAGTTAAATACAGGGCTGATATTATTTAATTTTATATTATATTAGACATTTGACTACCTTTGTATGAGCTAAAAACTAAGCTGCATAACATAAATATAGTTTTAATTGTAATAGTGAATTAAATACTCATACAACCATCCATCAGATGTGCGATATCATACACATATGCCTGATCTTGTGATATCTGCTTGATATTTCTTTCTTTCTTTTATATCACGCAATCGTTTCTGTTATTAACCTCTGAGTCTTCTTCGAAGAGGATAATGAAAACATTATGTGGGTCTGTGTGTCTGTCTGATAGTGACCGGCATAACTCCGGAACCACTGGACCGATTGACTTATAACTTGGTGTGCAGTCACCTTGGGGTCATACCACGGTCGAGTTTGAATATGGGCCCTGTGGGTCAAAAGACTCCCAAGATATAGCGGTGACATATTTTAAATGGAACAATATTGACTTGTAACTTGGTGTGCAGACACCTTGGGGTCATACTTTGGTCGAGTTTGAATATGGGCCTTGTGGGTCAAAAGACCTCCGAGCTAAAGGGGTCATTTCTTTTCATTATTTTTACATTTAAGACGAAGAGGTTAAATTCTGGGTTTTTACACCCATCTCGTTGTTAATCAACTGCCGAAACAGCTGACTACTGCTTTATTTCATGAAAAGCTTAATTTGTCAGTTCTTTCTTTAATTGGCAAGACATACCCATAATAATGACGGTGCATCCAGGGTCAGTGATGAGTCCGTCCCACAGCGACATGAACTGTGTCTTCATCATGGCGGTCGCCTCATGGTCGTGCTGGGTGCGCGTGCGCAGGAATGACTCGATCTCGTCTGTAAATCAGTTAAATAATATTTCATACACATATATCAAAGGCCGCTGTAGTGTGGGGAACGGTTAGGTACTATACATAACCAGCAAAGCCCTTGGCGTGAGTCGCGAGGGACTATAACATAAATATTTACGATACGATATTTTAATATGTATGTCTAGGCTGGCTTGTTAGTCTCATGGCATAAAGTTTACCTGGTTCGATTCCGGGGTCAGGCATATCTTTCTAGTAAAATAACACTATAGATTTTGGCAAGTTTCTAAATAGGTAGGTAAGGGAGGTGCCTCATTAGAGCGTTACGTTGCGTTGTGTCGTCGCAGCATCGACGCTGCGTCGTTTTCCATATATTTTTTGTGACATTACACATTAATGCGTTGCGTTGTCGCACGCGACGTTTCAACGGATCGTCAGACGAGAGACGTAAATGGAAAACGACGCAGCGTCGATGCTGCGACGACGGAACGCAACGCAACGCACTAATGAGGCACCTCCCTAATAAGTGCTGAAAATTGTGCACATGTGAGTCATATCTGAGATATATTGATATGTGAAGACAAAACTTTGTAGTCTTTTTAAATATATTGAATTTCAACCATGGGATTTCAAGCACATCACTACAAGATTTTTTTTTGTTTAATTTTCAAATAAATAGATATACAATTTTACACACTTTTATACGTACAGTTAAAGAAAGAATATATTTGTTACAAATTGTGTGTTGACTCCAACACCTTTGCTAAGTTATTACAGCAACTTGTATTAAAAGAAAGATATTAGTATCATGTAATGATGTGCTTGAAATCGTAAAAATATTAGTGGGCAACCACTAATGGTAAACCACTTGTATCTTGTAAAATAGACTCCAATCAAGAATAACCTATTTCTTGTAAATGATGAATGTACCTATGAACACAATACATGGCTGCAGTTTGACGGCAAGGCTGAACACGGCGGCGGCCAGTTTCTGCGTCTCGCCATACCACTTGTCGGTGAGCAGTGACACGTCCAGGTTGATGAAGCTCATGTTCGCCTCCTTAGCTGTCGCCTTCGCTATCAGAGTTTTGCCGCATCCTGAAATAATAATATAATAATAATATATTTATTTATTTCTCTCTTCACAAATGGTTAACATACTTAAATCTATTACATAATTAATGTTCATATCATTTGTGAGAGACTGGTGCCTGAAATAGGTATTTGGATACCTGTGTTACAGGTCACCAGGCCCCCTCAGTAAAGGATGACACATAACATACTTAGTATTATCTATCGGAAGAGAAGATACATTAAAGACTAATTTGCAATATAATAATTAAAGTGTAAGTAGTGTGTGAGTATGTGTGTGTGTGTGTGTGTGTGTGTGAATGTGTGTGTGTGTGTGTGTGTGTGAGTGTTTGCGCGCGCTCGTGTATGTGTGTATATGTATATGTGTGTGAGTGTGTATGTGGTTGTTATCGTGCATGGACGAGGGTCTATGCGTTTGCGTCTGGTTTGTTTGCATTTATTTATATTTTAGGAGCATATAGTGAGTAGATTTTCAGTATTTTGATAATCTAGTGTTTTCAGCCATGAAGATATTGATGATTTACATGCAGATTTGCACAAAGAATATATTGATAATTTCGAGTTAATTTTATTATATAGATAACCACCAAGAAAACAATAAAATCTATGAGACATACTAGTTTTTAGAGGTTTAGAAGGACAAACTGTACCCTTTCTACGTTTATCTTTTATGAGGTTAGGATCATATAATGTATGGGAGTGTTTTTTCAAAACTAAAGATAAAATAAAACATTGTCTCACTGTTAGAACATCCCAGACCTTATAAAGTTCCGTGGTTGGGTATCGAAAGGGCAGACCAGCTCCGACTTTTAATATGGCCCTTTGGGCTCTTTCAACGTCCAAAATATATATTTTTGCTGCACCACCCCAGGAGGAGATACAGTACATTATTATAGATTGAGCAAGAGCATAATATACCATTTTCATGGTTCTCAAATCAGCTGCATGCCTCAGTGTCTTAAATATATAAATTAATTTTCGTAGTCTGGCAACAAGTACATTGATATGGGGTTTGAAGCTGAGTGCTTGGTCTATGTATACTCCGAGATATTTGATGTTATCCGTCCTTAGTAAAGGCCTACAGGAGCATGCTGCAGGCAACAGACCATCACATGAGTGAGCGGTAATGGAGAGAGTCGGTGGTGGAAGAAGATTAGTTTTTGGAGCAAAAGTAATATACTTAGTCTTTTCGACATTAAGTGTTAGTACATTACTTCTGAACCAGTGAAAAACCTTGTCGAGACCACATTGAGCACTAGTGAATACCTCATCCCATGTATTTCCCGTGAACAAAAGCGCTGTATCATCAGCAAAGGACAGTATTCTACCATTTTGAATATCAAGATCAAATAGGTCATTAATGTAGACCAAAAAGAGACTCGGGCCAAGCACACTTCCCTGGGGTACGCCGTATTGGATGCTAAGCTCATCACTAATCCAATTATCTATCTTTACACGTTGCTTTCTATGATTCAGATAGTTCTCGAATAGTTTTAAAGGAAGGCCTCTGACACCTACCCGCTCTAGTTTCTCAACAAGGAGTGTGATAGATACGGTGTCAAAGGCCTTAGCTAAGTCGAGAAATACAGTTAAACACTTCCTTTTTTTATCAATATTAGTTACAATAGAGTTGACAAGTTCGTGAACAGCTTCATCTGTGGATTTTCCGGCTCGAAAACCGAATTGAGCAGGTGAGAGAAGCTCATTTGATTCTAAATATCTTAGGAAGCGTCTATTTATCAGGCGTTCTAGAATCTTAGACAGTGTAGGGAGAATTGAAATTGGCCTATAATTATTTATGCAACCCTTGTCCCCGCTTTTATGAATTGGCTTTACAATGGCAATCTTTAGTGCGTGAGGAAAGACACCAGTATTAAAAGCAAGATTGAATATATGGGTGAGAGACGGTATGAGAGAGTACTTATAGCGTTTTACGATTTTGCCAGATATTTGATCAATTCCAACCGCAGCGTCATCTCTTAATGCTAGTATGGTTTGCTCTATTTCTCTTTCATCTGTGGGAAGCAGCGCGAATGAGTTCAAGGATCGTCGGGTAGAAGTTTGGTGAACACATTTTTGACTTAACGTTATCTTTTCAGATAATAATTTACCTATGTTTGCGAAAAATGTGTTCACATTATCAACGCAATTTTTCGGGCTATCAGTCGTGATAAGGGAAGACGAACAATCTATAGTTGTTTTTGTGGAGCACATGGTATTAATTGTATTCCACAGTTTCTTACTATTATTTTTTGTCTTTTCTATTTCCATTTTATCATAGTTTCTTTTATGTTGTTTCAAAATTGTATTACAATAATTTCTGTATCGTTTGTATGTGGTTTGGAGAATTACGTCTTTAGGATTCTTTTTTAGTTTTTTATGGAGGTTGTCTCTGTTCCGTATACAACGTAATAAACCATCAGTAATCCACGGTTTATATACTTTTTTTCGATTTGAGACTTTGACTGTTTTAGAATTATTCCTAATTGCTTGGCTCAAATGGGATATTAAGAGATTAGTCGCTAACTCAGCATCGTGGCATTCCAATATCTTTGTGAAGTCTACATTATTGATTGCTTGGTCTAGTTGGATGTAGTCAATACGGGATATTGTTTTAATCTGTCGGCGAAGTTTAGAGGACAGATTAATATAAATGCCTACACATTCGTGATCTGTTACAGATGACTCGCATACAAAGCATGTAGCATCAAGTTTAGTTTTAATCATTATATGGTCTAGGCAAGTCAAACCGTGGGTAGACTGATCATGGGCGGCTAGTACTGAATTGCTTGCTAAGATGTTCAGATATTCAGTTGATCGTTTATCTTTGGTATTGGGAGCTATGTCAATGTTGATATCCCCACAAATAATAATATTTTTGTAGTTAGATACCTTTTTTAAAAGTGTGTCAAGTGACATATTAAAATTACTTGTGTTGTACTGAGCTGGTGGGCGATAAATCCCAATAACACAGATATTCGAGTTTAATCTTAACAATAGGCAGTTAGCGTCAGCCAGTGTTGGTTCTTCTATCAGAATCTTCTTGTATTCTTGTTTATAATATATAACGACACCCTCATTTTGAGTTTTATGCGTTGTTGTGGCAAAGCTATTATAACCATCTAGGGTTGGTATATAGGGTGTAGAAGAAAGCCAACATTCTGTCAAGACTAGCACATCCCATTCTATTTGTGATCTATGAAGTAGGACATTGAAATCGGGCATATTACACGTTACGCTTCTGATGTTTTGACAGAGAATTTTTAAGCCTTTGTTGTCTATAGGTATCATTGTTTTGACATCTTCGATATCACATTTGACTGCCTTGGCTACTGAAAGGTCATCTAGATTTTGATTTACTGAATTTATATTTATATTATCGAATTATAATATCTGTTTATTACGTCAAGCTTGGGCGAAAGTAATCCTCAGCAAAAAACGAATAAATGTGACGGATGAGCTGACTGTAGTAGGTATGTAGTCATTAATAGAATCTGCATACCACCGTTAAAGTTGCAATAAAACCTACGTATATTTACATAGTCGATAGTAACATATTTGTTTCCGGTTTTTAATAATCCGTTTGTGCATTGACTTGCGCCGTATTTAGTTTCATCATTATTTCTATAATTTTTTGTATTAATAATTTTGTATATTAATAAATGTAACAACAAGCAACACTCGTATATACGAGTACATATATATAATTGATGTAGTAATTGGCTAACAGTTCTGTTGAGGTCATTTGAGTTAGTAGAAGTAGGAAATCGATGAGATATAAACATATCGGGGCGAGGTGTTTTTATGTTAATAAAAATATAGCACGTATGGTAATGGTCACACTTTGTAGTGAGATGTGTTGTATATAGGAAGATATTACATGATAAATAAGTGTAAGGAAGTAGTGTATGTGTATGGTGTGGTTTGCAGGTAAATGTATTGTATGTTATATTATAAGCAATAATTAAAATTAAACAATGTAAAAATGGCATGCAAGTAATATAAAAGTTATATATAAAGCACGTATGGTAATGGTAAAACTTTGTAGTGAGATGTGTTGTATATAGGAAGATGTTACATGATAAATAAGTGTATGGAAGTAGTGTATGTGTATGGTGTGGTTTGCAGGTAAATGTATTGTATGTAATATAATAAACAATAATTAAAATTAAACAATGTAAAGATGGCATGCAAGTAATATAAAAGTTATAAAATCTTATACCAGATGCACTAATTTCACAGAAGTTATTCACTAGTCATGGATTACTTAACTTTGTTAGACATTCTAGAGATTTGATGAGGATTGGTTTGGTGCCATCTTCTTTTTTCATAAGTATCTTGCCATTTGTTGTCCATACGTATTTGTAGCCCAGAGATTTTGCTTGCTGACGTGCTTCATAGTATAGCTTTTTTGTAGTAGGCGGGAGATGATCCGAGATGTAAACTGGCGATTGATCACCAGGGATTCCAATATTTGACGTGCTTAGACGATCAGGTGCTGGGTGGTTCTTATTGAATTTACGTACAGCTTGAATTATGTTATTTTTGAGTGTGACAGTTTGGAATTCGGCAATTATGGTCTGTTTGCGCTTTTGTTTATTTGGCAAGATGTAGGTGTCGCGAATATCATTATTCGTGGCTTTTATATCCAGAGACTTACAGGCCTCAAGTACTACGGTAGTAGCGTCGATACAAACGTTTGGAACATCAATTGGAATGTTGCGTATTTCTATACGGGAAGATCGATTCAAAGTTGTTAGATCCTGAATTTTCAGTTCTAAATCAGACATATGTTGGAGCATTACATTGCGTTCTTTTTGCAAATTCTCGATCTGCAGTTTCATTTCCTCGTACCTGGTATTAAAGAAATCGATTGATTTTTCGATTTCTTTGTTCGTATTTTGTATTTCAATATTCTGAGCTTTCATTAGATTTATTTCCGAGAATAATTTAGACAGCATTTGATCCTGATCTTTCTTCCAAGCAGCAAGCATATCCTTTATTTCATCCTTAAACAAGTGTAGTTCACTAATAGCTGAATCAGTTCTAGGACGTTTAGATCTGGCGGTAACGTTGCTAAATTCTGGCTCGTTGGCAATAGTAGGTATATCAGGATTCGATCGAGAGATCTGAATTTCAGGATTTGGTTTACAACCAGGAATGTCTTTTGGAGGTGTACGTTGCACTTTAGGCATGATAGTAAACTAAATGATCACCACAGGAAAAAGCAACAACAAATTCCAATCCTTAAATAGTCAATATAGCATTTGCCGTATTGCTCTGAATATTTGCGCAGGCGTTCTTTAATATATTAAGTAACTGGAGTTGTCGTCCTGGTCCACCAGATGTCGTTAGCTTACGCTAACTACTGGTTCCTGATTTCGTCGTCGCACGTACCTGCCGTGATGTCCGAGTGGCTTAGCTAGTCGCGTCGCGTCGATGTCGCGGCGATGGGCGGAGGATCGAATCCAGGCAGACAGCCAACCAGGTGCAATTGTTGTTGGTGGATGTTGATGAATTTGTTTCTATCACTGTCAGGGGGCGGGAAGTTTCGGAACAAAATGTTCTACATAGAGCGAGAATTGAAATTTTGAGTATTAACCAATCACGATTTTTAAAAAGGAATTAACAATCACGGAGTATGAATCACTAGTACACGGCCGCACGAGGAGACAGTACGGAGGGGAATGACATAGAAGTGTAAGTAAATGGGTAACGCATTGGACTTGCAGCGATAGCCGAAGGGGAGACTGTTAGACAGCAACGCAGAGGTCTCGAGTTTGACAACAAGGCATGGAACTCTGACTTTTTGTAGAATGTCTAAGAAGACATAGAGGTTTCTTCGAAAAGTCAGAGTTGTATGCCTTGGCCTTGCTTACATAATGTTTTCGAAGATATGTGAAGTATGCTAATGCGCATTGGCCGCCTAAGTCAAACCATTGAAGTCAAGTCAATCCATTGAGAAGTGACCTATATAAACTATCCCTGAGCTGGGATAGGACAGTTGGACAGTTTATTTACAGGGCTTTTCATTTCTAGTCAGAAAACTCCTATAACTTTTTGTCGGTCCGACACGGTCATGGACAGCAATTGCATTAACTAGTGCTGCGCCAACGAGGCAGACAAAATCGAAGGTGACACAATGACGGTATGATAAACTTTTGTGGGTATACAGACGTAAGTCTATTTATCCGAATAGTCTTAAGAGAACTGCACAGGTGGTGTAGTGGTTTCAGTGGTCACCTCGCCACTGCCGCCACACCAAGAGTTGTGGGTTTGATACCCACACGGGACAAACATTTGTGTAATCCACAAATTGTTGTTCCGATTCTGGGTGTTCTTTGTATCCGTTATCTGAATGTTTTTAATCTTTTGACCGCCACAGCATAAAAGTAGCGCCGTGCCCCCTACGCCAGTTGATGATCAATGTAGTTTTCAATAATAGGCAAAAGAAACACAATAATCTTAATTTTGTTCTTAAAAGCATGTTATTATTTGTCGGCTCATGCCGACGGTAGCGTGATGGGCATCCGGCGATCGAAATTTTGACACTACCGCTGACTTCATGGGGCACTGAGCACCCCCAATATTCTACCCTGGTTAAAAGGACCATGACTGTAAGTGTATGAATAGTGACGACTTGAAAACTGAAAATTTATATCTTTCGTCGCCCTCAGTCCCCCAATAGTCTTATAAATTTTGGCTCTGAATATTGTTACCAGCTCACCAGGCTAAGCGCAGGTAAATTGTCAGTTAATGGTGGTTTCTATCATTCCTGTTCGTACCTGGGGGTCCGTGCAGCAGCACACCCTTAGGCGGCTGCGTGAGCCGACTGTCGGCGAACAGCTCTCGCTTCTGGATCGGCAGGATCACTGTCTCTCGCAGCTCCTGGATTAGGTGGTCTAGGCCAGCTATATCCTTCCAGTTTACCTGTGGACGTTATGGCGAAATATTTTAATAGACGGTACTATTATAAATGTGAAGGTTTTGCTGTGTGGTCTGGTCGATAACCAGGTCCGGCGGTGTTATCGAGAATTTCTGTGAGGAAATTTTCAATAGCAGAACGGAGTCTGGAATTACGCCCGGTGAAAGGTTCGCCTTCTTTTGTGACGAAATGTTAGTATAATATATCCCTGCCTACTTTTTCGGGATCGTCCCCGAAAGGTTACATAGGCATATAACTAAATAATCTAAATATACATACATGAAAGTTTGCGAAGATATTTGGATGTTTGGTACCTCGAAATTGGTAAACCCCCGAAGTTTGGTAATACGCGAAAAATGGTCAAATTTGGATAAAACTCGACAAGTCCTGAATTAACACACAAAATACTTTTCAGCCCGGTAGGCGTTTTAATGGAATTCACGGGTTGTTGTACATTCGTTACAAAGTAAATTCGTCACGAAAACAAGTTTGTGTAAATTCGTCACAATTCTAATTTATGCAATAAATAATATTGTCTTCTGTTTACGCGAATGTTATTCATTGAAATTAAACTACTATATACGGATTTTATCGCGTTATTTATTTTACACTTTATTACAAAATTTTGAAATTGTTACACTACTACTAGAAACTATTACATAGTGTAAGCATAATAAGGTACTGTAAACTGATTGAACTAAACTGTATACTTGCTATCGCTACTTTAAGCAAAAAATGTAAAATGAAGATTTATGACAAATTTACAATAACCCTCATGTACCTGTGACGAATTTACAATTTTTTAATACATGTGACGAATTTACTTTCAATGTATCGATTTTTCAAAATCTGACAAACACTTTGCCCGATAAGAAAATCTGATCCAAGACCCCACAATCAGCTACAAACATAAGCCACGGGCCATCAAGGATAGCCAAAATATAATAAAATGCAAATTTTAACGGCAATACCATTGTATTTTCTCTGCCGATAAAATCGTTTATTTTAATAAACATTAACTTTAGTTTCTAATGCTATAACATTTTAGTATATCACTAAACGTACATACCACTAGTACTTAGAATTTCTAACGCTTGGTGACGAGATAACGACGACCTTTGTTTGTACAAATGATTATTTGCAATTACAATTTGTGACGTCATACACGACAATCATAATTATAAGGAGCGATTGTAAAGGTATTTTCTCTTAGTGCTTATATTATTGTTGTAGTCTCTAGTGGATTTAATTAATTCGTTTTGTGACAAAACGAATTCATTAAATCCACAAGAAAAATAACTCCTATTGTTGAGCCTTTTGTCGTTGAAATTAAACTACTATATCCACGTGGCGCCCACGCGCCTTTTGATAAACCAAAATAAACATGGCGACTCCAGCCTAGAACTTTTTTCAACTAACCTTCAATTACTGCTCACGCACCTTTCAGAAGCCTATATTAAAAAACACAGTACAGATTTTTGGAATGTCGCGTGTTAAAGAAATCATGTCATTCGATTTATGCACGAAATATTAGGGGACAGTTTCCGGTATGTTACCATAGGCTATCACAATTGACAGCCGTCATTTTTAAGAAAATGGTCTGCGGTTTAGCTTACTCACGTACACGTGGTAAGTAAATCCTATTTTTTTATGATAATCCGTGACTGTAGAGTATGTTTGTATGCTAAAAGTTGCTAAATAATAGATACTGCTTAAGTGGAATTAATTAGTTTGTATTTTTTGGAGTTAAAATTCTGCGGGTTCTTGGCTTGAAATAATATGCACTTTGTAAAGTCGGTTGGGCTGAGGCTAGTATTAAAAATATCAACGTTTTTTGGTTGTGGCTTTATGTTATGTTGGCTTGTTGTTTTTTTGTTTCTATTTTTGTTTTTTAGCCATATGATTTATCTTGCTCTATCAAACTCTTGGCTGGTGTACAAATCGCACAAAGTGGCACAAGAAGTCCATACCAGACAAATTCTTCAACTGCGTGATTTCAAATTGGACGTCGGCGAAAGTTTGATCGAAGGATATACAGTTACAGATATAGACACAGATGGACACTCTGAAGAAGATGAAAACCAAAAGCAGACGAGGTGCCGAGGACGTCCCACATTAGTCCAAGTTCCGTCTGAAAGAATGAGACGAAAGGGTGTCAAGCACCTATCGGAAATGGCAGATGTCCAAAAACTGTGCAGACGATGTAACAAGATAAAGACTAATGTGATGTGCACTAAGTGCAATATATATTTATGCTTTACAAAAAACAGAAATTATTTAAAGAATTTTCACTCCTATACTACAAACAGATTGAAAGATTGATTGTTATTATAAGAATTTAATGAGTAAAACCTAAGACTTGTAAATGTAAGAAAACTGATTAAGGATAATATCTTGTAATTAAAGAAAGTTAAGGGAAGTCATTTAATTAAAAAAGAACTGAAGTAAACATATTAATCCTAAAAACAATGTATAATTTTACGTCACTTAATATATAATAATTCCTTTTAGTCTAGTAATTGTGGCGCAGTAGCCTTTGTAAAGTACAAAAGATAGACAAATAATTTAAATTAAATTTGCATGATAATATAATCATATCTATACCCAGAAAGTTTCACTTCAAACCGGTAACTCTAACACATACAATTTTCAACTCAAAACAAGAGCCAAAAAATGTCTGGGCGCCACGAGGACATACGGATTTTATCGCGTTGTTTATTTTACACTACCACCACTACCGCACGGTTGTATTAATGCGATCGTTAGCAGGCTGTATTAATATTACCTTTATTTATACCGTAGCGACTAACACACAACGCGAATCACGATCTGGGCACATCTATACTAATATTATAATGAGAAAGCTTTGATTTGTTTGTTTCTATGTTTGTTTGTAAGGGTTTAACTCAAAAATTAAATAACTGATTTAAAAAATTCATTAACCTTTTGAAAGCTATATTATCAATTATCATCTAGTAACATAGGCAACATATAATAAAAAAAAACTGTTACACCTAACTTAATCTAACCTACATTTAGGCGAGCAAAGCTGCGAGCCCGCGAGAGAAATATTTTCGTAGTACATTTTTATATACATTTAAGAGACATGATTAAGCACACCACACACCACCACAAAATAATGAAAAATAATGAAAGACATAATAAATAACACTAAATAGAAAAATAATTATCGTGATCTACATGAACATATTGTTAATTAAAATGTAAAGTTGCGTTAAATGATAATTATGATATCTTTCATACCGATTCCGATGACAGCAATAATTTCAGTTTTACTTGTATGACCTCACATGAATAATATACCCCATTTTTGTAAATGTCTATAGAAAAGTATAAGTATAAAATATAATAAGTGTTGACTTAGGGTTTATGAGAACAGGTACAGCCAGCAACATAAGTAGCTGAACATCAAACAAACTACAGTATTTTATGAATGAATATTTATTTAAATATTATTGTGTTATAGTAATTAATTCTGTTTAAAATTACTATTCCTTACTGTTCTAGCAGTAAAACATTAGAAATTACCATAACTGTTTACAATAAAGCAATTCAAAATCTCACAAATATTTATCCGCATATGGCGCTGACTCTATTATCTGAATATTTTCTCAATTATATGTGTAAGCATCCTATGAAAAACCGAATTATTTATTATCAATGACTTTCATCCAATCATTCTGGGTCATATCTGTTTATAGTCATACAAATTCTCCTTCTTCTAATCTTGAATTAATTCCTGACATCCAGCTAGTTTGATCGTCTTTAATAATTTGTCATTAATTCAGGCTGGCAGTCAGGCTGTATTAATATTACCTTTATTTATACCGTAGCGACTAACACACAACGCGAATCACGATCTGGGCACATCTATACTAATATTATAATGAGAAAGCTTTGATTTGTTTGTTTCTATGTTTGTTTGTAAGGGTTTAACTCAAAAATTAAATAACTGATTTAAAAAATTCATTAACCTTTTGAAAGCTATATTATCAATTATCATCTAGTAACATAGGCTACATATAATAAAAAAAAACTGTTACACCTAACTTAATCTAACCTACATTTAGGCGAGCAAAGCTGCGAGCCCGCGAGAGAAATATTTTCGTAGTACATTTTTATATACATTTAAGAGACATGATTAAGCACACCACACACCACCACAAAATAATGAAAATAACCATTAGGTAATTATTCTGTTAGGTAACTTGCGTGATATAATGCTACGTATTATTATAATTTATTTAATCTGCGTGTCAAACATAACTCATGCACAGCTCTCCCACATTAAAATATTTTTTTTTATTCCATCACATACACGCAACACCATCTAGCCCAAACTAAGCAGAGCTTGTACTATGGGTACTAGACAATGGATAAACATACATATATACTTTTTTTCTTGTAAATACATACATATTTTACATTATACTTGATTAAAAATATAGTGAAGTAAAATTTGTTTATAAATCTCGGGCATAGCAGCGATAGCCTAATGGGAGACTGTTGGATTACCACGCAGAAGTCTCCAGTTCGATCTCGAGGCACGCATTTCTGACTTTTCGAACTTATATCTGTAGTAGGTAAATAATAATAATAATTTTCAAGGACATAACTACGGGGAAACCCGCTCCGGGTCTCCGTTGTCACGAGACCCGTGATGGCAAAACTGGTGCCGCACCGCTCGACACCCCTAGCCGCTCGCACCGGTGTTGCCCTCTGCTGTTGGCTAGTATGCCTATGGTGGCTATTCAGGAGGCCCATCTAGTGAGTTGGCGAGTCATCGTCTGCCCATTGCATTGATGCTATTAGAGTATTCAGGGCAGACGCCGTTTCTCATCCATAGTTACCAATATACCGGTCCACCAAACAACCATACCCATAGCCCATATATTAGAATCCATAGTAGCAATTAGACATGTGCGAATTAGTTCACACAAAAGAAAGAGAGTAGAGTAGCTCTTTCACTGTCAAGAGCTATATCACCCTTTTAGCTCTTCAGCTCTTCTATAGCTCAGTAGCTCTTAATACATTTGACTTACTCTTTGAACGTCTACACTCTTTTTTAATGTTTATTTATGACATAATATACCACTAGTAGACAAGCATTATAACAAAAACATTAAAACATATTTCTTTTAATCACCCAAGATTCAATCATGAATGAATTTTAGGTCATTAATATTGTTACGCCCAGTGACATCTCTCGGCATTGTGGGAAAGACTCGGCAGTTCCGTCTAATAATTTACAGCGCCATCTATTGACATCTTACGGAACTACGTAGTAGGTATGCTTACGAGAATCGTAAAGAAGACGCTGGTACTTTCTCGAATCATCGTACTGTTTACATAACGGGAGTGGCGTTGCTAGAAAGCTCTAGAAGCGCTTTACCCGCGTATAAATAGGGCGCACGCGCACCGCCAAGGCAGTGTACAATCGTAAGCGGTCAAGTATTCATCGAAGCGAACGGAAGCGGAAATACTACGGAGTTTGAAGCAGTACAGTGAAAAGGTGTGGTATAGTGTTTGTTGTGTTTTAAATTTAATTGTGTTTCTGAATAAAACGTGTTTTAGTCAGTAATATTGTTTGCATTCTTATCCGTCGAACCCAGCACGTAACAATATTACGAAAGTCATTGATTTTCCTTCATACTTTAACACAGGCTTAGGACTGTCAATCTAGATGAAAGTTGCATTTACAGCGACACGGAGCTATCCTTGAAAAGCGCTAACGATATGACATGAAGTATGCCCAATATTGCCGAAGCAAACCGTATGAGTCGCTTGGTAGCGCGGACCGATTGCCGGTCGGCCGCTCTGAGCTACAAGAGCTACTGAGCGAGCGAGTGAGCGATTTGGAACTAGCTTTTTTTAATCACTCGATCGCGAGCTACCCATCTCTAGTAGCAATAGTCCTACGCCTGCTATGGCTAGTGCCGCCGTAGGTGTTCCATCCCACCTTTAATTAAAACTCCCTAAGGGCCTCTTCATGTTGGACCCATGTCTCCGTGTAAGCCTCCCAAAGGGCCAGGTATTTCTAATATAATAATTATTTTAGAAAATACCTGTGATAATAGAAACATAATAATAATAATAAATTTATTGCCAATAAGTACATAATATACAAGTTCTTATAATAAGTGACAGTTTATCAAAAATTAAATATTGCTGTAAAAGAACCTATTATGTCAGTGCAAAGCGTCCTGCACTAGGCAAAGCCTGTCACACAGGAAAGCTTTAAATTACAATAGGCATTATGACAGGATTAAAAATAAGTGATTCTGATTAGTCCATCTTTTAGATTAGCAAAATATATTGGATATCTATTTTTGTTTTAGCAAAACAATAAAAACTGGCTAAGAGATAACGCATTAAACTTCGGGAGAAGGGGCTTCATACGTCACACTTCTGTAAAATTTGTACCGAACAGTGACGTAATACGAGATTTAAACGCATTGTATCTTTGTTGTTATTAGTTTGTGGACCAAAATATTCAAATATATCAATAGTCCAGTAAAAGTAAAAGTAGTAATTATAAGAAATACAATAGAAAGAATTTACCTACATCACAGTAATAATCACATTTAATTTTTCACCCGCGTATAAATCACGGATTTCGAGTGGCTGATTTGCCTACAACTATATAAAAATAATAATCTAACAACTATAACTATATAAACTATGTAAAAAAATCTATATTACAAATGATAACATAATAAACATAATATATTGATAACATGCATAACAGAAAGTTTTTTAAGAACTTCAGCCAGGCACATGTTATCGTAATTGTCAAAAATAGTTTTCAATTCTTTGTCATATGGTATAGATCGACTTGTTCTCACCTTTAAGGGTATATCAAATCTGAAATTCTTTAATTTTCAATCTATATATTCAGCCTCCTTTTTAGTATATCAAGAAACTGAAGCATTTTAGGTTTTCTTTTCACCATTTTATTGTTTCACCGTTTATGCCTTGCTTCTGCTAGGTTTATTGTCCTATGACAAGCCCCATGTACATTCCACATAAACTGTATAGTTGCTATCGCTACTTTAAGCAAAAACGATGTAAAATAGGAATTTGTGACAAATTTACCATAACCCTCATGTACCTGTGACGAATTTACACATATTTTTTAATACATGTGACGAATTTACTTTCAATGTATGGATTTTACAAAATGTGACGAATGTACAACAACCCCGTTGGGCTAAGCGATATTAAATGTTTTCTAAGGTTACATGCTTACAAGTACTAGTAAAGAAACTTTAGAGGCAAAATATTATTTCAGTAGTATCTTGATATTTACAACTACACGTCCTATCCCTAATTAATAGCCTATCTTCATATATCGCCCCACCTTACTGACTGAGTATTTAGTAACAGAAAACTCCAAAACAGCTATAATTTTTTTTTTGTAAATCTTCTTCCGTAATTGACATAATGCAAACAATAGACACATTGAACACACAGACTATTGTTGAAGATTTAATATATTATAGTATATAGTATATGAATATAAAAGATAGGCTTACATTAATCTCATCAGGCACAACCAGCTGTGACGCGATGATCATCTCATGGTCGGTGAGCTTGTCCAGTGCGAGAGAGTGCTTGTTGCCGAGCCCCGCTCTGCAAGACATCCTTAACACATGCATGCTCCATACAGTGGCTGTAGTTTAGACTTATACGAAAATGTCACATCACATACATGCAACTAAGAAGCTTATTTACGGTCTAACTGCAGTATATATGGTAAATACAAAACTTATTAGAATAAAACATATTTTTATTGATTACCAAACAAAATCTCTCATTGTTTTTGTCTAAACATATTGAAGATGACAGGTTAATTGTTTGGGAATAAAAGGATGAGCAATTTCACCTAGAACAGGCAATATTTATTTTTTAAATAGCTGTCTGTTGGCTGTTAATACCTGTCTACGATACAAATCAATAATTGTATTGCAGCTTAGCTATTATGCAATATTAAGGCAGTTTATCAAATAAAGTATATTTAATGTAATAACTTTGAACCATGCTGTTAATATAATTCAGAAAATTCTAATGACAATGCCATTTATTACTGGCATTAACAAGATCCATGGTCAAATAATAAAATTAATTTGAATTCATTAAAAGTACAAAGTTTTAAACAAGCAACTTCTAAAACATATTGCTGTTCCTCTTATACAATCTAAGGAATTATTTAATGCAGGAATGGCATTTTGCAGAAAATAATTCAGATTTTTTTATTAAATAAACAACAATTTGTGATGTGAATCAAACCTGCAACATTCAGAGCAGCCCAAGCTCAATACCTTAAAGTTATAATGCTCATGTATTGCAAGGAAAGTAAAACAAAGTCATATTTTATGCTAAGGAATGCTAGCTTCTTTAGACTGGAAATATTTTTATTCTCTTTATCCGAATATGCTAGGGTAGTATGCAGCATTTATACTCTGTAATCAGATGTCTATGCACAATATCTGCACTTAAACCGTAAATTGAATGTAAAAATACAGCCACATGTAGAGAACAAATAAATACAAAGGAAAACAAATGTATGATGAAAATGTAATTTCTTTAAATTTGATGTTGAGTAGAAGATGAGATGAGTTTTACGCTTCACCTGAGTCATAGATATGTAATGGTGACATCAGAATCTCTATTGTGTGAGCTAGAGAACAATGATATGCATCAGTAGTAACAATTTTCAGTTCTTAAAACATGCTGTAAAGACATAATAAATAACACTAAATAGAAAAATAATTATCGTGATCTACATGAACATATTGTTAATTAAAATGTAAAGTTGCGTTAAATGATAATGATGATATCTTTCATACCGATTCCGATGACAGCAATCATTTCAGTTTTACTTGTATGACCTCACATGAATAATATACCCCATTTTTGTAAATGTCTATAGAAAAGTATAAGTATAAAATATAATAAGTGTTGACTTAGGGTTTATGAGAACAGGTACAGCCAGCAACATAAGTAGCTGAACATCAAACAAACTACAGTATTTTATGAATGAATATTTATTTAAATATTATTGTGTTATAGTAATTAATTCTGTTTAAAATTACTATTCCTTACTGTTCTAGCAGTAAAACATTAGAAATTACCATAACTGTTTACAATAAAGCAATTCAAAATCTCACAAATATTTATCCGCATATGGCGCTGACTCTATTATCTGAATATTTTCTCAATTATATGTGTAAGCATCCTATGAAAAACCGAATTATTTATTATCAATGACTTTCATCCAATCATTCTGGGTCATATCTGTTTATAGTCATACAAATTCTCCTTCTTCTAATCTTGAATTAATTCCTGACATCCAGCTAGTTTGATCGTCTTTAATAATTTGTCATTAATTCTGAATAAGCACAAATCATTTGTTCTTATTTAGTCCCAAGACAAAGCTTTGTTGATATTTAGTAAACATTGAGGTCTTCCTTCCATCAATAACTCATTGTGAAAGTATCAAGCATAATATAAAAACATCCCAGAAACAGGTATAAGTTCTTTATTTATACTAAATCCAATAACTACTTTAGAGTTGTTCGCCAAAAAAGACTATGTATGTTTAAAGGCTCAATAATAGATGATATTCAGTATTTAAATGTCTAATCTTTGTTTCTACAATGAGTTATTCAGTAATGTCTTTGATGCTGGTGTTCTATAGTATTAAGCATGTTATAGAAGTAGAGTGTGAGCAATGAGCATGCCTAATTAATAATGTAATGTATTTCATGTAAATACTATTGAATGATATGACATTTAATACCAAATTATGGACAGCTTTCATCACTAGAAAATAATGTTAGAAAACAGTTCTAGAATGCGTACTAAACGGAGTCTAATAACAAATATTTATAAAAAAAATCGGTGTTATGACGTAAAATATACGATCGATACTTACTTGCGTAACTGTTCCCGCGCCCGTTCCTCTGCTTTCTTCCGACTCTTGGAAGTGGGGTCTATTTGGTTCACAAGCCATTTTATTGAGAAGTAAGTCACAGCAGACACAAAAGCAACGCGTATAGCCATTTGGAACACATCGTTCCGCGTAAACGCTGACCCTTCCACCATCATGCCGTCAGGAATATGAGAACGTTATCACAAATAAATGATAAAGCAGGTGGTATTATGCTTGTGCTCTTGAACTTATTGTCAATTTATGAATTTCTTCACAAATAGTTAACTGCCGTCATGCTTTTGTGAATT
Source organism: Catocala fraxini (assembly GCA_930367265.1). Classification (NCBI taxonomy): domain Eukaryota; kingdom Metazoa; phylum Arthropoda; class Insecta; order Lepidoptera; family Erebidae; genus Catocala; species Catocala fraxini. The sequence goes on along the minus strand of OV884042.1, from coordinate 3,895,074 downwards.
TCCAATCATAGACACTTTTATAGACTATTGTTGTTTCGTAACCATACAAAATTGTCCAATGTCCCATTTAAAGACAAAGTAACAACGTAAGTTTACTTATTTTAAACTGATTAATGCAAACATTTGTAACTGTTCTACTCATGGTATAACTCTTGGCCTCATTCAACTGATATGTTTCATCGATATTATTAACAAGATATTTATATCAATTAATTTAACAATAAATTCCATTATAAAAGATTTGCGTAGAATAAAACGTAAATATATGTTGATACTCTATGGAATGCTCTATAAGATTTCTTTCGTAAAATATAATTATTTTTATTTGATACTGTATTATAACTACATGATGGTAAACTTGCAAAAGCAGTAACTTGCAATATAAATTATATTTTATCAAAGGAACAACATTCCTAAAGAAACATAAACCCTGGTTCCACGAGTAAGAAATGACTCAATAAATCAGCTGTCATATGTCAAACAAGCATGTATAAATATACTAACGTGGAATAGATGCACAATATAACCTAAAACATAGTTTATTACTTTATTTTGTTACAGAGGATTAATCTAATAATTTCGTAAACCGATAAAAATCAAGATGAAGAAAGCTAAACCTGGTGCACGACCTAAATTTGAAAATACTCGAAAAACCTTGCGTAAACAAAAGAGACAACAGAAGAAAATACACAGACAAGAACATTACCTGAAAAAGAATGTGCAAAAACAATCTGTTCAGCCAGAATATACACCAGGTCGTTTTGTTAAACGGCCTGCCGAATCTCCAGAACCTAACATCAATATAAAGGTAAGCAAACCTGGTTACTATCTATTTGTTTGTTACTATATTTCATCTTACTCAACTTTACAATCCTGTCACTAAAAATAAAACAAATAATACTATATTTAGATATAGTGTTCGAACATTCTAATTAGTGCAGAATTATGAGAACAGATTTATAGGCTTATAAGCGAGGATATATTATAGATATATAAGCAAGGTATCTGCCTTTTATATGTTATTATAAAGATCTAGTAGATAGTCAAAAAATACTTTGTTAAATGGTCTCAGAAATTAATGACAATAATGATGATGTCCTCTTCACCGTGTCCGGTGACAGCGACCTAGAATAACTCTCAACTATTATCAATAGCTCTAATGTGGCTCCCAAATCCAAATTTAGTTTTGAAGATCCAGTCACATTGTGTACAGTAAAGCTGCCCGGCGTTATTATATGTATAGGTGTAAGAGCCCTTTGGATGACTTTTTTGAATAGTGCGTTTTTATCAAGGTGTTCTAGTCTTCCAGCTTCAAAGGAGCCTGTAGTAGTGTAGGTAGAATAACTGGCCCAAGATAGGCATCGGTGTCCTTGCCCGCCACCTCTGCCTATCTTGGGCCAGTTTTCCCACTGACTAGATGGTATACCACTTGCTGTTAAATGCTGTTTGAGGACATGTTTGTTGTCCACCCTGTTTGCGTTTTCCTCAATCAAGCTCCGAGTAGAAGATGTTTTTAGGTAGTCTACTATTGTCCATGCGTTGAACGTGGCCACACCATCTCAGGTATCAGCGCCTCCATCCCCATCATTACAGTGCAACAAAGTACCTCTGTGTTAGGAATGTGATCTTGCCATTTAGTGTGGAGGATGGTGCATAGACACCGAAGGTGGAAGGTATCAAGCTTTTGGATATCTCACTTGTAGAGGCACCAAGTTTCTGCAGCAACAACACAAGCGAAACGGTAGCGATTTTTATAAAAAAAATATGAGTCATGTATGGTATTTCCAAAGGATGTTTCATAAATACATGAGTAATTATATATCATTTGAAGTAATAGAATATTACCAATGAATAGTATTATTTAAGCAGCCTTTAAATGCTGCCAGCTTCTAAATGTTTCTTCTTATAAATTCTTTTAGTAAAAGGTTTACTCATATTACCTATATTTAATTGATATTTATATTTTACAGAAAAATAAACCTATAATTGAAACACCACTAGATATATTGAGTAAAGAACGCCTAAAAGAGACAAAAGCTGCAGAAAAGCTTAAAAACCAAATGGAAGAACAAAGAAAGCAGATGTTAATCAAAGCAAATGAAGATGAAGACAAAATTATAAAAAAATTAGAAAAGCAATTGGGACTGAACAAAACTAAAAATAAGAATAAAAATTTTGCAAATGATGGTCTTGACTGTATCCTTTTTCTATATGTATTGTCACAAATTGAAGATGCAAACTGATTTCTGAATATAAAGAAATGAACAAACCTAGCCAAGGATGAGTTGGCTTCATACCATAGTGTTGCAGTATAGAATCATCAGTGTGAAAGTCCAACTTATACTTGACTAGTTTTATACCAAAAAGTGTTTATGAAGTAATGTAACAGAACTGAAGCAAAAAAGTGATATCTGGTATATAATTTTTTTGTTACAAATGTCTGAAAAGGAGATTATTGAAGAATTAATAACATTTTATTATTCATAGTAATCAGATCCCCAAGTAATAATTCTTTTGATTTTTGTTTTTCTCGGTTTCAGTTTGTGCAAAATGCAAAATTCACTGAATAGATTTTGATGCGATTATCCAATATTGGTAGTTTCAAATTTATGCCTCTATTCCAATAAATACCAAACAGTTGACAATAGATATTGTGCATATTATTTATTAATTATTAAATGGTGTTGCAGGCAGTGATCTAAATCAGTTAATTTATTAAATGTAGGTAACATTGACTTAAGTTATTGCATAAATATTTCCAATATTTAGAGACTGTAATTTGAGTGATTTTACAAATAAAATACCAGCTGAAAATTATTAATTTAGTAATATGTCTATAATTTTTGTTAGAGCTTTTGTATTCAAACAATCTTAATCTTCTAAACTCACATTAATAGATCTCTTAGAAATATGCGACAAATCAACCACTGAACAAATAGTAGCCGCGGAGAAGCATTTAGCCGCAGTTGAAGGTGAATCTGACTTTGAAGAAGATTTAGCTGCAGTCACTGGCAAAGAAATTAAAAACAAAACTACTAAAAAGAAAGGAACTAAAAGTGAAGAAAACAGAGATGGAAATTCCGAGATTGATGACTTTAGTGGGGATGAAATGGGTGATGAAGATATGAGTGGATCTGAAGATGAAAACATGAGTGAAGGAGACGTCGAATTCAGTGACGCCGATGAAATGAGTGAGAAAGGATCAGATGATGGCAGAGAAGATGGTCTTAGTGAAGAAACGGATGCCTCTGATGACGCACCTGAAGGTAGGCTATTTGTAGATGATCTAATACAACACGTACGAATATAGTGCGAGTATATTTGTGGGGATAAAGTAATCCGCGAAAATGATATCATACGAAATTGGTTTTTAAACATAAAGCACTGATTAATTATATGATTTTTTATTTACTTTTATGAAGTCTTGCTATGGCAACAGAACAATATAAAGAAATTGTTTATATTGTTCTGTTGCCATAGCAAGACACAACTACTCACTCCATATGATATAATCCACTACATAGTTTACTGTTTGTAAATAATACATCCCAATCCAATACCAATACAAAAATATTGTAAAACATAGTTACATGTCATGTCTGTCAGCCTATTTTAGAAATGTGTTAATTACATTTAATTTATCAGAATTTAATTTATTTAACAGAAGAGCTCACAAAATCACAGAAAGCAAACAATAAGAAAACTAAAGAAGAAATAGTCAAAAATACCACAAAGGACGTAAACAGTACGAAGAAGCCAGAGAAAATTATATCAGAGGATGATCTGGGCAAAATATTTAGTGATGATGAAGTGTCCCATCTCTCGGGTGATGATGATGATGATGAAATGTTAAGTGGAGACGGTGAAGGAAATGATGTTGAAGAGAAACAGGAGAAACCTGATGTGTGGGAAGATATTTATGGAAGGAAGAGAGATAAAGAAGGGAATGTTATTAAGGTATGTATAATAGCAGTCATTATTATGTATGGCTAGCTGCCATCTATCTTTTAATTTTTTTATGAGTTCCGCGGCCCGGTCGGAGTTTTTTATGTAGGACTCACAGGGGGAACGGTATCCCGATCATACCTACCACGATGTTCTTCGACGTTACCAGAGTCGGCTGGGCCGCGCGAATCCTTTTTACATGTGGATCTTGATACGTCGAATGGCTAGCTGTCATCTGCAGTATCTCTCACATAGTATTGCAAGGCAATGTACTAAAGATGTCATCTAACCTAGCCTAAATTACTCACCTTTTTTTTTTAAATATATTCTTTCGGAGAAAGACCTACATATTATATGCCTTTATTAACTTTTTTAGAGTTCGAAAAATCTCTTATACAACAGCTTTGTCCGTCCGTCCGTCCTTTCGTCTGTCTATTATATAACTTTCAACTAAAGAACCGTAAGAGCTAGAGACTCACGGTCAGCGCCATTCGACTCAGCATAGTCGATATACCCCGAAATTACTATGACAATTGACCTTTGACCACGGTCACGTGGTATCACGTGACCTTTGCATATATTGTTTTTCGAACTCTAAGATTTACGGCAATTCATTGCCCTTGCCATTCTCACTTGTCTTTTTATGTATCATTGTTGTCATGTATTTCCATTCATTTTGATTAGTACATCGATGTTTATACTAGAGGAGCGTTAATAAAATGTATTTTTTATAAATAAATATAATGATGTCGAGCGTGTCTAAAGCTATGGAAAGTATTTATAGATCCTCAGAACTCCATAGGCATTTTAGGCCTGTTTGATCCATCAAGAAATCGAAATAATTAAGATAGCGAAATAAGGGTGAACGTCCATTTGAAGAAGTGAAATGTCTTATTACAGGAAGATAAAGGTGTGTATGTCCCTCCGCATCTCAGAAACAAGGATTCTAGTTCAGACAAGCAGTTGATACAGTTGAAACGGCAAGTTAAAAGTAAGTTGTCACTTCATTATCAATTCTTCCTGACACCCAACTATTTCTAGTTATTAAATAATGAATTTATTTTAGAGGTATGGAGATCAGCCGCCAAAACACATCTTGACAAATTACAAAGAGCTCAAAATAAATAAATTAAAGTCCTTTTTCATTTCAATCATTTAACCCCAACCAGCAAAATGTATAATGAAACAAAATTATTTAATATTACACAAATCTACCACACTGTAATATATGTATCTTAATTCGAAAAATTATAAACAGATCCATACACACACTTATACAGTTCCCAAAACACATACACACACGCAGTTCAAGACGTGCCCATAACATAATATTGTAAAATGCAAAGCAAAAAATTAGCCCCACAATTGGGCCATTGTGTGTAAGTAACCGACGTGAGAATTTGTTCGGTTACTCATACAACAGTACAGATGATTGTATAACAGTGACAGATGTTTGTCTAAGGATGGAAGGGCTTCCTTCGTCTGTCTACATTTCTTTGTTTCTGTCCACTGTTTTTCGTGTAGTTTCATGGTTCTATCGCATAACCATGTTTTGAGTTGGCAGACGGGTATCGGGACAATTGGTTCGTGTCCTACCATTATAGTGTTCGATCCTCTCTTTGTCAGTTGATCTGCAGCATCATTGCCAGAAGAGTTGCTATGGCCGCGTATCCTCTGCAACGTTACCCAATTTTTTGTTGCAATACTTTGCAGCTCCAGGTGACACTCCAGGATGAGTCCACTGTTTAAGCAGTTGCTCTTAAGAGCTTGTAGTACCGCGGCACTATCCGAGATAATGCGTATAAACTTATCGCTTATACCCCTTGATGTAACCGCTGTTGCAGCCCGGTTGATTCCAACACATTCTGCCTGGAAGACGGTGTTTGTATCGCTTGCTCACTGACAATACTACGCTTGACTTAAATGGAGGCAGTTTCAGTTTAGTTAAGCGGAAGGTGTGGTGTTGCTAGTGAGCGGAAATGAAATTATAGTGTTAGTTTATTTTATTTTTCTAGTTTTATTATTGTTCGGTTTTTTTTTTTATTGCTTCATGTTTTGCGTGTGGCCTTTTGTGTGCCAAAATAAATATTTTTCTTTCTTCTTTCTTCTTCTGTTGAGGTTTCCCAGGGTCGTTGAGTAATTTATGTTTAGATCGTGGGAAAAGACTCCGACTCCTGTTCCTGATTTTGTTTTAGATCCATCCGTGTATATTCTCACTTCATGTATGCCAGAGCTATCTTTAGATTCTTCATGAAGTTGGATGTGATATTTTTTGTCGAAAACAAAGGTTTTTGCGACGATATCACATCGCCTCTATCATTGGAATTTCGTTGTATACTAATTCCTTTAGTCGCGCATGAGTTATTCTATTGTCCCGTTTCCAGAGCCCTACCTTTTCAAGCCGTATGGCAGCTGTGACAGCTTCCTGCTGTATGATGAGGTGTAGGTGTCTGAAATTTAGTATGGCCTCCAGCGTTGCCGTGGGGGTTGTTCTCATACAGCCTTTCGTCGCTAGGCAGGCGAGTCGTTGTAGGCTTTGTAGTTTGTGTATGACTGTGCTTAGAAGAGTGCGGGGCCACCAAACTATAGCGTCATACATTATCATGGGGCGTATTATGGTCGTGTAGAGCCATAAGGTTATAGATGGTTAGAGGCCCCATTTTCTTCCTATTAATCTTCTGCATTGCTAGAGTATTGTGCATGCTTCAGTTATTTTCGTGTTTAGATGCTTACTCCAGTTCAGCTTGTGGTCGAGTACTACGCCCAGATACTTGACTTCTTGCGATAGGGTAAGCTCAGTTCCAAATAATTATGGCATGTTGGTTAACTGAGTTTTCCTTTTATGGGTGAAAAGAACCAGTTCTGTCTTAGTCGGGTTCACCTTCAGTTCATGATGGTTACACCATTGTTCCATGATTCTGAGGGCTGATCGCATGCGATTATAGATTATGTTTTCTGAGTCGCCTTTGATCAGAATTGTTATGTCGTCCGCATAGCCAACCGTGTAGTAGCATCTGCTATTAAGGCGTTCCAACAGGTCATCTACCACGATGTTCCACAGTAGCGCGGAGAGTACTCCGCTTTGGGAACAGACTTTCGCCAATATGCCCCTCGTGGTAGAGTTCACCGTGAATTGTATCGACCGCATCTTTAAAAGTTGATCGATCCAGCCACTAGTGGTTCTATCAACGCCAAATGTGCTAAGTGACTGGCTGATGCTGTTGAATTTTGTCCTGTCAAAAGCTCCTTCTATGTCAATGAAGGCCCCTAATGTAATTAATTTGTCTGATAGTGCTGTTTCTATTGTTCCTACAACAGAGTGCAGCGCTGATTCCGTTGATCTGCCTTTCCTGTAGGCATGTTGCTGGCGGTGCAGTGGCTTAAGTGTCAGAGCACCTTCCCTTAGATACCGATCAGCGAGTCTCTATAGAGCCTTTAGCATGAACGAGGTTACGCTGATCGATCTGTATGATTTCACCTGTGTGTTGTCTAATTTATCTGGTTTGGGTAGGAAGATTACCTTGACTTCTTTCCACTGGCGAGGTATGTAGTTATGCGCTATCGATGCTCTGTATATGTCAAGCAGGTGTGGCACAACTGTTGTTTGTCCCCATTTCAAAAGAGCTGGGAATATCTCGTCCAGGTCCGCAGATTTGAAGGGCTGGAAGGTATCTATCGCTCAAGATATTCGGTCAGCAGTAACCATAGATTTGGCCACTGTCCAGTCAATCTGGGTTGGTTGATTGTAAGGCGTGTCTTCCCAGCTTGGGTTTTCCATCACTTCGTACCCTGGGAAGTATGTTTCGAGTAGTACCTGACTTATTTCATTGTCTGAAATCGCATAGGTACCGTCTTGTTTTCTAATAGCGCCTAGGGTTCTGTTGTTGTCTTGCGATAGGACTTTTTCACCCTGGCTGCTTCATTAGTGGTGTCAATGTTGGTATAGAAACACCGCCAAGATTCACCTCTGCGATATCTTATGCGCTTTTTGGAGTGGTATTGAGCTTGTTTGTATCGCTCCCAGTCTTCATCAGTCCTGGTGTTTTAGCTCGGTTCGATCGATTTAATATAGAAACTATAAGTTATGGCAATTAAAATACCACGACCAAAGTATTGTATTAAATTTCATTGTTAAACCTTGTGTTCACTATTAACACACAAAATTGTGAACCTGTAAGCTTGACTTTGTTTCTAGATACAATGTTTATCATTGTATTGCCTAAAGATGGGAAAATATCTGCTATCTATGCAGATGGCCGAATAAACAAACAGCCAAAATGTCAACCCCTGTGATTGGCTGACTGAATTAGTAAAAGCCAATCAAACCACTTATCGATTTGATTCGCTGTTACTAATTGGGCGATCTGTTGATATCGACGGATCGTCTTATCCTTTTAGAAGCTGCATGTTATTCACAGCCACCTGACTTTCCTTTCAGGTGTGCTCAACAAGTTGGCCGGCACGAACCTGCATTGGGCTTGCACTAGTATAGAGAACTTGTACGCGAATAACAGCCGGCACGCGGTGAACAGCACGCTGTTGACCGAGTGGCAGGGCGCGTGTGTCGGCATCAGCAGCACGCCTGAGCGACTTGTGGCAGAACACGCAGCTGTCGTGTCTGTGCTACACGCTAATGTTGGATCTGAGATCGGTAAGTAATAATAATATTATATTAGAACTGTATATAAACTGTCCTACAGTTAGGCCTTTTCTCAGTTAGTAAAGGGTTAATCCAGCATATAGCCCAGTGCGGCTTGGCATACATTACACATCTTCAAGAACATTATGAGTAACTCTCACACGTGCATTTCCTCACGATGTTTCCTATACAGTTAAAGCGACAATTAGCTTTTTAATACGTAGGTAAATAAAGTGAAATGTGAGTGGTGCGTGCCTTAGGATTGAACATGATCATAATGATGTGCGAGACTTAGGATAAAATAAAGTTATGTAATATGTGTTGGACGTGAGTGACTCACAACCAGTACACAGACAGTTAAACGCATGTAAAGTGCTATGATTGACCAACTAAAGCAGACACTCGATCGAATGACTTGACACGAATTTGATTTTAACACATTGTTGTTGATTAGCATTTTCGAAATCGGGTCTTGATCTTTTTGTATGATTTACTCAGGTATGTCCAATAGCTGAGTAAATAATGGTTAGTGGATGTGAAATAAATAAATAAGTTATAAGAAGTTGGTTTGTGTTTAAAATCTACCAACAGGACAATTAAAATATAATTTATGCTCTCATTTTCTAGGGACATTTTAAGTAGCTACAGTTAAATAATAATAACTATTACTACGTAAACAAGCGATAGTCACTCACGTAGCAGTACGACTGGCAGTACTGTTGCCGGCATCATACAGGTGTCACTTCTCACGCGCGAATGATAAGACATATTGAAATTAAACTGCTATATACGGATTTTATCGCGTTGTTTATTTGACACTTTATTACAAAATTTTTTACACTACTAAATACTACTATTAAACTTTACTAATTTTTAAGCTAATTAAATTATTATTAAACTATTTAGATTTCATTTATTTTTACACTTTCCCCGACGTTTCGGTTGCTTTTCAGCAGCCATGGTCACTGGGAGACTAAGATGGCAGTTGTCTCAATGTTCCAGTGTAGTTATTTCAAAGTACCTGAACATAATTTAATCATTGGTGTTTCTATTTACGCAGAATGAGCTCAAAGTATCATGAAGTCTAGCTGTGGTTTGCTTCTTCTTGGGTTTGACTATTTTTATTACTGGATCCCAAGCTGGTGGTACATTCCAACCATCTTCTCTATTAAAATTAGGATGTTTTTTGATTTCAATAGCCTCGCGAAGCATCCTTGGTAGGAATCGGTGTTACACGCTGTTAAACCGTATATAGCAGTTTAATTTCAATGAATAATATTCGCGTAAATAGAAGACAATATTATGATAAGACATATATTTATATTCTTAGACCTTCTCATGTTCGTTAAGCACAGTCCTAGTTGATAGGCCTGGTGTTTTTGCAATAGTAGTAGGTGTATCCTTAATTAAGTGACGGGAATGTGCTAAAGCCGTTCTGTATTATGTTGAAATTAACGTTAACCGTCTTGTGGTTTCTGTACATGTCTTGTAATGTACAGAAACCACAAGACGGTTAACGGAATAAATAACGGGCAGCCCAATTCTTAAACATACCAAAATTAGAAATGTGTGATAATTGTAATGTATAATATCGTGTAGCGATGTACACAATTATATCGCAAATATTTCGAATGTATTAGCTAATTTTGGACATAATTCGAGTGTATTGACAACCCTATACATAAGTACCTACGCGCACTGCATCTTTGACTATATAAAGTAGGTATGGCATTGCGCAAAACTGTATTCGAATATCATTCGAATAGAATTATATTTATGCATTACTAATATCGTGTTTAGTTTATGTTTCGATATTTCCTTAACTACTGTGTATTGTCTGTTCACAGGTGCTCATTTCTTGCAGGAGTTATCGAAGCGTTTCGACGAGATGATGCAGACTCCACAGCCCGTCGAGGACAAGAGACTCGACAATCTGGTCTCGTGTCTCGCATATCTCTATAGCTTTAAGGTATCAGATAATTTGTTTAATACTAAATTATTTTTATCATACAATATTACACATATACATAAATTCGCATCTGTATCACCGAATGGGTAGGCAGACTAGGCAGAAATGTTAATATTTTATTTATTAACTAGGTTTTGCCCGCCGCATCGCTCGCATAATTGTAGATTAGGTTAGGTTAGTAATAGTACTTTTCCCTGGATGAAAGGTCCTTTTCTGTTGCCCTGACAACGAAATGCGAAAGGACATTGTTCAGCTACCATACATTATTAGCCTAAGAATCAACAGCCACAAAAAAAATTGTAATTATGTGGTTAAGGATGACCACATTCAATTTAAAGTGAATATAAGCTACGGACACTTCTAAATATAGCTCCTGAATAATCCGGGAGGTCCATTATTATCACCCTTATTCCATCTTTCTCTTTTACGCCTGTGAGTCCGACATAACCCCTCCGCCCGCCCCTGCGGAGGGGTACATGTCAATGAATTCCGCCACGTAAAAAAAAAATGTTGTTATGCTTGCGCTATAGAAAAACCTATAATACTAAGAAAGTGGTACATATTTATTATGGTCTTTTACATTAAAACTTATGACTTTTTAAGAAATTGGTCATATCTATGACGAAGTTCAATAATGATGTTTATAGAATAGCATTCGTATTAAATACGTAAGAAAAATTACAAACCAGCTAAATAGGAAATAATTTATCTGATAAAACCGTACACATATTGTAAAAACTGTAGGCATGGCAACACTGCGTGTCTCAGATGTAAACAATGGATGCCGATGTATTTGAAATCGCGAACATACTTTTTAACACGAAAATAAGATTTGAAAGTGTCCGTGCGATTATAATGATTTATTATTGAGTCATAAAATAAAATACAAATTATTGTTTAGGTGGAATGTGTGCTGATTCATAAGCCAAATTGTTCATTGTCCTTTCATGATGATCAGTCCAGTAGTTAAGGCGTGAAAGCGTAACAATGAAACAAACTTACATTCGCATTTATAATATTAGTTAGGGTTTAATTCATTGGAAAGCTTAAAGACTAATAAGCCAGGGTATAGATACAATGTGTAGTAAATATTGCTAACTTTTACAAAGAAATTTCTATGTAAGTCAAAGATATAGATCACAATAGAGAAAAGTACGAATTGATATATAATGATACCCGTCTGAGCACCCGAAAGAAGCATGTGACATGACATACATACATGTATTTTTTTTTCTTAGCCTGTTGACATGTCCCATTGCTGGGCAAAAGCCTCTCCCTTGGACTTTTAAACATGTATAAATATGTGTATGTAACATTTCAGATATACCATGCGGCTCTTCTATACGACATTCTTACTCGTCTGCTACAAGATTTATCGGAGAAGAACATAGATTGTGTGTTGGTAGCGCTGCGCGGTGTGGGCGGGGTGCTTCGCAAGGAAGAGCCGCTGGCGTTAAAGAACTTCATACATGACACACAAGATAGAGTGGCAAAGATGAACGAGACAGCTGCTGATGGGTAAGTCTTGAGACTCTTCTCTCTTAGCCTTTATTATTCCCAAGTCACTTGAGGTCGGCTGTTCTGGTCTAACCGGATTTGACTGGATATCAGTTTTTACACGGAGCGGCTGCCACCTGACCTCCGCAACCCGAAGGCTAACGATACCCTAAGGCTAGACCAGTGTCAGGATATTAGAGGGTACCGACTTTCTCAATAACGACTGCCATAGATGTTCATGGCAGCCGGGTCCAACGGCTTAACGTGCTCTCCGAGGCACGGAGCAGGCGATAATTGTCAATCAATACGCACATAATTTCGAAAAGTCATATAACTTCCGAAAGTCAGAGGTGCGCGACGTGGGTTCGAACCCGATACCCTCTGCATTGCAGTCTGTTGGTCTCCCCACTGAGCTATCGCTGCTGGTAAGTCTTGAGACATACCTTTAAAAACATGTTCTGGTCAATTCAATATACGAAAAAATCACAATAAAATTTATCAAATTTTATATGAATTGAATAGCTTTTTCTGCGGTGGAACTGTTTAAAGATTACAAACTTTAGCGTTTCAGTTATGGAAATATGTTATCATACTTTAGTTTACTTACATATTTGATAGCAAAGAGAATTTAAATTAAAAAGTGGTTATAGATTCGCACATGTATCATATATTTGACTGCGCCGACTGCTCTCAGTTCGATTCCCACACGGGACAAGCATTTGTGTGTTTTAAAAAGACAACTTCATTTCAACTTTTTCTAAAGAAATACTTCCCCCTGGTAATAATTGTATGTGTCGCGAGTGACTTTAAAAACATTTAATCAACGGACAAAAATAACATCCAGATTCAAAACAACCACTTATGGATCACCCAAATTTTTGTTACGTATTGGGATCGAACCCACAACACTCGACGCAGTGACAGTGGCGACCTCTAAACCACTACGTCAAGTAGTCGTTTCAAATATAAGTGTTATTTGAAACCGTTGTTCGAATTTTTCGAAAAACCTGGAAAGAAATACTTTTTGGACACAACGCTAAAAAAATAGGCAAATGCCATAAAGGAGCGGAAGGGACCGTCGTTGATTCACTCTTATGTTTTAAATCGTATTCATGGCATTTTAATCAATAATATTATAGTATACCATTTCCAGAACCCGAATAAAATTCCTGTTAGAAGTTCTAATGGCTGTGAAAAACAACAATCTAACAAAAATACCCAACTACGACCCGTCTTACTCTGAGCATCTCAAAAAGATGACGAGGGGCATCATTAGGAAAGGAAACTATATCACTCCGCTAAACATTCGGCTAGAAGACTTGTTAAAGGGTAAGCAAAATGATCTGCAATAAATATTAATTTAGTAAAAAGCATTTGTATCAGTTAAGGTCCGCTTTCTATATCAAGAAATGAGTAGATTTAGCTTTACTTTGACTTATTTCTTATAGAATAATTATGTTAGTATTAACTGTCCGTAGGTTAAACGATTTACTTGAATATAGGAACCGGGTCTAAATATAACACAATAGAAATCATAGATGGCGCTAGCCGCGCAGATGGTATAAACCAAAATAAGAGCGTTTATGACATATGGCCTATTCCGAGTGGCAATGTCGCAAATATACAGGGTCTGTTGTTAATAATGGACAACCCGTTAGCTGGAAGTTAACCAGTTATCAGGCAGTAAGAAAATAATATTTTTATCTCAGGGTTGACAACAGAGTGAAATTGGCGTGCATTTTTGTGTTTTTTGTTAAAATTCACTTCTTTACCCTTTCAATTGGTTACCATTTCAACAAAATTAGTTTTTTTTTGGTAATTCTTTTGACATCGTACTTGCAAATACTTGTATTATTTAATTTAACTACATTTTTAGGCGCCATTAACATAAAACAGTACCAAAATTAAAATTTTAATCAATTTCTTAAAATTAATCTTTTCGTACGTCTAGTTTTAACCACTAATTGTAAAAAAAAAGTATTGCAAACCTGACATAAAATATTATTTTCTTACTGCCTGATAACTGGTTAACCTCCAGTTAACGGGTTATCCATTATTAACGACAGACCCTGTATATGATATTTTTAAAGTTTTAAATGTATTTAATTAATTAATCCGGGCTATATTTTAAAAGTATTTTAATACATACTAAGGAATAAGGTGAAAGTGTATTATGGCACTTGACCATTAAAAAGCTGCCAAATCGGTCGAGCCGTTCTAAAGTGATGCTCCGTCATACATGTGGCGATTGATTTTTATTCATATATATTTGAGGAGTCGTCTCGGTAAAGATATGGTGTCCTTTTAGTCAAAACAACCAATACCTTATTTCTGCTTTTCTGCTATCGATATACAGGATGAGTCAATGTATGTTTTTATATAAAATGTATTATTTTGTAGCCGACGAACGCGGCAAGTGGTGGGTAGTTGGCTCAGCGTGGGAAGGCAACATTACCCGGCCAGATGTGAAGACGAATGCCAAGTTAGTGCCGACAGGAGACCAGAAACTATTGGAGCTGGCCAGGAAACAGAGGATGAACACCGATGTTAGAAGAAGCATATTCTGTACCATTATGTCTGCTGAGGTATGAAAGATATGTTTTAAGTTATCTTGTTTTTAACAAAAAGACGTTACGTAGGAAGGTCGTTGTTAAATATCAAACCATTGTATACAAAAAAATGTTTCGAGGTTAACCTCGTTAGAAGGCGTTGTACCATTCCGCTGAATCGCGTTATGTTTTTGTTATCGAGCGCACTATATAAGCCCACGTTCTTTTTTTATAAATTCGACCAGTGGGACAATTCCGATCAGAATACAGTTGTTTTATTTCTAAACGCCTAGTATTTATACCTAGTTGAGTTTAACAATACTGTGGCTACTCCGCCTAGACAAAGAAGTTCCGCCTACATTCAATAGATGGCACTATATATAATCGCGCGTAATATGACATCATACAATCCTGAATCGCACAAGTAACATTTACACAGTGACTAAGTATATATGTATATACAAGCTCCCGACATCAACCGTCGGACCGCGGCCCGCCAGGTACGATCAACCAGCCTGGTCGGAGGATCCTTCTTTTGTGTTGGAGGGACATCACACCCATATTAGGTAGTTAACAGTACAAAGCGAATTTAGATTACGACCGTATCTGCACCGGAGATATTATAAGCATATTCTGTACTCTAACATTTGCTGAGATACGAAATATATATGTTTATGTTTAATTATGTAGTTTTACCCATAGAAAAATACTTTATGTATAGGTCCTCAAAATTGAATTTCGATCACGGCGATAATATCAACGGAGATTGGCCATCTGCACAAGACATATTATAGTGCACAAGTGTGCGCAAACTCAAGTGCATTCTTTATTCGTAGTCATAATCCGATGGGTCGGCAATCCGACTCGACCAGAGAGATCAGCCGTAGAAGCAACAGCTTTACGTACTTTCCGGACATGGAATAATAATAATAATAATTATTATTATTATTTATTTCTTCAATTGGTGGTTTACAATCAGTTTGTGATTGGAGCCTACTTTTAAGCAAATAATGCTTGTATTAGTAGACTCCACTCTTCCATATCAAAAAATCGTTATAGATAATAAAAAGAACACAAGAAATATGTACTAGATATAACAATGAAAGAAAACAAAAATAAATAATTTTAAGTGGACAACTATTTGTTACATTTAAGTATGTATTAAGTTTTTGCCTAAGCGTTTGTGTGTATGTGTGTGTGTGTGTGTGGTGTGTGTGTGTGTGTGTGTGTGTTAGTGAGTGAGAGTGCGAATGTTTACGTGTATACGTGTGTTATTATGAATTATTATGAGTGTGTATTAAATAGCTTATTTTAAGAGTGCTTCCGTCTCCTCATAAGTAAGTTCTTTTATCCATTTAGTTATAGCTTTTTTACATTCACGATATTGTTTAGAGTATATAGATAATTCTTTATTTATCTTGTTGTATAATTTAGCCGAACGTTTGTTATACTGAATACAGGCAAAGCGGGTATTTGTTTTAGGGATTTGTGTAATCATATCTTTTCTTCTTTTATTTAATTTGGATGCATCATAAGGTAGGGTCTTATGTGTTTTTAATATGCATCGTATAATATATAATTTTCTTACCGAGAGTAGATCACTAATCTGATAGAGACTTTCTGTAGGGTATCTTCGTTTTTTAAAATACATTGTCTTTATAAGAGCGCGTTGAGCTCGCTCCACCTCAATGAATTTAGTTTTTGCAGACCCGCCCCAAATAGGAATGCAGTACACCAAGACAGATTGCACCAAAGAGACATATATCTCATTTAGGACGTTTCTAAATGAGTTATGGCGACTAGTCACATTTTTTGGTACAACATGTCTTAGTGCACTGAATAACCAGCTTAGTTTTCTGACCCTGCACGTAACGTGTTCAAGGTGGGGGTACCACGATAATCTTTGATCTACCAGTACACCTAAGTATTTGACTTGTTTTACTTTGGCTATATTTGGACAGTCACAATTTCGACTTTTTATGTCATTACATTGATGGATTTTAATTTTAAAATTCTCACAAGGCTGTGTTCGACTACTGATACTGAAGCATATAAAATTAGTTTTGGAAGTATTCAATGTGAGTAGGTTACTTTTTAGCCATTTGGCTATTTTAGCCATGCCTCTCTCAGCAGCATATTCAACGTCTTGCCAGGATTCCCCCGAGAAGACAACAGCGGTATCATCGGCGTAGGAGAAAATTTTTGCATTTTTGATTTTCAAACTAGAATCATATCATATCTAGATCATTTATATACGTTAAGAATAGTGTAGGGCCTAATACGCTTCCTTGCGGTACGCCGTATGATACCTCTGCGTCTTCACTGGTGAAATCTCCTATTCTAATCTTCTGTGTCCTTTTTGAAAGATAACTTTTTAAGAGATTAAGTTGCATTCCTCTAATTCCCATATTTTCCAATTTGTTTACCAGGGTTGGGACAGAGACGGTGTCAAATGCTTTTTTTAAGTCTAGGAATACTGTAACACATTTATTTCCATTATCAAGCTCATCAGTTACTAGTGAAGTTAGGGCGGTTACTGCATCCTCAGTAGAAATACCCTGTCTGAATCCAAATTGAGTCGATGAAAGTAAGTCATATTTATTTAGATATTTTAAAAGTCTAATATTTATTAGCTTTTCTATTACTTTAGATATTGATGGTAAAACTGATATGGGTCTGTAGTTATTGACATCGTCTCTGTCCCCGCCCTTGTGTATCGGCGTAATGATTGATTTTTTTAATGGTTCTGGAAAAATGCCTAAACTGAAACACAGATTTGCAAGATGAGATATAATAGGAACAGCTTCCTTTCTAATGTACTTTAGAAATCTAGTCGGAATGTTGTCCCAGCCAGGCGCACTATCAGTGTTAAGGCTCGTTAGAATTTGATCTACTTCGGTATGATCGGTGTCGTAAAGTACGAACGAGTTTGCTTGGAGAGATTGTTTATGTGATTGAGTTGGGTGGTTAGAATTTAAACTAGATTGAATTTTGTGAGCTAGTTGCTTTCCAGTATTCACAAAATAGTCATTAATAAAATTTACCGTTTCGATAGGGGTAGACTTTAGGTTTAGTAATTCAATGTTTTCACTTTTAGATTTGTTAGAATAAGTTATATTTTTTATGTTTTTCCATAGTAATTTATTGTTTGTGACAGATTCAGCAAGTAACTCCCTTTGATATTTTCGTTTTACTTTTTTAATAAGTTTATTGCAGTAATTCCTGTACCGACAGAATGTGATTTTTAGAATTTCGTTATGTGGATCATTTTTAACGCCTTTTTGCATTTTATTTCGATTATTTATACATCGTAGAATACCAGGAGTAATCCACGGCTTAATTATGCGTTTATTACATGGAATTTTTACAGTCAGGGTGTTAATTTTTATTGAGTCAGATAGTTTTTGAATAAAAAGGTTCGTTAACTCCAACAGGTCATTACAAAATAATAGGTCTGCTATTTTGTTTTCTTGAATATATTTTAAAGCTTGTTCGAAATTTAAAGTAGTTTTTGTTTTGGGTGCAATATGTTTTGTTTTCATTTTAGATAAACACAAAAATGTTGTACAATGGTCAGTGATTGCAGTATGTAAAATTCCAATAGATGCCGACTTCTTATTTTTATTAATTTTTAACATGAAATGAAATGGATGTGTCACAACTTCCTAACTCCGGGCTACTATTGAGACTTTCTTGACAGAAAACCCAATAATATTTTGCTGGTCCGACCCAGGATTCCCTCAAAACCCTTGAAAAGTACTTTTCTTGTGAGATAGCTAGTCTATACTAATATTATAAAGAGAAAAGATGTTTGTTTCTATAAATTTAACTCAAGAACTACACAATCGATATTGAACATTCTTTCGACATTAGAAAACTTTATTATCACCGAGTAACATAGTCTTTATTTTATTTTGATAAATAACTGTTATTAACTTACCCTACTTTTACGCATGCAAAAGCTCGTATCAAATAAATGTGTAATGCAGCATAAGATGATTTCTTCGTGACTTTTCAGGACTATATGGACGCTTTCGAGAAACTTCAGCACTTAGGTCTTAAAGGTCAACAAGAACGGGAGATAGTACATGTGTTGTTAGCCTGCTGTCTACAAGAAAAGATCTACAATCCTTACTATGCAGTGCTAGGACAGAAGCTATGCGATTTTGATCGTAAATACCAGGTAATAAGGATTGTTTTTCCTTTTATATCATTAGGTGGAAAATATAAAGCTCATGTTTGATGATTAATGTAGATAATAAATGCACTTAAGGAGTAGTGGTGTAATTGCGATCAATTACACCTGTAGCAGTGGCGTGGCGATCCACGCCACTGCTACAGCGCTGAGGGTTATGGGTTCGATCCCCATACGGGGCATAAATTTGTGTTCTCCACAAATTGTTGTGCCGGGTCGGGACGTTCTTTGTGTTTGTTGTTTGAATGATCGTAAACTCCCAGCCAAGACAGGAATTACACCTAGTGCAGGAGTGGTCTTTTTAAACAGTGAACGTAGACAAAACACGTAAGCAGTTACTAGTACTTTTATAGTACATTATTGATTCATTAGCTACCCACTCAACTCTACTACTTAAAATTGGACGTTACTGTTTATGTGGTAAGATCGATATAAGATGATCTGTTTTACAGTTTATTTACTTGTCGTTTATATCAAGAATTTCAACCCTATTAATATAATTATACCTTACACGACTTAGTTTTATTAAGACTGCCGAGCGTAAGACAGATAATGACAGCTCGTGCGGCGCATATTCAAATCGGCGCGCGGCCGCCATAGTAAAATTGTACCTATGAAGGATTTGAAGTGCTTTTTTGATAAATATGTATCTTTATTGTCAACCAATAACTTAAATATTTGGGACGGACAACTTGTAATATAACTATTTATGTTTCGTTTAAGTAAAATAGGATAGATTTCTACTGTTATAATCTAAAAATCACGTAACGAGCTTACGTTTTTGCATTTCTCGTGCTACGTATTTTTGTAAGCGAAAATATTAATTATTTTAAGTTTTTACACAGGGTAATTGTAGACACATTCATTGTTATGGTAAATGTATATTTTATATTTGTATTAAACAAAAAGTGTTGATTTTATTCACTTAACTGTGACCGCCTGTTTTGGCACATTTTGCTCGGTGCAGGCTTAAGGCCCGCTTACTCTGTGTAGATTCCGTGGCGCTATTTTTGCGGTGAGAATACTTTCATATTTTGTTGCCGTTCACTGTATTTAGGCATTTTCTTTAATGACTCCTTCTGCACTAGTAATAATTCTTGTATCGCGGGGATCTTTACATTCATACATTCTAATAGTAACACAAATAACAACCGGACACGGAACAACTATTTGTGGACCACACAATTTTTTTCTCTGTTGGGAACGAACCCAGAACACTTGCCGCGGCAGCAGTAGCGAGTCGACCACTTAAACCACTACGCTAGCCGGGCAGTCCCTGCACAACAGAAAACCTTTAACTTAATACAAAAATGTATTCCTCAGCTATCAATCCAATACTCAATATGGGACAAGATTAAGGAGCTAGACTCCATGTCCAAGCAGTCCACGAGCAATTTGGCGAAGTTCCTCATACACCTTATCATGGATAAAGGATTACCACTCTCTGTTTTAAAGGTAAGTTGGTGCAAGATTTGAACTGTGCAGTCAGCGATATAAGTAGTTAACAATGAAAATATTTTCTAATTCCTGACACTATAAACTCTATCCCCGTTCCTAAAAATCGAAGTATCGTAACTTATGTTATATATGCGAATATGTGCTTGCTTGTTTGTTATGCTTTCACACCTTAACTACCCGACCGATCATGGTGAAATTTCGCATACACGTTTTCAGAGGTTCAGAAAAGGACATACCTTTTATTCAGAAAAAGGTATTGTTCCCGCGGGATAGAAATTTATTGCCAAAGTCTAGATTATCGCGAGTGAAGACGAGGGTCAAATCTAGTAAAGTTATACGTCATATAAACCAAATTATTGGTAAGCAAAATTATACCTTACTGCGTTTAATACAAGGTATAGTATTGCAGAACAATATTTTTGTTTATACCAAGTATAACATTATTCTTCGTTTATTAGTAACAGATATTAGTTTATAAATTAAAACTTTATAAATAATTATTATTGCGTATTTATTAACTACTAACTTTTGCCCGCGGCCTTGCTCGGGAACAATCCTTATTCCTGGATAAAAGGTACCATAATATGTCCTTTATGTACCCCTGACACCGTCTAACCAACCGTTCTTCATTTTCAACTAAACACTTAAATAATTTCTATATATTAAATCTCTTGTCTTTTTTCCAGGTCATCCAATTCTCGGAACTAAACAAGCATACAGTACGCTTCATGAGACAAGTTCTTCTCGCGATCATCATGAACGACAACCTCCAAACATCCCTTGAAGTGTTCCACCGGATATCCCACGCACCTAAACTGCACATGTTCAGGGAAAGCATCAGACTGTTCATACAACACTTCTTGATAAAGAACGCTGGAAAAAAGAGTGATGTGTTGAGTGATGAAGAGATGACTACGTTGAGAGAAAGGTCTTTAGAAGTTGAGAAGATATTGACTCTGCATGAGTCGAAGTTAAGGTTTTAATATACGTTTTTGTTTAATTCGTTGTTTAATTTTTTTGGTTTAAAGATAAAAATACGTTATATAACAAGTGTGAAACAATGAATTGTCGTAAATCTTACAGTTCGAAAAAATTGTTCAAGTAGAAAATCTTTTGTTGTGGATACCACGTGACCAGAGGTCAGAGGTCAAAGGTCATAGTCATTCCGGGAGTGTATCGACTATGCTGAGTCGCTTGGCTTTGACCGCGAGTCTTAAGCTCTTACGGTTCTTGAGTTGAAAGTTGTATAACAGACAGACGGACAAAGCTGCTGTATAAGAGTTTTTCGAACTCTAAAAAATGGGAAGGCTAGCCAACTACCAACTGGACTGGAAAGCTCTGGTTAGATCGCTCTAACCTTAGTTACCAAGGTTTTTGAGTTTATGGAACGTTGTCGGTTTGAACTCTTATAAAAAGGTACCCTATGTCCTTTTATGTTCTACAAATTTCACCATGATTGGTCGAGTAATAAAGGCTTGGAAGCATAACACACAGCAAACAAACTAACATTTAACTGTTGTTCGTATTTTGGTTTATAATACTATTAGAAAATATAAAATTTGCTCATGTATTTAGACTCGTCATCCTCTTATCCTGGTCCCAATTTATTTCGGGTCGGTGCAGTATGTCCTTCGCTTCCATACTTCTCTGTCACCCGTCATGTAATCATTTACCCCTTTCCCTTTCATATGCACCCTCACACAGTCCATCCATCTTTTCCTTGACCTT
Organism: Catocala fraxini; assembly: GCA_930367265.1. Lineage (NCBI taxonomy): Eukaryota > Metazoa > Arthropoda > Insecta > Lepidoptera > Erebidae > Catocala > Catocala fraxini. The sequence goes on along the minus strand of OV884042.1, from coordinate 3,873,094 downwards.
CCTCTCCCTTTTCGTTCCTCTACCCTCATATCCATCACTTGCTTACCTACATACGTATCATCTCTTCGCATAACATGTCCATACCAAGCCAAACGATTTCCTTTCACCTTCTCGTCTATGGGCACCACTTTCAGACTACCTCTTACGTATTCATTCCTAATTCTGTCCATTCTCGTCACTCCACACATCCATCGTCATATTCTCATCTCTGCTACATGCAATCGTTTCTCATCCATCTTCTTAGACTATAATATGCAAATAAACTTTTTTATCCTGTCAATATATTTGTTTTGCCATGAAATACTCTACTAAATTGCGTCGTTTTACACTTATTGTGACAATGATTTCAATCACTCAAAGCAAACCCAGGTTGAGACCGGTTTGATAACTAGTTTTGTGACGCGGACCGGTCGTTGCTGAGCGGCCGTGCTCGCGACGCCCCTCCATCGGCTTCTCCTCCCCAGCGGCGGCCCTATATATTGGCAACGCGTCCCGGTGCCGGCTCCTTCCGCTGCGCTGCCTACCGAAGTTAAGTGGTCCATTCTACCCAGGACCACGTAACAAGTCTTCATTTTGAACCACGCCCTGAAATACCACTAAATATCTAATCGAATTTAATTGTAGTTCTGTTTATTCTTATACACCTGTTGTAAGTGAAAATATATGCTTGTTGATCGCGTTGTTCATCTTTAATTTCAATCAAATCATAGGTCAACCACGCCTCTAAAGCGGGTTGACTACCATAACGTTACAGTTTATAATAATACATAGTCACACATGCAATTATATACTAGTACACACGTATCAATAATAAACTGGTATACAAAATTATTATTTCCCTTTTATGCCAAGAGATGGCGCTACAAGTACATAAAATATGTTTTCTTGAATGTTAAGTTTTTGTTACGCTTACTTGTTCCAAAGCAAACGCTCAGTGATTACATTTTTGAGCTCTTTGGGATGAAAACGTTCATGGGGTACCAGCGCCTATGTCTTTTATACAGATGTCACAAAACGAAATTGCCATTCAACGTGGCAATACTGCTAACCTGGTCTGAAAGCATGGTAACGTGCCCAGAAGGCACATTAGTAGTCTTTTAAAAGAATTTTATGGTACCTAAACCATAGTTTTAATTTTGATGATTTTAATTAGAAAGCTAGTACAGTCAATAATGGAGTTAGGGTAATAGGCCTCACTAACAACTATACGTGGATATGTGTAAGGCCAAGTGGAATGTCTTCCTCTTAAAGATAGGATATACACATAAAAGTAACTTATTTTTTTTTATAGTATTAAAGTGGCAAACAGCCATACAGCCCACCTGATGGTAAGTGGTTACTGTAGCCTATGGACGACTGCAACACCAGAGGCATCACTTGCGCGTTGCCGACCTTGTAAAACCCTTTTTGAAGAACCCCGTACTGTAGTCTTGTGGGAAAACCTGGGCAGGGAGTTCATTCCACAACCCGAGCGTCCGCGGGCGAAAATTCCTTTGGAACCGCTTAGTGCGGCACCAATTAGGTTGTAAGGTGTGAGAATGAAATCCTTCTCGATGGCGAGCGGTGTGATGGTAAAAAGTAGCTGAGGACATCATCTCAAACAACTCATCAGAACACAATCCATTATATAAGCGATAGAACATCCAAAGGGAGGCAAAGTCCCGTCTGAGACTTAGTGGCTCAATACCGTTTGTGAGTTTAGGCTCATCGACAATTCTCAAGGCTCGTCTCTGTACCGCGTCAAAAGAATCAAGCGGGTATTTTGGTGCTCCTGCCCAAAGATGACTGCAGTACTCCATGTGAGGCCGGACTTGCGACTTATATAGAAGCAGTCTTTGCCCCGCAGTGAAGTACCGCTTAGCTCTATTGAGCACACCAAGCTTTTTGAAAGCCAGATTGACCTTGCTCTCTAAAGACTGCGGAACTGTACATCACTTGAGATGTCGAGGCCAAGGCTTCCAATACTCTTGGAGATGGTGAGAGACGTGTTCTGGTTTTAACAACAGTGTCCGTATTTCAAATTTATGCTTAAATGTTCCGATAGCGGAGCGGATAACGAGTCTTATCACTATGAGACGATAGTATAATAAGGGTGGTTCAAATCCTAGGGCCTACTTTCGAATTTTGTTTTTTTATTACAAAAAAAACGTTATTTTTGTCTACTTATTACCCAAATTTAGTGTTTTATTAGGAATTAAACTAAAAATTATTATTAGTAATTACTAAAATCACGTTATGTTTTTATTAAATTAATAAATAAATAATGCAAATTATAATTAAAATAAACAACATTAATTTACTATGAAAAATAACGTCAAAATATGATTACCGAAAATGAACTTTAGGTTTAAATAAGTCTTGAAGTAAAATAAGACATCGATAAATCTAATAATAGAAAAAAAAAGACCTAAGAAGATCATCACTTCTACAGAGGATCGAACCAACAAGCGTTATGTCTTAGAACACACTATTACCAACATAGCTATAACATCAGTTGCATGTTTACTTGAATTTAACAGTCACAATCATAATTAGAACAGGCGATAGAATAAGTGAGGCGGGTTTATGTGTATGTGTACAATGATTTTATTGATAAAGATCGTAAGTACAACTAGTTTTGATCCTATTGCTTTGTAAAATTGCTACTCGACTTTTGCACCTGACCGTACCTCAGGAGCCGAGAGTTGATCACCCGCTCCATCACCTTGGAGAGAAAGGAAGTTATGGCGATAGGCCTATAGTTCGATGGGTCAGATCTTGGGTTTTTGGCACTAGGTGAACGAATGAGGTCTTACATGAAGACGGAACTTGTCTTGTGGAATAGTAAAACGAGAAGAGGCGTGTCAATACTGGACACAACTCAGGAGCACACTGCTTTTGCACCACTGCCGGTATGCCATCTGGCCCGCTCGACTTATGAACATCTAGAGACATTAATTCTCGCCGGACCTCACGTTGTGAAATTGAGATTTCTGGTATGGAATGACCGCACTACGGGATGGTGGGTGGTAGCGCGCCTCCATCGTTCATAGTCGAGTTTGAGCACGACCTTCTGTTTGGTACTATGGGCCAGATTACCATCGGGCTTTCGGGTGGTGGCAAGGACGTCTGACAAAAATTACCTTCGGCAGCCTTGGCGAGGGACCAGAAAGCGCGACTCCCCGCTCGCCAATTCTGCCGACATGGGCATATTGCATACATGTGCAACAAATACATGGACTTTACGCACATATAACTGTGAGGTAAATATTACCTTACTGTAATTATTTATATTATTTTTATTACGTACACGTGTAGGTAAATATTTAAACCCGTTATACCACCGATAAAAAAATAGATATAGGTATATAACATTTGTTAAATGTAGTTCAATTTTATTGTATAGGTAGGTAACATTTGTGTTTAGGGTAAGTAGGTACCTATATTTGGCTTTTCCACAAAGTTTCGGATTTAGCCGTCCTATTGGAAAATCTATTGCATATTTGTACATTATTACTACAAATTTAAACATCAACAATAACATTACTAACAGACTAACTGATTATGATAGTTAAGATAAGCAACAATAAATCGTGGCAACCTCCCACGCAATATAGCACGCTGATGCAATTTTATGTAGTTATACTTAATGAACGACGACATGCGGCAAGCTGAAGTATGTACGAGTGTTTAATTTATGTAATTCGCCTCGTGTAGACACAATACACGTGTCGATCACATGTGGGAAATACCATTACGAGTACAGGATCCTCGTCACCTCAAATGGATATAGAGGTAAATTTTAATTCATGAAGCATGTTTATTATGAAGTTGATGTGCTCTCCGGTTGTATCAGCCCCGCTTTTACCCTAAAGTAAAGCTATACAACTAATAAGAGTGGAAACTTAGAAACATCCTCAAAAAATGGATGCAGAATAATCGTATCTCTCTCTTAGTTCTAGAGATGAGCGTGTTGAAACGGCTACGAGCCCGTTCACCCCTTAAGTTTCACCCCTTTATTAAGGGGTAAACCTATTGGTATTTGTCACTTTTCACCCCCTCCAAATAATTACAGTACCTTTTCTTTTTTATAACATAAAAAATACAATCTACAAAAAAAATCTGTGGTGCGTTGAAATTCTACTTATATATGTATATATACATAAAATATATTTTTTATTCTAAAAATAATTTTGAGAAAAATATCTTGAAGATAATAATAATAATAATAATATTCTATCACATACACACAACATCATCTAGCCCAAACTAAGCAGAGCTTGTACTATGGGTACTAGACAATGGATAAACATACATATATACATAGAAACACCCAGACCAAGACAAACATCCATGTTCATGCACATAAATGTTTCACTTAAGTGGGAATCTAACCCGCGACCTCACGTGTGGCAGTCGGTTTTTTTTTTCTTTTTTTTTTACGTGGGGGAATGCTTGAAGCATACTCCTCCGCGGGGGCGGGCGGAGGGGTTATGTCGGACTCGCCGGGGTAACAGAAAGATGTTAAGAAGATAATGTACCTCCCGGCATACCGACTAAACCTACCACGGTGTTCCTCGACAAAACCACTATCGACGGGGCCGCGCGAATCACTTGCACATGCGGTCACGACCCCGCCGAGGTTTCGGCCCGCCGTATGAAACGGCAGGCCACTACACGAACAGACCTACCCAAAGGCACTTCTCACAAATTATCCCTACTGTCCCCCCTAGAGGGGAGACGGACTCGACACAGAGGCGCGCGTGGGAACACGCACGCCGCCTCTCGGACCTGGTGCTGAACGGATGGCAGGCAGGCCCACAAAGCCCGCCACCCCCAGGTCAATCCTCAGGGTGGCAGTCGGTTACACTAACCACTACACTGTAGAGGCCAACTAATTGATGATAAGTAATTTATTTTCTATTTTTGGTTCTTCTACTAATATTTTTAATTAATCGTAACATTTAATTAAAATTTATTATTATTATAATATTTTTATATGTATATGCATACTCATCGAAACGCTTGTAGCAAATCTATGTATTGCCATAGTAAAATTAGTAATAAATCCAGTACCCTGTGTAAAATTAAATAAATAGAAATTTTATTATTTTAGTTCCTTTCTCTGACTGTCCTTTTTACTATTAAACAGTAAAGATATGACTAAGGGTTCGCTAAAAATAATATATTTTATTTTATCTTGGTTTTCCCTTGATAAGGGGTGAAAGGGCTCTGAGTTAAGGGGTGAAAGTACAACTTTTTATGAAAGGGGTGAAAGTCAAGAGGTATACGGGCTCTAACCCGTTGAAACTAACAAACAATCCCTTTACTTTTATAATACCTATATTTTCTTTCACATAAGACAACGCCCGCATTAGGTTCAAGCCCTGTGTGTCGAGAATTTAATAAACAAATAACAAACAAAGTACAACCAGACGCAGAATAATGATTTCTGGATTACACAAATAATTACCCATGTGGCATTCAAAACCATAACACTTAGCACGGTTGCACCGTATAAAGTACCTTTATACCAGGGATGTTGCGAATATTCGCATCCACATCCGCAATTGCGGAGCTTCCGCATCGATTTGGACATCTGCATCCGCATTCGCATCCGCAATAATCAACGCCGATGTTAATGCGGATCCAGATATAGCGTAGGTTATAATAAGAAAGAAATCAGTTGTTCAGTAGTATGTGTTTTATTTATGAACCTTTGCAAAACAGGCTTGAACCTGCGAAGGCGGTGATATTAGATACTTTTTATAAATAAGATGAACATTTTTCATCAACATCCGCATCCGCAATTGCAGAGTTCCACATAGATTTTGACATCCGCATCCGTATCCGCGTCCGCGGATGTGAGTCTTTAAAATCCGTATCCACATTCGCTTCCGCGGATGCCAAAAAATCTGCATCCGCAACATCCCTGCTTTATACGGTGCAACCGCGCATTGTGTGCAACTATTGTATTCGAATGTAATAATACGCATCGGTATTTGATTATATTCGAATGTGCTTCCTCGACCATTCAAAGAAACTACCAGGTAGTGCACAAATTCTTAAAAATAATTAGCCCTTCTTCTCTTCTCAATTAATCAAAGACCTCCAGAAGACCACGCATAAGGCGTAACAGAAAAGAAAAGATATGTATGTAGGCAATAAGCCACTACAGATCAGTCTTCTGTTCTGCGGAGGCTTAATTTTTTTAATATAAATTAATTTAGTACCTGTAACATTATCGCTTCTTTTAAACGACAGCTAGATTGAAGAACATAATGATCATAATAACATTCACAATGGTGTAGGTATTTATTAAATCCATACTAATATTATAAATGCGAATGTGGGTTTGTTTGTTACGCTTTCAAGCCTTAACTACTCGACTGATAATCATGAAATTTTGCATACACGTTGTCCAGTGATACAGAAAAAGACAGAGTACCTAAAGTAAAAGCACTTTTTCCGAGAGATGGAAATGTATTAACAAAATCTAAGAGTAACGCGAGCGACGCCGCGGGCGTTTACTAATACTTAGTCATTAAATAATGTGAATACGACACTGCTTTAAAAGTTAGGAAGAATGGCGATTGCTTTTGTTGGAAATTATGTAGTGAGTAGGCAATTGTCCAGCATAATCACAGTACATACATATGTACTGTGGCATAATCTACATATATAGGTACCTAACGAACAATTGACAATATAAACAATGACTGATATATTATTAATCTGCAGCTTTATATAAAAAATGGACAGTTTGATAAGAAAGACACCACGTGTAAAAAGTTTTTTTGTTGTCTCGGGAAGATAAACATAATATTCTTGCAATAGGTACCTATGCGTTTGTTTGTTTACGTGAAGACCGGTTATCTGATTGATATGGACGCTCCAATATCACATAGACTGCTGTGTAGGTACCAACTGAGCAAATATTTATAAAGGTATATATATTATATACCTGCAAACTTATCATGGTATTCATCGAACTAAATTTCCGTTCAATTTGAAAGTCAAATAGAGAAACTTTGCACGTTTTGCTAGGCAAGCAGTTTACCTACGCGCTAAGCATAGAATAATTTTTAAATGAGCTGTTCATAATTAGGAATAATCTTTAACCTTCATCTTAATCTATCAAAGTCAGGTCTAATCTGGCCACCAGTGTACCGCTGCGACTCAATAGGTTAAAATAGGTAAGTAGATACGTATAAACATACAAGTATGTTGTTATTAAATGTATAATGTATATATATAATCAATACGAACAATAATATTATACGACTAGCGAGCTTTGTAAGACAAATCATAATATGACTTGTCATAAGGGATAGGTACCTTATGACTAAGTATATACCGATTTCGTAACCTCAAAAATTCTATTTCTTTCTCAATACTCTACTCAATATTTGATTGCATTCCACAATGTTATATAAAGATGGACTTATAAAACAAATTAATTCATAATGGACCCTGTCGGGCACAGCAAAATTATGAGAGAGGAAGAGGGCTACTTACATACATACATAGACTCACGCCTGTTTCTCAGAGGGGTAGGCAGAGACTACGGATTTCCATTTGCTACGATCCTGACACACTTCTCTGGCTTCATTCACTTTCATCACATTCCTCATACACGCTCGCCGGTTCAAGATGCTCTTAACCTGGCCTTTGTCCAGAACATCTCCAATCTGGTCAAGAAACGTTCGCCTAGGTCTTCCTCTTACGACTGTTCCATTCACACTAGCCTTATAAACTTTCTTAGTCAGTATTTTCTCGTCCATTCTTTCTATATGCCCAAACCAGCTTAACATACCCATTTCTATTCTCGTCACTATATCCACTTTCATGCCGCATCTCGCTCTAATCACACTATTCCTTATTCTATCTTTCAGAGTCACACCACATATGTCTCTCAGTGCTCTCATTTCTACAGCATTTATTCTGCTACACAGCAATTAAAATAATTTTATTGAAGTAGGTATATAAAATATAATGACGTATCTACATATCTTGATGTTTTTTCCTCCATAGATTCTAGGAGAAACCAGTTTTGCATTAATTTAATCTATTAAAATGATTGCAGGGTTTCTTGGACTAACTTAGATTCCATTATCCAATAGACTTGTCAATTATTAAAAGTATGATTATGTTTGTTAATTTATTACCACACATCATTGAAAACCTGTTGTGTCTGACGACTGATCTGCTGCTTCAGGCTAAAAGAATCTAAGTAAGGCCAAAAAAAGCATCCACGATATAAATTATGAGATAATGTAACGTCATCGTGGGCAATTATTAGATGGTACGTCCTCAATAAGTTTTCAATACTCTTCCAAAATTGCAAATAAAGTTTGAATGAAATTATCTGTCTAAATTACAGACATTGCTCAATGAATAATTGAGCTATACTTAGTAAACATTTTTAGGAGCAATAACTATGGTAGCTATTGCTAACACAAGTTCTTATCTGTGCCTGCCAAAAGAATTATGGCCAGTCCAAAATCCTACGCACGCCATTGGAAAGAACCACTACACACCATGGGGCTTACCAATCTCTGAAAGTATTGTCTTTGGAAGCGCGAGAATGAGACGACAAGTTACAATGTGTTCAGATTTGACTGGTCGCACGTGCAATAAATTATATCAATAGCCTTAACAGATAGTGTAAAACCCCAGGTCTGCATTACCTGATAGGATTACCACATACCTGGGCTTATAGCAAGTTCGATTTTTCCATAACGATTCCACGGAAACAATACAGTTTTATTGAAATTAAACTACTATATACGGCTTTTACATTACATTACATTTGACACTTTATTATATATATTCTCCCCGTGACCATGGCTGCTAAAAAGCAACCGAAACGTCGGGGAATGTGTAAAATTAAATTAAATCTAAATAGTTTTAATAATAATTTAATTAGCTTAAAAATAAGTAAAGTTTAAAAGTAAAAGTAGTGTAACAGTTTTCAAAATTATGTAATAAAGTGTCAAATAAACAACGCGATAAAAGCCGTATATAGTAGTTTAATTTCAGTGAATAATATTCGCGTAAACAGAAGACAATATTAAATACAGTTCTAACTAAACCTAAGCTTTGTGCTAATGCTCTCTAAGACGAATAGTTGGCGAAGGAACAAGCGATAGTACGTAGGTAACAGCAACTGACAAGACGTGATATCTCCCAAACACGTATGTAGGTATCCTACACTATAATAATATGCAGCAAAAAAATCATATTAAGTTGATAAGTAAATACTACACCACGTGTAAGATAAGGCCAGTTTTTGTTGTCAGGAAGATAAATATGCAACCGTGTGAGCGGTCGTGTGGATGTCGCACGAAAATCATTACAATACTCTTTTAAGAACGGCAAGTTTTGCCACCTTGTTCAGTATTATACGGTCATTTTGGGTAACTTCATTTCATTTATTTAATCAAGAACAATTTTTACATTGTGTGTAAATATACAATATTAACAGAGAAATTAAATAAAACAACATGGCAAATTTGATAAATTGAATCAGAATTTAAACAATAAATTGATCAATAAATAAAAAGCAAATTAAATAGCCACGTCAAAAAAAGCCAATAATTAATTGTATACATAATGGTAAGTGCATGTCACAATCACAAATAAATTATAAGTGTTTACATGTATTTAGTAGTTTGGTAGTAATAGCCTTCTTTTAACAAACAACTTGAGTTAATTTTAGTAAAAATGTATTGTCTTATATTTTAAAGATGTAGATAATGTGCACATGAATGACACACACACTGACATCAATCATTATATTGCAAAGCAAAGCCGTTAAGCATAGGTGTGTCGTACCCATTTCACACTTATGATTTTATTTACGCACACGCATTATAAATGCGTGTGCGTATAAATAAACTTTTGTGTCGACACTGTCCCAATAACGACTGCCATAGATGTTCATGGCAGCCGGGACCGATGGCTTAACGTGCTCTCCGAGGCACGGAGCAGGCGATAATTGTCAATCAATACGCACATAATTTCGAAAAGTCATATAACTTCTGAAAGTCAGAGGTGCGCGACGTGGGTTCGAACCCGAGATCCTCTGCTTTGCAGTCTGTTGGTCTCCCCACTGAGCTATCGCTGCTCTAGAGACGGATACTTCTCTCCTTATCTTAGTATTTGTTCGAATTAGTAATTAGCTATAGGTATGTATATACAGTATTTAAGTGGATGTATGTTTGTTTGTAGATAGGTACGTAGCTATAGGGTAACGGTGAGGAAAAACATCGTGAGGCAACCTGCATGTCTAAGAGTTCTCAATAATGTTCTCGAAGAAATGTGAAGTCTGCCAACCCGAACTGGGCCAGCGTGGTGGACTAACCTAACCCTTCTCACACAGCAGTAGGACAGTTTAATACAGGGCTGATATTATATATTATAAGCTAACGTGCTATTCCTATGACTATGGTTGTTCGCTAGCTATTTTGGGTCCTACGTAATAGTGGGCAAGAGCTTATACCAGGTATATGTCCAAACTTCAACCTGTATGGGTACTATAGGTATATACATTTCCAGAAACTGCGCTTCTTTATAACGGTGAAACCTAATAACTGTATCCGACGCGGACATCGCACAAGAGCCTTACTGCCGACTGCATATCGCAAACAAGACAGGTTTGTAAAGTTAACGTTACTATTAGAAAAGCCTACTATCGCAATCGAATTATATTCGAATGTATTGATAACACTATCCATAAGTACGTGTGTACGCTGCGTCCTTAACAATGGAAAATAAGTATCACGTTATGCGGATATCGTTCGAATGATCATCACTTGTTACTATACCATTCATTCGATTATAATGAAACTTTAATGAGATGTGTAAATACATTTTAGTTAGTTAGTTAGTTAGTTGATCATTCGAACGATATCCTCACAACGTGTTAGGTTAATTGCGGTTGCGGAAAATAAGTTCCATGGTTAAGGCCGCAGCGTTTTGCGCAGCGCCTTGGGATCGCCTGGAGATATCTCCAGGCGCTCTCTCTGACTTTTTGAAGTTATGTGCATATTAAATAGTTAATTATCGCATGCTTGAACGGTGAAGGAAAACATCGTGAGGCAACCTGCACGTCTGAGAGTTCTTCAAAACGTTCTCAAAGATATGTGAAGTGCGCCAACCCACGCTGGGCCAGCGTGGTGGTCTTTGGCCGAACCCTTCTCAATATAAGAAGAGGCCCGTGCCCAGCAGTGCGACCGTTTAATACTGGGCTGATTTTAATAATATTGAAATATTAAAGAGGCATTGCAATCCATTCAGTCATTGGCTAGTAATGAATGATAACAATCGTAAATGAATGATATTACTAAAGCAATTGAGATGCGCGATAACGATTACAATGCACCATGTAGATACAAATTGGTTAATTGTTTATATTTTTATCTCCGTTCGTCATATTTTGTTGCTAACTGGAATAGACGTGTTTTATTATCTAATAATCTAGATATCTGTTATCTTGTCACTAGGAAAGGTTATCTGATTGAGCGTTAGAGACAAAGCACGATTAACCAAAATATAATGTAGTCAATGGTCTGTAAGGCTCGTGCTGTTTATACGGGATACGAGCTAAGTGAAAGCAGATATTATGATTTGGTTTAAAAGTTCTGGAGGTCTTCGCCCATTCTTTTCCTTTTCTTTAGGGTCGGCTACACGCGATTGATGCCTAGTATTGTAAGCGAATGAAGGTAAACTTATTATCAGGTCTTTCTTCTTTTCGTGTGGTTAGTGGCCAACCTGTTGTCAAGAGTTGTTCAAGCCGCCCGTAGACCTCTGACATGGCTTAACGACTGCTGTCAATTTAAGAACAACCGGAACCGACTTTTTACGTGCCCACCGAAGCACGGAGACGCTCAGATGAAATACCACTAAGCAGTCACCCATCTATAGACTGACTGCACCCAACGTTGCTTAACCTCACTAATCGTTTACCGATCAGTGAGTGCAACTGGCTATGAGCGTAGGTATAGGTTGCCACTGTGCTGTTGTGCAAATACTTAAAAGTAAGCAAATTGTGACGGTTTTTTGTATTTCTGCGCTTAGAGCTACCGTTCTCTTTATGTAGTACACATGCGTGCTATGTGAGATATATTTTGTACATTTATATGATATTTTTTATTTTACAAAATATATATATATATTACACACACACACACACACACACACACACACATATATATATATATATATATATATATATATACCTAACAATAATATATAACATTTACATAACGCTGAAATTAAACTGCTATATACGGATTTTATCGCGTTGTTTATTTGACACTTTATTACAACATTTTGAAAATTGTTACACTTCTACTACTATTAAACTTTACTAATTTTTAAGCTAATTAAATTATTATTAAACTATTTAGATTTAATTTATTTTTACACTTTCAATAAAGTGTCAAATAAACAACGCGATAAAATCCGTACATAGCAGTTTAATTTCAATGAATAATATTCGCGTAAATAGAAGACAATATTATATTTACATAACGCATTATATATATGTATTCCTTTATATACTTTTATAAAATATTTAATTACATAATATTTACATTAACTATCTTCATACTTTTTGTGTTATTTGTGTCGAGACCAATGCACTTATTTTGGTATTATAATCTTTGCATGTTGTAATAATTATGGGTTTGTTGTAGCTATAGTTTAATTATAAGTTAAAGTTATACTGTATATGATGCTGCCCGAGCTACCAAAGTATGTACGAAGAATTAATCGCGTCAGGTACCCACAGGACAGGCTTGCCTAGTGGGGGGCCACAGGATATGACTTTTAACATTGTAAATACTTTTTGGCAATAAACAAATTTTTATTTTTTTTATTTAATTTTATTGTTTATATAACTTCGTCACTGCTGGGCACGAGCCTCTTCTCTCTGTGTGAGAACGGTTCGGTTATAGTCCACTACGCTTGTCTATTGTGGCTATTGCTTGCAGACATTTCATATTTTCGTGAACATGAAGAATAATTATATATTTATCATCTTCCATAAAATAAATTATAATAGAATAAAGTAGTTAATTAATTTGACGTAGTCTCATTTTTGCAATACAAAGTATTATGTCGCTATAAGATTCTATTTAAATACAATCTTCGCGATCCGATGGTAATTAATTATTGTTGAATCAGTCTACTCGATGGCGTAGTGGTTAGTGTAACTGTCTGCCATGCCTGAGGTCGCGGGTTCGATTCCCGCACAACTCAAATATTTGTGTGCATGAACATGGATGTTTGTCTTGGTCTGGGTGTTTCTATGTATATTATGTATATATTTACAAAAAAAAGTATATATGTATGTTTATCCATTGTCTAGTACCCATAGTACAAGCTCTGCTTAGTTTGGGCTAGATGGTGTTGTGTGTATGTGGTAGAATATTATTATAATTATTATTTATTATTACTAAAAATAATATCAATTTAAATTGACAAAAACATACTGAATTGCGTGCTCGCAATTTAAAACCTAGTTTGGTCCTGCATTTCGGATACCGAATCCCAGAGACAAGTATTTAATAATGCCCTCTTTGTAACCAAGTCTGTAATGGCCACTGCACATAAGTTTATTTCAGAATCTAAGGCCATTGACACAATGCAACGGCAGACAAGTGAATACAGATTAATGACACCAATTTATAAAATAAAATACAATAATATTGCATCTAAAAACAGACATTGTAGAAAATATGAAACTTGTCACGATTAAAGAGCTTTTTTGTTAATTAATTCCTGGTTTGACGCGGTAGGTAGACGAAATGCGACTGCTTTTATAGTGTGGTGTAAGTTATAAGCTGATAGCAAAGACATTTAAATTGCAAGCAGCATACGATTATGTGTTACACACAGATTTTAAATATTTATTATTTTGCGCGCTCGCTTAAGCTGATCTTGTGGCTCCGCGCTTGATTGGGCAAAATACCATTGAGTTTTTCTCTTAGGCAATTCTCAGTAGTAGGAGCAGGTCTAGAAATGCTCCCTGTAGTCTAAAATAAACAGACTTAAAAGAAATGTGGGTGTCATACATCTGCACTTCTGCTGGCATTGCAAGTGATCATAGCGGCTGCGTAAGTCGAGCGATCAGACGGGCCTCTATAGTATAAAACAATGCATTCCTTTTATTGATAAGCTTGTAAGAACAGCAATAGCTCAGTGGGGAGACCAGCAGACTGCAATGCAGAGGGTCTCCGGTTCGAGCCCACGTCGCGCACCTCTGACTTTCGGAAGTTATATGACTTTTCGAAATTATGCAATTATCGCCTGCTCCGTGCGTTGAAGAGCACGTTAAGCCTTCGGTCCCGGCTGCCATGAACATCTATGGCAGTCGTTATTGGGAGAGTATCGACACAATAGATCCCACTGGGTCGAAGTGTCGCCGGTCTGCACTGACTGGCCCCCACATAAGATAAGATAAGATCATTAAGCTTACAACTTGCACCATAAATATATAATAAACATACATAAGCAACCGTTATCAAGTTAACTAGATCTTTATTAGGAAACATAAATTCATTGCGCTTTATAATCGCCTCATCAGTTATTTGTCACCCGCCGACTGTGAAAAATAACGCAGTGAGGGTACATCGACTTCTTTACAAGTTTATAGTCTACATATTACATATGACTTCCGGTATCCATCTTTTATGCAAGCCGGATAATAAACTCGTAGCTAAAGTTCTAAACTAAAGCGGTAATAAATTATACGAAGTCTTTTTACAGATGTGTTGCGGTGCGATTAATGGGAAGGTTCTATAATACCTCTAGTAGGTAACGTTTTAAATAATAATATAAAGTTGCTTAGTAGGAAGAAAATCGGTAACGTTGTGGCTTTGATACTAACTATTTCATTAATATTGTTCATTTCCAATTCGAGTACTGTGTTTTTTCATGTATAGTGTTGTATTTAGGCCAATTATTATTGCCAATAATAATTATTTGTAATTATGGTGAATTGAACGATGATTATGAGCAGTCATTAAGCGATATAACTTCAAACACAAATCTTTATAATGCACACAATACTAAAACAACATGCGATGCTTACCTATAAGTATAACGCTGACATAACTAATAAGCGACGGCAAGATATAGTCTGCACCACACAATCATGCTCAAAACATATTTTACAAATAGATTTTTTGCCTTTCTAGGGCCAGTTTTGTACAATAGACTAAATGGAGAATTAAGCATTTATAAATTAACTCATTTTAGCTGTAAAACGTAATTACTACTTATATTCAAACTCTGTCATATGACCAAACCGAGCAGTTACTTGCAATATGTAAATAAAAAAATTCTAATTTAGTTTTAAAGAAGAATATTAAATTTATTTTTATTGTTTTTACTATTTTTTTATATTTTATTTTTTACCTTTTGTTTATTATAAAAGTTATTATAATGTAAATTTATTTATACTGATAATAGTATGTAAGCGGTGTGTCGCTCGTAACACAGGTTTAACCTAGTTTGAGCAAATATCTATAAGTGCACTTTATCTTATTGTTAAGATGCAATTGTAAAACTAATAATTTATACTAAAAATATTATAATAATTATTAAAAAAAATATGAAAGCTTATTGATATTTATTATCAATAATACATGTTATTAATAATATATATAGCCTATTCTCGAAACATAAATGAATTATTAAAATAACCATTTCATTTTATACAGAAGCCACGTAATCTCTGCACACGTACACGTACACTACACGTATAAACTGCAATTTCATAGTTAGAGATCTTATATATTATTAAAAGACTTCTTTTCTCTCTTATATTATATTACTATAAGAGAGAAAAAAAGAAACCTAGGATCATGCCGGTAACGAGACAATATTTTTTTATTTATTTTTTGTTCCCGGCAACTGGAGGTAAAAGGATGTTTATTGCTGTTTGTGGCAGAGAATACATCTAAGCTTTCAACCTGGTGGTAAGCGGAAAATGGTGATTATGAACGTGGCTATACTTTCTTAGCTTCACAGAAAAATCTTCAAAGCAACATAACCAAGCCACTATCTACCATAAACCAAATGGGTGCAAACAAGCACACAGTCCGCTGTCTGGTGTGAAGATACCATAGACTATTTAAAGGAAGTATGAGAAGAAATGAAAGGTAGGGATTCAGGGTGTGATTAATTCTAGTTATCTTGCTTATGTACCATAGCCCGTTATTATAATTTCTTACTTTTTTTTCTCTTTGGATATGTTACTAAGTTAACCTTTGCTACTATTGGTTAACTCGATATGACAGCTATTGTCTGCTAACAGTTTTAAATGTAAGTATTACAAGAAATCTGTGGAAAATGTAGTGGGTAGTATATTTGTTAGGGTTAGTGTTAAGTATTCAATGTATCCTCCTAATATACTACTGTTTGTTTTCCCATGTTCAATAAATAAATAAATAAATAAGTTTTCTGCGCTAAACTAAACGCAACGGCCACTTTACGTCGATATTCTGTCAGAATACTCCAACAGTCGAGCCATTTCATCCATGCTGAAATCAGTATAATATCAGCCCTGTATTAAAATGTCCCGCTGCTTGGCATGGGCCTCTCTCAGTGTGAGAGGAGTTAGGCCATAGTCTACCACACTGGCCCAGTGCGGGCTGGCACACTTCACATGCGTGGTACATTTTGTGCAGCGAGCATCCATTGCTTTAGCTTATCATTAGACCATACGGCCTGAATTATGGCGAAGCATACGCTTTACTATAATTGTACATAAATATAATAAAACCTTTATTACTGCATTGACGTTACTATTTGACATTTCAACCTAGAAGTTAGAATCATACCACTTCGATATTCCAGGTAGGTAGGAACATTTTCCCACTGCACCTTTGTCGAGTGTAAGTTTATCTTATCTGAGCATCCGTCTACTTAAGGACTGGTGCTTATCGTCCGATGGTAATGTGGACACCTTCTGATAACACGTGATATGCAACAGATGTCTGCTGATAGTGCGTTTATTTAGCTGGCTACACGCGCCTACGGAAAAATAATCTGGTTATTAACTAGCCTTTCGGTCCAAATTCTAGCCAGCTGTTGGCTGTTGGTTATCGCTATTATAAAAGTTATAATAGCGTGAGTCGACGCTTCTTGCGACGAAACATTGACAGATATTTTTTAACACATTCATGGACACAAAACCACTCTCAATAATTTGTGATATGGCACACAAACTTGCCATAGAAAGAGACATCACGTCTAGGGATGTAGTTCCACACTACACGGTTTCAAAAGTATGTGTTGCGGCAGTAACGGTCAAAGACGTAACCGCCTGTAGGCGGACATTCATACCAAGTGATTTCTAAACCGTGTGTTACGGCAGGAGTGTTTGCTGTGGCTCTAGCGGTCTGCATTTTAGCCTAAAACGGCACAGAGTCATATCCTTCCTATAAATGTATAAGTGCTATGGGAAATAGTCGGCCGTGGACGGAGTTTTACTTTTAGTGTATTTTAAATCGCCGCCTACAGCCGTAGTGCCATATTATGAGAGTCATAATTCACGTCTCTCGACGTACTGTCCGGGAATGTGTTAAGCTTATAAGTACTACACTTATTATAGATGTTTTAGTTTGATTCTTCTTTATTTAATTTTAGTTTTTTCCAGGATTGCACTACATCTATGCATTGGGCTCTGTTGGGTGGGTCGCTGATGTAGTTTCAGTTCCAGCGACCCGCCTACCATGCAAAGCAGCGAGGTGGCACACCGTGGTGGTTTTAGTCGGTAGGCTCGAAGACTTGGGCAAGCCCAATATAACCCTCTCGCCTCCCCTTGTGGCGAGGGGTACGCAAACGGAGAACGTCGCCATGTAAAAAAAATTAAAAAGATATTTCTAAGCAAACGTTGCTTTTCACTTTTGTCAAGCTGGTTCTTTCCATTCTTTATTTATTTATATAGTTTTATTTATTTGCTGTAAGTACCTATTGTCAAAATTTCAGTTTGGAAAAATTTTATTGAAATATGCTATCACGTTCATACATACTCAGACATATTCACAGACACAAATTAGGTAGATAGATATACAGGCCGACGTAATAAAAACGTGTTAAAACAATTACCCATTAATGACACCCGAAGCGGCCCTATCAAAGGCAGAAAACCTATAACAATGCCCCATAAAACCAAAGTTAGTATCTTTCGTTATAACTATGTGTTTTAATAGATTTAATTAAGTAACCGTTTTAGCGCCGCAGTTGGTTCTTAGCAACAAATGCAAATATTAAAAAATACCTCGCATTAGTCATTACACTTATTTTAATGACACTACGCTTGTTGCCATGCGCAAAAAACACGTTCAAAAACATTTAAGACTAGTTATTTTTTATGTTATATTATTCATTTACGGATACTCGCTAACACAAGAAGGTATGATAATTGGTTATATAATAATGCTAAAATCTTCAGGTGCATAGTTTCAGTCACGTTTACTTACAGTTTTATAATGATATGTGAAAGACGTCTAGAACTTTTAAAGGACACCTTCATTTTTTAAACCTACCTTTTTAATTAGGTTTACTTTCGATGTTACTGTACTAAGCGTTTGAACATCGGACACAAGGAACACATTCACTCGAAAGAACTATTTACGGAACGTACAAGCTGTTATACTGCAGGAGGCAGTAGGTAATTAGTTGACAACTTAAACCATTTTTGCTAACTTAAACCATCCAAACTGAACCTACAGTCATAAGGAAATCTATGTACCTAGTAGTCTAAAACAGTTTTCCATAGGTACTCGTTGCCCGATAGCAATCTGTAACTGATGTCAAACGATGCGTCCACACATAAGTACCTATCATCATCATCTCAGCCGAAAGACGTCCACTGCTGGACATTGGCCTATACTATCTTTAAATCTGTTGCTTGAAGAACTATTAACAAGATAATAGCTGACTAAAAAGCACTCACCATAGAAATACATTACAAGGTTATGTGGCTGATCTGTCTGTAGAATGGAAATACCTGATGACATCTGCCGAACTGCTTCGAGTCTGCGTTGGATAAGGATGCGTTGAATGTACTTCAATACATCCGTCGTTATTGCAATTTGCATGTAGCAGATATACCTATTCCTGGAGATTATTATCATATTTTTTTTCTAAATATGAAAGGAATCGACCATGGTTTACCCTAGTGGTCGCCCAGAGGTCGATTTTATATAAATTCATCATGACTGTGAACTTTAACTATGCGAAATATTACAATTCTTCGTGAGTGCAATGTGCTTTGGAGTACTAAGATTCTCTTCACGTTTTAATATCTAGATTTTTATGTAACCTAATACATAGAATGGGCGCTTATAAATAATTGAATTTTCCTTTTTACTTCCTTTTTACTGTTTGTACTTTCTCCATAATATAGTGTTAACGGCTGTGGATTAGAAGCGACCGCATTCAAATCCTGAGTCTGGGCCAAGAAATAAGTTAAGTATTAGATTTTTCTCTCAAGAAATTCTAAGAACCCGAAGTTAGGAAGTTAAGTATGTTTCATACCCGTGCTTCGGCAAGCACATACATAATACTGTTGGCCCAATGCCTAATCTCTTCGGTTGCGTCGGATTAACATCTCTTTGGACTATGAGGGTTAACTAGACTCCGGTAAAATTGGCTGCCATGTTTGAAATTTGGTCTGGAGTATTATTTCCTTTTTATCAACGTTTTATTCGTGTTCTGTTTTTTAAAAGAAAGTCAATATTTTCGATTAGACCAATAGAGATTGCTATAGCGAGCGAGCATGAGACACAAATAGTTTAGCAATCTGCTATCGCAGAGAATTTGCTCTACACTAAATACATGAAGTCTATTTCATAGAAATCGTCTGAAACTATCAATATAGTTTGTACATATCCTTTTCACTTACACATTGCCTACTGTAAACAAGACTACATTTAGACCAGAGGTGCGCAGACTTTTTTTCTCATAGACCACTTTCAAAATATAACAGGTTCCGGTGGACCCCCTGCAGCTACATTAAATTTGATCAAATCTCTATGCGCTGACATTTTTTATATTCTCGGGACTTATTATTATCTGCCTACATTGATAGTTCAAATCAAGTCAAGATTTCTTCACTATCGAATGAAAATAAATTTTCGTGGACCCCCGCTTACGAATTGTTTACCTCCATTTTTTTGTCACGCCGTCGTAGACCCCGTCGAGTCTCCCGTGGACCCCTGGAGGTCTACCTGGATCACTTTGGGAACTAATGATCTAGACTCTAGAGGTACTTCATCTAACAGTTTGACAGACTTCACACACCTTTGAGAAAATTAGGCGATAGCATTCATATATCTAATAATATATCTTGTACAGTGTGTTTTATAAATACCTATACCTTCTTATATACAAAGATTATTTGGTTGTTAACACTAAAAGAAAGTAGGTACGTGTTATATCACGTATTCGATAAGAAGAAATTCACTTTAATACGCATATCAAATAAAATGTTTTGATAAACGCCGAAACTTTAGCATTCGACGTCCGAGGGATATAAATATTTGATTAGGTAACCTATACCTACATAATATTTGGTGACTGATACAAACTTAAAGAGATGCTTGGTAACGGTTGGCTTGATATGCGATGCTTATATGCCTCATCTTTAAAGACGCTGCTAAATACGTGGGCCGTATAACCATGGCTAGCGAAACGTGGGTGTGATAGCCCACTGCTTACCCCATCGGGGCTATAGACAAAGTAGAAAGATTGTATTTTAATTAACCTCCGTTTTTTTAAGAATTATAATAATAATAATAATAATATTCTATCACATACACACAACACCATCTAGCCCAAACTAAGCAGAGCTTGTACTATGGGTACTAGACAATGGATAAACATACATATATACTTTTTTTTGTAAATACATGCATATTATACATAGAAACACCCAGACCAAGACAAACATCCATGTTCATGCACACAAATGTTTGACTTGTGCGGGAATCGAACCCACGCCCTCAGGCGTGGCAGTCGGTTACACTAACCACTACGCCATCGAGTCGTTTTTTTTGCCTTATTTTATCCAAAGTCTAAAGGTCTGAACTGGCAACCGACAGTCAAATCTTTAGACATACGTTTGATTTTGACACGTGGTTGTTAAGCTTTTTAGAAACCGGTGTTAGTTATAAAAAACAAGCAACATTAATTATGGTTAAAAATTTCTTAGGGTTACCTTTAGGATAAATAATATCTAAGCACCTTGTCAAACAGTCTCCATTTCTATCAGTCTTTACGCACGGTACTTGCATCTCGCACGGAATACTGCGCGGCGTCAGCTAGCATATACCATGCTCTAAAACGTATAGCTTTACTGTATGTAGAGTTTAATTTTGACGAGCAGCCAAAAAGTGGCGTAGTGCTTTATTATGGTGTAAGTGGTCATCTTGCCTATATCCGAGTCTATTGCCGTCGGCCAAGCACAGTTTCAGACTCCGTGCTGCCATTGATAACAACAGAACACAAAAACCCAATAACAATTACCCGACCCGGGAATCCAACCGCAATCTCTTCTACGACCACGTTCTATGCAAACCTACTGGTTGCATATGACAGTAATCGGCTTACTGTGACTGATTGCAGTGCAACTTGCGCATACATTACATATTGATAAAGTTTTCCGTTGCCTGATAAACGACTCTGTGGCTTTAACGACTATTTTTTTTTTGCGGTTTATTTTGATTAGGATGTCGTTGGTTGTGCGCAAAGAATCCATCGAGCTTGTTACCAAGCCTACGCCCATCGTCTATGACTTTCCTAATTGTTAAGTTCTCTATCCTTTAAATAGAAGTAAGTAATCGCCTGAAATACCGGGACTGGCGTTCTAATGAAGGAAGATATACGTACATTGTCTCAACTCTCATGCCTGTTTGTCGTAGGTGTAGGCAGCGATTATAGATTTCGACTTGTTACGAGCCTGGCATTCCTCTCTTGTGTCGTTTACTTAAATATATATGTATATTATTCGTGTACGCTCGTTTGTTTAGGATGCTCTTTACCCTGGGTGGTGGGCTTCGTGGACCTGCCTGTCACTCGATCAGTATCAGGTCGGAGAGGCAGCGTGTGTGTTCCTACGCGCGCCTCTGTGTCGTATCCGGTTCTCTATTGTGTTACCTAACTGTTTTATCCATAATCTAAAGTGCCATAACATTTTTTGTCCTAATCATCATTTGTCCAAATGACAAGCTGCCCGAACTTTATGTCACATAATATGACATGCCATTAAATTGAAATCCCTAAATACAATATGCCCTAAATTTGTTTGTCATAATCATTACAATCAATAATATACAAAAGACTTAAAACCGTTTTCAATAAAAGTTATAAGTCCTAAATTGAAATTGTTTAATATTTATTTATTCTAATAATATTTTTAATACTAATTTGTATTACAAAGTTTGGTTTTTGTCACAGCTCCGGCGCTGCGGGTCTCCGGCGGTCCCACGCGTGCTAATCGTCGCAGACGGCTTTCGCTCACCACCGAGGCTTCGGCTTGCTCAGCCGCGGCGCCTCGCTCGCAGGCTTCTGCTCTTCAGCCCGCGGGCCGCCTCGCCCTACGCGCCTACGCGATTCTAAATTACACTCTAGGGGTAGGGCAGACAATACTGCGTAGAGTCGGATTTACTGCGATTCGTTTTTGTCACTACAACCTAATTTTTAGTAAATATTTTAGGGCGATTTATTTTATTATAAATGAACATTCGGAATAATGCATATTATATAATACAATATTTAGAACATATTTATTTCATGCAAAATTAAGATATTCAATTATTATAGTACTCGATATTATGACAGAATAGTTTTAGAAGTAAAAATAATTACGTAAAACAAAATTTCGTATTTTTGAACATTATGGTTCAATATAGATAATGATTAGATTAGATAATGATTTTCGGACAAACAATTTTAGGAGAAGAAAGGGAATACCGTCGTTTCCTCGTTGCCCCACAAGGCGACAGTAGGAAAAAAAATGCGGGGCAGTCTTTGGGGAC
Source organism: Catocala fraxini (assembly GCA_930367265.1). Taxonomy (NCBI): domain Eukaryota; kingdom Metazoa; phylum Arthropoda; class Insecta; order Lepidoptera; family Erebidae; genus Catocala; species Catocala fraxini. The sequence continues at coordinate 3,850,058 of OV884042.1, read as the reverse complement.
TGCCGATAGAAGTAAAAACTAAGTAACTTGTGAATTGTATCGTCCAGCTATTAGATTATATTTTGGTGGCGGTGACGATGACGCGTGTTCCATGATTTTTGTTCACCCAAAAAGTGCTCAACGCACCTAAAGCAGTTTTCACTTCAAAAAATCTTTCTAAATAGGGTTGGTTGATTTGTGTGTTTGTCGTTTCGTACGGTGAGCCGAAACCTCAGCAGAGTCGCGATTTCCCGTGAAAGTGTGGGAGGTATGCGCCAAAGCATTCAACCTGGTAAAAAAAAAAAGATGCTCTTAACCCGGTCTTTCTCCAGATATCACGATATCTTCTTTAAACCATAGCACTGGGTCAATGTATTCACCCAGGTAAAAAAAAATGCTCTTAACCCGGTCTTTCTCCAGATATCACGATATCTTCTTTAAACCATAGCACTCTCTTATTTATAACATTATTTCTTAATTAAGTGCTTTTATTTCCAAAAAATGTATTATCCACGTACCTACATATAAAAACATATTTGCTACGAGAATTTTGGTTTTGCTCAATGGTAAAAATATTTAAAAGCTTAAAATTATATATAATAATAATATTCTACCACATACACACAACACTATCTAGCCCAAACTAAGCAGAGCTTGTACTATGGTACTAGACAATGTATAAACATACATATATACATTTTTTTTTGTAAATACATACATATTATACATAGAAACACCCAGACCAAGACAAACATCCATGTTCATGCACACAAAATGTTTGACTTGTGCGGGAATCGAATCCGCGACCTCAGGCGTTGCAGTCGGTTACACTAACCACTACACCATCGAGGCCGACAATATGTTAATAATGTTGGTTGCTACTTGTGTTGTCTTTAGAGATATGCGTAACAACAAACAGCTAAGAGTGAGACGGGTTCGTGCGATTCTGTGATCGTACGGAATCCTCGATGCGTAAGTTTTATTAAGTGGTACCTAGTCTTACTGATTTATGCAGGTCGGCTCGACCAGGGTAGTACTATACTCTCGCAGAATATCGACGTAAACCCAATAACCTATGGGTCTCTTCCTTCTCTTCTTTCTCCTAACTATTTTCTTCTGTTTCCTTTACGTAGAATATGGTAACTACTTACTATCAGGCAGGAGCAGCGATAGCTCAGTGGAGAGACCAACAGACTGCAATGCAGAGGGTCTCGGGTTCGAACCCACGTCGCGCACCTCTGACTTTCGGAAGTTATATGACTTTTCGAAATTATGTGCGTATTGATTGACAATTATCGCCTGCTCCGTGCCTCGGAGAGCACGTTAAGCCGTCGGTCCCGGCTGCCATGTACATCTATGGCAGTCGTTATTGGGAGAGTGTCGGCACAAAAGATCCCACTGGGTCGAAGTGTCGCCGGTCTGCACTGACTGGCCCCCACATAAGATATATACATACTATCAGGCAGTCGGCCGTGTGGTTTGTGATTAGCAGCGAGTTGGTTGTGTAGGTAGACAACAAAACATACTTTGTGTTTTTTTTATGTTATAGGCGGCAAACGAGCAGTTGCATCGCCTGATGGTAAGCGATTACCACCGCCCATGGACATTCGCAACACCAGAAAAGTCACAAGTGCGTTGCCAGCCTTTTAAATTTTCCCCTCCTTCCCAAAAGGGGGAGGAGAGTTGGGTCTCCGGTACCCTCACTTACTCGACGAAACACAACGCAAGCGCTATTTCACGCCGGTTTTCTGTGAGGCCCTGGTCCGATCGAGCCGACCCATTCGTGCCGAAGCGTGGCTCTCCCACGGATAAAAATGTGTACATGGGCGACGGCTATTTTTTACAATCAGATGAGTCGCTGGCAAAAAGTACCGGCGACCAGCGTATTTGTTAACACGTTATCACGCATGTATTTCCCCAAAAGAGTAGGCAGAGATGCATTATTCCCGAATTTCGTTAACTGTTTTTAGATTTCATATAAATATAAAATACCTATTTGCATATAAAAAAGCAAACTCATCGCTGTCCCCCAGGCATATATCCAACTCCGTGCTGCAAGTGGGAGTGTACTAACAGAAAAATCAAATAACACAAATCTAAGACTGCCTGATATGGAAATTGTAAAGAAATATATACATCGGCAGGTAGGTATATGTTTCTACCAAAAAAAAAAACATTTGTGCTGAACATTCTTAGACCGTAATGATCAAAAGAATTAAAGCAATTTCGACATCCATTACGCTGTAAACTGTAATGCCTACAGCGAATGATGAATTATTCCACTCCGTTACTCACAAGGTCATCATTAATTGCTTAGGCAATAGGCATATGAATCATCTGTCACCGGCTATATTTTATCTTTATGACTATAACTATAACTATACACACTTCGATATCGACAAGGTGCGACCAACTGCGGCCTAGGGCTGCCAAAAATTATACCTATCTTATAATCGGGATTTTAAAAACGTAATGTCTCAATCAAATATTTCAATTATAGAAACCCTTAGGAAACCACTAGGTTTAAATATGTCACCATTCTGAACGATAATATGCCATCTGACACACAATACCACCATGACATCGGTATTATAAATATAGTATTAACATGTTCACTCACATTGAAAACTGTACACAGTGTAGGTATACTATCGTACTCTATCATATAAATGAAATGTGTTAGCTCACTCTTCTGACCTTTTGTGCAATTTAAGAACGATGATGGCATATCTATGATATTAATCTTTGGCCATAATGATATTCACTTTGACTTGAGAAAATAAGGATTGATGACGTCACGATTAAAAGATAAGGAACTCTTAAAGTTAGAAGCATTGTTCTTTTTGTGGTACTCAAGCCTGGCCACGACCTTCTTGTAAATTATTCGTTCCGCTAACGTTAACACTTTGACAATTGTCAAAATTGCATTAGTGTGCGTTAGATCCGTGACTGGTTGGGTTACTTTACATTGTTACATTTAATTTTGGTTTTCCTTAAAGTATTTCGTCTGGAGATTTATCGTATCTTCTTGCTGTGGAGTCCTTTCAGAAATACATGTAAGGCATTAGCAGCATCTGTCTCAAGTATCTGCAATGTTTCTATTTTTAAGGTTTACCGATTATTCTGTAACTAAAATAAGATGGCATATACTTACTACGTTGGTGGTAATCAATAGAAATAAAGAAAAGCCTTAGTGGATTATCAAGCTTTAAATTGTGTTGGCCAGGTTGGCCTGTCCAACCAGACTCCCCGTACAGGGTTGAGGGTACCATATAATATAAGTTTGAGCATGTGCATTTACCGTAGCCATACGTCGATCCAGGTATCGATGCGGAGATTTCATGCACGTCAGTTACATCAACTACCGCTGCATCACCTAGTCTGAACAAAGAAGATATTCCTGCAAAATTAAAAATTAATGTAGTTTGAAAGGAATCTGAAGACAAATATTTCAAATTTTTATTATCCCCTGTATGTCTGTCTTCCTGAATAAATATTGTTTGTATAGAAAGTAGTTTGATGACTTTGACAGTTGCAAAAATGAAGCAATGCTTTTCAAGTAATTCCCTTGAGTCGAACCGGAGATATAATGCATAGTGTGATCCACTTAATAGCGTAGCCGGCGACCTGTAGTCTGTGGACGAAGTCGCGAAAAAAAAGCTTGTGTTTAATATTCTCATGCAACGCTGGATTGGCTTCATTAAATATAATATATGGGTATGTGGTGTAACAAAAAAGTTATAATTATGTTTCTGCACTCCAGATAACATTTTATATAACAACAAGCTGCCCGGACAGACTTCGTTCTGTCAAAAGTATTTTTCCTTTTTTTTCATTTACTTTATCACTAAGGGGTATGAAAAGTAGATAGTAGCCGATTCTCAGACCTACTAAATATGCATATAAAATTACATCAAAATCGGTCAAGCCGTTTCGGAGGAGTATGATAACTAACATTGTGACACGAGAATTTTATATAGAAGAAAAGCGTTTATTTACTGGTATACACTATAAACAGGTAGAACGATCTGAAAGAATAAACAACGTTGTTGCTGTTAGGTTTATAAAAAGGTGATAATTTAGACTTCTTTTTCAATTTTACAAGCATTTTGGATTACAAATTACTTGTATTCTTGCTAACTCTTCCAGCTAAGCTAAGATGCTTTACCTTGGGATATTTACCTTCAACATTAAATGGTTCAAAATATTATGATCTTCTTTACCTATATATATAAAACATCAGCGTCCATATCAATACATGTATCTGTAAAACCCGAAAGTAGACGATGCGCTGGCTGGATTGGTTTGACATTTTTACACAACATAAACATTACATTTCTATACAAGCATGTCTGTAAATATTTGTATAATGTTGCCACAAGAATGGGGACTTAAAAATATCAGATTGAGCCACAGCGAAGTGTGGCCAGGTTTAGCTAACACGCATAACTATACACGTATGTAACTCCGAAAAGTCAAAGGTGGCTGCTATTGCAGTCCAAGGATAAGATTATTTTTTAATTCGCAACGAAATCTGCACTTCTCTTCCAACATCATAATTACGAATTTAACAATCTGATAAATACTGAGTTAACTTTGTAGTCACGGATAGTACTTATATGTCGGTTACCATATGCTGTAAGCATGATCTATACACGGTGTAAATATAAAACTTTTATAAAAGGAAAACCTAAGCATTTGAAGTAACACTAACCTACTTTTATAACAATGGAATTACAATCAGGTACCATAGATCCTACTTTTATAATCGCTGATTAAAATTACCGACGTCAACGTCTAAAACTACAATAATTCAAAATCCTTAATAGATACCGATATCATTATAATTCTGTACGTGCTTTGCATTATAGTTGTCAAAAAACTTATCAGGGTCTTTCATTTGTATGACAATGCGTTCTCGAACGTGTGCCAGCCCTATAAGTATCGACAAACGTCGTGCAGTGCGTGCGCGCAGGCCGGGTGGCAACAAGCTGTCTACTCACCACCAATTATCTATGCCACTATAATAGATACAATAAATTTATACTGATATCATTATGTGTATGTGGGTAATATAACAATAGGTAAATATTTAAAATTGTGTAATACGTCAATGCTCTTAAACTTATCGACTAGATAATTATGATACTCACATATTTAAATAACTAGAGCACTACTCTAGCGATACGACTTCTTAAAATTATATCCTAAACCAACACCACTTAAATTGCGTTACGAACTTACCTGCTTTGAGCCGCGCTATGGAATATCCGTCAGAATGACAAAGTTAAAAAAATATTATTTCTATAAATAAACGGTCCGGTGTTAACGGAAGCTGGACATCCAATTAGCACAGCATTTTATCTATGCGTCTGTTCATCTAAATGGGATATTTAAAACTACTGAGCCGTGATGCGGTTTGAAGATTACAAATTAATGGCGTTGCACCTAATTAGAATGGATGTGAAATATTATATGGTATCATAATTTTATCATATATGGGCAACTTCATTGCTTAAGTAGTAAGAAATAAAACAATTAGTAAAATTGCCCCAAAATTGCATAATATGGTCAGTGCGCCATGATCATAATCTACAAAAGTACTGCGAATTGACATGAAATCACAAAATAAGTACATAGTTAAGTAAGCGAGGAGTGTCTTATATTATTTGCATAGCTGCACAATGAATAAATACTTAATTATGTAAATTAGTAACACTAGTCACAATAATTTATTATACTTCGTGTTGCAGTCAATATCACGTTCTCAGAAAATATGTAGCTTTTTCCTATTGAATACTAAAAAAATAAGAAATGCAACAACGAATCAATATGCCTATTTTATGTATTGGTTGTATTACACAACCTTAATGGTTGATATTAGCGGTAAGATAATACCTATATTAAAAAAATATTTAAATCATCGCTAAATTATTTAATAAATCCCCAATCTAAGTGATTATTTAGAGTACAGTTAGGTTAAATATGTTTTTTTAAGATATTACCTTTAATTATAAACGTTTTATAAGCTATATCCAAAGTTGTATCCAGTTATCTTTTTAAAATTACCGCGCAGTAAATGAATATAGATTTTAGTCTGTGGTTCCACGCAATATTACTGCCATCTACAGCGGTAACTATTAAACTAGCGAGGGAACTAAATGCTGTTATTTTACAAACCGTATTAAACTTAATTGATATATTATTTAATGTTCAACATATAATAATGTTACTTAAAATTTAAAAAAAATTCATTGTTTACATCATTGTTCATAAAATTTGATAAGATGTTTTGTTTGAAAACTCGCGGTAATTGATGTACGTTTAGCGCCACCTCGCGAGTCTACACTGTAACTATAATGAACAAAGAGAGCTAGCTAGTAGCTAGCCACCACTAGAAAATTAAGGTTGTGTTTTATCTTTTTCTAACAAACGCGAAGTGCAATGGTTTGAAAGAGACATGCCATACACTTTCGGCCATCATAACCATCTTTCTTTCTTGTGCAACTGTTTCTCTTCGGCCGTGTACTAGTGCAAACGCAGGATGGACGCCATTCGCGCGAGATAATTTTTCACCGCTCGTGAAGCGAGATTTGTACGCGTTCGGTGCCGGGCGTGGAGCTATGCTATAGTGTATTTAGTGTAAGGTGCTTTCGGTCTGGCGGTGCGGTGTGGAAGTGGTCGGTGCTGGTTGGAGCTCAGGCTCGGCTGGAGCGAGGCAGGTCAGGCAGGCGCGTGCAGCGCTGGGTATGGCGGGCGCGAGCTGAGCGCCGGTGGCGGCCTCGGTCTGACCGCTCGAGCTCCGCCGCCGGCCCAATGAGCGGGGCACGTTCTGCGCGGCGGAGGTTATTTTATGGGTATTTGCGTGAGCTGCCGGCGCCGCGAGCGGAAGGCACCAGAGAAGCGGTCGGTGCCGGGAGCGGGCGGGCCCGCTAAGGGCACTGCGGCAGCGGAGCTGCTGCCGCGGCCAGTGAACCACCTGACAGCCATGGCCAACTCTATGTCCAACATAAAGATGACAAACCCTATCAAGGGCATCGTCAGCAAGCGCCGGAAGCGCTACATCAAGGACGGATTCAACCTGGACTTAGCCTGTATCCTTTTATGTGCGATAGTGTTGTTACCTTGTGCTTCGGCCTGAGATCGATGTAGTGTCGGTGAGTCTATAACTTTGGTTCGGGTCTCGAGCCTTCATTACACCAATATGATCCCTACAAAATCGTTTATTCTCATAAAATCACATAGGTATTAGCATGATAACCTGGCTTGACCATCCTTTTAGTTTTGTCAAGGGCACTCAATTTATAACCTATAAATTATGTTCATATAACTCTGCTGGGTAAAAATTACAGTTTATTCGGTTTATAGGCTTGATATGAATGAAAAATGTACAATTTACATTAAAATTTAGAGTCATAAATGTCTTAAAAAGTCATCTGACAAGACATATTAGGGTTACAAGGTCTCGTACAAGTGCGCACGCACAAAACGCTCGTTTTCCGCTTTATTTGGTGATAATATTGCACTTAAATCTAAAAATAATATCGGATACGTGATTATTGATGCAGCCACGACATAATTTTCGCGTGTAACATCACATTTATCTAGCAAAAGAGCAATGTAATTTCGCATGGCAACAAGATATATAACCTATAACTTTGTATATATAGGCTTATAGTACATGCCTATTATATCTGTGTACTTAAAAACTATCTGATAATCACTGTGAAGTGGAGTTGTGCTTTGTAAACTATAATATCTATAGGATTTAATCTTGATTACTTTGATGTGTAAAAATATAATTAATTGTGCCTGCACATACCTTTACATATTTTAGTGGTCATAGTAGTCCTATAATACCTGAGTTTGCAAAAAACTAAACAGTAAAACATTTTCTTATATGCAGTTAATAGACACAACAGTCTTGTAGAGCAGTTTCTATTTATATCTTTAATACGAAAACTTATGTGTATTACAGTTCCTTATTATAGTTATGTAGCAAAACAATCATTAACACTAATATCTACTACGGTTAGTAACGAAATCAACAATATCAAATAATTATTTATAAATTTGTACCAAGATTTACAGAATAATGTAGGTTACTATATATTTACCATTATATTTAATACACAGACACATCTTTATTAGCAATATCAACCTGGTTTTACTATACAAATCGTAGCCTATCCCACATAGAAACTAAACAATACAATGTTGTCTTTGAAATACACTCTCATGTATGAGAAAACAGTATTTTACCTATATATCTAAGTTATATTACAAACATTGTTTTATAGTTGCTTGTACAAAGATGTGATTACAGTAATATATTATATCCAGCACATACTAGTTGTAGATCTAAAATTTTGTGTTCATATTAAGAATAAGTGATGATCTTGCCTGTTTTAGTAAAAACATCTTGTCATTTTCTCACTTGTACTTTTGTAATTATATTTTCATTAATTAAGTTTAGTTTATTAGTGTGTGAAGACTGTTTGTGAGGTACTTGTATCTTTCTGGAACCCTTAATATAGTAGACATAGAGATAGTAGTGCCAGTGCAATTGCAAGCCTCCTTTTATGGCTATAATATTAGTATAGATATTTTATATAATACCAGTAAGTAAATCAAATTGAAAAAGACTTCTATCTCCCCTATACTTCATGTCCATTAGCTGGCTAGATATTAATAATAATAAACTTTATTTCAAACTTGCACAATTTACAAATTCATATTAATATACATTATAACAAATAATCAAAATATAAATAAAATTAATAAAGCTTTAAAATTAAATACAATTAAAAAAAATAATTAATGTGTAGCTGTACAAATATGGATTGAATTGTGCAATTATTACCCACAATGTGACATACATCCCTTGTGTTCTATGTTCATTTGGTTATAATTATATGTATGAGCTATACCTAATATTGATTAAATATCAATTTTACATATAACTCATTCAGAGGCTAGCAAAGCTAAAATAAGTTTTATGTCAGCCACGTAATAAGTTTGATTGTTTTATACTAAATATCTGAAATAATCATTTATGTCCTTCTGCAGCTTTCTTAATAACATTATATACATTTCGGGATTATTAAATATTAAGATACTCTATCACGAAGTTACAAGTTTAGTATCTCCAAAAATGATTACAGAAAGAACCCCAAAAATGACCACCTAGTTAATCTGATTATGTGATGAATTGTGTTGTAAGCAAATTGTTGTACCATTCAATTACTTTTAATACTATCACCAGCCCCTTCAGCAGATAAACATCTAGCTATGGTTTCTTCTAGCTGCATTAGTACAAGTGCAGTTTGTAAATACACTTCTAATTTAATTTTATATCGAAATCATTAGGCTCCTTAAATAAGCTGTATTAAATTCACACTGACTAAGAAAGAGTGCAATCAACAAGATTCAGAAATAAAATAAATAATTTAAAAGTAGTTATAATATTTCTTTTGGCAACAGCCAGTTTCTAGAGTGTATCATATTTTTATTTACAAGCAGCCTTATCATATACTTTTTATTTTAAAATATGAATGAAGTATCAACTCTATAATATTTTAATACTGTCTGTATTTATTATATTTGGTACTATTAGATCTAAATCATATCATAAATTTACATACACATACACAAATGTCTAAAGATATTATAAGTTAATCATAAATGATTGCACTAAAATGAAGTCTTCCAATGTCCTCAGTCAATTATGCTGTGATTTAGTTATCTATAGATCGAAAATTACAATTATAAGCTAATGAATATATAAACATAATATATTATATTAAACATCTAAAATTTGAATTTAATCATACATTTAAAATTACAATATGTTAATTTTCAACTTAACATCATATTTACCTGAATATTTTCACTACAAATCGAATTAAATGTCTTTTTATATATATGAAGTTATAATATATTTTACTCTAAAGATTCACATGATGCCACAAGATTTGCATATTTTTTATTGCCACTTAAGAGAACAATAGGTTGAAACATTAAGGATAAGTGGAATAAACCACTTTTTTATAATTAAAAAAATCATGGAATGTGCATTTATAGATGATGCTAGAGATATGAGTTATCATGTATGTATATAGATTTTCATACTATATAGGTAACCTCATTGTTGTCCTTGTGCTTTCTATTGAATCATTAAAAAATCAAGGAGCATTTGCTATCCATATCTTTATGATTTTTTAATTGCTATAATTTTGTTAGATTCGTAAGTAAGTTTTGATTTAGTATGATGTTGTTTTTTATTAGTTTACTTGACTCTAACATGTGCTTAAATATCTTATGGGCTTTAGTGAATTTTAAAGTTCAATTCAGTATATAGTGTCCAAGTAGTCTTTGTCTTGTATACTAATGGATACCTCCACTTTTCCTTTTCGCAAATTAATTTGCGACTGGCAAAGTGCAATATAAGTTTTATATGAAGAAATTGTATTAGCATAGCTGCCCCCTTTCGGGTTTATACGGGTGTGAATCCGTGTATATAAAAGACCCACCAGTTTAATTTTATTCCTAAAACGAGTTCCTTGTTGATCTAAAACCATTCGTGCGATATCTGTCATAGGGCTTTACAAACAAAACTCACGTATTCAGAGTACACGCGAGCGTATCAAGCACTGAAAGCACCTAAACGTGCACTAAATCCTATCTTCCTATTTAATATTATAATTATACGAAATTGTTTATTTGTTCTATGGGATTTATGGTTACGTTTAAAAGGAGTTACGAGAGATTTTTGGACGGAGATAACTAAATGAAATGATAGTAACGACAATTTTTTAACTGTGGCAAAAATATTAAAATTAACTAGAATTAACAACGGTGACGTTGGATTAGATGGCGCCAAGTTTATAAATCACACATTATTCGATGTCGGTAGTTAATATAATATTAAAAAACATATGCATAAACATATGTGTGATGAAAGTGAATGAAGCGAGAGAAGTGTGTCAGGATCGTAGCAAATGGAAATCCGTAGTCTCTGCCTACCCCTCTGGGAAACAGGCGTGAATCTATGTAATATATATGTATTTATTTCTTAAATACAGTGCCAGAAATCCGGCACGTATTTAAATAAATAAATAAATCCAGAGAGAACATTACACCTGGATGTAACAGATTTCCGTTCAATCTTCAAAGGCTGAAATAAACAAAAAATAAATGACTTACAAATTTTATAAAAAAATCGCCTTTATAATTACCATTTCATTCGTGTAGTCGTGTAAAATGCGCCGCAAATGTTACGGGTTCGACACTCGGTTTGTGTGTGAGGTTTTCCAGTAAAGAAACAATATGGATTTTAACTTGGGTTAATCATTACTGTTAAAATATAGGTGTATTTTTACCCAACACTTCGATGACTTGACATGATATATTATGTTTAATAATCACTAATAATATATGCAAGCTAATATTAAAAGAAAGAACCATAATATTGAATAAAAACTCTCGTATAGCGCGTTGTTAGAGCGACTTCATAAACGACCTTCGGCCGCCACTCCGGTTGGCAACAGCATAATACTCAATTGATTCCAAAAGGTATCATTAAACCGTTCTTAATTTAGAAGTTACCTTGTGCGCTGAGCTTACAAAAAAACTTGACAAGCATCTATGCTCATAATCATGTGGGTTCCGCATAAAAAATGGCCGTCGAAATTTACGCGCGAAATATTTATTTATTTTCGTTTGTAAACGTAATAAGTATCTTTGTTTATTAATATTTTTATTATTATTTTTACCTAGTCCTAGAATTATTTCAACGTTAGCCTAGTGCAACTGCTTGTCACAGTACTTCCTTTTGACAATTTTATTGCATTTTCGTGACAGTAAATTCGCCGTAATACCACGGAATCAAACGTCAATTGGTTACCCCTCTATTACGTAGAACTTTTAGGTGTCAAAATTTCGGCGATCATGGGACATACCTCTGCCTAGCTGTTTGCTCTGCTATAGGCGTGAAGTTATTTTACGAATAATTATTCATACAGAATACCTGAACCCATAAAATTCCGTAATTCGTGCGTTCTGTTATGACATAAAGCATTGCGCCTGTATATCACACGGCTAAAAGTATATAACTATAATATTTGTATGTAATGTCTAAAGACGTACTAAGCAATGTCCTTCTTAATTCTTCCACATTTTGTGCAGAAATGGATATTATGAACAGCATTATTTATTGTCTTCATTTAAAGCATTCACACTAGAAATAATCCTAGTATCTTAGACGACAAAATATGGAATATACACATTAAAAAATAACACACATTTTTTTATCCTGCGTTGGGATACGAACACCGCGCCTACAACAATACGAATAGAAAGTGACTACTGTATGTTGTTGTATTTACTTCTAACATTCTTTCTTTTGTATAATGGCTTTTTATTTGTAAATACATCTCTTAAATATATTTACTGCTTTTTATGTTTTCAATTGTTAGATTGCCTAAAAATCTACATTACTTGACGTATTGACAATTGCGAGGTGATCACTAAAAGCACTACCTACACTATCAGTGCAGTAAGCTGTTAACGTTGTTTTTCATGTATACATGGAAACATAAATTTAAGATATGATTGGATAATAGTGAATTAATTACAGAAATGTAAATTTAAGTGGTTGTAAAACTACAGAAAATATATCTAGGTATAATGGCAGGGAATCCTAAAACTGAAGTAGTGAAACCAAGGCTATGCACATAATTACAAATTACGTGCAATTAAATACAAATTACAACAAAACACCAGTAACTAACCACTTACTTAATTTAGTTATATCTGATCTGAAACAACTGCATTATTACCTGTGTTTAGATATTGTGTCTCATTTTATAGTCTAACTTTTTAGAACCAGCACGTGCTCATGCCTATCTGGTTTCGCTTTCTGCTATGAATTTTTTGATATCGTTGTTAAACTGCGATTCGAGGCGATAGTAAGCTGCAAAAGATATTCAACATCATATAGGTTATTTACCTGACCATTGTCACGTAGGCACTGATAGTCTTATTACAAATCCTGGGCTTTACTCTTAGTTTTAGACTATTTGTAAACAAATTCACATAATTTGAGCTCACGCCTGTAAACCCTCGAAAGGGTAAGCAGAGGTTAATCACACCAACAGTTCGCTAACTATGGTTTTAGATCTCACGGTAAAGAAGGCTAGCCTGAAACTACCGAGCACGATCACAAACTTCCTACCGCTATGAAAACTCCTTAGCAGAAAAATTCTGTCATACGCTGCGTTTATAATTATCAAATGCACTTATATTGTTAGCATATATTGTAATTGCAACAATTTTCCTATAAATAACCTCGTGTTATATAGAAAGCTCTTGTAATGTTGCCGATAAGTCTACTTATAGATTGCGATGACGCGTTCCGTGCTTATCAACTACCTCGACTCGTGGCTTTGTTTGCCAGGAATAATAAATATTACAGACCTTACCTCTATACAACCGGATTTCCGGCTAATCCAGAAGCAGGCCTTACCACCTTCTCTTAAAGAATTGTCATTGCATGCGCGAGAATGAGACAGCGCGTTACATCTTGTATAGCTTTTTCTGGTTCTCGTAAGAGGTTGGTAAGACCTAAGGATCTTCAGCAATGTACTAGAGAACTTAACAACGCATTTATAATAACTGAATAGAATGTCACTATAATTAAACTTGCGATGTGTTCCTGATTAGAGTAAAGTTCTCAGTTTCATAGGTAAGCATTGTGGTGACAGCAAAGCGCGAGCGCGCTTTGTCTTATCGCTCGTTGCATTACCAGCGCTTTGTTTATGTTACCGGATCGATAATACCTAAAGTATTCACATGATACGGTAACTGCTTAACAACAGGCGGCCTGTATGCTAGTTAACCTTCTCAGTTCTGCTGTATAAAAAATGGAGTATGTACCCAGTCAGGTTGCTGCAGACTTGAACAACATCATCTTATGCTCAAGTATATTATTGTGCCCACCTTGCAATGTCTGTTAAAATCGCTAAACAGATTTCGGTAAATATTGGTAGGTGTGGAGGAATCTAGGCAAGGTATGTCTACGTTAAAAATGTATCTGAAATTGCCGGTACTTCGTATACGTATTTGCATACCGACTTATGTCTTTTTGTATGTGGAGTAGGTAGAAGCATATTTAATTCACACATCGCCAGACATCTTTTAAACTCCATACAAAAGGAGCGACCATATTCCCGTCCACTGCACACATTTCTTTATGAAATTTACTATAAGTATATATTGTGGTTTGCACTTTGCATATGGCGCCCCATCAGCGTTCATCATGTGACTAAGAAGACTCGCGACACTACATTGTAAATAGTAGTAAATGTCCTATATTTTTTTATGAATCCGACCTATCTTCTATCGGTACGCAATTTATTATTATCTGATTTATTTATAAAAATAGTTTGTGATACAAAAGTCTATTTACTATGCTATCTATAGTGTTGTTGTTCGTTTCACTGAATCACATAGATGTGAGGCTGGTTCGTGAACTGTTCGTTCGCTGTCTTTATTTTGACCGTACGTGGTATCAATTACTAAGCTATATTAAGGTAAAATCGGCTAAGTGCGAGTTAAACTTGCATATGAAGTGTCCCGTTCTTTGAAATTCGCCATTATCACGGTTCATGAGACACAGCCTGCTGACAGACAGATAGAAGGACAGCGGAGTCTTAGTAATAGGGTCCCGTTGACACCTTTTACACCTTTCTATACTTGGGCTCGGTACGTTTTTCTGAATGAAAAGTACCGTAGGTCCTTCTCTGTAACAAACAATTTCACATTCGTATTTATAATATTAGTCAGGATTGTTAGACAGAGATGGTGGATGTAGCTTATAGTTTTAATACTACTACCGCCGTATGCTTGGTAAGCATACAGTTCGCCTGGTAGTCAGCGATTATCATGACCCATAGATGCTTACAACATTCAGGTATAAAGAGCTTGGAAAAGTTTGTTTGACGAGTCCAGTCGACCTACTTCGTTTAAAGAGATATCCCAAATTGAACATTGAACTCGTTGCCTCAAAATCGCAATAACACTAATTATAGTAACACAGCACAACCCATGCATCGAACCTTACTATTCGCAATAAAGATAACCGCAAACATGCCACTGAATCAACGAGCCGTTTAATATATTCAGCTTGATTATTCAAAGACATTAATGGTTACAAATATTGAAATTAAAAAAGCGTGCGCTTCGCGTCTGCGGGGTCGTTGACCTATAATGTGCAATTGTAAAAAATCAATGTAACTACCTAATCCACAGCGTTAGCATACAACAAAGGCCCTGCATTATTAACAATGGGTTTTAACAATAAAAAAAAAGGTTTTTAACCGCTCGATTGTTTCAACGGTTCGTACTTGACATTATAAGTAATAGCTGCGTCGTAAAAACAATATTGCACGTGATTGGATGCACTAAAATGTCTTTTGTCTTTTAGATAACTACGTCTGTAAGGATAATTGCTGTATTGCTATCGGCTTCATTAACTTTGATTGTTTGTTTTTTAAAAGACAACTCCCGCTCTAGGAATATTTCATATTATGTCGCAAAAATTTCAACAACGAACCGCCATTAGTGGAACTCGCAACTGTTTGTCCAGTGTGTGATTTAAAACCATAATACTTGGCGTAGTGGCAAGCTCTTTGGCGTAGCATATAGTAAAAAGACGTGTACAAAATAAACCTGATTCAGGACATCTATCTTTAGCTACCAACACACAACAACACTTAAAAGACCTACCCAAAGTACACTACCGCTCGAAATTACTAATTATAATCAATCATCAATCAGTCTAAAGAACAAATTTTATTTCAAAATTTAAGGATTTTAGATTAGATTACATTGATAATTAATATCGGCCGCTAGTCTCGAACGACTATCTCTAGATTACAGTATAACAATACCATTACTAGAGATAATTTATTTGTCGCTAGGGAGGGACTACAGCTATTAAAACAACTAATGCTCAGTGAAGCACCTAGCCTCGGAATCACTATCTGTAAATTACTTAAAAAGATGAAAGATTGCTGTGTTGCGAGGGCTTTCAGAAATAATACTTAATACAAATTATACCTAGTCACAATAGAATCTATCTCTAGATTACACCATTTGATGTCCGGCTTCTGTAAAGAAGGAAGGGATTATATAGGACTCTCATACAAACTATGTATATCGAAAAAGGGAGTTCTGAAAGGAATACAAAATAGTTAGTTAACAGACGGTCAAACGCATGTCAGCTGCGATGATTGGCCGACTGATTTAGCAACAGCCGATCAGATCACTAGCCAAAAGTTTGTTTTTGATACATCATTGAAAAGCAAGACTTAACCCCTGGTTTCTTATCTCCTTCCCATAAGAAGAGGAAGAACCACATACCACGAGAGAGTCAGAGACGAAAAGGGAAAAAGATACCTTTAACCGACAACAAAAGTGTCTTTTAGCCTAAGGAGGGTATAACCTAAATTGATAGGCGTATATATTATCATGATGAGCATTAATTAAACGAGAGTATACCTCTCGTATACCCTTATGTTAAATAGAAAGCTGTATTCGCTGCCTATCCTTTTAGGTAGCAGGCGTGAGTTGTATCCCCACCCCAGATAGAACTCTCAATGTTTTAACAATAGCGAGGTGACTTCTTTAACTACTGCGTCATCCGTGTACAATTGGCTCGTGCCGCCGTGCAGTAATGTGTGAAGTTAATCCACTGAGCGTTTGGGATATAAACATACATTCGCGATCATTTCGTACTCAAGATGCATGTACGTAATAAAACTGTAATGATGTCAACTCTATTAATAGTACATTAAATTCGATAATGTTTGCTTTTTTAAAGTTGACATTTTATTTTATTTACATTAAACAGTTTGTGAAAACAGTGGAGTAGATTGTATTGGAGTAATGCATTGTATTGTGTACGCGGCTAGCTACGTTTGTAAGAAGTATGCAACTCTAGTCTATTGTATTTGGAAAATCCAACCCGGGAACTCACGATCGGTATTGTGACTGGGGAAAGGTGCAGCCTGAAACTCGTAATTTTGTAATATTAATACCTAGAATATAGAAGTAGATTTCCAAAAATCTATTGCATGAACTGAACAGCGATGCACACTTGAATAAAACCGCAAAAGAAACATGGTGTTCGAAAATAAACGTCTTCTTCGTCTCTTAAAAATAATAGATTTCTCGTTTAGTGATCACGGCGCTAGCAATGAGTCCAGTTTTGTGAATAGGCGCATATAACTAATTATAACTGTTCTTTATAACCGACACGTGTAAGCTTGCTCTACAAACCTTTTTGGTTTAAATATAATAGGTTTTATGCTACTACACGACTTCATTAAGACACTCCAAACCACGTATGTCTTCAATTATAAATTAGTATAACATACTTTTTTTTTATGATTTATAAAATAATTCCTTTACGAGGACCAAAATTTGTTTCGCGATTTAGCTGTTAACAAACAGTTAATTTCTCATTTATAAATTATAACACTAGTGTGTATATCATGTTTGTGCCTAGTTACTGGTTAAAATATATTTAGCCATAAATGGCTTACTTTGACGTATATGCAGTTGCACCCGTGTTTGCTATTATTGTATATCTATCTTACGTACATATTGACATTGCCGCTAATTTACGCGTGGTTTGTTTACATATTCTAAGTACTAACAATAATTTGATAATATAATAATTTGATAGAAAAAACCTTTTTGAATAGTATCGCTTTCTAACAATGATTGTATATATGTAGGTACATAAAAAGTATTGATTATTAATATTTTGAACGATTTCTCTATGAAAATGGGGATCAATAAAGTTAAAGCTATATTGTTTTCAGTTCCAATTAAGATATTTATAGAAACAGGTTTTAATTCAAATTTCCAATACCTGGATCTCAGTTTTGCCATGAAACGACTGCCTTTTAATCACCAACTCACCATATTCCTATGTTAAGGATATTTAGTAATATTAGTCAAGCACAATATAATTAACATATGTACAAATCGATATACCATAAAAAAACCTCTTGTGTGACGAGAGTCAAGATCCGTTCTACGTGTGCTCCACGTGTAGGAACATAAACCGTAGTTTTCTGTTGAGCGTCACCCATTCAAGGACTGGTATCTTTATGTTCTCGTAATTTTCCCCCCTCTACGTGAACATCTCCAGTATAAAAGCAAGGTCTTGTCAGGAAACCGTTTCCTGACCTTGCTCTTTTCACAGACACGAAAAGTTAGTTGTCATTATTTGTCGTAATACCTGACTAGAAAAAGCAATTGACATTCACCGAAATTACAAGGAACCGAACCTTTTGTCACATATACAAATTATTGTAAAAAATAAATGCAATTCTTCCCGTTCGTTTCAATACAAAGCATCACATTTAATTTGTTCATCTCAAGGTCGTCACTCTGAGATGTGGCAGTGAAATTATATTACCGAGTTGAACGTGCATAGCAACAATGGTTCATTTACATAATAACTCCGGTTCTGAACCTCTTTTTAATTAACTTTTAGGCTGTAGACAGCTCGACGTTAGCTTTATAACGTTTTTTTTTGTTACAAAACGTGATTTAAAAATGTATTGTTTTGTTGGCTCACTAAGCGTGATCGTTTGCGCAATTGAAGATCGTGAGGTCACGTGTTTGATGCCTGAGTCGCGTACTGTTATTGCATTTTTGTCTCAAGAAATTGGCAGTTGACGACTGAAAACCTCACGATCGTTAGGAAGTGCAGGCTATGTCTTTGGAACACTGAGATAGCCGCACTGAATAAAAAAAAAGTTTTGAAACTATAAAACCTTGTCTTACCGGCCATTACTTAAAACAAAAAGGTTGGAGTAACCATCGTTACCTATAGATGTTTATCGTAGAAGTACTATTCAGAGGTCATGGGAACTCTATGCGTGACATCATTATCTCGTTTAAAAGGTAAAGGGAATCCTTACCACTGATTATAGAACGACATACGTGAGCTATGAAAAAATATAATAATTGGCACGCACTCATAAACAATCAACATTTTAATCTGATTTTATTACGAAAATATGTTTAAAACAAATATTAAGCCGTATTTTGTCTATAACAATCAAAAGCCAAACTATTCACATTTAACTATGTGCTGCTACTAAAAATTACTTAAACACAAATCCTAAAAATACTAAGCCGGATATCGACTCCCGTTGGCATAAACTATGTGCTCACGTCTACACCACTGAATCAACACGACTGCCCCGTTACTTATAGTATTATTACATGCTACATGCAATGACGATAAATTGCTTTTAACGAGATTATCTGCTCGACAGAATCGTTTATACGTAATTGAAATCAAGAATTGAGGTGATTGCAGGTCAAAGTTTAAACAGAACTAAAACTAAATTTCTGAGCTCTGTTAAGTATCTGCACGTCCAATGTTCAAAATGCAAATTCGCCTTAGCAACAAGGCAACGTGATTAAATAACTACCCACCTACTTATGTCGAAGAGCTTCCTCGATGCTTACATAAAAAACTTGCTTAGCAACAAACAAAAAAGAAAGAATAAATTACAGAAGTTGTACAGGATAGGCAATCTAGTTTGTCCGTCGAAAAGATTGACCAAACTGGCTGGGACGGTGGGAGCTCGTAATGAATTACATTGTTGATGAAAACTACCGGAAGGTTACTTGAATATATAACTCAATAATTCTCTTTGATTGGTGGATTCAATATTACGTACATATGTATCCTATTTTCCCTTTAATTTAATACGATGATAATTTCTAAAGGCAAAGTCGCTTTATTCTAGCACTAGATGTTCCTGCGGTTTTACTCGCGTTTATCGTTACTGCGCCGCCCCTGTGGGTCGTAGCGTGATGTTATATAGCCTATAGCCTTCCTCAATAAATAGGCTATCCAACATTAAAATATTTTTCAATTCGAACCATTATGAGTTCCTGAAATTAGCGCGTTCAACCAAACAAACAAACTCTTCAGCTTTATAATATTAGTATTTGACCACTCATCCGTATCATTCACTTAATTTCAGGAAAACGTGGGCCATTGTCTAGTTCGCTACTGTTAGTTATTTGACGCCAGGACTATCTATTGTAGAGGTATCGGATTAACGTAGTCAATAATAATATATACAAATCCAGGTCAATCATTAACATTAATTAAAGTTATATCACGAAATTTGATCTTCTTACTACTTAATAGTATATTTGATCCAACTTAAGTCGTCAATGTTGCACATAACAGAATCGACCAGCAAACACATTTGCTCAAATGCTATTGTAGAGGTATCGGATTAACGTAGTCAATAATAATATATACAAATCCAGGTCAATCATTAACATTAATTAAAGTTATATCACGAAATTTGATCTTCTTACTACTTAATAGTATATTTGATCCAACTTAAGTCATCAATGTTGCACATAACAGAATCGACCAGCAAACACATTTGCTCAAATATTTGTCCACTTTTAGTAATCCCAGTCTCGTACGACTTTTTATTTATTTTCATATCATAATTCTAGTCCGGCTGCGGATACATTAGTACAATATAATGGCTTAATTGAAATGTAATCTTGCCTTTTGGGCGCTTCATTTTCATGTTAGAACGGTGGCCATGGCATTTTAAACATGATTTTACGGCGGGGCTATGGCACGAATTCTCGCATTGCTCCCGAAGGATGCGACTCGTGTTACAAGCAAGTAATGACGCAAAATGAAACTGATTATGGCTGAACGTTTCGATTTGAAATACCGACTTGGGAAGGGACGTTTTGAGGCATTCACTTTAAGAAAATGGTACACGATTTTACGTCTCTTATTGCTACCCTGTCCGTGCTTTGTTGTTTTTGTAACTCGAAAAATAACGCTCTAAAAACGGTTTTGTACAGGTGAATACATAAAGCTTATTTCTATATTCAGTACGTTCATAACACGAATCTTTAAAGGGAATTAACAGTTGTCTATTTTGAACATAGTGGAAATAATTTGCTAGACAAAGGCGTGGAATACAAAAATGTTGTGGCCAGACGATCGATTGAAATTTCCGCATTTGTCGACAAACGACCGTCTTCGATTGCATTATTTAAACACTTATTGAGCTGTCTATATGTAGGTCACCTGGAGTGATTCATATGCACGCTATGGCTACTTGCATGCATAATACAGCGTGCACTCCACAAATGGTTGATAATCTTTTTTCACATGTGTCAGCGTTGAACTCTTTTGTGTAATTGGATTTCTTTAGGTTATTGCTCCGTAAGTCGGTTCAATAGTAGAAGCTTATTCGAAAAGGGGGATTTATACAAGAACCTATGTACATGTTAGGAGCATGTTTTCTATACAAATGAT
Organism: Catocala fraxini; assembly: GCA_930367265.1. Taxonomy (NCBI): domain Eukaryota; kingdom Metazoa; phylum Arthropoda; class Insecta; order Lepidoptera; family Erebidae; genus Catocala; species Catocala fraxini. The sequence continues at coordinate 3,828,682 of OV884042.1, read as the reverse complement.
ACGGTGCGTTAGATCAAATGTTTGAACTCAATTGCGCTGTTGTAGACTGCCATGGCAACAAGCAATTACGTAAATGATTCTTCTTTTTTATTTCATTCGTCGACCATATCGCTTCGTTCGTTTTCACTCGTTATGTTTGCTTTTTGTTTTATTTAGAATATTCCTTATTTTTTTTCGTAATGACCATCATCTTCAGTGACTGTAACAATGTATGCAATTATTGCTATCAGTGTATGTTATTATGGTAATTATTCAGATGTTTCTTCTCTTTTTCTCTGCCGTAATTTCACTTAGGTGATTCAAGTCAAAACTTGTACTAATTGTTCCTTCATCAAAATGAAGGAACAATTAATACATTTTATCCTTGGTCCCTTTTAGCATTCGTACGGTGCACCTGCGCAATTACCTCTTTAAATAAATCATCCGCGCATCTGTCGTATACCGCGTTCATATTCCAAGCGTAATATTCTACACATATTTTGTTATTGATGCCACATTAGTTGAGTTCTACAAACTGAGTAGGTAACTACCAATTGTTACGTCAAGTTTGCGGTAAAATATTTGGTGTGGCTTTGCCAAAATCTGGTTTGGACCGACCCAGACTTGCGATCGGACTCGAGCCTTTAGTTTGTTATGATGAAACTTTAATATCATTATCGAAATCGTCCATGGCACAGCATAATAATTGGTACCAAGTCTACTCTTGACAGGTTTAAAGGAAAATTCAGATTTAGGAAAGCTTCTTTAGCGAATAGCCATGTTAAACTGCTATATACGGATTTTATCGCGTTGTTTATTTGACACTTTATTACAAAATTTTGAAAATTGTTACACTTCTACTACTATTAAACTTTACTAATTTTTAAGCTAATTAAATTATTATTAAACTATTTAGATTTAATTTATTTTTACACTTTCTCCGACGTTTCGGTTGCTTTTCAGCAGCCATGGTCACGGGGAGACTAAGATGGCAGTTGTCTCAATGTTCCAGTGTAGTTATTTCAAAGTACCCGAACATAATTTAATCATTGGTGTTTCTATTTACGCAGAATGAGCTCAAAGTATCATGAAGTCTAGCTGTGGTTTGCTTCTTCTTGGGTTTGACTATTTTTATTACTGGATCCCAAGCTGGTGGTACATTCCAACCATCTTCTCTATTAAATGGCTGGAATACATAATACACTGGAACATTGAGACAACTGCCATCTTAGTCTCCCCGTGACCATGGCTGCTGAAAAGCAACCGAAACGTCGGGGAAAGTCTAAAAATAAATTAAATCTAAATAGTTTAATAATAATTTAATTAGCTTAAAAATTAGTAAAGTTTAATAGTAGTAGAAGTGTAACAATTTTCAAAATTTTGTAATAAAGTGTCAAATAAACAACGCGATAAAATCCGTATATAGCAGTTTAATTTCAATGAATAATATTCGCGTAAATAGAAGACAATATTATGAATAGCCATGTATTATTTTTATTGTATTTTTTCTAATTGTAGTGTCATACTTATTTTCTTTGTCGTAAAGATTGATATACGATTAACTGTTTTTTTATTCTCTACTGCACATCCTGTTTTCCATCGACACGTTTTGAAGTTGATCTTTTTAGTTGCGATACATAAAAAGGTCGCGTTCGTTAAAGTGTTAATAAATTATTCGAGGTATTGGCACGCTACAATTAGGACTTATTCTTATCCGTTATATACTAGCTTCTACCCGCGACTTCATTCTCGTTCTTTTAACTGTAACAATTGACTGTATGGATGCTGTATTGGTCAAGCGGGGCTCGAATCTTAAAGAGGACAATCATTTGTCAGATAACAAATCATTGATCTGAGACTAGGTGTACTTTGTGTCCGTGCAAAGAATGTTTGTAAAGTCTTAATACATAAAATACATAGAATAAGGTAGGTAGTCCTACATAAAGAGAAAATATATCTCCATAGAAGCTCTAATGTAATCTAATCTCTGGTAGGCCAAACAATAGAATATGGTTATTTATAGGACACTTTAGAACGACACAGGGCTGGAGAATGAATGCAGAAAAAGCCTTTTACTTGTAACTAGATTTTGTCCGCGATCATGCGAGATTTTGATAATTTTCTATATTTTGAGAACAGTACTTTTTACTGGATCAAACGTACCCTATATTCTTTTCAGTACCCCTGGCAACGGGTATGTATTTTTATGATGATCGGTCGAGTAATTAAGGCGTGAAAGTGTATCAAACAAACAAATTCACATTCGTATTTTTAACTAGATTATAAGTATACTGGCGCTTTAATTCAATTAATACATACTTTATAAGTCTACCAAACAAACATCTCCGTAACTACGATAGCAGTTACAAATATAATTATTTAGTGTACTGAATCAAGTTGAAGTTATCAAAGGTTATATGATAAAGTCAGCGCGGAAGCATCGCTCGCAGCAGGTCCGTCCTTGATTCGACGATGACGCGCATTGTTAGTACGCCACGCCTTCAAAAACTACACTCCTCAAGCAAATGCATGACGTGAAGTAACACTAATATGTGTGCCATATTTGTTCTTTATATTTACATTGCTCGGACTTCTCTGCTTTTAGACTTTACTTCTATTTAAATGAAGCAGTGAAATTTCAACAATTCGATAGAATTATAGTATTTTTCTGTAACTGTCTCGTCTTTCCTTGGCGCTTGTGGTCCTTAGGGTTCTGCCACCATCTCTAAAAGCACTGTCATTCCATGCGTAAGAACGAGACAAATACGCGCTGTCTCTTTCTCGCACATGCTACATACCCTGTAGACGGTATTACTCCTATGATCGTATGTAACGACGTAAGGCAAAATCTGAAATGTAACCATGGCTAAATCTGGGTTTATACTTCTGTCTTTGACTTCGGGGATGTACGGGTGTACGTTCACGTTGTCATGTAAATTCTCTGTTGGTATATGGAATCTGCAGCTGCACAGTAATTTGCAAGAGACATACCGTCTATTACATAATATCTCTTAAACTTAGCTGGCGAAATGTGGTTATAGCACTCACCACAGCTTAACCTTTTAGCGATATACAGCCGTGGTGGTGTATTCTGTTATTGTTTTCTGCATAGCTTTTGAATTTTTAAAAGCAGTGCTTGCTACCTCTTTGTAACAAAGGCATGACGAGATAGAATCAGTTGACATTGTCTTGTCACAATGCTCGCGCTAGGAGTCATCTTGTGTCCAAAAGGACCTTATAGAGATTATAACATGTAAACTTGGACCAACCTTCACATAATATGTCGTTCTATGCAAAAATCGAGTCCATCATATTCATTCTTTATTAGACCGAGGTGTGTGCGATCACCTCGGCAAACTTACTTTATTTCAGCTTTTAATCAATTTATGTTAACCTAATTTAATTAAGCCCAGTTTCAACAATAAAAGCATAATACTGGTAGAACAAACCTTGCTGTGCAAATAATTATTTTTTAATAAATCTTTCGTACTAGGTAAAATTCCGTGACTTCAGAACATTCAAGCAAACAACACAGAACATCCAGACTCGGGAAAAGCACTTGTGGATCACACAAAATTTTGTCGTCTGGGGATCAAACCCATATTACTAAGCGCGTGGCAAGTGGCGAAATCATATCGCTTTACAATATACCTACTATTTCATACATACATAATAGTTGTTATATTACAGCTCACAAGGTCCTATTTAGTATAACAGTCGATTTATAACTGCATAGTCACACACTATACGGTAGCCGTGAAAAATTGCAACTCGATTTAATATTTTTGGCGCGTACGCACAGAACATTTTGTAATGGGCTCGCGCGTTTATAAGTTACAATAGTTGTCTATTACCACCTAGCGTTATCAGTGTTGTAATCCAATATTACGTGGTTTTTAGGCGTCTTGTCGTTTAGAAGTCACTCAACGGACTTACGGTTCTGCGCTCTAGCCTGTTGCTATGCCGTTCTTATGACATAAGTGACGTCACATTAAAAAGGTAAAGATACTCTGAAGTTTGTAGGGTATTTTATGATGCTTGGACCGACCGTAAAAGGCATCGAAGTGTTGTAAGCTACTTATTTGTATCTGTTAGCCATTGTGTGGTTTTATGTTTAGATTTTCATTATCATAACTGGTTTTTTATAACTTAACTAACCTGACTGTTACTAAGTTGATTTGAGGATTAGGAACCTTTTAGGTGTGTAAACAGGAGGTATGCTTAAGGGTGTTAATTTATTGAGAGCCACTTTGAGAGAATAATTTGACTGCAAGCTTGACGTAATAGCTGTTTAAGTGGTCTCTTCGCTACTATGCTGCAGTTCGGTGCTCGCACGTACAGTCGTATATTTTTTAAAATCACTATATTATAATATAGAATTGGCATTATTTTATGAGAAAAAAGGCATAGTACTTTCCTCATCTGGAGCATACCTGGGGCAGAACCTCTTTTTGGCGTAAACCATTGCTAACAATTTAGATTACAAATGACTAGTATTCTTGTCTACTCCCAGCTAAGTCAATATGCCTGTGTTAGGGCTCTGTTAACGTCGGTAGCGCTATGGTTGTGATTGAAATCAACGACCCCTCGATCGCAAGTCCAATGTAGATTCTTCTGTAGATTAATCGTATCATGTTCCAACCTACAGGAGATCACATTTAAATAACATCAAGTCATGTTGGTGTCATGAGCAGAGTTTTCAGAGCTTCTTACAGAAGATTTGGGCTGTCAACATGGGTACGAGTCTTGCGTTGGCTACGCAGCGCCACGCATAACATACTAGCAGATCTACTAATTACGTTAGTGTCACGATCAGCAGCTATGTTTATGCCAGGGCATTAAAGACAATATTTCGCAAAGCAAAAACTCCGATTTATTTTAGGGGATTCTCAGTCATCGTCCAGTAAAGGCTCATATCTCATTTAAACGATCTCTAGGTTGAAAGTTGAAACCACTTACCGCGCGGCCAGGCCATCTCAATTTGAATAATATTCATGAAAGTTAATATTGTGTGCGCCCAAATTATTATTTAATTTGATTATGCCGTCCGACATTTAAATTATGGTGCGAATTTACTTTTTTAAATTTGGATGTAAGTATTCTGTTTCAGTTTGTCAGATTAACATCAATTAAACTTATACTCGGAGGCAGATGTTCCTTATACACCCTAAATATACCACACACAACTTATTTACTATGTTTATTCTCACATATATTACGCAAAGGTCTTAGTGGTTGGATTCTTCATCATTACTCTAAGGCTGAGCAAAGGGTACGAGTCCCGCCTGAGACAAAAAAGATGTGATGGATAATTGTTTAAGTTTCGTAGTCTATTGACCATTGTAACGATAGTCGCATTACTAGCACTCCTATTGATACCACAGATTCTCACATTCTAGAATACTTAATCACACACAAACAGAATGTAAGGTCACTCGCCTGCTAATATTTTCCAGGTGGTGTATATTATTTGGTTTTTGAGCCGAATTGATAAGGGGTAGATACTTCTATATGTATACTCTCTTCTATGGAGAGATACAGCTTGCTCTCAATATTCCATACTGATAAGATATATGCGAAATAACTGGTACCTTTTGTAACGTTTTCTCGACCTAATCGCTTGACAGAATTTAATTTTGAAAATTATAATTGGAGAAGGTTATATGTATCTTTATGAAGTCAAGCGAAGCCGTGGGCTTCACCTAGTTATATATAACCCGTACGTAAATAAACCGTACATGAATAACAAGTAGTTTTATAATTAAACCTTAGAAGTTGGACACAGACTTCGTCCATTCTAACATCGGCATTGAGCACAGGTCGTATTATGTTCTGCCCTTGCATCTTTTGCTTTGGCCTGCATTAATGTTGCCATACTTTGCAATTAGCGTGCACCTGCTTTATCTGACCTTTGGCTTAAGTCACGATATTCACATTTTCTCCTTAAAATATTTTATTGACCGATAAATGAAGGAAAAATACTTTTTGTACTACACATGTTTACGTAAATTGGTAACAGTTATGCTGAAATGTGCCAAACCATTATAACAATATATTATTACTAGATAACCAAAATGTGATATATTATAGAATTTTGACGAAGCTATGATTTTTGGAAATATGTATACATGTTCGCATAAAACTGATTGGTAATGAACTATTTAGAAGTGTACACCTCAAACATTAAAACTAGTTATTTTTTTAAATCTCCTGTACTACTTAATTATCAAATAATAGTATAATTGCTGGCATGGATAGCGTTGCGGTTTAAGTGCTCGCATTACCACCGCCAGTGCGCCAACTGTACAACAGTTGGCGTTTCCATTCCCAGAAGACACAAGTTTTGCAAGGTTTCCAGGTTTGCAAGTCCTTTTTGTCCGTTATTTGAATGTTTGTAAAGTCCAGGAGTAGTCTTATTTTTATTACAAATTACAAAATTACCGCTGGCTGTGTCTCCTATATTCTACTTGACTAAGTCAATGTAATGTAGTTTGGCGCTTTTACGTATAACTAAGACCAATAATGTTCGTGTGAATAAAACTATCTGAATCGATTGCATTCGTTCGTTATTTAAATTTTATTTTAATTTTCGACCACAAGTTACTGGTAAAATGGTGAGGTCAAAGGAACAATAATAAATACTGGTATTAAAGTAACGGGGCTTATTCTGGTGTTGCCAACTACGTTCGATTTATCGCGCTCATTTCCGAAATGTCACTCAAATTTATAGCAACTTGGTTTGACTTTTCGCTCATATATTTCATTTTCACCGTCTCGTTCTCCTCGTGGTATAAGTGTGAGGGCTCCGATTTGATGCCGGTTCGGGCAGTGTTATTAGGTTTTCCTGTTAGAAAATGCTAAGTAACAACACTGAACCTCTAACCAAAATATGAGAGGCTTAAGTCCAGCAATTCTTCAACAGGCAATTGCTGAATTGTTAGTATCAGTTTTATTATCAGTTATATTATCAGACCCGAAATTTTATTTCTTGACTTTTTAACTGTAAAGGCAAGAACGTTATTTTTATTGGATTACTTTTATCCACTACAACAGGTCACAGATAACGCTAAAATTAAAAAAAAAAAAAAAAAAAAAAAAAAAAGATTAAGTCTTCTACTTTTGTAGGTAAGGAAATGAGCTTTTTACTTTTACACACGTTTCCAGACACGTGTTTTTTAAAATAGCGTGATTGATTGATCATAGAGTGAGAATATAATTTTCATTTTGTATTCATACCTTTGTAGGTACACTCAATCATTACGATATAAGAGTCAAGTTACTCGCAGGATTTTCTTTTGTCAGAACCATCTTATATAAGTAATATCATCATATTAGGTAAAATATTTTCGTCTCCCCTTATACTCCGTTTCAATAAACGTTTTGCCAAATGTTTACTATTATATTTGCCACAGTGTTATTGTTCAGCTAGAAATTCGGGTCACCCAAACATTAAAGGCAGCTTATTTAAATTCAAGTATGTAATTACTAAAACTGTTCGATTCGAGTTAGATCCCAAGGCGCGCATTTTTGACTTTTCGAAGTTATGTGCGTATTAAACAGTTAATAATCGTTCGCTTTAATGGTGAAGGAAAACATCGTGAGGAAACCTGCATGTCCGAGAGTTCTCCATAATTGTCTCAAAGATATGTGAAGTCTGCCAATCCGCACTCAGCCAGCGTGGTGGACTATGACCTAAAACTTCTCACACTAAGAATAGGTCCGTGCCCAGCAGTGGGACAGTTTCATACAGGGCTGATATTATTATTATACAGGGTGTCTAATAATAAAACAACAAAAAACTGATGGAATTCATTCATTTATGGTCGTAGTGTACAAGAAAGTTAAATATGGTAATTAAAAAAAACATATCTCGGGTAGTAGTTGGGATAGATAATATTTCATATTTTTTCTGAACGGCCATCAGTTTTACTATAAGACATTTCAAGGTTATCCATTAATTTCCGGACACCCTGTATATATAAACCCGACGTTAGCGAAATTTGAGTGTAATACATGGCTGCCTACCTCTTGTATGTATGTAAAGTCTCTCCCGATTGACATTTTTAAAGACAGTAATACTTACATTTTTTGTTCATTTAAGCGGTTACTAAAATGCATCAACGAAAAGAAAAATGTTAAGACAATAAAATGCATGTCAACTGCTCGGATTATATACATAGATATGTCTAAATAATAATATCTCTGCGTCACGGTTGACTGGTAGAGCATGCTCTTGGCATTAAGTCATATATATATTATCATATACATATAATATATTGTTTTGTGCATGAAGTTTTTAAATAAATCCAATGGAATCACTTGACAGATTGATTTTAATACAGCGTTGATTAGCCGTTCAGAAAGCAGTGCCAGTAATGTAGCAAGCCTAACATTACATAATTTTAAAAACGACACAAATATTTGTCAGCTGACATTTGCAACGTAATTGACACTTACCTTGGTATCAATTAGTATTATTATTCTGTATAATTATAAATACGCGACATGCTGTCTGCGCAATCGTACACGTTCACGGCACCGATACGTGCATGTTTAGGAAGGAAATTGTACGGAATTACGCACATTTTACGTTAATCATTTTAGGTATTACTATAAACAAACGGTTTGCCTGCTCGTGGAACCAAAAAACAATACGCCTGTACGATGAGGTCACGGTTACGTGTTTCCTGTATGATTTTAATTATTTTCTTAATGCCTATTGGACTTTTGACGTCAATTTATTGATACGATGCTATTATACCGAATATTTGGTATTATACAGATATATACCTGTAACAAATACTTACCTTTATATCCCACAAAGAATATGGTCAGATGCGTTGCACCCACATAACGTCAGCTATTTTCAGACACATCAAAGTTATGGACGTAGAGAACAAGGGTAACATTTATGCAAATATGCACCGCAATTTAATATTCGCGCTCTCCGATTTTGCAATTCGGAATTTATAGTGATTGATATTTCCTATCAATATGCAGATTTTCACATCCGTACAATGCGCTAGGCTACAGTTTATATAAGTAAATACACGGTTCTGTGTAGCCAGCCTCGAAACAGTTCTGCAACAACCTTTTTAAAACTCATTGCAACAGATGCCGCTCATGATAGTGTATTATTGCATTACCATAGTACGTTGGCCCTCAGCTGTTGTGTTGCCATGGTGACAATACCGTTAGCCGACAGCGATTCGAACTTCGAATAATGTTATGTGACGTCATCACTGGTTATACTTTTGTTTTATTAGACAAGACAATCTGTTGCCCGCGAAGGTTTATAGATTTAATTTGTTTGTGTAGAGGAGACACAGATTCGGAACAATATAAATATAATAATTATATTAAAATATATGCATCATTCATACCACCCGACCATACTATTCATTCGATAGTGATGATGATGATCTTTGGTGAGTTGTACAGCACCTGTGCGCGAAGGATTCTCAGAAAGAATTAAAAATACACATTACAACGCTTTACGAGAATTAGCTAGCTCATTAATAATTATTATTTAAGTATTTTTAATAACACACTGCATAGTACGTTACCTCTCAGCTATTGTGTGTTGCCATGTCGACAATACGTCAGACGCAAACGATTTGAATTACGAATAGTGTTTTGTGACATCACCATAAATTAAATCTTTTTAATTATCACGCACATCAATTTAGTTGTCACGAAATGCAAATGCATGCACCACTCATACCAAAATATTTACTTATTATATAAAAATTATTCGGTAAATAAGCATAGATAAATATAATGATAAAAATTTAAAAATGACATTGTTTTGTTCAAGGGATAGGGATATCACCTCACCTTTCTGTTACACACTGCACATATATGAATTAATATACAATTTAGGAGTATTTAGATATGTAAGTCGAGTGCAATTACAGTCACATGTCAGTTTCCTCTTATCATATTAAATGCTGTTAAGGCGATCTTAATCAAATGAATACCTAGTGACCTAGAAGCTATATCACGTGGTCATGCACACCTTATGATAAGTACCCAGTCTAGTCATAACTTGCGCAGATGGTGCAGTGGTTAAACTGGTCACCATAAATACATGATTGTGGTTCCAGTCAGGTCTGTGTGGATGTTGTCATTTTGCCAATAAAGAAAATGAGTAAAGACTGGTTACAATCAGGAGTTTCTAATGCCCAGGATTCATTGTATGTTTCTTTTCACAACGGTTTTTATAGTCAAGTTAGCAAACAAATATATTGAAAAAGAAAAATGAGATGAGAGTAGATTGTAAATGGATGGCATAAGCTATTTTGTTGTCATGAGTCGTGTTGGTCTTTAACAAAAACGTTTTTACTCAACATCCAATTCAGGGGTCTAGTCCTGGATGAAACCCTAATCGAATAATATCTGGAGGAAAACCTAATAATAGAAAAGTGCATTGGTAACTTAGGCACTATGCCAGCTGTGCAGTCATGTAAATAAATAGGTTTAAGTAAGCGCTAGGCGCATTTGACGGCTACTGTAGCAGTTAACTTGAAGTATGTAGGCTAATGTCTCTTTGTTATACGTTAAACGTTGCCTGACAGGCTCATAATATATATGTACTATACTTATGTATATATATACCACTGTAAATATATATGCCTACTGTAGTTGTTTTACTCGATGCCTCTTTCATACGGGGAGCATTACATACTAGCTAGCATATTGGTATTTGTCTTATTTAGTAAACAAATAATGCGTACTAAGCTATAGAGCTTTCTTTTTGTTTAAGGACCCTTTTTTGCTTTCATATCTTTTTAAAAAGACATCTCACTCCAGGATTAATTCCTGTGTCACGGGAATCTTTTCAATCATTCATCAACACATACAAAGAACACCCAGACTCTTTCGATACACGAGAGCTACGCTTAGAGCGACTTTATCGTACTCATACCACATAAAATCATATGCTCATATTTTTACTAATAGCTTTTTATGTATTAAGCTATGTTAATGCAATATTATGTCAACCAAATTAAAAGTTATGTTGTGTTACGTGTCGTCGATTTGACCTATAGGAGCTCTAGATGACAGTACCAACATTTTAATTTATTCTGTTAGCCTAAATTATCGAGACATAATGATAAAAGGATAGCGTCTGGACGCCGGCGTTCATACACCGATTGACGAAATTAAACACAAAACTGCTAATTCTTGCAATGCGAATTGACAGCTTCGAGCGATAGTGGACGGGCTCAATTCTTGTTGTGCTGTCTATATAACATCAATTCTCATCGCAGGTTTCTGCAATGTGACGTCGCATCGCAAGAATTTTCAATTTTATATATGACCCTAAGGTACGAACATACTTATTACTGTATGACGTAGTTCAATTAACCTAATGGTGTACGTGCCGATAATCCCGACCACACATAACATCTGATTTGACTGACGTACTTTGACAAGCAATTAAATGCAAAATTGCTTAGTGTAACCTTGTTCTGACATTGTTTTATATGTAGGCAAATAAATGGCTGGCTATAACATATTTTATTCACGTCTGTTGAGCCGGGTGCAATGACTTGCATACAGTTAGAGTGCACATATGACAAACGCGGATAGAGAAAGAATAATGTGACGTAACGGGAAAACGGACTGCCATTATGAGAACGTAAATTCGTATTTTCATAAATAAATAATTAGTAATAACATGTATAGAAAAAAATATGTGTAATTTGTGTCCGTTGTTTGAGTGCTTGTAAAGTCCTTCGCGACACAGTAATTATGCCTAGTGCCTAATGTCTTCGACAAAAAATGTTTTATTGTTCTATTACAAGTGAATATTATTCTATCACACAAAACAAGATTAGTAAATATAAATATATGCGCAATGTGCTAGAAATGGTCACCTCATGAGGTATTTGTGGCATAAGCCTGTTTAGTGGCAGAAAATCACACTATCCTTTTTATTTTTTTAGTTCATTAACGCGATATTACTCATATTAGACTATATAAGACGGCTGGTTGAATCTCTCGGCACGCTAATCTTAATGATATAATACGTCGTGCTCTTGTCACTGCTGGCGTTCCAGCTGTACTTGAACCCAATGGCTTGGTACGTGACGATGGGAAGAGACCGGACGGAATGTCATTGTTGCCTTGGAAGATGGGCAGGCCTTTGGTGTGGGACGCAACATGCGTTGACACCCTTGCGCCATCACATCGTCCAAGTACTGCGGGATGTGCCGGCGCTGCTGCTGCAACCGCGGAAACCCTACATTTTTGAGCCGTTTGGGGTGGAAGCCCTAGTTTCATGGGGTCCGAGCGCTCGTATTTTGTACAGGGAGATCGCAAAACGCCTGATCGACGTTTCGCGTGATCAGAAGGCTGGTCTTTTCTTAGCCCAAAGAATCAGCATTGCCATTCAACGTGGCAATGCTGCCAGTCTTCTGGGCACGTTACCAGTTGACAGCGATGCTGAAGAATTCTACGATGCCTAAACCATTTTTGTAAATATTTAGTATTATAATTATTTGTGTTTTTGTAATTATGTTAATTATGATGATTTTAGTACATTTGTAAATATAGGTGATTAGATTATTTCATTTTAAAGTTAATTATGTACCGTACCGGCTGCCATGAACATCTATGGCAGTCGTTATTGGGAAAGTCAGTACCCTCTTATATCCTGACACTGGTCTAGCCTTAGGGTATCGTTAGCTTTCGGGTTGCGGAGGTCAGGTTGCAGCCGCTCAGTGCAAAAACTGATATCCAGTCAAATCCGGTTAGACCAGAAAAGCCGATCCCAAGTGACTTGGGAATAATAAAGGCTAAGAGAGAAGAAGACTCATATTAGACTATATAATATTTTTTAAGAAGCTCGATATTATTTTTATTTTATTTTATTAGTTGAGTAGTCCGGCTCGAAACACGTTTGCAAATTTCCAGATTATTTGGTAGTCTGAAAGTAAGCAAAAATTTAATTTAGAGATTTCATAACATACATACATAGTCACTTACATACGATAATATACAGGTTAAGTTAATGAAAGCTCAAAACAAAGATGTTTTGCCTAAAACCTCTGTCATCCATGCGAAAGTCTACTATTTAAATCTTGAAATGCTTAAATTATTGCTTACGTGTATAAAATAATATCTACGTTAGCATGCAATATTAACTAATACACACATTTTCAATCAGGTTTTCATTCTATATCTAGTATATTCTACGACATTTTCTTCATACGATGACAATATTATCATACACAATACACGTTCAATTGTGTTTTGTGCTACATGTATTAAATCGATCAGGTTTTCTCGATTGATATTCCGCACACATCGATCTCTGTTTTATAAGGTTTATGCAAGTTCAAAGCTATATATAAGGTTACTACTATTTTTTTCTTGTTTTATGTTGTGGTATTTTCTTAACAATATTGGTACAGATATCACAGACAGGCTGATAGCAATGGGCTTCCCCGCCGAGAAGTTAGAAGGAGTATACAGGAATCACATAGACGAAGTGTACAGGTTTCTAGAGAAGATGCACAAGGACCACTACAAGATATACAATTTATGCTCTGAGAGATCGTACGACTCGAGCAAATTTCACGAAAGGGTAAGTAGATTTTATTTTTAATCTCTTTAAAAATGTGTATGTACCGATGTGTATCCTTGTTTACTTTACCAATGCGTACAATTGCATTCGATCACCTGTTTCTGTATTCGAATTTCATTCGAATACAATTACGCGCATCGTTATTTTTACTTAATATACTTTTCGGTATAAAACATATATTCGGTATATTTTTTATTACTGAATGAAAAATTAAGTTCTTTATATACAGTATGTAATCTTGACTACGTCAACGTTAATTATAGAACAACTATTGTGTTACGTCACTATTGTACCCTAATAGTGCATTCTCTGTCAAACATAAGTAATGAATACTAACGTCATTTTCCAGGAAATTTTAATTCATTTGTATGAAGTCATTCCCGCATTTATTGTATGGGTTTATATTATTGTAATATATTGACTATCATGCAGTAAATGCAAAAAATCTATTGTTTGCGGTCACCGGTGACACCGAATATTAAGGCTAACGATCAAATAATAGAAATAAAAGGATCTAGCCGGTAAAGCATATGAAAACTACACGTGTGTCTTATATAGGGTTCTTACCTTATTTTTATTGTTCCACATCTAAAATAGCAATAAAAATAACACAAGGTAACAGTCATTTTGCGGCATGGTAAGTTGAAGTTCTAGAAATTACACAAAATGTTCCGGACAATCCCTTATTAAACTCAAGCAATAGTCTACCATCATAATATGGCTGTCCCATCGGCCTTGGTATTTTTCTTTCATTGTTCTAATGTCCTGATGGAACCGTTCTTTATGTTGAATATCTTAAGAACTAGAGTCAATCCATACAAAGTAAATACATTTCGGGTATGTCTGATGAAGGTGTTTTTGAAACCAGTAACAAAATTAATACCGAAGAAAATATTTTTTTTTGTTTCCCAGTGTTATCTAATCTAACTTTTTTACACACCATTACTCTCTCTCTCTCGTAAGAGAGTAATGGTGAAAACTCTTAACTAAAAAAGTTTTATTTCAGTACTAATTCTGTACATCCATAAAGTTATAGTAATTTACTTTTTAGAATTTTTGAGATATTGGAAACTGTAAGACTGGGAAGTATATTTCTGGGATGTTTTTTATACTATTCCTCAAAATTACATCTACTAAAAATAAATCTTATTTGTTCAATAGTTGCCTGTTACATATTAAAATCACAAAAAGGCAGAATTTGCGGCACAAATCTTTAAAAACAAAAATATACTAGACTTGAACATAGAAATTATTTAAAAGACATGCTATTCACGCATGAACTGCTGTGATTGGCTGACTGAATTAGCAACAGCCAATGAAATCACTTGACGTGATATTGATTTTGACACGTCGTTGATTATCGTCATTTGTCGTCGACTTCCAGAAACCGGGTGTAAGTAATACTAATATGTGTTAAGGTTGACAAATACATATAAACAGATGCCATGACGACCAGATTTTGGCTTGCTTACAAAACAATTCGGAGTTAATGATGTGTAGTGCCGTTTACGTGCCACATAACGAAGTGTAGTGGGTCAGTGTTTCTCAATCTGTGGGATGCGTACCCCCAGGCAATGGCGTGGCTAAGCTTAAGATAGCCTAGCCAGCAAGAATGTAAAGAAAATGAGACCCTTGTTCCGTCTTTATATACTTTAATGCGCTTACTAAAGCACATCATGTACTAGTGCTAGATTGGAAGGAAGTATTTTGGAGCCAAGGTTATAGTAAGACTAGCTAGGTTTTTGGACTTCTTATGAAGAGCCCGACTCTGCCCCAGGGACGTAACACTGGGGTGATGTCGGCATCATGAGGTAAGGTTGCATAACGAGGAACGTACAGCAATTCTGGCAAAGATAAATTAATCTGCATTATCAATTACTTTAACATTATTATCTATAAGGGGTAGGCAAGTTTAAACACTTCCTTGAAAGGTGTACTCAACTGAAGTAATTGAGAACCACTGTTCTATGTTTACAGTAATGAAGCAGATCAACCTTTATATTATCGCTTTTCGAATAATATTCCGTCGATATATCGAATACAATTATATTTAATTAAATATATACTCCTATTCAATTATATCATATGAATACATTTGAGTAATGCTCTTAGAGGCAAATTCGAAACGTAATTTCTACATATAATTTATTTTAATATAATTCAAACATGTATACAATAAGCCGAAGAATTATTAATTATTATAGACATATACGTATGTATTTACTTATTATATGGTAAATGTGTCATTAATTAAATCGATTGTTGTAGATGTCCCCTGGACTTACATCGTGTTAGTGTATTTGGTTGGCCTAAGCACAACATGATCATTATAATTATATGGTTATCGAATAACGCAAGTTTTGCTGACGTGTCAGTTTAAACACAAAGTAGTTGTCGCAAAAGCACGCTTATCTACTGTAATATTATAAGAAGAAAGATTTTGTTTCTAATAAATATAAACTTGAAAACTACTAAACCGATATTAAAGATTTTTCACCATTGGTTAGCTACCTTGCCCTGAAGTAACATAGGCTGTATAACATCACGCCACGGGAGCAGCACACTAATCATAAATGTGATACCACGGAGGATGGCTTTATACATAATAAATAACACTTATTGTTCTGGTCTTGCCATGGGGCAAAAGGCATATATTGTGATGCTACCACATGCGTAAAGCGATGTCGAGTCAAGTCCGCTATCGATAATTGACAGTCGTCCGGTTTAGCCATAAACGGTTTTAGTACATGGATGAGTGCCTCAGGTTTCACACGTAGTATTTTGGCATTTTGAACCTATCTATTTCGTACCTACAATCTCAAACGTTGGGCATACCATAATTTAACATCTAATTCTACTTTGAGTACTACTGTTATATTTAAACATAAGCTATTAAATTTAGTCTAGGTCCGAGATAAAACGTAAATCTAAATAACCCAGAGATGATAAAAAGTCATAAAAAATTATTCTGATTCGTTTGAATTTATTTTCGTTATATTCAAAAAAGTTTACATACCTTTAACGCTGAGCGTTTCAAGTTAACTCTTACATAATCAAGTAGTTAAAGAAGAAACAGGATGGAGTTCACATTATTTACTATTAAATTTATCGGGATTTCCTTATTCTAAAACTCTACACAGCTCTGAGTGTGGTTTTATGTTTAGATTGCATTAAATTTAATTCACAATGATAACTGAATAAAGTCATCGCTTAATCGGTCCATAATACAATTGTGTAACCCGGATCTCCCAGGTTGTAACTAGAACTACGTCATTTAAAACGACATGATAACCTATGGCTTAACTCATGACAGGTCATGACTCAAGGAACGACCAGCCGTCATTCGAACTCTCCTCCTTCCAACTTTATAGAATTATTTATAAGGTATAATTGAAGGATCTTTTGCTTTTGTGTGTCTATCTACTATTACACTAATACTGTGTACTAATCTCTGTTTAAATGATTTGAGGCGTGCCCATGTAATTTACCATTTGTATTGTTACAATTTAATGACATTTTACATCGACTATTTCGGGCGGTAATACTTCATTAGGTTTGACGTCACCGTGCCATATAAATGTTGCTATATCCTTACTTAATATTATAAAAGCGAATGTGAGTTTATTAGTTAGGTACGCTTTAGCGCCTTAACTATTCGACCGATCATTATCAAATTTCGCATACACGTTGTGAGGAGAACTGAAAAGAACATAGGGTACTTTTCACCGACAAAAAAAAGTACTGTTACTAACCTAATCAAAGTTTACGCAAGCGAAGGTACGGGCAAAATCTAGTATAAAATAAAAGGAAAATTCGCATGTAGAATGACGTATCGTGACTTGCTTTTATAAAGTTAAATAATATAAATTGCAAGGTGACGATCAACACAATGCTTAACGGGCAAGTGGAAGGGAAGAGAGTTTTAGAGTTCGAAAAAACTCTTATACAACAGCTTTGTCCGTCCGTCCGTCTGTTATACAACTTTTAACTCAAGAACCGTAAGAGCTAAAGACTCGCGGTCAGCGCCATTCGACTCTGCATAGTCGATATAACCCGAAATTATTATGACCTTTACCCTCTGACCTCAAGATCAAGTCATACCATTTTTCCAACTCTGAGATTTACGGCAAATCATTGCCGTTTCTCACTTGTTAATATTGCATAGAAAATTATGATTTATGCGCGGTTATACTTACTGCTACTAATACTACGCTTTGAAATGGCAAGCATGCATGAATAATGTGATCAGATTGATTGCGCAATAGAGATTTGTCAGGATCCCTTAGTAAACTCAGAGATACCGGGTAAACTCTGTTGTGTGGCAGGATACATAGACTGCATAGTCTGGATGTGATAAGACGCCGCAGACAGCAACTTCGATTATAAGACCTAAATAATTACAGGTCTGAATGCTATAGACGCCACGTTAGTAATAATTGGTAGCTCAGTTTTCATGGGTTTACAAATAATTTTAACGAGTATTTGAAATGTAGAAAAATCGCTGAATTTTTACGTCAAGTTTATTGATTACCTATTTGAATATTCCGAAAGGCTGAATTGATTTGCATGTATTCGTATAATATCGATTGTTATTCGATTGCTTGATAATGTTATTTTATGTAATGGAAAGCACAAATGAACGTTGAGGCGAATCCTGATACAACAATCTAAAATAAGGTGACATACCAATTACACCTTGGTATCAATGTTTCATTGAAGTTATTCCAATGTTTTATCGTTATTCGAATTTTAACTCGAACGGCGCTTTAGTCGACATACGATGTGTAACAAAAAAAAAACGAGTCATTCGATAATTTTTGGTGAAAATTTCTCTTCACCTATAATCTATAGAAGACATTACTTGATACAGTTACAACGAGTAGACCAGTTTTGTATAAAGCAGATACGTGATTCGTTAATATGTATGGTTACGTATCAGCGATGATGAACCATTTAGTCGGCACATGTCATTTTATATATAGATGCATTAAATATCAATATAATTTTAGTACTTAACATAAACGCTTTTATACAATAATTTCCCTATGGTTTGACGCAACAGATGACGATCCTTTATGGGTAATGCGTCGCTTCTGTTTTATGAATGGATTATATAGTCATGATTAAAACTTAAGTGTATTGGCAACTATACTAAATAATGTCTATCTGTACTCAAATATTATAAAAAGAGTGCGAGTTTTGTGAGTTTGTGTGTATGTTGAAGATAATCTCTGGAATTACTGTTACAGTTTTTTTTTCCTCAATATTCCCAAGGTGCATTATTTCAAATGGACATAGGCTATACGTTATGTTCAGCCTGGGGAACTCAGGACGGTCCGCTAGTATGTACTCTAAAGATTCAAAGCAAATTTAACTCGGCATCTATGGGAGTGGGATTCTGGATTAAGGGATACTGCTTGTTTGTTCAGCAAGATGCAGCTCATACTCTCTCTTTTCTTCAAGTCTGGTACTGCAAGTGTCCATAGTCTACTATAACAGCTTAACATCAGGCCGGCAAGATGCTTATTGTCTTTTATTGGTTGTATAAAAATCAGAATTAAAACACTCATTTAAAATAACCATTCGCATTTTGTGCTTCATACAACAAATTTAGTACTAACTTAGGTTAAATTACAATATTGTTGAAGTGAATCTCCATTACACAACACACAATACCCAGCCTTAGCACAAATGACCAAATAAGTTGACATCGAACTGGCTACACGCGGCATGCTGACAGATCCGAGGTGAACGTTTAAATACTTGAATCATTACGCCATGCGAGCAATTAAACGTTCCTCATTAGCATAGATAAATAATTATCACCTTACTAACGTGGCGAGTACAAATCAGTGGTCGCTATCTTGCAGCAATTAATTTATATCGAGTCGACTGCCTTGTTCGTACAGTCGCGTAAGCGGTGTGCGCATGCGCAACTACTAGTTGTGGGCTGATGAGATTTTCGGATCAGTTAGTGTTATTGAGGTTTGCCGCCAAAGCGCTTTGGCAAAAATTGCCTGACAATGAAGTTATTGTCAGGAAATTTTCTGTAGTAGTACGCAATGTTGACCTTCATGCTAGTCCCAAAGGCAGAATTAATATTATAATAAATAATATCAGCCCTATATTAAACTGCCCCACTGCTGGAAACGGGCCTCTTCTCGGTGTGAGAATGATTAGGCCATAGTACCCAGGTCTAGTGCAGTGGCAGACTTCACATATTTTCGAGAACTTTCAGGCATGCAGGTTTCCTCACGATGTTAAAAGTCAACGGTCCCGACTAGGCTATCATGTTATTTCTAATTCATGTTACTATTTTATATTCATGTTAGTCCTAGTCCTTACTAAAATAAGTTATTAGTTCTAAGCACTAGCATAGCTTCAGTTTGCTTTGGTGAGCTCATCGGCGACATGCAGGAGAAATCCAACCAGTATTCTAAATGTGAATATTTCTTGAGATGTTTGTTGGAGGTTTGGATGTTTGTCACTCAATCACGCGTAAACTGTTGTACGGATTTTAATGCAACTTGCTTCACAGATAGAAGAAGAATAAGAAGAATCCTGATTTAAAACATTGGATATGTCTTATGCCCTGTTATGTGTGTTAACTGTGATCTGTTAACAGCAAGTCTCACAACGTAGAACCTAAAACATAAGTAGCTGGCCATATGCCCTTTATTCATTATAAGCTATCCCCCGCGGTCCCACCCATGTTTATGATTACTGCTACGCTCCCGTGGCTTATAACGCGATGTTATATAGCCTGCCTTTAAAATTGGGCTGTAAAATGCAAAAGAGAAAATTAATTTTCGACTTGTATTACTGGAGATTAGCGAGTGCAAACAAACAAACAAACTCGTTAACATTATTATAATATAGTTGATAGCTATATATAATTCTATTTGATTGTGATACTTTTTATCTTATAAATATTTAAGGATTTTACCTTTTTGATAACATCCCTTAAGGTGGCACAATATCAGTGCAATCATCCCGGTAAATGTTTAAATTAACCCTTTTTAATTATTTAATTGCCTTTTACGTGGCAACGATGAAAATCTCCATAATTTATATTAAGTTTCTCTCTTCAACAATTTTTCTTTTTTACGTCCTCTCTCAAGGGAGTTTCTGAAAATTTTCCTCTTAAATGTCATCTTTGGTAATTGCAATATTTTATAAAGGTAAAAATTATATTATATAAACAGCTTTTGCTGTTATTGGTATTTATAATAAACGCATGTGGAATGATGATGGAATGGTGAAATTCCCTCCATATTTAAATCTAGCGTTTTGATTTTGGGATCGCACTGAGTGATTAAAAGTTTTTCGAAAAAGGTATGTCAGCACAGACGATCAAGTTGTAGTCCACAACCGAATCTGTTCTATAGCTAGATTCCGTAACGTAAGCTTACATTTATGTTTGCTTTTAGTCCTGAATGCTCAGCCCTCACGATTGTATGTCGCCGATGGAGTAGGCAGAAGTTTATTACACCCACCTCTTGCGGCTATCTTAAGCCTATCTAGTAACAAACTCTCTTCCTGGAATTTTCTGAAACCAAAGTTCAATAACAGCACTGTGACTGCACGGATGTGTAGTGGTTTAAGTGGTCGCCTTGCTGAGTGTTGTGGGTTCGAATCCCACACGGGACAAAACTTTGTGCGATCCACAAATTGTTGTTCCGAGTCTAGGTGTTTTTGTGTCCATTGTTTAAATGTTAGTACAGTCCCCCGCGACACAAGAATTATGCCTAGTGCGGGAGTTGTCTTTTTCATAATAATAATAACTTTTCTTCTGCACCAAATCAAACTCGGGATTAATCGAACTCGTATAAATGCAAGCATATACCAAGGATCGGACGAGGCAGTAGTTCAGTTATGGGGTAGTATTATCATCTTTAAGCATTGTTAAGGTATGCGCGAACGATACAATTTATAACGTGTTTTCTCGTTCTCGCATACAACAACAATGCTTCAAGATACGACAGCAAGGCCTCGGGTCAGTAATGTCTAAAAAATGATAACATTATTATGTATCTTATTACGCGAATGACTCGTATTAAAAATATATATCAAATGAGCAATGTACACAGTCTTTATATCTGGGTTATCAATAATAGCGCACAACTGTTATTTCTGTTAAATATCCTTTATGTACGGAAGCGAATGTACATTGTTATGCACTATTATTATCGCCGCAATACTATAAATATATGATTTTGTAGTATTCTCGAAATATCTGGTCTTTCAGAGGGTATTTGTAAATGTCGAAGGCAGTAGAAAAATCATTACGATGATAGAGTGACGTTTATAGGGTTAGACAATATTCTACCACGGTGGCCCAGTGCGGGTTGGCAGGCTTCACATATCTTCGAGAACATTATGGAGAACTCTCAGACATGAAGGTTTCCTCACGATATTTTCCTTCACCCTTAAAGCAAGCGATAATTTATTTATTAATACGTACATAACTTTGAAAAGTCAAAGGTGCCTTGGGATCGAACACCAGAACTCTGCGGGGTTAGTCGCTACCATTCGCCACCCCCAGCATTGCCCCATCCGGTGGCGAATGAGACATTTTTCCAAAAAAAATATCCCATTCGCCACCGGGGGGGACGCCTCTAGTGGCGAATGGAATATTTGTATTAGAAATGAAAATAGAAAATAAAAAATAAAAATTGAAAATAAAAAAATAAAAATTGAAAATAAAAAAATAAAAATAGAAAATAAAAATAGAATATAAAAAAATAAAAATAGAAAATAAAAATAGAATATAAAAAAATAAAAATAGAAAATAAATAAAATAGAAATGGGTCATATGTTTTTTTTGGAAAATGTCCTTTTCGCCACCGGAGGGCGCAATGCTGGGGGTGGCGAATGGGACTAACCCGATTAAACTCATACCAGTTGCCACCCTCGGTGGCGAATGGGATATTTTTTGGAAAATGTCCCATTCGCCACCGGACGGGGCAATGCTGGGGGTGGCGAATGTGACTAACCCAACTCTGCGTGGCAATCCAACGGTGTCCCACTAGACTCGCTGTTATTTTGTTTACCACCGTTTAAAAACAAGTTTATTTCTATTACTAATATATGATATGAATGTTTGCGACGATATTTGTTAAATAATAATTATTTTGGTTGTGGAACTTATGATACTTTCTATACCTGTGTGGGTCCCTGAATGGTTCATACGGACGGAGCCATGGGCAGAAACTAGCAACTAGATAAAGGCGAAGGCAGGTGTAATCTCACGTGTTTAATATGATAGTCCATTCACAATCTCTAGTACGATCAAGTGCCTATTAATTCCTTGTCAGTAAAGTAGTTTAGTTATGAAGTTTTGCAACTTTAGGTCGTTTGTATTTACATTAGCCAAGAACTGGACATTGGCAGTCGCTCCATGTGAAAGCAATCAAACGCACCGGGCTAAGATTGGCAACCAACCTCAATCTACATGCTAATAAGTCCCTAAACTCATTACAAGCGAGCTACCCTGCTATGCAAGGGGCTTTTCGAGGTCACGGGGAGCATTACAAGGTTAGGGTTGCAATGTTGCATAAATTCGGAGCGCATGCAAAGGCTCTAGTCTCTTTAGGGATGGGGTTAGTGATAAATAATTTCACTGTAAATAATAACAGTTACTTTGCAGTAAATAATTGATTATTGGATCAAAACTCACTGACAATGTACATACTGGCTAATTATGTAGTAACTTGAATATTATTTATATTTACAGTACTTATATTATTTACACAAACTCGTAAAATATTTTTTGATACATCACAAAATGCACAAAGAATTTATGACTCGCTTCTAAGTTCAATTGCTTATTTACTAAGCAATAAGTCGTGATCAGAAATGACGAATAACTTAAGGAAAGCGCAAGTCTAAACGATTACATTGCTTGAGGAGATGGAGATGGTGGTGCCAATCATATATAACTATAAGTATTTTACACTTTTGTTTGCTGACGTACCTAAGCCATGTAGCCTAATCCCCGCCATCGCAAACGGCGTAACTATTTCGCTTCAAATTAAATTTCCATCAAAAGCTATGACATGCAACTGATTTTGCAAATAGCATACTGTCAGTAACAGTGATAACGAAGTAACACTTTTACTCATCTCTAGTAACTATACTTACTCTCCCTCCATTGTTAACCCTTACAGTTAATGGACAAGAGCCCAATGGCTAGGGTGTTAACCGTTATCCAAGGGCACCGGTTTCGTATCTGAACTCGTTGAACTATTGACCGTTTCTAAACGAGCTGGTTAGATTGAGAATCGGAGGGTCAACTAGAATCAATAAGTTATGGAATGCTATTAGCGCAAACGTTTAGATGGAGGGGTATTCCTTATAGTTGCCAACAAGATACTACTAATATTATAAATGTGAAAGTACTTGAAGATGTTTGGTTATTTGTACAATTTTTTTTTTAATTTATTTATTTGGGTATATTTACAGGGTAAACACAGACATTTACATAAAATTAACATACATCAAATTGCATGTGCAACCCCAATTACAAATATGCACGGCACTGGCAGGTAGACAACATGCAAAAACTAAATAATAAAATTAAACAAAAGAACATACACCAAATAAAAACAACAACAGGGAAAACAATATTTATATAATAATAATAATAATAATATTCTACCACATACACACAACACCGTCTAGCCCAAACTAAGCAGAGCTTGTACTATGGGTACTAGACAATGGATAAACATACTTATATACTTTTTTTTTGTAAATACATACATATTATACATAGAGACACCCAGACCAAGACAAACATCCATGTTCATGCACACAAATGCTTGACTTGTGCGGGAATCGAACCCGCGACCTCAGGCGTGGCAGTCGGTTACACAACCACTACGCCATCGAGGTCATCAATGAAAATGATGAAAATATGAAAATTACCAACTTCTTATTTTATATTTTAAATTCTTAGAATGGTAAATATGATGGAAACTGGTTGAATCTTGGTATACAGATATTCCTGGATATATACAATATCTTTTATTCCGGCATGTTTTATTTTAGGGTTCACGCAAGCGAAGTCGCTGGTAGAAATAAGTGATTAGTGATTATTAACAATTTTTGTAAATTGCTGAGCTAAGTAACATTTATTTTAAGTCGCAATTTTAGTGTTGTTAAGCTCTGGTCCGAAGATCTTTGGCATGTTGGTCAATATTCAACATTTCCGATAATGTTTATTTATTTAAGAACTTCCTGCTAATAGTTTGCAAATGGCGAATTGATGCGTAAGGTATTTTCTGACATAGTTTCGAACTGTGGCCATTTTGGTGTTAATACTAATCCGAGATAAGGTTCCAATGACGTACGAGTATCATATATAATTTAAAATTGGTTTATCGGCGCTAATTAATATATGGCATTAGAAATGTTATAGTTATGCGGCGATAAACCAAACCTCTTATATTTTTCAGTATCTATTTGGCATGTCCCACTTCTAGTTAAAAGCGTCTCTCTAGGATTTTCAAGTCACTCTGCTCTTAGTTTATCCCCACCTATCCAAGTCATCGCGCAAATCTTTAAGTCATCAGCATTACGATAGAATGTGTCAGATCTCACGTACACACTATACACGTGTACTTCTGCCGCGAATATTTTCCTCACTGGAGGGGTTAAAACGACTCTTAGTTTATCCCCACCTATCCAAGTCATCGCGCAAATCTTTAAGTCATCAGGATTACGATAGAATGTGTCGGATCTCACGTACACACTATACACGTGTACTTCTACCGCGAATATTTTACTCACTGGAGGGGTTAAAACGACTCATACATACATGCAACAAATATAATCTAAAGAAAGTGTTCCTCAAATATTTGGATAGCATATCCCACATATTGAATTTGATGCATTCCTCATAGCTGTCAAGATAACGTCCAGTGGTCTTGCCTTTCGGTGTTTCGGCTATCGTGGTGTGCAAACATTTCAAGTTTTAGGACACGAGTGTCACAGTGAGGGGTTAACTTGCGTTATATAATTGTTGATTGTGTCATTATCTGCACCAAGCTGTGACAACACAAATATAATGAGTTGGTGACTCACACCTTGCGTTCGGGTATGTGTATGTGTGTGTGTACGTGAGTGTGTGTGTGTGTGTGTAAGTACATGTGTCGCACACTAGTTTCTTTCAAAATTATATACAGGTTGCTCCCGATTCGCGCACGCAAGGGATGAAGTTTCAAGGACATCTCTTAATAAACTTAAGATGAAAAATATTTTAAAATACTACTTGGTTTCTTTTCTAAACAAGCGAACCGATAAATAGGTCGAATTATTATGGCCTGTGTTTAAACAACGTCATGTTTTTGTCGTAATAATTATGACGTACATACGTCATATAATATACAAAAATACTATAAAACAATTGGTATCAACAAAACTACTTCTTAAATTTATTCTACTGTTTTACCCGGGTAGACGGCAATATATATTTTACCGTGAAGCTTACACAACTGACAAAATGAGGGTGTCATTGATCCCAACCTTATCCTCAGATGAGAAACGTACGTGGTAACATAAATGCTACATTCTAGATCTTCTTGATGTGTTGGAACAGCTTTAAACTCACATGTATAAACATCTGGTATTTCACTAGAAGTCGTTTATTTAATTTAGAAACATCCTATACACATAAAAGACAACTTTGTGCCATATAAAGTTGACAATTCCTTAAAATATATATCATACACACCGACATCTGTACCACCAGAACTATAGCAAAGTGGCATCGAACAAATGTTATTTTTATATTACACTTTTGTCACGAAATATAATTTATTTAACACATGTATGTATCAGCTGTTTTAACACATATGGTGCGGTTTAAATAATTCAGATGGTTTGTTGAAGAATTAATATCTAACAATTCGCGGAAGATTAGTCCGCGCATTGTAAATGGTGCGCAATTATAAAGGGGCTATTGTGTGTGCCTGTGTTTGATCAATTTTGGCATACAACATTCATTAACGTGTACCGTGTGTATGTGTGTGTACAAGCACACTATTACAGCTACGTTGAACAAGCACTTTTAATGTGCTTTGAGCGTCTCGTTACCTGAATATAATTATGTTATCTTGATTAATATTTTAAATGAGAATGTATTTTCGTTTGTGTCCTGTATATTACGAAATACCTGGTTTCGTACAGTCTGAAGGGGTGGTTAGTAGCATGTCACTGTTTACTTTACTTGTGACGGTATCTTAAACTCGATATATCTAAATGAATTCAATAAATCGCCAAAGGTTTTGACTAATAAAAAATGGCTGTTGAAGTTGTAAGAATGTTGGCCATTAGCTAATATTTCATGAGAATTAATAGTTAAAATATGACGATAGTTTTAAAAACAGATCTCGATCGATGATATTAACTGTTTAAATTAAAAAATTTACACGAGCTTACTAATTTTCTAAATGCAAATTCTTTACCTTTGGAAGCTACATAACGACGATTTTGACACAAATATCACTAATGGACTAAGGCTCCATAATATTTTATATTACTTTTAAATAAGAGATTGTAGCGCTAGATGACGGTGAATGTGTTTCACAAAAAACGGGAATTAGACTAATAAAAACGTGATTCGGAGCTATTTTCTAAGGTACTTAACATGTGGCTATCTGACGCACACTTTTAATTCAATATATAATAACGTTTATTACCCATGGGAAGGAAGGAAGGAAGTATAATATGCCATAATATTGTGAAATATATTTACTATTAGTCACTATTGTCGTGGTCGCAGACACGCGTTCACAATAGTAATAATAAGCAAGACACGTATAAAAGTTTCCAACGAAATTATCGAGACGACTGAATTTATTATGACGTATTTTAACATTTTTAGGTTTCATTAGATTTTCTCGCGACTTTGCTCGCGTTAATGTAGACTTTTTAAATAACTTTTTCCCTCGGGAACAGTACTTGGTTTCTGGTTGAAAGACTTGTCTTTTTCTGTACCCCTGACTAACTGATGAGTATATTAGTTAGGATTTATGCACAATACATTCTTAATTGTTCTTTTTTTTTATTTCAATACTAAAGCAATAATAAAAAGTATAGAATAAGGAATAGTGTGATTAGAGAGAGATGCGGCATGAAAGTGGATATAGTGACAAGAATAGAAAAGGGAAGTTAAGCTGGTCTGGGCATGTAGAAAGAATGGACGAGGAAAGACTGACTAAGAAAGTTTATAAGGCTAGTGTGAATGAAACAGTCGCAAGAGGAAGACCTAGGCGAACGTTTCTTGATCAGATCGGAGGCGTTCTGGACAAAGGCCAGGTTAAAAGCACCTTGAACCGACGGGCGTGTATGAGGAATGTGATGAAAGTGAATGAAGCCAGAGAAGTCTGTCAGGATCGCAGCAAATGGAAATCCGTAGTCTCTGCCTACCCCTCTGGGAAACAGGCGTGAATCTATGTATGTATGTATGTAAAGCATATTTTCGAGTTAAGGCAAGCTATATTAATTACATTTTAATAAGCAATAATAAATTTAATATATAACCTATAATCGAGTTATAGGTTATATATTAAATACCCCTACGGTTAGCCAAATAAGATTTTCATTTTGCCCTTTAATGTGAGTAGTGGGTGTATTTGAACCTAAGAAAAGAAAAAGAAAATGTAAGGTATATTTTTGCCGACGCTAGCAATGACTGATTATATATTGAGTATACGCTCTGCCAATTGCTAGTTGTGGGTGTGACACGAGTATACTAAAATAAACGTGTAGTAATTACTTTTCCTTATATTTATTTTATTTATATTATATTTACTGTTGTCCGCATCTTTATCCACGACTAGATTATGCCCGCGGCTCCGCTCGTGTAAGTGTAGCTTATCAGGTTAGCAACAGTACTTTTTCCTGGATGAAAGGTAACCTATGTCCTTTTCTGTTCCCCTGATAACGTCTATGCGACATTTTATGATGATCGGTCGAGTAGTTTAGGCGTGAAAGCGTAACAAACAAACTCACATTCGCAGTTATAATACTAGTTAGGATATAGTCCTAGTTGAACACCTGCCTTTTTTATCTCCATACAAATCTATCTTCTAATCGGTTCAGTGGTATAGTGGTGAATACTTAAACAAACGGACATTCGCATGAGTATGGATATATTATAAACCTTGACTCGTTGCACTAGTGATGTATGTGGCGTGTGTGGCTGCCTTGGTTCGAACAATCTTAGATTTGCGGTTAAGATGCAGCGCTAAGAATTTCGCAACATTTTCCGGTAGACAACAATAAGATTTGCTTATCACTTTGACATACATATAAAAAACCTCGCCTGTTTCTCGAAGGGGTAAGCAGAGATTACGGATTTCCAGTTGCTACAAATATAAAATCCGCAACAAAGAAAATCGAATTAGAACAAGATAATCATAATGTTGATTCAACAGTGAAGTATTGATGTCACTTCTCTAATATAAACGAGTTATCTGACTGCTTTTAACTTAATATTCCTTTCTCCTAAAGGATTTGATAGAAGTGTGCACTCACTCCTCGCTATGTTTAGATGACACATAGAAAAGTACGAGTCTAATCCCATCTACCGGCCCAGAATTAAGACGACATCTTAAGCAGATACTGAGAATCTCAAAACCATATAATTTCATCTGGTCTCTGAAATTGTCGATTCGCTTATTTCAATCGTAACAATATGAATGATTCGATACTATAAAGTTGGCCACAGCTGACTGTTAGGATTCTAGATACCAAATGACCTCCAGAAACACCTGTGCATAGCTACTAGCCGGTTCTTAAGGCTACTTGTGAATCGGCATAACCGCTATATCTATGCGTATTGTTTCTTGTTCATGACGAATGTACTGAGGATAAATTAAACTATCGGTTTATATAGGTGTGTCTGCATCGTCGGTCCTGTGGAATATACGATACGCTTTGTGAGGTCTCAATTTCGATTCTCAGATCAAGCAAAATGTTATTCGATAATTTTTGTATGAGTTTTTTTGTAGCGCAGAATGGCGTCATGTTAGGATTTTTTTTTTTCAGTTTACGTCACGGCGTCTCAATGTCTGCTCGGTAGACAATAGCTTCGACCATTATCGCAAAGAACTAAATACCGGTGAAATGTGATGTAGGTACACGTCATGTCTGCCTTTATTATACTATCTTACGAAGAAAGTCGGACATGATGCGTGTGAATAGTTAATAGCATAATGGTTTGAACATCGTAACTTTGAAAGTAAAATGTGTCTATTAAAATAACTTATTGTTTCAATGACATGGTTTCCTTTGCAAGCTCCTTCATAGGGTGGTAAAATTTTGCCAACATTACGGTCACGATTTATGGCTTGAAAACTTTCAAGTGTTATTATTCTTTTTTATTATTTAAGTTTATATTATTTTTGTTTTATTAATTTAGCTTAGAACTCTATCCCCATGAGTACTGCAAGTTAAAAGATACAACTGTAATAAAAGTATCGTAAAGTTAATATTGTATTATCGTCAAAGGAATCAAATAATATCTTAACTCTAAAATATTTAAATTTTAAGCCTACTCCCGATTAATGGTAAGCGGTTACTTCAACCTACGAACATGCTACGTCAGATATATTGTGTGTCTCACTCTGATCCTTAAAGGGCAGGTGCAGAAGTGAAATTCCTTTTCTAAAGGGTCGGCAATACGCAAGTGACGCCTCTGGTGTTGCAGGCGTTCATACGCTACGGTGACCACCTACCATCGGGTGGGTATGCTTTTTTGCCACCTTAGTTGTATACATATAAAAAAGAAAGAATTACACCCACATTTCGTTAAATATGTTTTAGGTTCCACTTTCAGACCCGTGTTACCACTGAGCCTGTAGTAACACAAAGAATCTAATAGATAGCGATGCGTATAATTAATTTCGAGTGATATTTGAATATAGCTGTGCTCAACGCGATACGTACTTTGCATAGTCAAGGACACACACCGCGCATGTGCGTCTGTAGTGTCGTCAATACATTCGAAAGTTATTCGAATGCAATAAATCGTGTACATTGACACTAATTAACACTTTAAATGCACGGATGGCGTCGTGGTTTTAGTAGTCGCCTCGCCACTGCCGTCGCGCCGTATGTTGGGGGTTCGATTCACCACACAAGACAAAAATTTGTGTAATACACAAATGGTTGTTCCGAGTCTAGGTGTTCTTTGTGTCCGTTATTTGAATGTTTGTAAAGTTCTTCGTGATACAGGAATTACGCTAAGAACGTGTCTTAAAAAAAAAAGATTATCTCTTTAAAAGCAGGAAAACTTTTTTCGCATTCTTCAAAAACGACGCTTTTTGAGTTACAACACTATTCGATTATTGTCGATATTATTATTGTAGCTGTCAACGTTTTGCGCGCGCAGTAAATACTCTAGGGTCGCTATGCACGAGGGATTTGGCAGCTATACGGGTCAAATGACGTCATACACACACGTTTTATGTATACACGTCTAAAAATGTCACAGACGGTGTTAACGTGCTCCTAAGTTCAATACATTATTAATTACTAGTTGTTACTCGTGGCGTCGCTCGCAATCTTTTCAGTGTTTGTCCAAACAAAAACTGTTAAGCGGCACCGGTGATCTTTACATACCTATTATAAAATAACGTTTCTCTGTCTGTTCGTCCGTTTGTGCGGTTATAACTCTAGAATGACTTAACAACTATTATATTTTCACGTTGCATGATTTTATGCACCTAATATCATATAAAAACTATAATAGGTAACTTGACCGAAATATAAAGCATTCCAAAATGGAACGTAAATACAAACAATAAAACATGATCGCGTTAATTCCCTTTATCTACCTATTACTAGCTGACCCGCGCAACTTCGTCTGCTTCACATAAGAGAATTGTCCCCGTTTTTGCAATATTTTTCCTTGCTGCTCCGCTCCTATTGGTCGTAGTGTGATGTTATATAGCCTTCCTCGGTAAATGGGCTTTCCAACACCAAAATAATTTTTCAATTTGAACAAGTAGTTCCGGAGATTAGCGCGTTCAGACAAACAAACAAACTCTTCAGCTTTATAATATTAGTATACACATAAATCTAAAACTACTTGTTGGTGTTACATAATTCTTTTTAATAGTATACATTTTGGTAAAATGCTTCGGAGGGCACGTAAAATGTCGGTCCCGTTGTCAAATTGACAGCAGTCGTTAAGCCATGTCAGAGGCCTACGGGGGTTTGAACAACTCTTGGCAACAGGTTGGCCACTAACCGCACGAAAAAGAAAGAAGAAGGTAAGATGGGTAAGCAGGGGTTTTGGGAGTTAACATTTTTGTGCTTCTTATCGATAGAAGAACCGCGCCGCGAAAAAGCTGCTGCAAAAGTACGTAGCATTATCTGCCATTCAAAATATTTTTGATTATATAATAATAATAATAATATTCTATCACATACACACAACACCATCTAGCCCAAACTAAGCAGAGCTTGTACTACGGGTACTAGACAATGGATAAACATACATACATACTTTTTTTTTGTAAATACATACATATTATACATATTATATATAAAAAGGATTGATTATTAAAACAGATCTGAAGCCAAGACAAAGCTTGTTAGAGTTTTGTCTGTCTTAGTTTGTATCAGCGCGGTGTCATGCAAAAATCTAAAAATTTATATCTGTTGGTAGGTACTTTGGAGTACAGCATAAAATTAAAGCGTCATTTGTTCTTAAACCTTTTTAGTTTTTATAGTTCATAAAGTGATAAAGGCTAACGATACCCTAAGGCTGGTCTAGCCTTAGGGTATCGTTAGCCTTCGGGTTGCGGAGGTCAGGTGGCAGCCGCTCCGTGTAAAAACTGATATCCAGTCAAATCCGGTTAGACCAGAAAAGCCGACCCCAAGTGACTTGGGAATAATAAAGGCTAAGAGAGAAGAAGAAGTTCATAAAGTGATAAGTCGCCGCTGACGCGTGCGCTGCGTGTACTCTGTGCGGTGTCCAAAAGAGTGTACTCTTTTGGACACCGCCGAATATTGTGTACAATATTTTCGTGTTACTAAGTGAGCTCACAAAGGCTACTTATTCCTTCCTGTGTTCATAATAATAGGAAATAATTAGTATTAAGGCATATATTATAGTATTAGGTTGTATATATTAAGTAAATATAATATAACATATTAATTAAATTCTGCATCCATTGTATTAGGTTAAGTATAACCTGTAATAATAATAATAATATTGTATCACATACACACAACACCATCTAGCCCAAACTAAGCAGAGCTTGTACTATGGGTACTAGACAATGGATAAATATATATACTTTTATTTTTTTGTAAATACATACTTATTATACATAGACAACACCCAGACCAAGACAAACATCAATGTTCACGCACACAAATGTTTGACTTGTGCGGGAATCGAACCCTCGACCTTAGGCGTGGCAGTCGGTTATACTAACCACTACGCCATCGAGTCGCGTATATAATTTAATTCAAAACCACTCTTAAAATAAATTAGGAAAATAAATAAGTAGGAACATGTAATTGCAAGCCATCGTAGGTTGTAGTCCACGCGGTACAACGATCAAAATCTAGCTTATGATATGAGTAGCGTGGAACTATGTGTCGACATAGAGGTGTTAAAGCGCCAGATGCGTCACTCTCGCGTTTTAAAGCCAGTTACGTCAAGTTTATGTCGTTCGTCGTACGTACTACATATTATTATGTACCAGTTACCGATTGCCTAGGGTAAATGGGTCACCTATATTTATCCTGTTTAATATTTTATGCATACATTTCTGGCAATTGTAATGGACTTGAAAAAGTGCGTAAAGAATTTTTGGCAGATGGTTGATTGACATTTGGATTGTACATCAAAAGGAAAATTTACGTAGGTGTTTAAAAATAGCGTTTTCATTTCGTTAAGTACGATATTTGGCCCGAAGGAGATGTATTTTTATTTATGATTCACATTCGCCAAATATTGGAATTTGTTATGGTTGTGTGTGCATTTTACCTACGCCTTCAACTGATGCTGTTTGATATTATATCCACGTACTACCTCTAGAATACTTAAAGAATATGTAGGTACATTAAAAAGTACGTACCAATGACGCGAAACGTACAATTAGACTCCATTAATATCTAGCTAAGGCATAGCTATTTCAAGTTCGCTATACAAATACTTATCGTAAAATAGCTTCTGTATTTCCGCTGCAATACCAGCCAAGTTTATAAGGAAATTCTCCGCGTAATGATTAAAAGCATTATTTTAATTGAGACCGTAATTAATCTGAAATACAACACTAATGAGGGGCGACGACCCGACGGTGGTGTGAGATAACGAATAACTTTGTACCCCCGTGCTCTTACTCTATCTGATTACGGTACCCGCTTATTTAAAAATCTTATTTATACTGAATTCTGTACCTAATCTTTTTGAATTATTCTGGTATTTTTCATACTACTTAGGTGGTAATCAAAAATAACTTACCGCTTAACACCGATAGCGGTTACCCTAACCCCAAAGCTTGAATCAGAGTAATCGCTGAGTGGTGCCGAACCTTCAAAATAGCAGTTGCTGCTAAGATCCAAAAATGCTTTACGCAGGTGTCTACGTGTAATTAAGCATGTTTCCATGTGTATTGAACCAATCAACTGTATCGATAGATATATTATGTAGTGTGAGTCATTGCAGCTTGATAAACTCTGCCGTATATTTAGCTGGTAAAAAAAGAAAAATGATTATAGCTGAAATGTCGACACCGCAAAGTGCAAAGTTCTTTGTTATAAAATTTTTGTGATGTTGGACTTTGAATGGCGACGGCGCGCTACGCGAAGAACTTTACTATCAAGAGCTATCGCGACCTCTACCCCCTGAATGTGCGGTTTCTCGTAACTTAGTGAGTAATTCTCATTTACTGGCGTGGGGATTTACTAATACTTCTTGGGATTAAAATTGTACTACCTGGTATTTAAGGATTTAAACACGATAAAAGCCGTTTACCGTTTAATTTTCGCGTTCTCGAAAGACTTACTATGCCTTATGATACGGGTGTTTTGATACGATTAGGCAAACGTGTTTATTCCCATGTTTAGTGTATTACGTTAGACTTTCACGAACAAGGAATTAGGTTTATAATATCCCTAACAGGGATACGCAGTTCCCGACATAGTGTTGCTTCTGAGAATTGCCTGACTGAAAAATATTATAATACTACTATATCAGTCATGTCCAAGATCGTAAAACAAAAAAAAGGTTTACGTAATATTTTAATTTGTTTTCCGTCTATCAATCTATTTTGTTGAAGCTTAGTATGCTTCGATGGCCAAACTGCTTAGGCCAGAAGGGAGGCAAGTGTATATAATCTTGATTAATGGTACGTAATTAGGACCATCTAACGATGGCGGCTGACATTTCCCTCGTTGTTGAAGTGTCTTAACTATTGACGTAATAGTGTTATATTATACTTTGACAAGCTTTCGGAGCTAAGTACTGTCGTGTCTGTTTGTTTTAAAGAAGACGTCAATGATACTCTAACGCGTCATACATCAAGCGAAGAGCGTGCGCAAACTATTTAGAGCTTTTCCGTTAGCTCAAACTATCAAATATGAATAATCGCTCATTATTTAAGACAAATCTGACACCTGTAAACACTCAAACAAATATTAGCATCGCTGTAAATGGAACATTCCATTAGTATATAGCAATACTATATTTGGACGACGCTATCATTATCGCGCGTGTGATTGTGTCAATCAGTGGTAGATAATCATCGCGTAGGTAGAATGTGTCTCACCATCTGCGGGTTGGTCTTTGACGGCGTGCCGTGTGTCTCGGTGTGTGCTAGACTAGATGTCGCCAGTGACGCCCTCCCTACACTCTATCAGTTGTTCACTGATAACGCGTATCAAGTAGAATGGGCCAAACAGTTTACCACTAAAACCGTTTCGTTTTCTAGGAAATACAAATGTTTATTTATCGTCCCATAAAATTTGTATCAGATTCTTTATCAGATTTTGTTATGATTATAGATTTTTTTGATTGTTGTTCTATATTGTTGCTATACGGGGTGAGTTCAATTATTCCATTTTGCGGTTAGACGACTAGACAAACAGGTAATACAAGCATTTGTATTAGCTATACCTATTGCTGGTTGTAGTGTTTGAGATCTGTAGGTATGATTATGATAAAGATTTTCAGAAGTGTAACATGGCACTGTAGAGTACCGTAGCATTAATTTGCGCCCGATCATGAGGTCTCGAAGTCAAGTAGTGTAGTTGCGCTTTGCAATTAAGCCTGCGCCGAGCGAAATGTGCCAAAACAGGCGGTCACAGTTAAGTGAATAAAATCAACACTTTTTGTTTAATACAAATATAAAATATACATTTACCATTAACAATGAATGTGTTTACAATTACTCCGTGTAAAAATCTTAAAATAATTAATATTTTCGCCTACAAAATTACGTAAATTTGCACGTAAGCTCGTGTTACGTGATTTTTAGATTATAACAGTAGAAATCTATCTTATTTTACAGTTTAAACGAAACATAAATAGTTATATTACAATTTGTCCGTTCCAAATATTTAAGTTATTGGTTGACAATAAAGATACATATTTATCAAAAAAGCACTTCAAATCCTCCATACAATTTTACTATGGCAGCCGCGCGCCGATTTGATTATACGCCGCACGAGCTCTGTTATTATCTGTCTTACACTCGGCGCAGTCTTAAGGAATATTGCATAGTAACAATTCTGAAATACTGGATATAATCACGATAGCAACTAGCAAGTGGTCTCCTAGCCGCTGCTGTCACGTTAAGAGTTCGAACTGGTTAGAACCCACAAATGATTGTACCGAGTCTCGGTGTTGTTCGTGTCCGTAGTTTCCGTAGTGTCCGTAGTTTGAATGTTTCGCAAAGGATTTATTCGTAGTGCGTGAGCTATCATTTTTAGAAAAAGAAAGGAAAAGCTGTCTTTGCTCTAGCATCAATACTTGACGATAGATCAATTACAGCCATAGGGGTACTGCATCGTTTCGTGACTTGCTGCTCGTCCTTGGCTAATACATTTCTACACACATCAGTGTTGTGTGATTCGAATAGCAAAGCAAGTTTGCGAAATTGTCATTACGATCTAAAGCATTAGTGTGAATATATTGCGTTCGTATACGTGTAACTGCTAGACACAAAACACAAAGGTATACAAGACGAGACAGTAAGAAAATATGTACACTCACACGTGGGCGAGCAGGTTTTTTTAATGAAGCATAATGTTCCACCGAGGAAATACTGCCATCTCACATAAATATCGACGAATATTGGCATGTAATATCAGTGTACGTACTGTTGCGTTTCATTTGATGAATAACAGTGCTGGAGACCTGGTCACTTCGTCGGTCTCTACTTTGCCTTCTTTCTCCTTCATATAGGCTCCGGCAACAGCTTACTATCAAGTTGCAGTCTGTGTGTTTGTTTGTCACCTATGTGGTTTACGGTAGCATATTGGTTACGTTTCCTTGGCACCACTTCTGTGTTGCACAGAAAACATAACCCATGCATGAGCATGGGCGGCTGTTACCGCATACCATAAAATGTTTTCTTTGTCTACGGTATTTTAATGTTTGCGACGCCCACGTTCTAGACTAGAGCCGCTTCTAATTCCAGCTAAGGTTTACCATAGGAGCACCTTGTACTAAGGTACGAAACCTATACTTAATAAAGTATATATAATCTTCACTCGCGACGATCAAATAATGCACGAACTACCTATAAGCTTATCTAATATCGAGAATGATAACAAATCGCATAAGATCATTGACATTTCGGTCGATGCGATAAAATAAAGAGTATTATTAGAGCAGCGATAGCTCACTGGGGAGACCAACAGACTGCAATGCAGAGGGTCTCGGGTTCTAACCCACGTCGCGCACCTTTGACTTTCGGAAGTTATATGACTTTTCGAAATGATGTGCGTATTGATTGACAATTGTCGCCTGCTCCGTGCCTCGGAGAGCACGTTAAGCCGTCGGTCCCGGCTGCCATGAACATCTATGGCAGTCGTTATTGGGAGAGTGTCGACACAAAAGATCCTACTGGGTCGAAGTGTCGCCGGTCTGCACTGACTGGCCCCCACATAAGATACATACATACATACATTATTAGCGCATTTCATGGATCGTTCCCACGTGCAACTTTTGAGTGACTTTACAGGGAGTTATAGTATTGGCGCTCATATTGGAGCAAATCGGCTGAAGATGTAGCTCTACGCTACATACGACGACAGTCAAAAATTTGTATTGTGTTCCTCTAGTTTGTAAGATTTTCAGGTTCCTTAACAGGAATAGCTTCGCAGAACACTGTTCTATATTTCTTTCCTTCTTTGAAAAGGCTGCAACAAGTGTCGCAAGCTTACTTTTACGCGGATCGCATGCTATGCGAGGCTGTGCTGAGTTTGGTGTACCGTGTTTTTCTAGTAGAAGCAGATTACCTGAATTCATCACAGATGCAGCATGCTAAAATATGTTCGCGTTTAAGCTTGACTAGTTTATCTTTTAATATACAATTAGCGGACAGCCTATTTTAAATGACTCTTTAATTTTGACACGTCCGAAAAATATATTTGACTATTTTATGGAAAGAAGCTTGAATTGTATATTATTATTATGTAGTTTTATTAATTGTTTTGATCGTAACAAGTGCCTTCTGTTGATTAAAATAAATTAAATGTGCTGGTTGTGGGATTTCGCTAAAGAAAACAGATAACAAACATTATTGGAGTCCGCACTTGTATCAAATAATGAGGTTTTTTTTCGAGTTAGCTGTTATTTGTTCTGTGTTACTCAATCTCATCAGTAAAAAATTTATAAAATTTACCTTTATTTGCATTTTAAGTGCCGCCTTTGTAAATAGTATTCAGCGCATATTATAAAAACGAAAATCACAATGATGGCAAATTGCATTAATATTCGGGATTATACTCCGCAATTGAACCAAATAATTTATGCGAATTCGAACGCAAATTACTGCCAATCGTGGGCTTCCTGTATTGAGCAAATATGTTTTATTCGGTTTTTCGGTATACTGAACATTCTCTGTAGCAACATAAAGAGAATTGTGCCTAACTTCCAAATAAAAGGTAGTTACCTACTATACTACATTTGGGTAGGTACTTAACTATAAAAACAATCTTGATGGTTTTTTTATCTAAACACACAGTTTAAAAATAAAATGCTGCTAAAAATCAATGTAAATAACGATTACTAAAAAATTGAACTGTTAGTTTTAGCAGTAGTTTATTTGTTTAATATGTGTTTGTGTAAAAAGTCACATCAAGATTGTTTACCTTTAGTTAAGTACCTAACCAAATGGAGTATAGTATTCGTTCCATTTCGCTTTTATATACCTAGAATCTTAAAAATATAACTGAATGTGGATGTGATATCTCTTTAAACCGATATCTACACCTGTCTAATATTCATATATTGGATAGATAGGTATATAGATCCCTATCATAGGGAGTAGCTCATCGACAGCTCGGATGGCATATTGTTTTAAGTCGTCGCCTCGTCACTGCCACTGCACCGAGTGTAGTGGGTTCGATTTCCCATTCTGGATGTTCTTTGCGTCCGTTGTTTGTATGTTCATAAAGTCCCCCGCGGTACAGGAATTATTCCTAGCGCGGGAGTTGTCTTCTCAAATAATATCATCAATATTTTTTCAGTTCTTCGGCCTGGGGTTTGCATCCGTGACCTCATCAGGTGCATTCATTACCGCTGTGCCACCAAGGCAGTTTAAAGTTTTTGACAGTTCAAGAATTAATGATAGTTTAAATGTCGTAAACTTTGGATGAGTTGATTATTAATTCCACTCATTAACTGTCCACGAAACAAGGTTTAAATTTTATTCAAAGCAAACCTTGTTCCGTCCAATTATTTTCTAAAGCAACGCACCTAATTATATATTAATTCAGTAATATTAATTTTTAATGAGTTCTCGCGGCCAAATAACACGAATTCCATAATCCTAAGTCGTTGCCGCTCGAAATTCTGTTCGATGAGTCACGCGGGATAAACGAATAAATAAATTGACAGCTGATTGACATTATATGCCACTCGATTCAAAAGTAAGCGATACAATCGATAGATATCTGTAGTGGCGATGGAAGTAAAATTAAGTGCACATATGAATCACTAATGAGGCTTACGTGGGCACAGCATGTGTGCTATTAATTTGTCTTAATGCTATCTGACATGTTTCAGCTTCTTGACAGCGGTTTGTACCTACTACGATTATATCGTAAGATTACGTATTATATATGATTGTGTCTGTTTGTATGTTTTTTGTTCACGTCTGAAAGGAACAACGAGACGATTTTTCTTCTATTTGGTCAGTGGTGTAGCGTGGGTGAAAGCCGCCCGGGGCGGAAGAAAATTATGCCGCTCTCTTATAGGTATTTCAATTAAAAAGACTAATATAAAGTAATTCTAAATAACTTATCGGCAAGAACAGTCATCATTATTGTATATTGTACATCTACTCATTTCTCTCGTTCGTCATTAAATGGTTCAAATATTTACAAGATAATTATTATTTATTGTGATATTGTCGCCCCCTAAAAGTGCCGCCCGGGGCGGGCTGCCCCTGCCGCCCCCACTACGCTACGCCACTGTATTTAGTGTAAGGAACGGGTATTACGGACTAATAAGTATACAAGGGATAATTATGAGCATAAAAAATAATTACGTATTATTAATACATACGTCATGATGTTG